>JASAUF010000660.1:0-1200000 GCA_030180095.1 Magnolia changhungtana
ATCCAAATATCATGTTGAATTTAGAAATAATTTTACCCAAAGTGAAGAAAAATTAGAAAGACTTTTGGGTTTGGGTAAAAATATAGGGATAGGAGAGGACTAGGATATGAGAGTAGAAATACTAGTCCCACTCATGCACCACTCATGGCTAAGAAACGAGTGGCTTCAAGAAGCCAAGCAAAAACTTATCCAATATATTATGCATGTGGAGATGTGGGACATTTAAATTTTGAATGTCTAGCTCTTAGACACTCCCACTCCACATCCGGTGCAAACTATACAAGTAAATTCAAATCTACCAGAAGAATACTACAGAATAAGAGGAGTCCTCCTAAAAAGCCTTAAAAAGAAATTGAAAAGAGGAAGTATCCTACTCCTCCCAAAATGACTAAAAGAATGGAGGAGCTACTGAAACAAGTCTCCCAATTGAATAAAAAAAGACCAAAGAAATGATGAACCTGGTAAATTTGGAAAATGATCAGTTGGCCCCTAAATCTAAATCCCCTAGGAACACCCAGGCATCTAAAGGAGAATCCAAACGGAATTCTACATCTCCTAAAAGGGTTGTGTCCAAATGGGTTGTTAAGAACAAAGTAAACTGCTTTGTAATACATACCGCTCTTAAAGCAGGCAGTATTGCTAAATGGTATTTAGAAAGCGGATGCTCAAGGCATATGATAGGTGACAATACCCATTTTTGCTATTACATCGATTTTGATGGTGGGTCAGTCACCTTTGGTGATGGTAGCTCCGCTAGGATCATTGGGTGTGGGACAGTTATTGGGCCAGGCATGCCCTAAACAGAGGATGCTCTCTACATGGAAGGTTTGAAACATAACCTCTTGAGTATATCGTAGATTTGTGACAAAGAACACTCTGTGAAGTTCTCCAAAGAAGAGTACGAGATCTCAGATCCAATAGGAAAATTAATTATGAGAGGTCTTCGCACTAATGACAACTACTATGTGATTGAAAGTAGTGGAGAAATTGTCTCACACACTAGATGTCACATGGCCAGAGATAACGAGTTTGAATTGTGGCACCGAAGACTCAGCCATGTTCACTACCGAAATTTGTCTTACCAAAGCTCAAAGAACCTGGTGAGAGGGCTTCCCAAGATTGGGAAAAGTAAGGGTTGTGTGTGGCGATTGCCAAAAAGAAAAACAAATTAAAGTTGCATATAAGAAGACAACAACCCTAACCACCTCAAAACCACTTGAACTTTTATATATAGACCTTGTTGGTCCCACCAGGGTTCAGAGTCATGGTGGAAAGAGACACTTCTTAGTAGTAGTAGATGATTACTCCAACTTCACCTGGGTCTCTTTTCTAAGAGAAAAATCTGATACAATTGATGAGTTTAAAAACTTGCAAAGCGACTCCAAAAAGAAAAAGGCTATATGATTGATCGGATCTGGAGTGATCATGGAGGTGAATTTGAAAATGATCGATTCCAGAGATTTTGTGAAGAAACTGGAATTCAACATGAATTCTCGACACCTAAAACTCCACAATAAAATGGAGTAGCTGAAAAAGCTTCAAGAGATGGGCTCATTCATGTTAAACAGTAAAGTCTTAACAAAGACTTTATGAGCCGAAACCATGAATACAGCTTGTTACATCACTAACTGAGTATATCTTAGAGCAGGCTTCACTACAAGAAAAGAGGCCTTTAGCCTCGGTTCAAAACTGAGGCTAAAAAGGTTAAAAAGTGAGGCTAAAACCTTTAGCCTCAGTTTTGCCTCAGTTATCCAAACTGAGGCTGAAACCCCCGTGGCTAAAGGCTTTAGCCTCAGTTTTAGCAACCGAGGCTAATATGACTTTTATAGCCTCAGTTCTTCAAGTGAAGCTAAAAGAACCTTTTTAGCTTCAGTTTTCTCGAAATGAGGCCAAATCAAAATTTTAGTCTCCATTGTTTCCAACTGAGACTAAATCCAAATTTTATCCTCAGTTGCCTCCAATTGAAGCTAAATCTATTTTTAACCTCGGTTCTCAACAACCGAGGCTAAATCCAAGCCTCAATTACAAATTGAGGCTAAAAATGTTAAATTTTTTTTTAATATTTATTTAAACTACAAATCCATTCATTCAATCCACTCATGAAACAATCAATCATGAAAGCCACAATACTAACAAAACACTTAACAACAGTCTATT
Organism: Magnolia changhungtana; assembly: GCA_030180095.1. NCBI lineage: Eukaryota > Viridiplantae > Streptophyta > Magnoliopsida > Magnoliales > Magnoliaceae > Magnolia > Magnolia changhungtana. The sequence goes on from JASAUF010000660.1 coordinate 2,158, forward strand.
TAAAGTTTAACTCAATCAAACTGTTACATAACATTAGGTTCCACAAATAATACAAAGTCATATCCGCGCCTGTCATCACCGGTGCCGTCGTGCTTGGCTGACCCTGACATAGCACTGCCCGTCCATCTTCTGCTGCTTCCACGCCAGCATCATCATTGTCTCCACCAGCATTCTCCATTCGAATTGTGCGTAGCAGGCCCTACAACCTCAACAGGTAGCTCTGGCCTGCTAGCTGCGTGTGCACATAGCGTGTGGCCGTCAAAACACTAACAGAGGGACACCCAAAGTTAGCGTGAAGGTTGGAGAGGGCGCTGAGGTCGAGGTTAAGGAAGACGGAGTAGCGACAATGGGGGCACTTCACATTCAGCCAGAGCCACTCGTCATTGCACTTCACATGGAACAAGGGAGCCGCCGAACCTGCACATGCTCAATCAGAACCCATTCACAATTTTCTAAAATAAACTTGGCCAATTCAAACTTGAAAATGAAAGATATACAAATCTTTGTCTTAGCTTTCGAAAATCATATTTAACAGAAAAAAATAAATAAATAATAAATAAAATAAATAAATAAATTGTCAATTCTCAAAACAAAAAATATAGACAAAAAAAAATACATTTTGCTTCATGGGAGTTGATGGCGTGTCAAGTGTTCAGTGTAGATGTTTTGGGAAGCAAGTAATGGAACTCCCAAAGGAAAAATCCTTCTAAAAAATAAAAGAAAAAAGAAGTGTCGACCGCTCACTAGAAACCTTTAGCATCAAAATAAAAGCTTTTCATCATTCCTTTTCGTACCACCCACATAAAAGGCAAGCTAATTTAAAGTATCAGACTTGATGAAATTGGAACTTGTACCATAGCACACTGTGTGATTCAAAATATAACCTAAAAAATAGGGAAGTAAACCCACCACCCTAGCAAGCTCTCTCCCGCTGTTAAGAATCTATGAGTGACATCACCAGTATTAGCATTTGGCCTGGTGCCTTCCCTTAGCTTCACCACAAGTGCCTGAAATGTGACAACCTCACTAGATGAGATGACATACATTTAGCTTGTACTAAGGACCAAATCACTGAGTTCTTACATTTTAGCAACTACATTGTAAAGATCTTAGGTGAATTATTCCATTGGCAATGACATGTTTATATACTAAAGGTAACCTAAAATCTAATATAATCTAATTTATAACAGATATTTCAAATATACTAGGATTAGTGGTGGGAATATACTCTAACAGAGCTTGCTCATATCATTTTCAATTTGTAAACGTAGTTTATGGTAGTGGAGATGTTAGAGAATTTAATTGTTACTATTACATTACCTCCTTGGCAAAGCGAATCGTCGGGGCAAGATATCTGTTGCCCTGGCTGTTGATGGTGGGATTTGCACTTCCGCCAATCACATACATCTCCCAGTGAGTGTAGTCATTGTTCACCACATGGAAATACATGTGCCTGCACCTGAATTTGTTTTCACAAAGAAAGAAATTCATTTCAAATCACTCCATTATTCTGGAAAAGGAAACTCTCAAATAAGAAGTGAAATGCAGATGGATGTGTGTAGGGAAAGGAAGTAGAGTAGAATTGAGAGTTGGAAGTGTTGGAAAGGAAACCCAAAAGGAGGATCCGATAATGAATGAGAAAGCAGACAATATGTGGATTACAGTACATTCTCACTGACCCGGATTTTCTTAAACTGGAAGCTGTGGGACCTAACCCCAACAAAAAACAAGAAGCATGACAGTTTCAAGCTTGTCAAACAATGATAAACAAAGATGAGGAGAATAAGAATAAGAACAAGCCAATTACCTGCTGAATACGAGCTCTTTTTTAAAATATTTGATCTTCATATACAGAAACTGACTGAGCAAATTGCTCTACCCTCTCCAATATTACCTGGACATGTTGAATTCCCTAACATTAGGAAGTGTGGGTTGTAGGTGTAGCCAACCCGCAATTAAGGATATGGCAAAAAGAATAATAGAAAAAGAGCTCCAGTATAAAGATCTGTCATTTAAGCAGTTTACTTTGAGTGTATGTAAGCCACATGTACAATTTCTTTGTGCTCGTGCATCAAACAGCACACACAACTGGAGTATCAAAAATCCCCTTTGGGTGAAGATTCACCATGATTCTTCTAAATGATGCAAAACTAACAACTAAATCTCAGCAAATCAGAAGATACTAAATCTCAAAATGTATTTCAAATGCATAATATTACATAAATCAAAGATAAATTACTAAAATCTACATACATAAACCTAAATTACAACTTAAATCAGCAAGAATCGAAACAAAATCCAATGAAATCTCTAAGAATAAAGAGACATAAGTTAGATCAAGATCAAAACAAATTAAGCACAGAAATCAAGAAAAAATTACAAAAATCAAACCATAAGTGGAAAATCAAAGCTCCAAACAATGAGATCCGAAAGGAAAACAGATCTATCAGCAAGAATCGAATCAAAATCCAATGAAATCCAGCAAATGAGCTAGAAACGACAGGATTTTCCACTTCCTGAGCAAGATTTCAGTAAAAACAGCAAAAAATAAAAAAATAAAAACCTCCTCAGATCGAACTAAAAAAAGGGGAAATTGGATTTTGAACGGCCAAATGGAGAAAACGCATGAAAATGAGAGATTTGTGCCCCAATTTCTGATTTTTTCGAGGATTTCGGTTGAGAAATCAGTAGAAAAAAAGAGAGAACAAGTACCTAAAATCGGCGAAGAGATTGCTGGTGTGGAGGACAGAATTAATGTTTCTAGGCATTGTAAAGGATTGAATTGCAGAAGTTGAACGCGATTTCGATCTGTTTTCCTTTCAGAGCTTGGGGATTTTGACGGATAGAATTGCAGAAGTAAATTGTGATTTCGCTCTATTTTCCTTTCGGAGCTTAAGGATTTTGAGAGAGAGCTCAAGCTTCCAAGTTCCAAGATGAATAAAAGCCCCGGAGATGATATATTGGATCCGTAAGAAACGGAACATGGTATACTTGTCTCTCAACGGTACGCGTGGCAAGCGATGCAGAAATCCAGTCCGTTCATTTGCAGGGCCCAAAATGAGATTTGGATCTATTTCATTTTTGGGCTCCTGCACAAAAATTAATTCTTAATTTTATCAATTTTACGAAAATTCTCAAAAAGAAAAAAAAAATCAAGATTCTTTTTTTTTTTTAATTCTAAATTTTTTGAAGATTATAAATTTGTTGAAATTTATCAAAAAAAATAAATAAAATTCTAAGTGTGTCCAAAATTATCAAAAAAAAAAAAAATCAATTCTTAATAGTTTTAGAAATTCTTATTTTTTTTTTAGAATTTTCAATTATTTGAAATTTCTCAATTTTGTAATATTTTCCAATTTCTTTTGAGATTCTCAAATTCAAAATTCTTATTTTTTTTTCAAAAATTTCAAAAATTTTTTAAATTCTGAATTTTTTTAAAATTCTCAATTTTTAAGCAAATTCATACTTTTTCATAATTATCATTTTTTTATTCTTAATTTTTTAAAAGTTCTCAAAATCTTAAAAAATTCTTAGTTCTTAGAAAATTCAAAATTCAATTTTTTTTTTTCAAAACTCTCAATTTTTTATTTTTTTTTTTCAAAATTCTCAATTTTTTCACAATTGTCTCAAATTTTTTTTTTTTCAAATTTCTCAATTTTTTCACAATTGTGAAAATTTTTTAAAATTATTAATTCTATCAAGATTCTCAATTTTTTTTCAATATTCTTAAATGTAGACTTTTGGCCTCAGTTCCTATGCAACAAAGGCTAAAAAGTAGACTTTTGGCCTCGATTCCTATGTAACTGAGGCTAAAATGTAGACCTTTGGCCTCGGTTCTCATGCAACTGAGGCTAAAATGTAGACCTTTCGCCTTGGTTCCTACGGAATTGAGGCTAAAAAGTAGACTTTTCGCCTCGGTTCCTATGCAACTGAGGCTAAAAAGTAGACCTTTCACCTCGGTTCCTATGCAACTGAGGCTAAAAAGTAGACCTTTCCCCTCGGTTCCTATGCAATTGAGGCTAAAAAGTAAACCTTTCGCCTCGGTTCCTATGCAACTAAGGCTAAAAAGTAGATCTTTCGCCTTGGCTCCTATGCAACTGAGGCTAAAAAGTAGCCATTTTGCCTCAATTTCTATGCAAATGAGGCTAAAAAGTAGACCTTTCACCTCGGTTCCTATACGACTGAGGCTAAAAAGTAGACCTTTCGCCTCGGTTACTATGCAACTGAGGCTAAAAAGTAGAATTTGAGCCTCAGTTCTCTAGCAACTAAGGCTAAAAAGTAGCCCTTTCGCCTCAGTTCCCATACAACTGAGGCTAAAAAGTAGACCTTTTGCTCGGTTTCTATGCTGTTGAGGCTGTGTAGACCTTTTGCCTCGGTTCCTATGCAACTGAGGGTAAAAAGTAGACCTTTTGCCTCGGTTCCTATACAATTGAGGCTAAAAAGTAGACCTTTTGCCTCGGTTATTATGCAACTGAGGCTAAAAAGTAGACTTTTAGCCTCAGTTCCCTAGCAACTGAGGTGAAAAATGAACTTTTAGCCTCAGTTCCTTAGCAACCGAGGCTAAAAAACACATTTAGCCTCCATTTTTTCAACCGAGGCTAAAGCCTCCTTTTCTTGTAGTGCTTGAACAAAACAACATATGAATTGTGGCATGGGAAGCCACCGAACGTTAAGTATTTTTGGGTATTCGTTAGCAATTGTTATATACTTAGAGACTAGGAAAACTTAGGGAATTTTGACCCTAAAAGCGATGAAGGTATTTTCTTAGGATACTCAATAAATAGTCATACTTATATAGGGTTTATAATCTTAGGACCCTTGTAATATAAGAATCAATTAATATAGTTGTCAATGACCAACCACATGACAAAGTAGGTCCTAAAATTGATGTGGATCCGAACACAATAGGTAAATCAGATGATAAACCCACTTCCTCGTAAGTGTCTCAATCTATGGGGGACATTCTAGTTATCAAAGATCATCCTCTCAATCAAATAGTTGAAGATTCGGGTATCAGGGTAAAACTCGACGGCAACTTGAGACAATAAACAATCATCTTTGTTTTACCTCAAAGATAGAACTGAAAAATCTTGTAGAAGCCCTACAAGATGAATTTTGGGTAGCCGCTATGCAAGAGGAGCTGTAACAATTTGAGAGAAATGAGGTATGGGAACTTGTCCCGAGACCACAACACACAAATATCATTGGAACCAAATGGATATTCAAAAATAAATCCGATGAATCTGGAAATGTTGTGAGGAACAAGGCTAGACTTGTCGTGTAAGGGTATTCACAAATCAAGGGCATAAATTTTGATGAAACGTTTGCCCTGGTTGCGCAATTAGAGTCCATAAGAATCTTTATGCCCATAGCGTATGCACTAAAATTCAAACTCTTTCAAATTGATGTAAATAGTACATTTCTCAATGTGTACTTGAGAAAGAAGTATACGTTGAACAACCTAAGGGATTTGTTGATCCCAAATATCATCATCAAGTATTCACATTGAGGAAAGCACTCTACGGTCTGAAACAAGCACCCCATGTGTGATATGAACGATTGACACAATTTTTTATTATTCACCAATTTTTCAGGAGTGTTTATAAGACTCTTTTTTATCGAAAAGACCGGGAATGCCTTACTCATTGCCCAGATTTACGTGGATGATATTGTACTTGGTTCCACATATGAAGACATAGCTCTTGAGTTCGCACAATTGATGCAATCTGAATTTGAAATGAGCATGGTAGGTGAGCTCAACTTCTTTCTGGGACTATAAGAAAAATAGCTCCAAAATGGGATATTCATTAGCCAGACCAAATATGCAAAAGAATTGGTAAAATGTTTTGGTCTTGAGTCTGGCTGCACACACCACACTCCCATGAGCACCACACTTAAGTTATCTAAAGACTTAAGTAGTAAGAGTGTGGACCAACACCTGTATCGCAGTATGATAGAGAGTTTACTATATCTCACGGCGAGTCAGCCTGATATTTCATTTAGCGTAGGAGCTAGCACTAGATTCCAGGCCAATCCAAAATGATCTCACTTAACCGTTGTAAAGAGAATAATCCGATATGTGGCCGGGACCACTAATTTTGGCCTCTGGTACCCGTTTGACACTTTGACAACCATTTTCGGGTATTTAGACGCCAACTGGGCTAGGAATATGGATGATCGCAAATCAACCAGCAATGGTTGTTTTTATATCAAGAATTGCCTAGTGTCTTGACACAGCAAAAAGCAAAACTCCATATCTTTATTAATCTCTAAGGCCGAATATATAGCAATACGTAGCTGTTGTGCCCAGCTTTTGTGGATGAAGCAAATGTTGATGGATTATGGAATTGAGCAAAACACTATGACACTATTTTGTGACAATATTAGTGCGATTAATATTTCTAAAATTTTGGTTTAACATTCAAGAACCAAGCACATAGATATCCGACGTAACTTTATATGTGAACTTGTTGAAGAAAATATCATATTGTTAGATCATGTGCATACGGAGAGACTACTTGCTGATATATTAACAAAACCCTTAGACGCTAATAGATTTGGAGATCTTCAAAAGTCTATTGGCGTATGTGCGATATATGTATTTTATCGGAAAAATTGTAATCACTATCATATCTAAGGATTCTTGGACTCGTTAAACATTTTTTGTGTACAAAATGTGTTTATGTATTTTTAATTTATTATTATTTTTTTTGTGTCCTTATTTGAGTGTACAAATTTTGTACTAAAGGTAAATATTTATGTACATCTCATATTTAGAATCGAAGCATGCAAAAACTGGAAACTTAGGCAATCTGTCCAATCTTCGATGGGACCTTTGATGGGATCAAAGAAGCAGCTTCAATGCCATCGAAGATCATTTGATGACATCGAACGATCGAGGTAAATGATATATACTGGGCATGCAAAAGGGAATTTTCAGTCTTTTCATATTCCACTCGCTCCCACGTACGCCTCTCATTCCTCAAACTTCTCTATCACCTCTAAAGTAGCATTTTGGTGATCAAACCTCCTCGAATCTTAGGATTCTCTTTTCCATAGTCAGCGGTAAGACATTTTTTCATTTTTCCTTCAAGTATCGCTGTCTTTATGTGATTCTTGCCCATTTTCTTTGATTCCTTGTTAGATCAGATACTGAATCCTGGCCAGTCTTGGTTGATTTCGCTTCGACTCGGCCCGAAAAAGCTCTACTCGGCCCGACCCGGAACCGAGTTCGGGTCAGGACGGGCCATTTTCTTCAGCCCAAAACTGAGTTCGAGCCGAGTTCAGATAGGTCCCAGCTCGGCCCGACTCGGTCAAGTGGTGTGTGTGTGTGTGTGTGCGTGTGTGTGTGTGCGTGTGTGTGTGTGTGTGTATATATATATATATATATTCTTTTTTTTTCAAAACAGTACCCGTCCTTGTCCCCTTTACCCTTCTGGGATAGTTCACCGCCCATCTTTGAAGTGACAGTGACTCATCCACCTCACAGACGTATAACTTGAACGGCCTAGATTTATCCAAAATACAAAAAGGAATTATAATGTCCTGACTAGTTAGATTTTTTGTGGAGTCTATAGTTCAACTATCTAAACCGTTGATTGAGGGCCTTGTAATGGGATGCAGATTACCTACCAAAGCCCTTCCCATGAACTTGATGTAAGGTCCGAAACTGGCCTGAACTTGGCCCGAACTGGCCCGATTACTGACTGGGCCGAGTTAGGGCTGGACATGTTGGCCCGGTGACTAGGCAGGGCCGGGTTCGGGCTGGGTTTGGCTGGTGACTAGGCCGGGCCGAGTTGAGCCCAGTTCGACACTGATTGACTCGTGTCCACCCCTATTCCTTGCTGGTTTATCCTTGTTTTATCATGCCAAGAGAGAAAGGGAAAGCACCTATCATGGTGGAGTCATCACGACCCCGTAAAGTTTTTTTTTTAAAAAAAATCACCCCATGACATGCCAATGGACCTCGACTGCGAACACCGTCACCCTCACGTATGTCTTCGCCTCTTGTCACATGATAAGAGGCTCTACAACCCACCCTTCCCACCCTGAAAATAAGCTACTTAAAACAATGCAAAGGCAGGAAGATTATCATCAAGCGGTAGGTTGAAGTCGCATGTGTCCCACCATTTGGGATTGACACAATGATGACCATCGTGGGTTGGGAAAATGTTCTCGAATTTGGGGGAATGACTCGGGCGGACTAGGTCTATGAATTTCTCTCCCATTGTCACTCTCATTCGATTGATCCGCCCTCCGTTGATGTTCAAGTTGGGCAAACAACGGTCCACATTACTCCTGGCACCACTGCTCATTTGCTAGGAGTTTCTCTATCTCCAGTTGGTCTACCCGACCATTACACATACTCCCTGGTTGTACGCTCTACAATCACTAAATTTTTGTGCAACGGGTAAGACGTAGCATGGATACAGGGCAATGCACAACGCTCCTCCCATATGACTAACCAGTATAGGGTTCTCCATTCCATTTTCTCAACAAATTTCTATCCGCACCATACAAATTGAGTCGGCCTCACCCCTTTCATGCTAGATGTCCTCTACAGTATCGCCACTGGTATTCAATTATGTCTTCCATCCGCCATACTACATTAGATTGCCCTTGTCATCCAATGTCACGCCCCAAACTCGGAAATCGGGCTCACAAAATTCCTGATCGTCGAATCCGGTGCTGACAGCCTCTGTAGTACCCCATTCTCGGCTCCCAGCATCCATACGCCAGATTCCAATCCTGGGATCCTACAAGGAGGATTTTCCAATGTACATTTAACTCGTAATAAGCATAACCACAAGTTTACCCAAATCACAAAGGTAGCATCATCATCACATATCCACTAATATAAACATTTGAATACAGTGTCGAAAGGGAAATACATATATCAAAAATCAAAACTCCAAAAGTCTGTTGCAAGCTCCAAGCTCAACGCTGCTGCGACCTAACGCCACCTGCATGCATCTATCGTGCATAAGCTTATAGAAAGCTTAGAGTGTGTGAAAGTGTGTGCACAAGGTAAGTGTCGAGTATGTAATATAATGCCATAAATCATACAATATCGGAATAAGCGAAAATACTGACAAGAACATGAATCATATGATATTAGAGTAAGCGGAAACATATTGGTAAGATCATGAATGCCATCAGTCGTACCAAGGCTATGCGATGCAAGACATGAATGCTAACGACCATATCAATATAGAAATATGGCAGCCCAAAATGTTAAATGCTGCGGATGCAATGCAATATGTGGTACAAATGAAATGACCAGGCTGGAGTGAAGTCGGGATGATAGTACGTAGTATCGTAAGCTATAGGGTCCATCACAAGGGACTTCTATCCAAACCAGTCTCATACCTAAATTTGGATAGCCAAACCCAATGTAGTAAACTCCTGATCTCAGGTTAATTGCGCGCCCTAACCGAAATCCTTGTCATTATTAAGGTACACAACAATTAGTTGCGACCACCAGCCTAAGTGGATAATGAATGAATGAATAAATGAGTATGCAACTTCTACTCAACAAGTCCAAATATCAGTACTGTTCCTCTCTGGGATCATCACCGGGGTCTAATACACTCCAAACCAGATTATCGTCCCATCGCGCGCAACAAGGTGAGTGGAAGGGCCTTCACTATTCGCCTGCCAATATCGGGCCCATCTCGTCGATCGTGAACCCATTCCTAGAGCTGGTCAAATTCAGCCTAACTTTGCCCCATCCTCTCAGGTAGGTAATGTAAGACCCGTATCCTGGACCGTACCATTGCATAAGCTTCCGCGGTCTTTCCGGTCGAATTTCGGTAACCTTCGACCCTTAACCGGCACTTGCACGCGACCCTAATTCACACGCCGTCAACCCGAGTCGACTCAACCCAAGACTTGTACCTTAGTGACCGCGTCGTCACCGTGGTTCCGATGCTATGACTCGTGCCCCGATCCGATACTCTGGCGAAGAGATGTGGGCTAGCGTTCGGTGCGAGGAAAACGCCGCTCGTCGCAAAACCCAAGAGAATCTCTACAACATGTTACCTCAATCCATCAATCAATCCCGTCAAGGGTCAAGTACACAATTACTTCACACCCATCCCCAAGCAACCCCTAAAGTAAAAAGTTCTTACACAAGCCCATACCCCTTCTTACATAATCTACCCCAAAGTCAACAAACTCTTACACCAACCATCCCTCTCTCTCCCATCCATCACTCCATCCCATCTTCTCTCTCTCTCTTATTTCTCCCTTCATTTCCAAGCAACCCAAACCACAAGGAAAACAATCCCACGTTCAAGCAATTCCCATACCTCCATGAGAAGATTTTATGTGTGGCCCACTTCCTAACCCTCTTATCTCTCATCTCAACCATCTAAACTCCATCTCTTCCGTTAAGATCAAAGCTAAGGAGCAAAGGAAGCCTAGGGAGCAAGAAGGAGACGGCGGGTGATTTTCTTTTGTGTAGATCTTGACCTTTGGATCATAGTGGGACCCATTTTGATGTATGTGTTGTAGATCCTTGAGGGGCCCATGGTAGCGGGGTCCCTCCACCATCTGATCTCTCTCTTCTTCTCTCCTTCTTTCTCTCTTTCTCTCTCTCCCTTTTTTTCTCTTTTTTTTATGTTAAGGATGCTTGTGGCCCACCTGATGGGGGCCAGGCCGTCCAACGCATGGACGTGGCCCACCTTGATGTGAGATACACACCGTCCAGTGTGCTGGATGGTGGATTCCACCGTGAGGATCTCAACCTCCCAGCGTGGAGTTGATTGGACGGTGTATATCACACCAGCTATATTTGGAGCAGATGGGCCACACGTATGGACCCACCTGATATCTGTGTTTCCTCCACACCGTCCATCAATGGACGTCTGTATACATATCTGGTGGGCCCCACGTGGACCCACCTTCTGAGATCTGAGTGGCTGGTTTTCCACACACCAGCGACTTGCTACTGCAATATTGCAGCAAGTCCGTGAAACCCGTCATCCAGACCGTCCATTCATGTGGAGCCCGCCTTGTCTGTGTATGCTACATCCAGACCGTCCAGCGGTCTGGACGTGATCGTGGCCCACCTGGCAGGAATGGATGGACGGCAGGGACCACAGCTATGAAGCTGTGGTGTTGACGTCAGCAAACTCTATGGGGCCGTACGTGATATATCCATGCTGCCCAGCAGCGTGGCCCCACATGCACGTGTGGACGCCACCGTGATGTACCTGTTTCTCCATGCCGTCCATCTGCAGAGGACGTGGGCCCCCTAGTGTGTTTGTTGCATCAGCGTCGTCCGTCTATGATGCGGACCCCACTGTGATGTATCTATTTTATCTATGCCGTCCAAACCGCTTTGATGGGGAGACCCACCTGCCGATTGACGTAAGGACATTCTGTGGTCCCACGTGATGTATATACATCCAAGCCGTTTAGATGGTGGGACCCACTGCTGACTAACGTCAACAAGTTCTGTGGGTCCCATGTGTGGATGTGTCCCATCCAAACCGTCGATCCATTGGCAAGCCCGTTTTAATGCTTGAGCCTAGCCCAGGCGGATTCAAATATCTGGTGGGCCACCACCTGGACACCATCATGATGTATAATTTCATCCACACCATCCAGATAATCTGGACGGTGCTGGACAATGTTTGGGCGTGTTGTCCAATGTTTGGATGGCACGGATCTACATGGACAATGTTGGGATGGTGTTGATTTATATGGACAATGTTTGGGCAGTGTTGGTCATCATTAATGGGCATGTGCCCCATGGAATGATAGTATAATGTGATACACATGTTACACTTACAACTACTGCAATGATTTTGGTGTGGTCCGAGCCCACTTAAGGCTCATTGGCGCGGCCCATCCATGAGGCCCATCATGTCGTATTTTGGCCCATGGACAGGGCCCACCTGTTTGTATTGTTAGGACCGGATACGTGACCCAATCGATGCATACGAGGCCCAAGCAGTGTGGCCTACTTATTGTATATGATGAAATAGCTGTGGAGACCGCTTGAGTTGAAGTAGGAATATGTCAATATGTCCTAGAGGGGGGTGAATAGGACTTTTTAAAGATTTACGAGTTATTCAAAATCTTATCACTCTAATCCTATCATGTATGCAATTATCAGGATTACTCAAATGTAACTCTACTGGCTTCTAAGCCTTGTAGAGGATCCAATCACAACCTACTTGTAAGATAAACAAGTTGTAAATAAGATTGTGAAGGATATGACTATGTGTGTGTATAAGATGTGATCTTAGATAATTAGATATAAAGGCATATAAGGAAATCACATAAATGAAAGACAATAATCATCTCAAACACAGTCATTTTTATAGTGGTTCGACTACTTGTCCACTCCACTCCCGCCTGTCGCACTCAACCCTTGAGTGTACCGGAATTCAGTAAGGAGATTTCCCAGGGTTCATCTCAAACCTAAGGTTTTAAATCAGGTTCACATTCAACCTTTACAGAAGTTTTACGCGGTTCACCTCAAACCTAGAGTTTTACTGGTTCACTCCTAACCAGATGTTTATGCTCTCCATAGAGTAAGGGTCCACACAACGTACCTAGATTTTAGACCATACAAGTCAAGGACCTAACAGTTTATTCCCTACACAAGAGCAAGGGTTCACACTATGCACCCACAATGTACACTCCCGCCGGAGGCCTCCTATGAGGACTTCAAAGGGCGAGAACCACTTAAGACCCAATCCTAGAAAGTCCTAGAAAGGAATGATCACAAGTGTCCTCTTGGACTCTAGATACTTACAGATAAGTTGATGAATCTCGTTAAGCACAACATCGAAGATCTCCTCCTCGTTATTGACGAAGAGTCTTCTACTCCCTTGATCCACAACACAAAAGATATACCAAGACTAGGCTTAAGGTTGGGTCAAGGTAGAGATGGAATCCTACTCTCTAAAGATTTTCCTATAATGGAGGTAGAGTAGTTCCACTCTTATGCATTCAAGGCATCCCAGCATAATGATTTGTCATTAAGGTAGTAGCTGAAGGATCCTTGAACGCGGAAGTTTATTCCCCAATCCACTCTATTGAATATCAATGGTGAGGGTGGATTGGAGGATGAACTCCCTTGAGAGAAAGGGCTTTAGGTATAGGATATAAGTCGAAACACTCAAAAGCTCTCTCTTCCTTCTCTCACAGCAACAAAAGACAAGTCCTCTATAAATAGGCAAAGAGTTCCAACGGATATAAAACGGTCACATTTATGACAGATTTCGATATCATTGAGCAAGTTCGATATCATCGAACGTATACTCTCAATAGCATCGATGGTCTGTTCGATGACTCAGACTCGATGTCATACGCTTTTGAAACTCTTTGCCAATAGGTCGATGGATCGAAGCTATTATCGATGTCATCGGATTTCGAACTCTGATTCCATCGATGACAGGTTCGATCCATCGACACTTGAAGAATGAGAAAGACTTGACTTTGAGATATTTCAGGTTTTCATGAATGATCGGGGGAACCGTCGAAGTCATCGAAATTTGAATGTCAATGACATCGAGATCAGAGTCGAGACATCGATAAATCCAGCTGATTTATCTTTGATCTTGCTGGACAGATTATGGCTTCGTTCGATGCAATCTATCTAGTGTCGATGCCATCGATATTTGAATATCGATTAAATCGAAGGGCCCTCGATCATAGTTAAAAACAACCTGAAATAACTGCTGTAAGAAATGCGCGCTCAATGTCGATATCATCAATCGTCCTCCGATCTTATCGATACTTGATTTCAGATCATATCGGACGGTCATCGATATATCAAAGGAATGTGAGATTTTTATTAAAAAAACAGGGGCGTCGAAAATCTACCTGTCGATCTTATCGAGCCACTCTCGATGGTTACGAGATTTGAATATAAATGATATCGATATGTGTATCGATACACCGATAATTCGTCCAGATATGTTGTGAAGTTGCTGGACATATTTAGTGCTTTTATCGATGATATCGATAGGTGTATCGATATATCAATAAATCCGTCCAGATGAATATTTAGTTGCTAGACATTTTGGTCCTCTTATCGATAATATCGTTAAGGTATCAAGGACATCGACAGTGCAGGTCGATCATATCGAGGGTGCTTCGATAAAATCGACAGAGTGAGAAAAACTTAGAGATTTTCTTATTTTGCAAAAAGTTTTCTCACCATAAAACCCTAAGATGTCTATCTTGTTTTAAGGGTTTTAATCACCTGGTGTTTTGGGACATGGGACGTGAGGCTATGATTTACCTATTGCGAGCTTCCACACATCCCGTTGAGGCAGACGCTTGAAATAATCTTCCTATCGAGTTAAGCAGCCAGTCTGACTCACCACATACGTAACTTGACAAACCAGGGCACTAGCAGGTGCACTTTCAATCTCCCCCTTTGTCAATTACGTGACAAAATACCCAAAACACCCTAGAACACTTCTAGACACACCTCTAAATTGTGTGTACTTGCATTTACATAATTTTACAATTTTTTATAACCCATATACACATTCTAGAAGTATCTGCTCCCCCTTACTTCTAAACTCCCTCTTTCTTGGTGCAGTTGCTCCCCCTAACACCTGCAACACATTAGATATACAATTTTCCGCTCGGGGTGTTTTGAATTGTTCTTCCCCTTTTTATCAATCATTGGCAAAGATATAGCAAGTGATTTTGACTGAAGAGTAAAGGACGAGAGAGAACATGCATACAAGATACAGTTGAGTAATGATCAAAATATTATAAGAAGTCATCTATGGTCAGAACAAGTGTATGCATATCAGTTTAAGGAAAGCAGTGATAACAGTAAATCAATCAAGCATTAAACACATTATATGCATTCCATCAGACAAATCAGGGGAACAAAATATGGCATTAATGATAAGAATTCTATTTAGCCATCGAAAAACCAAAACTGCCCCAGACGGTAGTAAATCCCAAACCAACAACTGTTTTAGACAAGCACAAAAGATACTACTCCACACAGCAGTAAACTAAGAACAAACAAGCCCATAGATGGGCACCCAACAACATCCATCAACATTAGCTCATCTGTGGGCATATACAACCCCAAAAAAAATGCATATCTTAGAGGGTTGTCATACACACCAGTGACAGCGAAGAACATCTAAAAAGATACTGATGTTCAAACATGGAGATAAAAGTAAAGTGTGTATGATGGCATGCATGACCCGGCCTTACGGAGCAGAGTGAGATGACATCTTGTCGTCCCGTCGGCATGTCAGTGAGATCCACCAGCTGTTGTACAGACTGCTGCACTTTTTGGACGACACGCTCCAAGACTGTTAACTGCTCACATACAGAGTGAATATCTCTCTGGATTACCCCGATTCTATCCATTTTGAACCGCTTTGCATGTCCGGGTATTGACATAGATGGGACTGGATCGGGTCGAGATGATTCATCTCCTGTCCTCTCAGCTTCCTCCCAACGAGGATCACCAACACCTTCAGCTCCATATCCTTGAATGCCTTCTTCCTTGTACTCGTGGCACTCCAGGTCCATTTTCTGAATGTTCTTTGCATTAAAGACATGAACAGGAAGTACAGGATCAGTGGTAGGTAGAAAACCAATTCTTTGACAGATCCTGTTTATGATCCATGGATATGGCAAATGCAGATCTTTGGATATATGTATTGCATTTACCAACTGGTTGATGATCAGTGTTGGAAGGCAAACCTTTGTCCCAGTTGCAACAGAGTATACAATCATGACCATAAGACCCGTGAGATCAGATCGATTTGTACTCCTTGGATACAGATTTGTAGCGAAGATCCCATGCATAACCCGAAAGCAGGGTTCCATGTACCTAGATTTAAGGTGTTCCCCTGGTACCAGGGAATATCTCTATTGTTACACAGGTACTTGGTTACAATGGAACAGACCTCAGGAAGATCGAGATCAAGGTCGGGAAGTCCTTTTGGTACCATCTGTATATTGAGAATGTCAGCCAGTGTGGTAGGGGTGATGAACGCATCATCACCATCCAGAGAGACCATGAACGAAGGAGGATCAGATACCGGAGAGTGACACACAGCAAGGAAATTGCGCATTTGCTCGAGTTGACATGGTCCTCCTAAATCTAGGATGGGCAGCCAACCAACTGCAGCGAACAAGGGTTCTAAATTGTACCGTGCTAAACAAACCTTGTCCACTTTTCTCTCATGGATCAGCTTCTGACCAGTGTATTTCGCTGGATGTGAGGGCTGCCTAGCTAGAGGAGGAGGAGGTGCTGGAGAATCAGTTTGGAACCCACCACGCGAAGTCTGTGATCTTTGACGCGTAGGGATCCCACTTTTCGGGGCCCTTGCTCTTTCTCTAGATGCAAGGACTTTTTGTCGGGTAGTTCTTGAAGATTCCCCCTGTCCGGACGCTATCCCTTTGTCTTTTCCCATATGGACAAAACAAGAGTTTGGGAAACACGACAAACACTTGAAAAAATCAAAAATACCTAAAGGAGAAATAGGGCTTTTGTAGTATAGAAAGGTATTACCCGATATGTGGAGGGATTTCGGTTAGTCCGTCGTGGCTCCTAGTAATTTGGTCAAGTGTATCGAGCACAAAAAACAACCGATCGACACAAAAAATAATCCCTTTTTCACCTCGCAGACTTTTATCGGGCATCATCTGTCGATAAGATCGATCATTATTTCAATAATATCGAGAGGTTGCTTATCGATACCATCGAGTCTGTCTTCGATATTAATTTTTGGCCACCAATTATGTCACGCTCCAAACCCGAAAATCGAATTCACAAGAATCCCGAACGCCGAATCCGGTGCCAACAGCCTCCGTATTACCCCATTCTCGGCTCCTAGCGTCATACGCCAGATTTCTGATCCTGGGATCCTACAAGGAGGATTTTTTATTTTCTTTTATGTACATTTAACTCATAATAAGCATAACCACAAGATTACCCAATTCACAAAGGCAACAACATCATCACATATCCACTAATATAATCATTTGAATACAATGCTGAATGAAAAATACATAAATCGAAAATCAAGCTCCAGAAGACTGCTGCACACTCCAAGCTCAATACTACTGCAACCTAACATCACCTGCACGCATCTATCGTGCATAAGTTTATACAAAGCTTAGAGAGTGGTGTAAGTGTGTGCACAAGGTAAGTACCAAGTATTCGATACAATGTCATCATCGTACAATACTGGAAATACTGGTAATTTATAAATCGTACAATATCGGAATAAGCAGAAATACTGACAAGATCATGAATTATCAGAGTAAGCAGAAATACTAACAAGACCATGAATTATACAATAACATAGTAAACGAAAATATTGACAAGTCCATGAGTCAAATAATATCAGAGTACATAATGCAGATCAGCTATGCAAATAATGAGTCATAAAGAACCAAATATCAGGTGTCGTATCTAGACTAATAAATGCAGACACACAAACCCAAAATACCATGTGCCGTGGATGTATTGTAATATGCGATGCGAATGGAATGACCATGCTGGAGTGTGAAGTCGTGATGGTAGTACGTAGTATCGCAGGCTATAGGGTCCACCACAAAGGACTTCTATCCAAACCAGTCTCACACCTAAATTTGAATAGTCAGACACAATGTGGTAAACTCCTGATCTCAGGTTAGTCGCGCGCCCCAACCGAAATCCTTGCTATAACGAAAGTTCACATAACAAATAGTTACGCACCACCAGCCCGAGTGGATAGTGAATGAATGAATGAATGAGTATACAAATCTTGCTCAATAAGTCCACATGTCAGTACGGTTCATCTCTAGGATCATCACCGGGGTTTAGTACACTCCAAATGGCATTGTCTCTCTCCCAGCAGCACAGTCCAAGTGAGCATAAGAAACCTCACTATCCGCCTGGCCAATAGTCTGTCAATACCTATCCGGTACATCGATAGCGAACCTATTTCTGAGCTGGTCAAACTCAGCCTAGTAATGCCCCCTGCTCTCGGGCGAGTAAGGTCACACCCCTTTCCAACCTACCACGACACAGTGGGAGACGCGGCCTCCTGGTATTCGGCCCTCGTGCGCTCATATATCCAATCGGTCTCGACGTTGGAGTCATCTCCTGGCCACAGAGGTTTAGGGATTTTCACCCAGGGACATCTATGGTGCCCGTATGCTGGAACCAAACATTTCCAGTGTCCCGTCTGGCCATCCACGATATGCCTGTGGAGGCTACGACCCTGATGTCACTAGGGCGTATAACACACAATGAAATATGCAAGAGTCACACAATCCAGTCATGCATCAATCCTGCGCATACTGTACGCTCATGCGAGATAACCTCCGCCTATCAGTGTCATAACAATACGCTCAATGACATATGCAATGATCAACTACATCTCATAACAAACATGCAGATGATGCGTATGGGCATGTATCATGATGCTATGCTATCACATACTCATAATCGGTATCAATAACCGACATCAATAATTGGTTTTGACAATGTGGACATTTAACCAACATTGTCTCCAAGGAATGGCCCATATAGAGTCAAACATATAATGGGCCCATGGCCCCACACAAGGACCTAATATACAACGCCATATGCCTTACTTAAGGGCCACATAAACACAGCAGGCGGGCCTTGCTCATAGACCTCAAATACGTGACATGTGGGCCCTACACATGGGCTCGAATACATCGAATAGGTCATGCATCATGGGCCTAATACATATCGCGATGGGTCTTGCCCATAGGTCACGAATACATCATAATGGGCCTTGCCCATGGGCCTCAAATACATCACAATGGGCATTGCCCATAAGCCTCAAATACATCACAATGGGCCACATCATATGGGCCGAAAATATATCACAACGGGCCACGGCATATGGATCAGAATTTCATTACAATGGGCCTCGCTAATGGGCCATAAATACACAATAAGTGAGCCCCATCACATGGGCCAAAAATACAAACAGATGGGCCCCGCGCATGGGCCAAAAATACATCATGATGGGCTGCATCAATGGGCCTTAACCCATGGGCCACAAATACATTAAATGGGTTGTGTCACATGGGCCTCATATATATTAAGGTGGGCCTCAACGGATGGCCACAAATACATCAAGATGGGCCTAATCACAAGGTAGCTCCCAACATGGTGGGCATTGAGCGTGTAACACATACATTATGGTGGCCTTGCATATGGTAGTCCATGTCCCTAAGAATGGTTGAACAGCATGTATATAACACATCATGGTGAGCCTCTCAAGTCGGCCGTATGGTGGACGTTCAATCACCACTATTTATAGTATGGTCCACCTAAGATTTGGGCCTACCTCTTAATGGGCCCATGACCCTGCATAAACTAGAAATGGCTAGGCAGCGTGAGTGTACAACACATACACCATCTTGGGCCTCACAATACAGTCCATGGTGGGACACCCCAAGTGAATAATCTAATCCGTTCACCGTCTTGGCCACCTCGAATGAGGTCAAATAGACTCTGACTAGGACTGATTCGGATGACAAGGGACTCCAAAGAGGGCCCTGGGGTGTTTCAACAGATGGGCATTAATACCCTAAGTACGGCCCGCTCGAGACTCATATTTCCCTCAAAATTTGGCACATGGCCTAAAATTATAAGGAGGAGATGGTGGACGGTGTGGATTAAACAAATCCACCATGGTGGGGTCCACGTGTGGTGGCAGCCAGGTAATGCTTCCGCCCCCATCGTCACTGTCCAGGGACTCCTTTTTTTTTCTACCTTCTTCTCTTTCTTCCTTAATATTTTTTTTATTCTACCATGTAGGGCCCACTGGTGGATAATCCGTTCCGTCGATTATATTGACCAGCTCTCTATGGAGCAAAGGAGTCTAATGATGGATAGGTCCACCACTTATACACACAACAGTAGGTATTAGAAAGTTCCAACAGTGGAAATTTATTTCCCTCGGTGGGGTCCAATAAGAACTAAGATTTGTCTCATTTTTTGACTTATAGCCTAAAACCACATGGGGAAGGTGGTGGATGGCATGGATTAAACATATACATTAAGATGGGGTCCATGGTTGGACGCCCCCACCCCACGTCCGCATGGTTTACGTGAGGGGGTGCTCCCACTACCACCATCGGTTGTGGTGTGGTCCACCGGTTGGTTGGATCGAGTAGACCTTTGGGCTCCACGACTAAAGTGTACCAGAAAATGGACGTATGGTGTGGATCTAAGAAATACATCAAAATGAGTCCCATGAGTGAAAACTCACTCCAAACCTCTCATGCAAAAGTAAGAAATGACGTGGGTAAACTAACCCCTTAACATGAGTGGTATGGCACACATTGGATTCGGATTAGCTTCAGTTTTCGGCTCAACGTCTAAAATGAGCTGGGAAATGGAATGGACGGCGTGGATAAGACCCTTACATCAAGGTGGGACCTACATGAGTGGCCCACCCAAAAGCCTTAAAGTCAAACCCTTTTCTTTCTTTACGTGAGTACACGTCACAGTCGGTTCACACCTTACTGCTAGACGGGCTGTGAGGATGTACATACATTTAAGGTGGGTCTCACACAAATACAACCAGTACATATGTATATATAAAAATATCTTTTAACATTATATTAATATAAGTTCAAATGTCCAGCTCCTCTATTCAACGGACGGCTGAGAGTTAAAACCAGATGGACAGCATTGATACAACGCATGCATCACGTGAGTCCACATACACATGGGTCCCATGGCTGCTGAGGCAGCAAGATAAAACACATATATCACGGTCTCAGCAGCAAGATAAAACACATATATCATGGTGGGTCCCACGTAGGGCCCACCATATAATATCATATATACTATTATATTAATATTATAAATATACACACTTACATATGCAAAATATAATATAATATTATATTATATTATATTAGAGAAAGAGAGTCCATCGTCCAGCTCATGTTCTACCTAATCTAGACGGACGGTGTGGATTATCCACATAAGGCCCATCTGATGGACGGCAGGAATGTAAAGCAAGTACATTAGGTGGGTCCCATCCCACACGCGCAGTACGTGTGGGGTGGTCCCACACCTTCTGAAAACAAATGGACGGTGTGTGTGCAACACACGGTCACCGTGGGATCCACCGTCCTGGACAAGGACGGTGTGGATATACAACAACTACATCATGGTCGTGTCTACACTGATGGTAGGTGTGAGTTACAATACATACATCAGTGGGTCCCACGTGGAGCCCACCGTAACATTTACCTACCGTCCAATCTGTTGATAAGGTCACAGGGACCTGAATGAAGAGTAAAAGCAAATTTCATATTGATCCAAAACTTCTGGGCCACAAAAGGATTCCAATGGTAGACATTCACCCCACCACTATTCCCTGTCTTGTGGGCCACCTGAGCTGTGAATAAGGCTGATTTTTGGGGAAACCTAGTTCCAAAAAGGGAACCCATCAAATGCACAGTGTAGATATGCAACATACATCGTGGTGGGGCCTGTAGTGGGGCCCACCATTCCACCTTAAACCAAAGAATGAGGACGTTTCTTCATCGCGGCGTCCGAGGACGCCGACAAGAAGAGGATGCCCATGTGTATGTGATTTGTTTTGTTTTCTTCCTTTTTCTTTAATAATCCACGGATTCTTATGTGTGGGGCCCGCATTAGACAAATCCACACCGTCTACTAGCCTCCCCTGCTCGTAATAGAACTAACGAGTCTAATATGCAATATTTTTGACGTATAGAAACATTTCAACGGGCCTCAACTGTATAAATCACCTAAAAACCACTGTTTCCTACGTTATGGCCCGCCAGAGGTTTAGATCAGCTTTAAATTTTGGCTCAACGACTAAAATGAGATGGGAAAAAGGGTGGACGGTGTGGATTAAATCCATACATCAAGGTGGGGCCTGCATAAGCAACCCGTCCAAAACTATAAACTAAGCATTTCATTTATTTATTATTATTATTATTTTTTTTGTTAGTAAACCCATTGTCATTCCAAGCTCACAACGTCCAGCAT
This sequence comes from Magnolia changhungtana, assembly GCA_030180095.1. Lineage (NCBI taxonomy): Eukaryota > Viridiplantae > Streptophyta > Magnoliopsida > Magnoliales > Magnoliaceae > Magnolia > Magnolia changhungtana. Next base: position 24,170 of record JASAUF010000660.1, read on the forward strand.
CCAGGGACGCAGGAAGTGGATGTATTTACCAAGGTGGGTCCCACGTGTGGGGACCACAACTGGTGGGACTCACGGAACGTGGCCCACTTGATCAATTAATATTTGAGTTTTTCCCATCACCGATAAGTAGGGCCCACTTGGCTTGGACGGCCATGGGGTCTATTTGATGGATGGCTTGGACATCACATACATGAAGGTGGAGTACATCCGGATGGGCCACACGGCCATTTCATCAGACCAAAATAATGAAAGAGAGAGGGAGAAAGAAGCACCCACCTTGATCTTCTTAGATTCCTTCTTCTATGAATGCATTTTAAAGCTCCAATGGTTGAGATTCAACGGTCGAGATGGATCATGGATGGTGAAGATGGGAGTTATGAAGTGAGCCACACAAGGCCTCTCATGGAGGCTTGGACGATTCTTGCATGGAGAATGAGAGAGAGAGAGAGAGAGAGAGAATGAGAGAGAAAGAGAGGTGATGGGTAAAAGGTGGTGGGTGTACTTGATGTAAGGGAAAGTTGACTTTGGAGAGAGGTGGTTGTGCTTGGGTATGGGTGTGAGTGATGGGAGTGATGTGTACTTGATTGATGTGTCATAGAGATTCTCTTGATATTTGCAACATGCGGCGTTTTCCTCGAACTGAACACGGTCCCACATCTCCCGGCCTGGGTATCGCCTTAGCGCGTGAGACGCGTCATCGGAACCGTGGTGACGGCGCAGTTGCACTGGTACAAGTCTCGGGTCGAGCCAATTCTGATATACAGGACTCGGCTTAGGATCGCACGCAAACGTCAGATATAGGTCGCGGGGTTCGACGGAACAGTACGGACTATGATACGGGTCTTACAAGTCAATCCGTATTTTAAGGAGTCGTCAATAATATCGACCCTCTACTGATTACTCGAGAATGTCATATCGATACTCATATCGACGATGAAGATTTTCAATTTTCAGCATACAACCAATCTGCCAAGTATACTTTTAGAATTTCTATAAATCAATAGTATACCATTCAAAATTTCTGTACACACCAAAATTATAAACATATGTATGTTTATATAAAAAAAAATTTGAGGTCAAGAACCTCAGATGTATAATTTAAGGCTCAGCAAAATTTGCATCATTTCAGCAAATATCCAGGTCAGATGCATGACTTGGACTTGTCCTTCTACGCTTGGAATTTCAGGGTATGTGAAGATTAGTCATAAGACAATTTTATTTTTCTTTTTCTACCCACTTTGAAATAAACTTCTTTCTCCTGTCTTGCATCTTAGGTGGTGATAGATGAGTGTTTCCCTTAGATGGACTCTTGACATTCTGTGTTTCTCTGATTGGTTTAATTTTTCCAATGTGATTTTGTCCAGAGTTATGTGAAGTCCGTCTAGATGTTAGGCATTCAACCTCATAATGACCCATATCACCACATAAATGACATACTGGAGAGATTCTTACATTGCTTCCTGAAGCAGCCGATGATTTAGTTGTTGGTGCTGCGTTTCCTGTTTTCCTCTTAGTTTTCTCATACCCTAGGCCACTCTAGTCCTTTCCAGGCCTTCCCATCCCTAACATCCTTTCAAGCTTTTCACCACTCTGAGAAAATTTATAGTTTATTTTAGCAAATTTTCTAGATTTCTCTAATTCATAGCGGAGTGTGTGATTCTCATCCTTGAGATGCCTGTTTTCATCTTTTAGCAATTCAATTTGTTTGGTAAGCTTAGATGATTCAATTCTTAGGGATAAGTTAATCCTTTCCAGTTTGTCATTATCTGCATAATATTGTTGTAGATCATTAATTAGGTGTGAATTAATCTCCAGTGTTTTATCCAAATCCTTTTATAGTAGTACCTTCTTGTTTTCTGAGATTCCAAGTCTCTTAAGAATGTTGATGTTATGAGTATAGAGTTGATTGTGAGCATCTTATAACTTTTCTTTTTCTATTTCTTCTTCATTCCCAGTTCTTCATCATCGGATGGAAATGATTCTGTGGCTTGCTATTCTCTTTTGTTTTCAAATTCAGTAGGAGTGATTGAAACAGTGAAGACCATAAGTATTTTCAATGATTTCTGATCTCCATTGCTTTCTGAGTCACTGGATTCTGAATTTGATCCTCAATATCATCCCATGTGGCGGCTATTGCTTTACCCTTGGTTTTTCTGTTTGGGCATTCAGTTGATAGGTGTCCATACTCCCGACAAGCATAGCATTGTGGTTCTTTGGTTCTTCTACCAAATTTGTTTACCGGAAGTTTGTTGTTCACCTTTCTCTCTATAGAGGGACGACTGCGATTCTTCTGAAAGAATATTCTGAATCTTTGTGCCAGCAAAGCCACTTCCTCATCTTCATCTTCCTTTTCACTTCCACTGTCCTCATATATTATTTTCTTTGAAGTTTTCAGGACAGTTGTTTTGGATTTAGGGGCTTGAGTGAAATGTAGTTCAAAAGTTTGTAGGGAACCTACTAGTTCTTCAACTTTCATTTCATCTATATTTCTACACTCCTCAATTGTTGTTACTTTGGGATTAAACCGATCCGGTAGGGATCTTAGAATTTTCCTACAAATTTTTGGTACCGGAACTTTCTCTCCCAATCCACCCATGGAGTTGCAAATGATGTTTAACTTTGTAAAGAACTCCATAAATGTCTCATGCTCTTCCATTCTGAGATTTTCGAACTGTGAAGTCAGGAGTTAAAGTTTAGATCGCATCATAGTGCTTGTGCCTTCATGGGTTGTTTCCAGTAAATCCCATGCTTCTTTTGATGTCCCACACATGCTTATCTGATTGAAAATATCTTGGGACACGGCATAGTAGATCGCGTTCATAGCTTTCGCTTCAGTTGTCTGTTTTTCCTTATCGAACTGCGTCCACTTTTCTTTGGGTTTGGGTTTTTCAACTGTTGTACCATCTTCATGTACAATCTTTTCAGATGGTGTCACATATCCACTTTCAACAATATCCCAAACATCATGATCCAAAGATCTCAGAAAGTAGTGCATTCTAGCCTTCCAGTATGCATAGTTTGAGCCGTCAAATACCGGAGGTCAAGTAACTAATGAGCCCTCTCCTTTGGCCATATTCCCAACTTCAGTCAAGATCACTCTCTAGGCCGTGAAGCTTTAAAGAGAGACTTGCTTTGATACCAATTGAAATAGCGGTGGAGACCGCTTGAGTTGAAGTAAGAATATGCCAATATGTCCTAGAGGGGGGTGAATAGGACTTTTTAAAGATTTACAAGTTATTCAAAATCCTATCACTCTAATCCTATCATGTATGCAATTCTCAGGATTACTCAAATGTAACTCTACTAGCATCCAAGCCTTGTAGAGGATCTAATCATAACGTACTTGTAAGATAAACAAGTTGTAGACAAGATTGTGAAGGATATGACTGTGTGTATGTATAAGATGTGATCTCAGATAATCAGATATAAAGACATGTAAGGAAATCACATAAATGAAAAACAATAATCATCTCAAACACAGTCATTTTTATAGTGGTTCAACTACTTGTCTACTCCACTCCCGGCTGTCGCACTCAACCCTTGAGTGTACCGGAATTCACTAAGGAGGTTTCCCAGGGTTTACCTCAAACTTAAGGTTTTAAATTAGGTCCACCTTCAACCTTTACAGAGGTTTTACGCGGTTCACCTCAAACCCAGACTTTTACTGGTTCACTCCTAACCAAATGTTTATACTCCCCATAGAGCAAGGGTCCACACAACGCACCCGAATTTTAGACCACACAAGTCAAGGACCTACACAAGGAACTAACAGTTTATGCCCTACACAAGAGCAAGGGTCCACACTATGCACCCACAACGTACACTCCCGCCGAAGGCCTCCTACGAGGACTTCAAAGGGCGAGAACCACTTAAGACCCAATCCTAGAAAAGAATGATCACAAGTGTCCTCTTGGACTCTAGATACTTACAGATAAGTTGATGAGTCTCGTTAAGCACAATGCCGAAGATCTCCTCCTCCTTGTTGACGAAGAGTCTTCTGCTCCCTTGATCCACAACACAAAAGATATACCAAGACTAGGCTTGAGGTTGGGTCAAGGTAGAGATGGAATCTTACTCTCTAAAGATTTTCCTATAAGTGAGGTAGAGTAGTTTCACTCTTATGCATTCAAGGCATCCCAGCAAAATGATTTGTCATTAAGGTAGTAGCTGAAGGATCCTTGAACGCGGAAGTTCATTCCCCAATCCACTCTATTGAATATCAATGCTGAGGGTGGATTGGAGGATGAACTCCCTTAAGAGAAAGGGCTTTAGGTATAGGATATAAGTCGAAACACTCGAAAGCTCTCTCTTCTTTCTCTCATAGCAACAAAAGACAAGTCCTCTATAAATAGGCAAAGAGTTCCAACAGATATAAAATGGTCACATTTATGACAGAGTTCGATATCATCGAGCAGGTTCGATATCATTGAGCGTATACTCTCGCTAGCATCGATGGTCTGCTTGATGACTCAGACTCAATGTCATACGCTTTTGAAACTCTTTGCCAATAGGTCGATGAATCGAAGTTATTGTCAATGTCATCGGATTTCGAACTCTGATTCCATTGATGACAGGTTCGATCCATCGACATTTAAAGAATGAGAGAGACTTGACTTTGAGATATTTCATGTTTTCATGAATGATCGGGGGAACCGTCGAGGTCATCGGAATTTGAATGTCGATGACATCGAGATCAGAGTCGAGGCATCGATAAATCCAGCTGATTTGTCTTTGATCTTGCTGGACAGATTATGGCTTCGTTCGATGCAATCGATCTGGTGTCGATACCATCGATATTTGAATATCGATTAAATCGAAGGGCCCCCGATCATAGTTAAAAACAACTTGAAATAACTGCTGTAAGAAATGCATGCCCAATGTCGATATCATCGATCGACCTCCGATCTTATCGATACTTAATTTCAGATCATATCGGACGGTCATCGATATATCGAAGGAATGTGAGATTTTTATTAAAAAAAACATGGGCGCCGGAAATCTGCCTGTTGATCTTATCGAGCCACTCTCGATGGTCTCGAGATTTGAATATAGATGATATCGATATATGTATCAATACATTGATTATTCGTCCAGATATGTTGTGAAGTTGCTGGACATATTTAGTGCTTTTATCGATGATATCGATAGGTGTATCGATATATTGATAAATTCGTCCAGATGAATATCTATTTGTTGGACATTCTGGTCCTCTTATCTATAATATCTTAAGGTATCGAGGACATCGACAGTGCAGGTCGATCATATCGAGGGTGCTTCAATAAAATCGATAGATTGAGAAAAACTTAGAGATTTTCTTATTTTGTAAAAAGTTTTCTCACCATAAAACTATAAGATGCCTATCTTGTTTTAAGGGTTTTAATCACCTGGTGTTTTGGGATATGGGATGTGAGGCTATGATTTACCTATTGCGAGCTTCTACACATCCCATTGAGGGAGACGCTTGAAATATTCTTCCTATCGAGTTCAGCAGCCAGTCTAACTCACCACACACGTAACTTGACAAACCAGGGCACTAGTAGGTGCACTTTCATATGAGACCCACGTATGAGGCCCATGGTGATGCATTTACGGCCCATTTGATGAGGCCCATTGCGATAGGTTGAAAACTCATGGGCGAGGCCCATTATGATGTATTCGAGGCCCATCGTGATGTATTCGAGGCCCATGGGCGTGGCCCATTGTGATTCATTTGAGGCCCTTATATGAAGCCCAACGCGATATATGAGAGGCCTATGAATGGGGCCCAACGTGATGTATGTGTGGCCGATACGTTGTGTATGAATCCCTGATGTAGGTCACTCCTTGGGAATAATGTTGGTTAGATGTCCACATTAATGGGCAATGATGGTTAGATGTCCTGATTGTGAGTCGTGACCTTCCCTTAAGTCTTGTTAAGCCCATTCTTACCGATTTTGATTGACGTGACCGATTTGCTGATTTCGATTATTGACCGATTCCGATTGCGTGACCGATTGCCGATTAGCGATCGAGGTCGTTTATCATGACTGATTGCCGATTCCGATTAACATGACCAATTTGCCGATTTCGATTATTGACCGATCTCGATTGTCGTGGCCGATTGTCAATAGTGATCGAGGCTGATTATCATGACCGATTGACCTGACAGATTTATCGATTTTGATTATTGACCGATTCTGATTGCCGTGGCCAATTGCCAATTAGCGATCAAGGCTGATTATCATGACCGATTGATGTGACCGATTTGCCAATTCTGATTATTGATTGATTGCGATTGTCGTGACGGATTTTACTGATTCTGATTGTCGTGACCAATTGCTGATTCTAATTGACCTAGCTGATTTGTCGATTCCGATTGTCGAGGCTGATTGCCGATGTCGATGCCGATGCCGATGCCGATTGTTTATTCCGACTCCGATTGTCGAGGCCGATTCCGATTCTGATTATCGAGGCCGATTCTGATGTGTCAAGGCCGATTGTATAGGCCAATTCTAATTGTCGAGGCTGAGTATTGAGGCCGATTCTGAGTATCGATTCCGATTGTTGAGGCTGACCTCGATTGTCGAGGCTGATTTCGATTGTTAAGGCCAATTGTCGTGACCTATATGATGTACATGCGACCCGTAGTCGAGGCCCATTGTGACATGTATTAGGCCCATGATGCATGGCCCATTTGATGTATTCAAGACCCATGTGTAGGGTCCACATGTCATGTATTTAAAGCCCATGGGCAAGGCCCATTGTTTTGTATTTATGGCCCATGGGTAAGGCTCATTATGATGTATTCATGGCCTATGGCCAAGGCCTATTGTTATATGTATTAGGCCCATGAGCAGGGTCCACCTGTTGTGTATATGTGGCCCTTGAGTAAGGCCCATCATGTCGTATATTAGGCCTTTATGTGAGGCCGTGGGCCCATTATATGTTGGGCTCTGGCTATTCCTTGAGGGCAATGTTGGTTAAATGTCCACATTATCAAAGCCGATTGTTGATGTCGGTTATTTATACCGATTATAAGTATGTGACAGCATAGCATCATAATACATGCCCATATGCGTAATTTGCATTTTTGTTATGAGATGTGATTGACCATTGCATATGTCATAAGGCAGGTTGTTCATAAGGCTCTGTAATAGGCGGAGTTGCCCTACATGAGAGCATGGCATGCACAGGATTAATGCATGATTGAGCTGTGTGACTCATGCATCTCACGTTTATGTGACATGACCACCATACGCCCTAGTGACATCGGGGCTGTATCCTCCACAGGTATTTTATGGATGGCCAGATGGGACACCGAAAATCTGTTTTATATGGGGTACTATAGATATCCTTGGGTGAAAGTCCCAGAACCCTCTTGGTTCTAGAGATTACTCCAACGTCTGGACCGAGTGGATGCATGAGCGCATAAGGGTCGTATACCGTTAGGCCTCGTCTCCCACTATGTTGTGGTCTGTTAAAAGGGGGTACAGCCTTACCTGCCCGAGAGGAGGGGGCAATGCTAGGCTGAGTCTAACCAACTCGAGGAATGGGTCCGCTATCGACGAGCCGGGCCCGATATTGACTGGCGGATAATGAGGTCTCTTTCACCCACCTTGTTGCGCGGGATGGGGCGGCAATCTGGTTTGGAGTGTAATAGACCCCGGTGATTTTCCATAGAGGAACCATACTGATATGTGAACTTATTGGGCAGGAATTACATACTAATTCATTCATTCATTCACTATCCACTCGTGCTGGTGGTGCGCAACTAACTGTTATGTATCTTCGCATAGCCAGGATTTTGGTTGGGCGCATGACTAACCTGAGATCAGGAGTCTACTACTTTGAGTCTGGCTATCCAAATTTAGGTATGGGACTGGTTTAGATAAAAGTCCCTTATGATGGACCCCATAGCCTGTGATACTACGTACTGTCATCCCGACTTCACTCTAGCTTGGTCATTTCATTCGCACCGCATATTACATTGCATCCGCAGTACTTAGCATTGATATGGCCGTTAGCATTCATGCCTTGCACACATAGCCTTGATACAGCTGATGGCGCTCATAGACTTATCAATATATTTCTGCTTATTTCAATATTGTATGATTTATGCAATTGTATCATCGGCATCTAATATTTGACTCTCTTTGACTCCTCATTTGCGTAGCTGATTTACATTGCGTACCCTGATATCGTATGACTCATGGACTTGTCAGTACTTTCGCTTACTCTAATTACTCTGATATTGCTTACTTGGCACTTACCTTGTGCACACACTTTCACTGCCCACTAAGCTTTCTATAAGCTTATGCACGATAGATGCGTGCAGGTGGCATTAGGTTGCAATAGCATTGAGCTTGGAGCGTGCAGTGGACTTATAGAGCTTTGATTTTCGACATATGTATCTTCCTTTCAGCACTGTATTCAATTGTTTATATTAGTGGATATGTGATGATAATGTTGCCTTTGTGATTTGGGTAAACTTGTGGTTATGCTTATTATGAGTTAATTGTACATTGGAAAATCCTCCTTGTAGGATCTCAGGATCGGAATCCGGCATATGAACGCTGGGAGCCGAGAATGGGGTACTACAGAGGTTGTCGGCACCGGATTCGACAATCTGAAATTTTGTGAGCCCGGTTTCCGAGTTTGCGGCGTGACAGGTAAGGTCGCACCTCCTTCCAATTGACCACGACACAGTGAGAGATGCGGCCTGATGGTATACGACCCTCATGCGCTTATGCATCCACTTAGTCTAGACATTGGAGCAACCTCTTGAACTAAGAGGGTTTAGGGAATTTCACCCAGGGATATCTATAACACCTCATATAGAACAGATTTTCGATGTCCCATCTAGTCATCCACAATATGCTTGTGGAGCCTACGGCCTTGATGTTGTTAAGGCGTATGGTAATCATAATCACACAATGTGAGATGCATGAGTCACACAGTCCAGTCATGCATCAATCCTGCGCATACCGTGCGCTCATGTGGGACAACTCCTCCTATCAGGGAGTCTCATGAACAACCTGCCATATGCAATGGCCAACCATATCTCAAAATCAAACATGCAGATGATGCGTGTGGGTATATATCATGATGCTATGTTGTCACTTACTCATAAACGGCATCGATAATCAGCCTAAGGGAAGGTCACAATGTGGACATTTAACCAATATTGCTCCTAAAGAGTGGTCCATATAGAGTCAAACATATAGAGGGCCTATGGCCTGACACAAAGGTCTAATATACATCGGCCCTCATCAATATACATCGGGCCTATGGCCTGACACTAGGCCATAAATACATCACATCGGGCCTCATCAATGGCCACAATTACATCACAACGAGCCCCATACAATCTCAATGGGCCACATACGATCACAATAGGCCACATACAAGTCTCAATGGGCCACTACAATCACGATGGGCCACATACAATCACAATGGGCTACATATAATCACAATGGGCCACATACAATCACAATGAGCAACATACAAGTCCCAATGGGCCACCAACAATCACAATGGGCCACGACATATGGGCCAAAAGTACATCTCATTGGGCCTTACCAAATGGGCCGGAAATACATCACAATAGGCCTTATCATATGGGCCATAAATACACAATAGGTGGGCCCTGCACATGGGCCTAATACACATCACTATGGGCCGCTCACACGGGCTTAATACACATCACTATGGGCCACATCACATGGCCTAACACTCATCACTATGGGCCTAACACACACCACTATGGGCCACATCACATGGGCCTAATACACATCACTATAGGCCACTCACACGGGCCTAATACACATCACTATGGGCCGCATCGTGTGGTCCTAACACACATAACTATGGGCCTCGTGTACATCAAGTCGGGCCTCATCATGTGGGCTTCAAATACAAAACAGGTGGGCCCCATCACATGGGCCAAAAATACAAACAGGTGGGCCCCGCACATGAGTGAAAAATACATCATGATGGGCCTCATGGATGGGCCGTACCAATGGGCCTCAAATGGGCTTGGACCACCAAAAATCATTTCACTAATTGCGGGTGTAACATGTGTGTCATTGTACACTATCATTCTTTGGGGCACATGGCCACTAATGATGATCAACACTGCCAAACATTGTCTATGTAAATCAGCACTATCCAAACATCGTCCAGCAGAGTCCAGCACAATCTAGACGGTGTGGATGAAATAAATACATCATGGGTGGGATCTGTGTCCTTAAACGGGTGGATGGTTGGATGCAACACATATGCAAACAAGGTCGGCCCCACCCCTCACACGTGCAGCACGTGTGGGGTGGGCCCACAGCTGCCAAAACAGATGGCCAGCACAGATAAAATACATAAATCGTGGTGGGTCCACGCAGCACTTGCTGACGTCTAGCAAGTTGCTGGTGTGAGACGCACCAGCTAATCCACTTCATCAGGTGGGTCCCACATGGGGCCACCATATACAAATATATATAATATTATATATATATATATTATATCCAGTCTAGCATGTCCAGCATCCAGACGCTAGACGTTTGGATGGAGGCGTTGATATAAACACATACATCATGTTGGTTAGGCCCCACCGTTTAGACGGTCTGGATGAAACACTTTCATCCAAGTGGGGGTCCTATGTGGGGCCACCACAACGTTATTTTCCATCCAATTGTTCATAAGGTTGCATGGACCTGACCTAAGAGGAAAAAATAAATTTCATATTGATCCAAGCTTTCATGACCCCAAAAAAAGGGTTTCAATGGTGGACGTTCACTCAACATTGTTTTCCTGCAGTGTGGTCCACCTGATCATCAGAACTGCTTCATTTTTTGTCTCAAGCCTTAAAACAAGCTTGCCAAATAGATGGATGGCTTGGATGGAACACATCCATCATGGTGGGGCTGTTGGCCATCCAGCAAATGGACGACCTTGATATAACACACGAAATGGTGGGGCCTACAGCATTTGCTGACGTCCCACATCACATCAGCTGTATAGCTGGTGTGAGATACACCAACCAATCCATTATCCAGCAATTAGGTCCCACGTGAGACCCACCAGATATATGTAATATATATATATATATATATATATATATATATATATATATATATATATATATATATATATATATTATACTATATAATATTATTTATTTATTTATTTAAATGATCCAGGCCTGCTGGCCACCGTCCAGATGGACGGTCTGGATGCAACGCATGCATCATGGTGGGGTCCAAACATGAACGGTCCAGATGAAAAAGTTGGTTGGCGTGGATGAAATGCACATCACGGTGCACCCCATGTCATTCTGTCCAGATGGACGGTGTGGATCCAGATACAAACATCAAGGTGGAACCACACATGGCACTGTCCAGATAGACGGTGTAGATGTAAACGCACATTTAAGGTGGGCCATGCAATCAAGGAAAAAGAGAGAGAGAGAGAGAGAGAGAGAGAGAGAGAGAGAGAGAGAGAGATCATGAGAAGGGGAGGGACCCCGCCACTATGGGCCCTCCCTATACAATGCATACATCGAGATGTGTCCCATTAAAAGTGGTCCAAAAAAAAAGAGATCATGAACACCCACCTTTGATCTCCTCTTCCTTCTTCTACTTATGCGATCTAGAGTTCCAAGGGGTGCGATTCAACGGTCGAGATGGACTTTAGATGGTGGGATTGGGTGGTTGGAAGGTGGGCCTCACCTAGTTTCTCTCCCATGGACGTCCACCTCTATCATGGTTGCTTGAGAGATGGAGTTTGCAATGAAAGAGAGATGAGAGAGAGAGAGAGAGAGAGAGGTTATGTAAGAGGGTGATGGGTGAAAAGGTGAGTGATGGGAGTGTACTTGACATGTAAGGGATATGTAAGAGAGGGAGTTGACTTTGAGGATGGGTGTTGTACTTGACATGTGAGTTGATTGATGGGATATTTCTCTAGGTTTTGTAAAGTGTGGCGTTTTTCTTGAACTGAACGCGGGCCCACATCTCCTGGCCTGGGTATCACCTAGCACAAGATAAGACGTCAGAACTACGGCGATGACGCGGTCGCAAGGGTACAAGTTTCAAGTCGAGCCGACTCTGATATATGGGACACGACTCAGGATCGCGCGTAAACACCGATAACAAATCGCGGGATGCTGAAATTCGACTGAGAGGATCGTGGAAGCCTACAGAACGATACGAGCTAGGATACGGGTCTTACATCCAAGGTACTCATGCGACTCATTTACCCTTTGGACACCTTATCTGTCTCCTCACATGAGATTGTGAGTTTTTACCCACTGTTAATGCACTATGGTTGGTGCCGAAGCTCACCTAGGAAAACATCAAGAAAATGCAGCTGTGACCACAGCCTACAGCAGGCTCCGTGATAGACGCACCCAACACCATCGTTCCAGAGGGAGGACAGATTAGCAATGGCGGTATACAATTACCAAAGCCCTCCATACCTCCTACACCTGACTCAGCCACCGCTAGACGCCACCTTCGACAGCGGGTGTAAGACCCGTGTCCAAGTCTGTACTGTTCTATAGGCTTCCGCGGTCCTTCCTGTCAAAATTTCGGCGATCCTAAGCCAAGACTTGCATGCCGAAGTCGGCTCAACCTGAGACTTATATCTTAGCGACCGCGCTGTCGCCGTAGCTCCGACGCGAAACTTGTGCACTGATCCGATATCCAGGTTAGAAGTTGTGGGCCTGCATTTAATTCAAAGAAAATGCATAGCGTACGAATTCCGAGAGAATCTCTATGGCCTATCCCATCAATCAATCAGTCAATCTCATCAATCAAGTACACATCACACATCAAGTCAAGTACAAGCAACCCATACCCTATCATTACCTCTCTCTTACGCAAGCTACCCAAAGTCAACCCTTACATCACTTCATTCATCACTCCACCCACCCCTTTCTTACAACCCATCACCCATCCTTATAATCCCATCATCCCTCATTTCTCAAAAATCTCCCAAGCAACATCCCACGTCCAAGCTCCCTCTCTCCCAAAAATAAGTGTGGCCCACCCTCTTATCTCTTATCCCTACCATCAAAACCCCATCAACCACCATCAAAAGTGTAGGCAAGGAGCTAAGGAGGCTAAGGGACCAAGGAGAAAGCCTAGAGGTGAGTGATCTACCGTCAATTTGCATTTAAGAGCCCACTTATAGGTGGGACCCATTATGATGTATGTGTTGTAATCATGAGGGACCCATAGTGGCGAGGCCCCTTCATAACTGTCTCTCTTATTTTTCTTCCTCCTTCTCTCTCTTTATCCTCCCCCTAGAATGAAGTGGGCCCCACCAATTTGTGTTAAATCTACTCCATCCATCAAACGGTGTGGCCCACTGCATATCAGGTGGGATCCGCCGTCCGTTGGGACGATGGGAAGCCCCACATACTGACTAACTAATATATATAATATATTATATTTATACTATATTCATATATATATATATATATATATATATACATCCATGGTGGGCCACGTCCATGTGGGACCCACCATGATAACTGTGTCATTTCCACACCGTCCAGCGTCCAGGGATGCTGGACATGGCCGAACAATGAAGTGTGTACTGGCGTGGGGTGAGGCTAACAATGCAGTGTGAACTGGCGTGGGGTGTACTAATTAGCAATGCTTGGTGTGAGCCACTCATGCAGGCCCCACCTTGATGTATGAATATAATCCACACCGTCCATCCCATTCTCCTGCCCATTTTAGGCGTTGAGCTGAAAAATGACGTTAATCCGACCTTTTGGCGGGCCATAACATAGAGAATAGTACTGTTACCATTGAAATACCCCATGATGTTTCTGGTCACCAAAACCCATCAAATATTAGGCTTAATAGGTCTGTCTTGAGCAGTAAAAATCCATGGATGGGGTGGATTTTGTTAATGTGGACCCCACCTAGGAGAAACCCCAAGAAAATAATAATAATAATAATAATAATAATAATAACAACAACAACAATGAGGCAAAGAAGACTGCCGCTACCACTATTGACGCAAAGAATGCTCGCGTGGACGCCCATGGGCGGTGGGACACACCGCCTTGGTGTGGACCCCCCATGATGTGTTTCGGAATATCAGCACCGTGCATTGGGTGGCCCCCTTCTAGCTGTGGGCCGCCCCAAAACTCAGCCGTATACAGTACTCTGGTGGCCCACATCACAAGAAACAGTGGGTCTGAACCGCTGCCATTGAAAGCCTTTTGGGTTAATACAGGAGTTTTGGTTCACTGTGAAATTTGTTTTTCCTCTTCTTCAGGGTACGTGTAACCCTATCAACAGATTGGATGATAAATAAACATTATGGTGGGCCCCACGCTGGACCCACTGATGTATGAAATGTACCCCACACCATCCCATGCATGGGAGGGATGGCTAATGTACCTCACTCCAGCTATATAGCTACTAGAGTGGCGTCACCAAGTTCTGTGGATTCCACATCATCCACACCTTCCATCTACGGGACCCACCATAATGCATGTCTTGCATCCAAACCGTCTCACCATTTTGGAAGCTCATTTTATGGCATGAGCTGCAGGCTGAGACAGATCTAGATCAAGTGGACCACCCAGTAAAAAGGCAGTGGGGATTGAGCTTCTGCCATTGAAATTCTTTTGTTGTCACAAAAGTTTGGATCGTAAAGAAATTGTTTTCCCCTTAATCCAAGTCTGTGAGAACTCATGACTAGATTGGATAGAAAATAAATGTTATGGTGGGACTTAAGAATTTTAATGGTGGAAATCATCATCACCATTGTTATTTGGAGTGTGGTTCGGTTAATCTTTTGATATGATTCATGCATATATATGAGGCCATGCGATTAGGCCCATCTTGATGTATCTGTGGCCCGATGTTGAGGCCCACTTCGATATATATGAGGTCCATGTGATTAGGCCCATCTTGATGTATTTATGGCTCAATGTAGAGGCCCACTTTGATATATATGAGGCCCATGTGGTTAGGCCCATCTTGATGTATTTATGGCCTGATTTGGGGCCCACTTTGATATATGTGAGGCCCATTTGATGTATTGGAGGCCCATGGGTCGAGGCCCAATAGGACGGACATAAGGCCCATTGAAGTGTGATTCTACCATGGTTAATGTAATGATGTTCATGACAGGCCGTGCCTTGGGAGCAATGATGGTTTGATGTCCACATTGTAAGGCGATGTTGGTTAAATGTCCGCATTGTCACTCTCCTTAGGGCTCGTCGATAGGCCCATATTTGTAGTAGGTAGGCCGTCTAGGCCCATCTTCATTATGAATAGATCCCATTACCACAACATGTTTAGTATAGACCCACAATTCATGATCATACGCATCATATGTATGCCTGATGTGAGGAGTGACTGATCATAGCATATGCCTTCGGGCGGATCATTTATGGGCTCCTTGATAGGTAGAGTTGCCTTACATGAGCGCACGGTACGCGTAGGGTTGTTGCATGACTGGTAGTATGATTCATGTACTTGCATTTATGTGATTGTGATTATTATATGCCCTAGTGACATCAGGGCCATAGCCTCTACAGACATATCGTGGGTGGCTGGATTGGATACCGAAAATACTATTTCTAGCATCGGGGCGCCATAGATGTCCTTGGGTAAAAATCTCTAAACTCGATGGTACCAGAGGATGGCCCCAACATCGAGACTGAGTGGATACATGAGTGCGCGAGGGCTGTATACCAGAAGGCCACAACTCCCACTGTGTCGTGGTCGGTTGGAAAGGGGGGTGACCTTACCCGCTTGAGTGAGGGGGCAATTTATAGGTTGAGTTTGATCAGCTTGAGGAATCGGTCCGCTATCAATGAGTCAGGCCTGATATTGGCAGGCGGATAGTGAGGTCTCCTCCACTCTCACAGTTATGCGTTTGGATAGGGGCGGCAAGATGGCATAGAATGTACTAGACGTCGATGATTATCCAGACTAAAAAACATACTGATTTGATGCTCTAGTGAGGAGCTGCATTGATATATGGATGTGGATTGGCATGCTTGACTTACATTATACATCGCATGGCCTTGATATAGCCGGCAACATTTATATTCTGCACTGTATAGCCTTGGTACAACTGATTGCATTCATATACCCATCAGCATGACTCTACATTTCTCTGACCTAGCATTCTGAGCACGCTCATATTGCGCACACACTTACACCACCCTCTAAGCTTTTTATAAGCTTATACACGATTGATGCGTGAATGTGACGCCAAGACACGGCCATAGTCTCACCGCGGTTGGAGCATACAGCCAAGCTTCTGGAGTTTTTATTATTTTCGTTATATTGTATTTCCCTTTCATACACCTTGTACTCAAGGTTTTTTGATCATAGTGGATTTTGTAATGGTGTTCTTATGGTTATTGTTCGTGGGTTATGCTTATAGTTATGCTCATTACGAATCAAATCATGATTAGAAATCCTCCTTGTAGCATCCCAGGATCGGAACCTGGTGTATGGGTGTCAGGAGCCGAGAATGGTATACTACGAAGGTTGTCGACGCCGGATTCGGCAATCGAAAATTTTATGATCCCGATTTCTGAGTTCGGTGGGTGACAGAAGTTGGTATTAGAGCATAACTTGGGAATAACTGAGAACAGTATCACATGTTTGCAATGAGCTTAGGACGATTAGGTTCCGAGGGTGAAACCTTCCGATTGAGTTCCCTAACGTGTGATTCTCAAGGTTGATTAGCGTCCTTATTCTTCCTATAAGACATGCTGCATAAGCCAGTGACCCGATCGACTCCTGCTCCACTACCTGAGGCTCCAGCTTTACCACCTGTGCCTCTCGTTCCACCGCCAGAGATCCCTACTCCCATACTTGAGGATGACGTTCCTCCACCTGAGACTGGTGCGGATCCGACCATACTTGTGAGTGCCTCTCAGTTACAGAAGAAGTTGTAGGCTGTGAGGGCTGCACTTCAGGGACAGGGTAAGTGCCCAGTTGTTTCTCCAGCCCAGGCCGAGCAGGAGCGCGCAAGCGCCCTTCTTCGAGAGTTCAGATAGCTTAATCCTCCGTGTTTTTAGGGCGAGCCAGATCTGACTGCAGACGAGATGGCGCTTTGATGTGGTGAAGATCTTCAATACTATGGTATGTATGACCCAGCAGCGAGTCTGGTTGGCTGTATTCCTTCTCCAAGGTGAGGTAGAGCATTGGTGGACCTCCGTTACTCGTGTCACGGGACCTGATTATGTTTGGATATGGGAGGACTTTATCGACCGATTCGAGTAGTACTTCCCTGACCACATTCGACGTCAGAGAGCACTGGAGTTCGAGACTCTGGTGAAGGGGAGACATGACCGTGGCGCAGTATGCAGCCCATTTTGTGGCGTTATCGAGGTTCGCGCCGTATTTAGTTGATGATGAAGGGCGGAAGGCCCACCATTTCGAGAACTGCTTACGTTACGGTCTTCGAGGCCATATTATTGGGCATGAGCTTCTGACTTTTCAGGAAGTAGTTTGGAGGGCTCAGATTTACGAGATTGAATTGGGCAGCACACAGGCCGATCGAGATCAGAGGAGAGGTCGGAAGAGGCAATCCCCCTCCAGTAATTCCCAGCAGCATCGACGACCACAAAGTACAGGAGTCATCCTCCGCAAGAGCACCAGTAGCACCATCGGCACCCCCAGCGGTACCACCTCAGAGATAGCTTTCTGATACCTGTTATGAATGCAGTAGGATAAGACACCATAGCTGGGAGTGTCCCTGACCTCAGCAGCAGCAACCGAGAGCACCACAGCAGCCTCCGCAGCAGCAATTGATAGCACCGTAGTAGCCTCCGCAGAAGCAATTGAGAGCACCGTATCAGCCTCCATAGCCTCCAAGACCGTAGCAATAGAGGCAGTAGTTTCGAGCGCCTCAGTGACATCAGCAGCAGCAGCATCCTCCGAGGGGACAGGCACCTCCCCAGCCAACTCAGGCTAGATTTTATATGGCTCAGCAGGACCCGCAGACCTTCGGAGTAGTTGTTGAGGGTATACTTCCAGTCTCTTCATGCATCGCCCGAGTACTATTTAATTCCGGTGCTTTGCACTCATTCATGTCTGAAGATTTTTGCCGATCGACTGGATTACCGACAGAGTCTGCTAGTGAGGGATTGACCGTATCGACGCCCTTGGGGAAGACCACAGTATTGGGCCATTTCTGTTCGTCTTGCCCCGTGTTAGTGGGGGAGATCTTTTTGCCCACTGACTTATTTGTGTTACCAATGTCAGATTTTGACGTTATCTTGGGTATGAATTGGCTTGCCGAGTACCATGCCATCTTGAACTCTTCCATGAGGACAGTCACGTTCTACATACCCAGCTTGCCACAGTTTCAGTTTGTTGCAGAGCCCCGAGGCGAGCCATTATCTTGTTTGATGTCCTACACAGTCAAGGAGCCCATTGCTTTGTGTATCGATCAGTTGTTGGTGGTATATGACTTCTCAGACGTGTTTCAGGAGATTCTGGGATTGCCACTGCGCCGTCATATTGAGTTCCAGATTGATCTTATGCCTAGTACCATGCCTATCTCGAAGGCCACGTATCGTATGGTACCGATGAAGTTGCGAGAGCTACAGCGACAGTTGGACGAGTTGCATGAGTTAGAATTCATCCGTCCGAGCAGTTCTTTGTGGGGAGCCCTGATACTCTTCGTCAGGAAGAAGGATGGGTCGTTGAGGCTCTATGTAGATTATCGCGAGCTCAACCGGGTCACGATTACAAACAAGTACCCGCTCCCGAGGATAGACAATTTATTTGATCAGCTTTAGGGTGCACAGTTCTTTTCGAAGATTGACTTACGTTCAGGTTATCATCAGATTCGTGTCCGAGAGGAGGACATTCAGAAGACGGCTTTCAGGACACGTTACGGTCATTTTGAGTTTTAGGTCATGTCCTTCAGGCTAACCAATGCACCCACGGTGTTCATGCAGTTGATGAATGAGGTCTTCCATCCATATCTCTATCAATTCGTTGTGGTCTTCATCGACGACATTCTTATATATTCGAGGACCCGTGAGGACCATATGCAGCATCTGGAGATCGGTTTGCAGACCCTCCATGCCCACCAGCTGTCTGCGAAGCTGGAGAAGTGTGAGTTCTGGCAGGAGGAGGTGAGATTCCTCGATCACGTGGTGACGAGGGAGGGTGTCGCAGGAAACCCCTCGAAGATTGAGGCAGTGCGTCAGTGGAACCAGCCCACGACTGCATCTGAGATCCGTAGTTTCCTTGGTTTAGCGGGATACTATCGGCGTTCATTGAAGGCTTCTCCCGTATTGCAGCCCCATTGACCAGATTGACTCGGAAGACCGCAGAGTTTACTTGGAGCGTTACCTGTGAGCTAGCATTTATAGAGCTGAAGGACCGTCTGACGTCCGCTCCTGTCCTCACTCTTCCCTATGGGAGTGATGGATTTATTGTATTTATCGATGTCTCACGTATTGGTTTAGGTGCTGTACTGATGCAGCACGGCAGGCCTGTAGCCTTCGCATCTCATCAGCTCAAGGTCCATGAGCTGAACTACCCTACGCATGGTTTGGAGCTAGCAACAGTCGTCTTCGCACTGAAGGTGTGGAGACACTTCTCTATGGGGTCAGGTTCAAGCTCTTCTCTGACCACAAGAGCTTGAAGTATCTATTCTCTCAGTCCGAGATGAATATGAGGCAGAGACGTTGGATGGAGCTTCTGAAGGACTATGATTTTGACTTCCAATACCACCCAAGCAAGGCAAATGTGGTGGTAGATGCCCTCAGCCGTCAGCTACGAGGCCTGGTAGCACATATGATGATTCAGGAGTGGAGGATGCTCGAGGATATAGCAGAGTAGGACTTTGATTTTGGTCTGCAGTCTTCTATCGCTCAGCTATCGAGCCTGTTGATTCAACCCTCTCTTGTCGCAAGGGTGATCGAGGCTCAGCAGGTAGATAAGTTGTTACAGGATTACCAAGTAGAGGCAGCATCTGAGAGTCAGACAAATTGACAGATTGGTTCTTATGGTGAACTTCACTTCAGAGGCCGATTATGTGTCATGAATATTCCTGAGTTGCGCAGAGATCTTATGACCGAGGCACATCAATCATTGTTTTCTATCCACCCTGGCTCGACGAAGATGTATAGTGATATGAGAAGACAGTATTTTTGGGTGGGGATGAAGCGTCAGATCGCCAGTTTTGTGGTCAAGTGTGACACATGCCAGCGTGTCAAGCCCGATCATCAAAGATCCCCTGATCTATTGCAGCCGTTGAGCATCACGATGTGGAAGTGGGAGCACGTATTTACCAATTTTACCGAGGACTCAGCACGGTCATGAAGTGTCACTCCCTAAACTCGGAGATCGGACTTACAGGAATCCTGATCGCCCAATCTAGTGCCGACAGCCTCCATAGTACCCTATTCTTGGCTCCCAGCATCTATACGCCAGGTTCCAATCCTGGAATCCTACAAGGAGGATTTTTTAACGTATATTTTTCTCGTAAGAAGCATAACCACAAGTTTACCCAAATTACAAAGGCAACATCATCTCACATATCCACTAATATAATCATTTGAATACAATGTTGAAAGGAAAATACATATATCGAAATTCAAGGCTCCAGAGGTCCGCTGCATGCTCCAGGCTCCACGCTGCTGAAACTTAATGTTACCTACACGCATCTATCATGCATAAGCTTATAGAAAGCTTAGTGGGTGGTGAAAGTGTGTGACCGGAATATGCGTGCTCAGGATTTAATATCAGAGTAAACGGAGATGCCGATAATCCACAAGCCATATAATATCAGAGTAAGCAGAAATACTAACAAATCCATTAGTCATCTAGTATCAGAGTAAGCAATATAAATCAGTTATGCAAATGAGGAGTCATAAAGATCCAAATATTAGATGCCGATGATGCAATGTAATATACAATTCCTGATGAGTTCACGTATACCGTAAGTTATATCTAGACCATATAAATGTAGAAACACAGTAACACAAAATGTCATATGCTAGAGATGTAATGAAGTATGTGGTGCGAATGGAATGACCATGCTAGAGTGTGAAGTTGGGGTGATACTATGTAGTATCGCAGGCTACAGTGTCCACCACAAGGACTTCTATCCAGGTCCACCACAAGGACTTCTATCCAAACCAGTCCTATACCTAAATTTGGATAGTCAGACTCAATGTGGTAAACTACTAATCTCAGGTTAGTCGTGCACCCCAACCGAAATCCTAGCCATTACGAAGGTACACATAACAATTAGTTATGCACCACTAGCCCGAGTGAATAGTGAATAAATGAATAAATGGGTATGCAATTCCTGCTCAATAAGTCCACATATGGGTCTATTGCGCTCTACGCCAGCTTGTCGCCCCTATCCAAGCACACAACTGGGTAAGTGGAAGAGACCTCACTATCCACCTACCAATATCGGGCCCGGCTCGTCGATAGTGAACTCATTCCTCAAGCTAGTCAAACTCAACCTAGACATTGCCCCCTCACTCAAGAGAGTAAGGTCACACCCCCTCCCGACCGACCATGACATAGTGAGACACGCGGCCTTCTGGTATACGGCCCTCATGCGCTCATATATATCCACTCGGTCTCGACGTTAGGGTGTCCTCTGGTATCAAGAGGGTTTAAAAATTTTTACCCAGGGCCATCTATGACAGCCTGATGCTAGAGCAAATTTTTAGTGTCCCGTCTGGTTATCCATGACATGCCTGTGGAGGCTACAGCCCTGATGTCGCTAGGGCATACAGTAATCACAACACAATACAAGATGCATGAGTCATACAATCCAATCATGCATTAATCCTGCGCATGTCATGCACTCATGGGAGATAACCTCTGCCTATCAGGGAGTCGCATATTATCCTGCCCAATGACATATGCAATGGTCAATCACATCTCATAACAAACATGCAGGTGATGCATATGGGCATGTATCATGATGCTATGCTGTCACATACTCATAATCGGTATCCACGATCGGCTTCAACAATGTGGACATTTAACCAACATTGTCCCCAGGGAATGATCCACATAGAGCCAAACATATAATGGGCCCACGGCCCCACACAAAGGCCTAATATACAACACAATGGGCCTTGCTCAAGGCCACATGTACACAACAGGTGGTCCTTACTCATGGGCCTCAAATACATGACAGGTGGGCCATGCCTCATGGGCCTATTACATATCACAATGGGCCTCGCCCATAGGCCACAAATACATCACAATGGGCCTTGCCCATGGACCTCAAATACATCACAGTGGGCCCCATCACATAGACCTCCTACTCATTACATTAGGTCTTAAACACGGGCTGCATATACATTACATAGGCCGAATACACATCTCAATGGGCCTCAACTACGGGTCGCATATACATCATATAGGTCTCGACAATAGGCCTTGACAATCGGATTCGACACTTGGAATCGGCCTCGATACTCAGCCTCGACAATCAAAATCGGCCTCAACAAATCGGCTTATACAATCGGTATCAATGAGAATGGGCCTAACTAGGCCTAAGGGAAGGTCATTATGTGGGCGTTTAACCATCATTACCCAAAAATGTGGACATTTAACAAACACTGCTCCCAAGCAGTGGTCCACATAGAGTCAAACATAAGGTGGGCCCAAATATCCAATAAGTGGTCTCAAATAATCATCACAGGTGGGCCTTACACATGCAGCACGTGGGCCTACACATCACGGTGGGTCGCATCATTGGGCTGCACCAATGGGCCTCATATCCAACAAGTGGGCCGCATCAATGAGCAGCACTAATGGGTCGCAACTACGAGTCGCATCTACCCCATATAGGTCTTGACAATCGGCCTCGACAAATCAAAATCGACCTTGATGATTGAAATCGGCAATCAGCCACAACAAGCGGAATCGATCAATAATCATAGTCAGCAAATCGATCATGATAATCGGCCTCGATGATCAACCTCGGCGCAAGGCGGGGTCCATAGATGGACAACCGACGATGAACCCAGCAATATCAATGAGGCTCATTCGTTTGGGTTAACCCACTAAAGAATGATGAGATGGGCCTAACAAGGCCTAAGGGAAGGTCACAATGTGGACATTCAACCATCATTGTCCATCAATGTGGACATTTAACCAACATCACTCCCAAGGAGTAGCCCACATAAGGGATTCATACACAATGTATCGGCCACACATACATCACGTTGGGCCCCTTTTATGGGCCTCTCATATATTGTGTTGGGCGTTGTACAAGGGCCTTAAACGAATCACAATGGGCTATGCCCCTGGGCCTTGAATATATCACAATGGGCCTCGAATATATCATAATGGGCGTCGCCCATGGGCTTCAAATATATCACAATGGGCCACAACTATGGGCTTCAAACACATAATAGGTGGGCCCTACACATGGGCCTAATACCGTCAAGTGGGCCTCATATATTATATCTCAATGGGTCTCAAATACATAATAGGTGGGCCCTACACATGGGCTTAATATACGTAAAAGGTGGGCTCTGCACATGGGCCTCATCATGTCAAGTCGGGCCGTGTTAATGGGCCGCACTATATGAGCCAATATACATCAAGTGTGCCACATCATATGGACTTAGAATACAACTCAATGGACCACGCCAAAAAGGGCCACAAATACATACCAGGCGGGCCCTACACATGGGCCTCATATACATAACAGGTGGGATATGCGCATGGGCCTCATACTATGGGTCTCATATATATCAAAGTGGGCCTCAGTAGGTGGGCCACAAATACATCAAGTTGGGCCTAATCACATGGGCCTTGCATCATCATAATGGGCCTTATAACATGGGCCTTATATCTATCAAGGTGGGCCTCAACAATGGGCCATAAATATGGTAAGTGGGCCACATCACATGGGCCATTGTATATCAAATGGGTCACAACCAAATATAAGTGGTGATAAGGATTTCCACCATCAAAATTCCCAAGGCCCGCCATAACACTTATATTCCCATCCAATCTGATCATAAGGTCATAAAGGCCTGGATCTAGAGGAAAAAAACAAATATCATTTGGTCCAAACTTAGTAGCCCCAAAAGTTTTAATGGTGGACGTTCAAACCCACTGGTCCTATAATGTGGTCCACTTGATCCTAGATCTGTATTATATTTTTAGTCTCAAGCCTTAAAATAATCTTTAAAGAAAAATGGTAGGACAGTTGGATGCAACACATGCATCATGGTGGATCTCATACGGATGGAAAGGATGGATGGCAAAGATGAGGTACATACCTCATGGTGGGGCCCACACTAATGGAAGGTGTGGATCACAATACATACATAAGTGGGTTCCAAGTAGGACCCACCATAATGTTTATTTTCCACCCAACCTGGGCCCATTGTAATGTTTATTTTCACCCAACCTGGGCCCACTGTAATGTTTATTTTCCACCCAACCTGGGCCCACTATAATGTTTATTTACACCCAACCTGTGCCCACTTTAATGTTTATTTGCAATCCAAACTGTTCATAAGGTCACGTGGACCTCGGGTCCACGGTGATGTTTATTTCCATTCAACCGGTTGATAAGGCCACATGGACCTGGATTGAGGAGGAAAAACAAATTTCATATTTGATCTAAAACTTCTGTAACCCACAAAGGTTTCAATGGTAGGCGTCCAATCCAACTATTCCCTGTGATGTGGGCCACCTGAATGCCACATGTGGCTGATTTTTGGGCGGCCCACAACCCTGAGGGGGGCCCACCAAATGCAAGGTGTTGATGGTTGACACACATCATGGTGGGGCCTACAAGCGGGACCCATTTCCTTGGCCCCCTTCACGTCCACAGCCGCACGAGCGGCAACGTCCTACTAACGCTCCAGCAGCAAGCGCTGCTGCATATATCGTAATATATATATATGTATATATATGGTAAACCGTCTTCTAGCGATTTTTCATAGGCGGGGTCCACATCAGGTAAATCGGCTCCGTCCATTGGATTCTACGGCTCAAGACCGGCCAAATAAGTCTAATATACGGTATGTTTGGAGGGTAGAAACATCTAGGCGAATTTTTAATGGTAAAAATCACTATTTCCTATGGTATGGCCCACCCGACTATCGGATTGGCCTCAAATTTTGACTCAACGTCTAAAATGAGCCTAGGAATGGAATGGATGGCGTAAATTAGACACATGCATTAAGGTGGGGACTACATGAGCGGCCCACCCAAATACCTTATATAAATATATATAATATTATTATTTTTTTTGTTAGCTTGTTAGTACACTCCCATGTCAGTACACGCACTCCCTGTTAGCCACCCCTTCACGTCCAGCGTCCAGAGACGCTGGACGACATGGATAAACAGGGATATCATGGTGGGTCCCACATGTACGTGGCCCACCTGATGGGTCTCATATTTGTGTTTTCCCATCATCCAGGCCAGGCCCACTGGATGACATGGATAAAGCAGATGGACGATGTCGATAAAATACATCCATCATGGTGGGTCCACGATCGGTGTGGATCTAGTGGATCACACCCATAACAAGAGAGAGAGAGAAGCACCCACCTTTGATCTCCTCTTTCTTCATCCGCCTATAGACTCTAGAGCTCCAAGGAAATGATTCCGACGGTTGAGATGAACTTTGAATGGTGGAGATGAGAGGTAGGAAGGTGGGCCACACTAGCTCTCTCATCGGGAGCTTGGACGTGGGTTGCTTGGGAGGAAGAAAGAAAAAAATGAGAGAGAGAATGGAAGAGAGAGAGAGAGAGAGAGAGAGAGAGAGAGAGAGAGAGAGATGATGGAAGAGGAGTGATGGGGTGTGTAAGAGATGGGATGGAAGGGTTAACTTTGGGGATGATGTTGTGTACTTGGGGGATTGGAGAGGGTACTTGACTTGATAGGTGTACTTTGACAAGTGAAGTGATTGATGTGATAGATTCTCTACGGATTTGCAACAGGCAGCGTTTTCCTCGAACTGAACGTGGGCCTACATCTCCGGGCCCGCGTATAGCCTCGGCGCGTAAGACGCGACATCGGAAGTGCCGGGACGACGCAGTCACACCAGTACAAGTCTCGGGTCAAGTCAACTCAGATATGCGACTCGACTTAGGATTGCGTGCAAACATCAGTAACAGATCGCGGGTCACCGAAATTCGACCGGAGGACCGCGGAAGCTTATGGAACGGTACGGGCTAGGATACGGGTCTTACATGATGCCATCTGGGTTGTTGTAGATTTTCTGATGAAGTCGGCACATTTTCTTGTGATCCGTGCGACTTGGCCTTTGGACCGGCTTGCAAGGTTATTAATCGAGGAGATTGTGAGACTGCACGGGTTCCAGTCTCGATCATTTCTGATCGAGACCCAAGGTTCACGTCTCAGTTTTGGAGGAGCTTTCAGAGAGCGATGGGCACTGACTTGCAGCTCAGCAACGCGTACCACCGCAGACTGATGGCCAGACCAATAGGGTCAACTAGATCCTTGAGGATATGCTTCGGGCCTGCGCGATTGACTTCGATGGTAGCTTGGATGAGCACCTATGATTGGTTGAGTTCGCATACAACAACAGCTATCAGGCGACCATTAGCATGGCTCCTTTTGAGGCATTATATGGCAGACCGTGCAGGTCTCTGAGTTGTTGGACCGGGGTTGGAGAGCGGCGTCTCCTAGGTCCCGAGCTTGTGTAGAAGACATCAAAGGCTATTGATATCATTAGACAAAGGATGCGCACAGCTCAGAGCTGATAGAAGAGTTTTGTTGATCGTCGGCATTGTCCCTTGGAGTTTGATGTAAGGGACCATGTATATGTCAAGGTCTTGTCCATGAAGGACGTAGTTCGATTTGGAGCAAAGGGCAAGCTTGCCCTGAGATTCATAGGACCTTTTGAGATCATTGTGCGCATTGGTACGGTGGCCTATCGGCTTGCCTTACCATCTCAATTGTCTGGCATCCACAACTTTTTTCACATCTCTATGTTGAGGAAGTGTGGGTCAGACATCGTTCCTTTTATTAATTGGCAGCCATTAGAGGTTCGTGAGGACGTTTCTTATATTGAATAGCCAGTTCGTATCCTTGGTTGGAAGGAGCAGGTCCTCTAGACCAAGGTCATTCCCTTGGTGAAGGTTCAGTGGGGTCACCATTCTGTTGATGAGGCATCTTGGGAGCGCAAGACTGAGATTCGAGAGAGCTATCCCCATCTCTTTGATGATTGATCATATATTGTATCTTGTATACTGTCTCCGATTTTATATGACGATGCCTTGTTCCCTCTTCTACTATGAGTTATGTTTGCTTACGATGATTATGCAAATTTCAAGGATAAAATTTTTATTTCGAGGGGAGAGTTGTAAGACATGTGTCCTAGTTCGTACCGTTACATAAGCTTCTGCGGTCCTTCCGGTCGAAATTCCGGCAATCCTTGACCCGTATCCGACGTTTACACGTGATCCTAAGCCAAGACCTACATGCTGAAGTCGGTTCAACCTGAGACTTATATCTTAGTGACCGTGTCGTCGCCGCGGTTCCAATGCTGTGACTCACGCACTGATCCGATACCCAGGTCAGAAGTTGTGAGCACGCATTCAATTTTAAGAAAATGTCGCGCGTACAAATTTCGAGAGAAGCTCAACGGCCTATCCTATCAATCAATCAATCAATCCCATCAATCATGTAAACATCACACATCAAGTCAAGTACAAGCAACCCATACCCTCTCCTTACCTCTCTCTTACACAAGCTACCTAAAGTCAACCCTTACATCACTTCATCCATCACTCCACCCATCCCTTTCTTACAACCCATCACCCATCTTTATCATCCCATCATCCCTCATTTCTCAAAAATCTCCCAAGTAACATCCCATGTCCAAGCTCCCTCTCTCCCAAACAACAAGTGTGGCTCACCCTTTCATCTCTCATCCCCACCATCAAAACCCCATCAACCACTATCAAAAGTGTAGGCAAGGAGCTAATGAGACTAAGGGACCAACGAGAAGGCCTAGAGGTGGGTGATCTACCGTTAATTTATATTTAAGGGCCCACTTATAGGTGGGACCCATTATGATGTATGTGTTGTAATCATGAGGGGCCCATAGTAGCGGGGCGCCTCCATAACCGTCTCTCTTATTTTTCTTCCTCCTCTCTCTTTATGCTCCCCATAGAATGAAGTGGGCCCCCACCAATTTATGTTAAATCTACTCCATCCATCAAACGGTGTGGTCCATTGGGACGGTGGGAAGCCCCACATACTGACTAAGTAATATATATAATATATTATATTAATACTATATTCATATATATATATATATATATACATTCATGGTGGGCCATGTCCATGTGGGACCCACCATGATATCTGTGTCATTTCCACACCATCCAGCATCCAGGGATGTTGGACGTGGCCGAACAATGAAGTGTGTACTGGCGTGGGGTGAGGCTAACAGTGCAGTGTGAACTGGCGTAGGGTGTACTGATTAGCAATGCTTGGGGTGGGCCGCTCATACGGGCCCCACCTTGATGTATGTATATAATCCACGCCGTCCATCCCATTCTCCTACCCATTTTAGGCATTAAGCCGAAAATTGATGCCAATCCGACCTTCTGGCAGGCCATAACATAGAGAATAGTATTGTTACCGTTGAAATACCCCCTGATGTTTCTGTCCACCAAAACCCATCAAATATTGGGCTTGATAGATCGGTCTTGAGTAGTAAAAATTAATGGATGGGGTGGATTTTGTTGATGTGGACCCCACCTAGGAGAAACCCTAAGAAAATAAAATAATAATAATAATGACGCAGCAGCACCTGCTGCTGCCACTGTCGACGCAACAGCGTCCGCTTGGATGCTGGGTGGGCTGGGACCCACGGCCCCAGCTGTGGACCCCACCTTGATGTGTTTTAGAACATCAGCACCATGCATTGGGTGGCTCCCCTTATAGCTGTGGGCCACCCTAAAACTCAGCCATACACAATACTCTGGTGGCCCACATCACAGGAAATAGTGGATCTGAACGGCTGCCATTGAAACCCTTTTGGGTTGATACAGGAGTTTTGGTTCACTGTGAAATTTGTTTTTCCTCTTCTTCAGGGTACGTGTGACCCTATCAACAGATTGGATGATAAATAAACATTATGGTGGGCCCCACGTGGGACCCACTGATGTATGCAATGTACCCCACACCATCCCATGCATGGGAGGGACGGCTGGTGTACCTCACTCCAATTACATAGCTGCTGGAGTGGCATCACCAAGTTCTGTGGATTCCACATCATCCACACTTTCCATCTACGGGACCCACCATGATGCACGTCTTGCATCCATACCCTCCAACCATTTTGGAAGCTCATTTTATGGAATGAGCTGCACGTTAAGACAGATCTAGATCAAGTGGACCACCCAATAAAAAGGTAGTGGGGATTGAGCTTCTGCCATTGAAATTCTTTTGTTGTCATAAAAGTTTGGATTGTTAAGAAATTGTTTTCCTCTTAATCCAAGTCTATGAGAACTCATGACTAGATTGGAAAGAAAATAAATGTTATGGTGGGATTAAGAATTTTAATGGTGGAAATCATCATCACCACTGTTATTTGGAGTGTGGTCCGGTTAATCTTTTGATATGATTCATGTATCTATATGACACCATGTGATTAGGCCCATCTTAATGTATTTGTGGCCCGATGTTGAGGCCCACTTCGATATATATGAGGCCCATTTGATTAGGCCCATCTTGATGTATTAATGGCCCGATGTAGAGGCCCACTTCGCTATATGGGAGGCCCATGTGGTTAGGCCCATCTTGATGTATTTATGGCCCGATGTTGAGGCCCACTTTGATATATATGAGGCCCATTTGATATATTGGAGGCCTACGAGTCGAGGCCCAATAGGACATACATAAGGCCCATTGAAGTGTGATTCCTCCATGGTTAATGTAATGATGTTCATGGCAGGCCGTGCCTTAGGAGTAATGATGGTTTGATGTCCACATTGTAAGGCGATGTTGTTTAAATGTTCGCATTGTCACTCTCCTTAAGGCCCGTTGATAGGCCCATATTTGTAGTACGTAAGCCGTCTAGGCCTATCTTCGTTATGAACAGAGCCCATCACCACATAACATGTTTAGTATAGATCCACGATTCATGATCATACGCATCATATGTTTGCTTGATGTGAGGAGTGACTGATCATAGCATATGCCTTCGGGCAGATCGTTTACGGGCTCCCTGATAGGCAAAGTTGTCCTACATGAGTGCACGGTACGCGCAGGGTTGTTGCATGACTGGTAGTATGATTCATGCACTTGCATTTGTGTGATTGTGATTATTGTATGCCCTAGTGACATCAGGGCCATAGCCTCTACAGACACATCCTGGGTGGCTGGATTGGATACCGAAAATACTGTTTCTAGCATCGGGGCGCCATAGATGTCCCTGGGTGAAAATCCGTAAACCTGATGGTACTAGAGGATAGCTCCAATGTCAAGACCAAGTGGATACATGAGCGTGCGAGGACCGTATACCAGTAAGCCGCGCCTCCCACTGTATCATGGTCGGTTGGAAAGGGGTGTGACCTTACCCGCCTGAGTGAAGGGGCAATTTATAGGTTGAGTTTGATCAGCTTCAGGAATCGGTATGCTATCGAAGAGTCGGGCCCGATATTGGCAGGAGGATAGTGAGGTCTTTTCCACTCTCCTAGTTGTACGTTCGGATAGGGGCGGCAAGTTGGTGTAGAATGTACTAGACCCCGGTGATTATCCAGACTAAGAACCATACTGATTTGATGCTCTAGTGAGGAGTTGCATTGATATGCGGATGTGGATTGACATGCTTGACTTGCATTATGCATCGCATGGCCTTGATATAGCCGGCAGCATTTATATTCTGCATCGCATAACCTTGGTACGGCTGATTGCATTCATATACTCATCAGCATGACTCCACATTTCTCTAACCTAGCATTTTAAGCACGCTCATATTACGCATACACTTACACCACCCTTTAAGCTTTCTATAAGCTTATGCATGATTGATGCGTGCAGGTGACGCTAGGACGCAGCTATAGTCTCGCTGCGGTTGGAGCGTGTAGCTGAGCTTCTGGAGTTTTTATTACTTTCATTATATTGTATTTCCCTTTTCATACGCCTTATACTCAAAGTTTTTTATCATAGTGGATTTTATGATAGTGTTCTTATGGTTATTGTTTATGGGTTATGCTTATGGTTATGCTCATTACGAATTAAATCATGATTAGAAATCCTCCCTGTAGCATCCCAGGATCGAAACCTGGTGTATGGGTGCCAGGAGCCGAGAATGGTGTACTACGGAGGCTATCGGCGCCGGATTCGACAATCAGGAATTTGTGAGCCCATTTTTCAAGTTCGGGGCATGACAGCAGGCTAGCTCAAGGTTATCATTCAGGGGTAGGTCTGTTAAGAGGAGCGGGTGACGCGACTCGAGTGCATGGTAGAGTCATTACAGCGGATGATGCAGGAGCTCATTGCATTGTTCACATGCCACTGATATAGAGTTATCTAGACCATCCAAAAAATCGGTATAGTTGTAAATAGTAAATATTTCTACATTTTTATTATATAATACAATCTTAACCATCCAGAAATTGGTCCCATACATGTATGACCATTAATAAAGTTTGTGTTATTATTTAGTGGAAAACTCATATCATATAGATTTCAAAATTTTATCTTATTTGGAAGAGGATTTCCATATCCATCCCAAATTGATCGAGCGCCCCTCTTTTCCTCTTTTCCCTCTTTCATCTTCCATCGAGCGCCCACATTCAAAAGGCCACATCGATCACTTTTTTCGACACCAAATCGGCATTCTCCGGCGCCAGTGCTCAACTCCCATGTCTAATCTTAAGCCCAAGACCGAGATCTCATTCGCGGGAACGTTCGCCAGCAATGCTTTCGCCGCCTATGTTGCAGAGGTATCGATCCTTTTCTTTTCCCTATTCTATTTGATTTCGAAGTTAGATTGAGTGGAATTTGTTTGTGTTTGCTTGATCTTGTTGTTTTGATCTTGATCTTGTATTTTTGGCCCTTTTTTTTTGCATTTTTACTGTAAATTTTTGGTGCTTCATTTTAGTTTTATTGAACAGATGTTCTTGTTTGATCTAGTTCTTTTGACCTTGAATTTATATATTTTTACAATTTTTCTTGCATTTTCTGCTCATCTAGTCAAATTTAATCAGTTTGGATTTTCTTTTTTCTTTTTTCCTATTTTGCTGGATCTTTGGTTGACTTGTAATAGTTTGATATTTTTAATTGTAAAACTTTCAATCTTCATGCTACATTTGCCTAAATTTTCTGCATTTTTGTGTTACATTTGTTGTTTAATTAGCGAATTTTGAAATGCATGAATTTTCTAGTTTTCTTTTTCTATTTCTTTTTGCCTTTAATAAACAGCAGAGAGGGCAATGGCTTACATTTGATAGACAGCAGAGGGGCATGGATTTATGGAGGCTTGCATTTAGGAAATCCACAGATTTGGCAATCCCTGCAAATGATAAATAGGGGAGATTTAAAATCCATGGATTTCAAACTCTATCAATTCTCATCCATAGCATGTGGAGTAAAGTATGATAAACAAAGTAATTCAAGCATGCTAGTAGGCATGTTATAAGGCATGTTATAAGGCATGTTATAAAGCATGATATCAAGCATGTTGCAAAGCACTACATCAGTAGAAATACAAACACATATATTGCAAGTAAGCAGTTTAAGTAAACAACCTGATGGAGGTAATCATACATGTCACTAGGGTAGTTGAGAATCCCATCTCAACACTCTCCTAAGGCATCAACATTCAAACACTTGCTCACACAAGTATTTCCACAAACACTTAACATACACTATTTCACATACTTGGTGTATGTTAGCAAACATGTATTAGGGCGAGTCCTCTCGCCAAGCAAATAATTTACGCATACATAGTATATTTATACAATAAATAATCATGGCAAACACATGTCTAAAATACATGTGTATACAATACTTTCTACAATACAGTATTTTTACATACATAGTGTATATTAGTAAAACATGTATTTGGGCGAATCCATTCACCAAATAAGTATTTTATCCATATATCATATATTCATATAATAAATAATCATGTCAAACACATTTCCAAAAAATATACGTATACATTATTTTCTACGAATACCTAGAATATGTAAAATTCCATAATTTGCATCTTTAATCGAAACAGAAATCGGAAATCACTTTGTACATGTGCAATTGCATGCAGATCATGAATCTACCATTATCTGACATTGAAAACGTTGAAAACCATAACCTATACACTTAACGTCCGCACCTTTTTTCGTAGAATCGTAACAGAGTCGATAGGTTCGCTAAGCTTCCATATACGGGAGTTTGGCAACCTAAAGAGCGAAACAGGTTAGCTATTTCATAACCTACAACCTATACAACCCTAAAACAGATTAGGGTTAGGGTTTCTTACCTAGAAACGACGCCGAAATCGCCGGAAAAGCGATAAGAACGGAGCGGTGGAGCTCGTGGAGCGGCAGGGAAGCACGGCAGGGAGATTCTCCCACATCTCCCACACTTTCTCTCTCTTTTCTCTCCTCAAAACCAAATTCGTATAGCTGCAATGAGAGAGGGTTTAAGGTCCTCATATAGTCTAAAAACTCACCGAAATAGACTCCAGGTCAAAGTATACTTAGGTTATAACCAAAACGGGTCAGTTTCAACTCAACGGAGGACCTCTGGCGGGCCTCCTTGAGCCAAAGGCCGGACTTAAGCTCACCGACACCAGATCTTTGTTCTATTAAGTTTTTGTTTCAGTCGGATTTCCAGATCACGCGTGGTGGACCAGTTTCAGTTCAACGGTCAGTGGATCTCGATCGGAGATTCCGAGTACATGTAAATGTTTATGAAAT
The DNA here is from genome assembly GCA_030180095.1 of Magnolia changhungtana. Lineage (NCBI taxonomy): Eukaryota > Viridiplantae > Streptophyta > Magnoliopsida > Magnoliales > Magnoliaceae > Magnolia > Magnolia changhungtana. Next base: position 58,059 of record JASAUF010000660.1, read on the forward strand.
TTTTTCTAATCCGAGGGTGTAATTTGGTCAGATTCTGACGGTCTGGTTGCTTAAAACTGATTCGCAAGCGACGAGTCTCAGATTACTATTCAAGATATTTATTTTGGAAAGAAATAAGTGTTTTCACACTCTCTCGCTCCGGACTCAAGTGAACAGCCGTGGGACACTCTCTCGATTTGATTTCCGAGAAGGTTGTCAAGCCCAGCGAGGTGGTCCTAATTCCTTAACTTCGTATTATTCGGACTCCCGACGTGCGGTCCAGATCCGATACGGAGTTTTGAGATGCTCCCGAGAGCAGCCGGGTAATGAGATTGATCCTAGATTTTAGGGTAACCTAGCGTCAATGATTTTACAAGTTTTGGGTCTTGCAGATCGTATTTAAAGCGATTCAAATGGATTTTGTAGCTATTCTAGTTTAGCACTTAGTTAACTTTGTCAAATTTCTAAAGGATTTAATCCTAAGTGATTTCCGTCTGAGGTAGTATTTAGTCCTTTGTAGTTTGTATCTAAAGTGATCTAAGTTATACTACTTAGCTAGTTTAAGATAGTGTCTAGGGCGAAAGTGCTTTGAAAAATTGAAAGAACAAGGTAGTGAAGGGTGGGATTTGTGAAGGAAATGGGTTAAGGAGCGATTTTAGACTGTGGGATTCAGTTCTGACAAGTTAATAAGGTGTTAGGATCGACCCATCGCCTAAGGACGTCTAATCCTAGGTTGGGAAAAATTCAGGATGTTACATTGATAGGTGGAGGTTATCTCATATGAGTGCATGGTATGCGCAAGATTAATGCATGACTGGATTGTATGACTCATGCATCTTACATTGTGTGTTGTGATTACTATACGCCCTAGTGACATCAGGGCTGTAGCCTCCACAGGCATATCGTGGATGGCCAGAGGGGACAATGGAAATGTTTGGTTCTAGCATACGAGCGCCATAGATGTCCCTCGGTGAAAATCCCTAAACCTGCGTGGCCAGGAGACGTCCCAACATTGAGACCGAGTGGATATATGAGCACCCGAGTGCTGAATACCAGGAGGCCGCGTCTCCCACTGTGTCGTGGTCGGTTGGGAAGGGTGTGGCCTTGCCCGCCCGAGTGTAGGGGGCAGTGCTAGGCTGAGTCTGACCAGCTCGAGGAATGGGTCCGCTATCGACATGCCGGATAGGTATTGGCAGACTATTGGCCAGGCGGATAGTGAGGTTTCTTACGCTCACTTGGACTGTACTGCTAGGAGAGTGATAGTGCCATTTGGAGTGTACTAAACCCTGGTGATGATCCCAGAGATGAATTGTATTGATATGTGGACTTATTGAGTAGGATTTGCATGCTCGTTCACTCATTCATTCACTATCCACTCGGGCTGGTGGTGCGCAACTAATTGTTGTGTGCCTTCGTTATGGCAAGGATTTCTGTTGGGGCGCGCGACTAACCTGAGATCAGGAGTTTACTACATTGAGTCTGACTATCCAAATTTAGGTATGGGACTGGTTTGGATAGAAGTCCCTTGTGGTGAATCCCGTAGCCTGCGATACTACATACTATCATCCCGACTTCACACTCCAGCATGGTCATTTCATTCGTACTGCATATTGCATTACATCCACGGCATATGGTATTTTGGATTACTATGTTTCTGCATTTATATGGTTTAGATACGATTGACGCTATTCGTGGACTCATCAGGAATTACATACTACATCGTATCCTTGGCATTTTATATTTGGCTCTTTATGACTTCTCATTTGCATAGCTGTTCTATATTGCGTATTCTGATATTGATTGACTCATGGACTTGTCCGTATTTTCGCTTACTTTGTTATCGTATAATTCATGATCTTGTTAGTAATTCTGCTTATTCCGATATTGTACGATTTATGGATTACCAGTGTTTCCGGTATTGTATGATTAAGGCATTGTATTGAATACTTGACACTTACCTTGCGCACACACTTACACCACCCTCTAAGCTTTCTATAAGCTTATGCACGATAGATGCGTGCAGGTAATGTTAGGTTGCAGCAGTGTCGAGCTTGGAGTATGCAGCCGGCTTCTGGAGCTTTGATTTTTGATATATGTATTTCCCTTTCAGCACTGTACTCAATTGATTATATTAGTGGATATGTGATGATGTTGTTGCCTTTGTGAATTGGGTAATCTTGTGGTTATGCTTATTACGAGTTAAATGTACATCAAAAAAAAATCTTCCTTGTAGGATCCCAGGATCGAAAATCTGGCGTATGACGCTAGGAGCCGAGAATGGGGTACTAACGGAGGCTGTTAGCACCGGATTCAGCGATCGAGATCCTTGTGAATCCGATTTCCGGGTTTGGGGCGTGACACATATGATCTTAGTTACGACGTTTTCGACAAATTATACATGTGTGAACTATGTTGAATATATGATGCATTCCATGTGTTTGTTGAAATGTTTGAATGAATATGAAATTGTGATTTGTGCTTGTCATGAATATAAATCTAGGATTCATGTTTGTCGTGTATATCACGATCTCTTTATGTAATGAATTGTTATAGTTCATGTCATAACTAATCTTGTCTATGTATTTAGTTATGTGTAGTATAAGTGTTTGATAAAATAGCTGAATGAGAAATTGTTGATGAATTGGATTTAATAAGGGTATTGAGATAGGATTCTCAATTACCTTATCTATGTATATAGTTTCTTTCATGAAATCTTAATTTCGACTACACAATTTATGGGTGAAATGCAATGTTTGGTAACATGTTTGATATGTTTGATAAAATGCTCAAATGAGATATTGATCTAAATTGTTTGTGAAATGCTGATATAACTTTCACATGTATTTACATGCTACATCTAAGTAAGATTGGGACTGCAACCTAGTCCAGGCAATCGGTGATGATTTCCATTGAGTGACCGAATTAGTCTCGCCACATTTGATACGTTCGGTGAATCTGGGTCGTACGACGATCGTCGACAGTGATTAGGCCATGTGGAGTGCTTACGAGCTCCATGTTGATTAATTCGACGTGCGCTCGTACCAATCAAACTTATATAATAAACCGATGGGCCTATTGTGTTTTTACCATGTATGAACATCACTGCTTGAATCTAAGATATCATTTACTAATGCAAAGACCCGTTTCAACCATGGTACCATGATCCGCTAAGACTCATGAGTCATGCATGGTGGTATGAGACATCGTGGTCGAGCTGTCAGCCTATGTTAGGGTGACGAGCTCCCCGTAGTGACCAGTGAGCAGCCCAAACTCGTGAGCCAAATACGGTGGTATAGAATACTGTATTCAAGCTGTCGGCCTACGCCGAGGTGACGAGCCTCCCCGTAGTGACCGTGAGTATAAACTCTTGAATTTTCTATCGATTGCTTTAATCTAAGGGTGATGCCCTACAACTTGCCTATCGTATGTGATTAACTACGATTGATGACCCTAGATGGATCCTTCGGTTTGGGTCAATGATATAAAGTGAGGTACCTTAGCTTCCTGAATCTACTATATGAATAATCCTAATTAAGTTCTTGGTTAACACGACCATGCACCATGTTGCATGTGCTTTCGTGAGAAAGTTACACGAACGGTTGACGGAGTCGCTTTTGAGGGAGCTTTGTTCGAGGGCATCATCATTACTGCACACCATCCCTACATTAACAAGAGTAGCGAGAAAGTGATTGTTGTATTGCTTTATCATTACTACTTGATTGAATTGATAACATGTTAACTCCTGCCTTATAGTAACACTAAGTTGATCACTCACTCCTATTATAGGATGGTGTTTTAAAACAGCAACCAGACTCTATTGTAGATGCAGGTAACGACAAAGTTTATACGGTTGAATTGGACTTCATGAATGAGGAGGAGGAATTCTCCTATGTACAGCTATCAGGCAGGTCTATGTAGACCTTGTACTGATTTGACGGAATTATAGGGTTACATGGATTAGTTGAACATCTACACTTTGATATTTTATATATTTTGAAACAAACTTTGTTTGTATTCAACCCTGTTACATTATCATACTCTGGAGGCCATGAACCACTTACTTACTTCAATATATATATTTCAGACTTCCTTTTCTTAAATTATATTATCCTTGGAGTATGATATGTTGTTTTGGTATAATCTCACTCATGTTTAATGCATTATTATGAACAACATTTAACCATCACTATCCATGTTGCATAAGTGATGTGCTGGATCTCAGGAGTTGAGCTTTGCTCGACCCTAGAAATCAGGGGCGCTACAGGGTGTGTATCTATTTGAGAGGACATTACGTCAAGGAACAAGGACTCTAGATATTCTTGAAACCACGCCGACATACACTGATTCACACCGAACCCCTCCAACAACATTGATCGACTTCGAGTTACATTATAACTCATTCGAACACATGTTGAACTCTTTCACTGAACTGCAAATAGGTGTGTATCCATTTGAGAGAAGGTTACGTGGGGGCTATGGCGACTCTATTCACACTCAACCTCACATTGACACACACAAACGCACACCAAACCCCTCCGACAACACTATTTGACTTCGACTTACACAGTTATCCCTTCGAACCCATGTCGAACTCCTTCACTGAAATACAAATAGGTGTGTATCCAAATGAGAAGACATTACATGGGGGTTATAAAGACTTCAGACACACTTAAACGCCACACTGACATATACTGATCCATACCAAACCACTCCGATAACACTAATCGACTTCAAATTGCACTGCAACCCCTTCAAACACATGTTGAACTCCTTCACCAATCTACAAATAGGTATGTATCCACTTAAGAAAATATTATGTGAGATACAATGATTCTAGACACATTCGAACCCTATACAAATACACCAATGCACACCAAATCCCTCTGACAACTCCGAATGATTTCGACTTTCACTACAACTCATTTGAATGTATGCCGAACTATTTTATTGAACTATGATTGGGTGTGTATCCACTTAAGAAGATGTTACATCATGTGATGGGGACTTTAGATGTACTCAAATTGACAAACATTGATACACACTAAACCTCTTCAACAATACCAATCAACTTCGACTTGTATTGCCACCCCTTCTATCACGCCTCAAAATTTGACACCTCAGTATGGAGATTTTGTCACGCCTCAAACTCGGAGATCGAATTCACAAAAATCCTGATCACTGAATCCAGTGTCGACAGCCTCCGTAGTACCCCATTCTCGGCTCCCAGTGCCCATACGCAAGATTCTGATCCTGGGATCTTATAAGGAGGATTTTTTCAACGTACATTTATCTCGTAAGAAGCATAACCACAAGTTTACCCAAATCACAAAGGCAACATCATCATCACATATCCACTAATATAATCATTTGAATACAATGCTGAAATGGAAATACATATATCAAAAATCAAAGCTCCAGAGGTCCGCTGTTGCTCCAAGCTCAACGCTGCTGCAACCTAACGCCACTTGCATGCATCTATCGTGTATTAACTTATAGAAAGCTTAGTGGGCGGTGAAAGTGTGTGCACAAGGTAAGTGTCAAGTAAGCAATATCAGAGTAATTAGAGTAAGTGGAAATACTGATGAGTTCATAAATGTTATTAGTAATACGAGCATGATAATAAATCATACAATATCAGAATAACATGAAAACATGTAGATATGCTCATAAATACCATCAGCCTTATCCAAGCTATGCGATGCAAAAATATAATAAACCAATATCATATACTGAGAAAGCAATGTAGATCAGCTATGCAATGGGGAGACATAGTAAGCCAAATATCAGATACCGAGTCCACGAATATTATCAACCTTAATTATGTTATGCAATATAGAAGCACAATAAACCAAATGTTATGTGGTGAGGATGCAATGCGATACGAATGAAATGACCAAGCTGGAGTGTGAAGTTTATATGATATTACGTAGTATCGCAGGGTACGGGGTTCATCATAAGGGACTTCTATCCAAACTAGCCCATACCTAAATTTGGATGGACGGACTCATTGTGGTAAACTCCTATCTCAGGTTAGTCGCGCACCCCAACCTAAATCTTGGCCATTGCGAAAATATACATAACAAATAGTTGCGCACCACTAGCCCAAGTGGATAATGAATGAATGAATGAATGAGTATGCAACTCCTGCTTAATAAGTCCACATATCAGTACGGTTCTTCTCTGAGAAATCACCGGAGTCTATTACACTCCAAATCAGATTGTCGCTGCATCGCGTGCAACAAGGTGAGTGGAAGAGACCTCACTATCTACCTGCCAATATTAGGCTCGACTCGTCGATAGCGGACCCATTCCTTGTCATGCCCCAAACCCGAAAATCGGATTCACAAGAATCCCGATCGCCGAATCCGGTGCCGACAGCCTCCGTAGTACCCCATTCTCGGCTCCTAGCATCATACGCCAGATTTTCGATCCTAGGATTCTACAAGGAGGATTTTTTTTTATGTACATTTAACTCGTAATAAGCATAACCACAAGATTACCCATTTCACAAAGGCAACATCATCATCACATATCCACTAATATAATCATTTGAGTACAATGCTAAAAGGGAAATACATAAATCGAAAATCAAGCTCCAGAAGACCGTTGTACGCTCCAAGCTCAACAATGCTGTAACCTAACATCACCTGCATGCATCTATCGTGCATAAGCTTATAGAAAGCTTAGAGGGTGGTGTAAGTGTGTGCACAAGGTAAGTGCCAAGTAAGCAATATCAGAGTAATCAAAGTAAGCGAGAATACTAGCAAGCCCATAAATCAATCAATATCAAAATACGCATTATAGAACATCTATGCAAATGAGGAGTCATAAAGAGCCAAACATCAGATGTCAAGGATGCGATGCAGTACGCAATTCCTAATGAGTGCACAAATACCGTCAGTCGTATGTAGACCGTATAAACGCATAAACATAGTAACCCGGAATGCCATATGCAGTAGATGTAATGCGCTGTGCGGTGCGAATGGAATGACCATGCTGGAGTGTGAAGTCGGGATGATAGTACGTAGTATCGCAGGCTATGGGGTCCATCACAAGGGCCTTCTATCCAAACCAGTCCCATACCTAAATTTGGATAGTCAGACTCAATGTGGTAAACTCCTGATCTCAGGTTAGTCGCGCGCCCAACCGAAATCCTACCCATGGGAAGGTACACGTAACAAATAGTTGCGCACCACCAGCCCGAGTGAATAGTGAATGAATGAATGAATGAGTATGCAACTCCTGCTCAATAAGTCCACATATCAGTACGGTTCATCTCTGGGATCATCACCGAGGTCTATTACACTACACGCCAGCTTGCCACCCCTATCCGAGCGCACAACTGGGTAAGTGGAAGAGACCTCACTATCCGCCTGCCAATATCGGGCCCGGCTTATCGATAGCGGACCCATTCCTCAAGCTGGTCAAACTCAACTTAGATATTGCCCCCTCATTCAGGCGGGTAAGGTCACACCCCCTTCAAACCGACCATGACACAGTGGGAGACGCGGCCTCCTGGTATTCGGCCCTCGTGCGCTCATATATCCACTCGGTCTCGACGTTGGAGTCATCTCCTGGCCACAGAGGTTTAGGGATTTTCACCCAGGGACATCTATGGCGCCCGTATACTAGAACCAAATATTTCCGGTGTCCCATCTGGCCATCCATGATATGCCTGTGGAGGCTACGGCCCTGATGTCGCTAGGGCGTACAGTAATCATAATGCAAGATGCATGAGTCATACAATCCAGTCATGCATCACTCCTGCGCATACCGTGCGCTCATGTGAGATAACCTCCGCCTATCAGGGAGTCTCATAACAACATGTTCAATGACATATGTAATGATCAACTACATCTCATAACAAACATGCGGATGATGCGTATGGACATGTATCATGATGCTATGCTGTCACATGCTAGTAATCAGTATCAATAACCGGCATCAACAATCTGTCTCGATCGGTAATCGGTCAATCGGCCACGACAAGCAGGATCGACAATCGGCCATGTCAATCGATAATCGGCCACGATCGGTAATCGGTCACGATAATCGGCCTCGATCGGTAATCGTTCAATTGGCCACGACAATCGGAATCGATCGATAATCGGAGTCGGCAAATCAGTTATGATAATCGGCCTCGATAATCGGTCGAATAAGGCCTAAGGGAAAGTCACAATGTGGACATTAAACCATCATTGCCCAACAATGTAGACATTTAACCATCATTGCTCTCAAGGAGCGGTCCTCATAGGGCAAAACATATAGTGGGCCGATGACCTCAACAAGGGCCTAATAAACATCACTATGGGCCTTACTCAAGGGTCGCATACACATCACAATGGGCCTCGGTACATGGGCCATAAATACATCACGTTAGGCCTTGCTCATGGGCCTCGAATACATCACAATGGGCCACAACCATGGGCCGAAAATATATCACAATGGACCACGACCCATGGGCCATATAAACATCAAGTGGGCCGCATTACATGGGCCTCAAATACAAAATAGGTGGGCCCCACACATGGGCCAAAATACATCATGATGGGCCCCATATACATCACATCAGCTGCACCAAATGGGCCCCAACATGTCAAATGGGCTGAAAATACATCCCAATGGGCCGCAGGATATGAGCCTCAAATATATCACACTGGACCACGACCATGGGCCTCTCATGCATCACATCGGGCCTTTCCATCTGGGCCGGAAATACATAACAATGGGCCACGACCCATAGGCTTCAAATATACAATAGGTGGGCCCTACACATGGGCCTCAATACATTACAAGTGGGCCCTGTACATGGGTCTCAAATATACATCAAGTGGAAGGTGTCCACGGGCCGCACCGATGGGCCTATATACATCAAATTGGTCATGCACAACTAGCAGGTGGGCCTCATGAATCTCAAAATGGGCCCTACCAGCCGGATATACAACGCATACATTACGGTGGGTCTCATGGATGGACTGTGTAGATGAAACACATATATCATGTGGGACCCACATCCTTGTACAGGACAGCATGAACGAAGCACCTACATCATAGGTGGGTCCCATATAGATGAACGACGTGGCTGAAATGCATACATCATTGTGGGGACCACGGACGCCAGTGTGGATGGACCACAATATCAGGGTGACTCCACATGAATAACATGGATGATACAATACATGTATCACGGTGGTCAACACAGATGGATGGCGTGTAGACAACACATAAAATAGTGGGCCGCTTGCTGGATGGTCAGCCCCACCAACGTCTTGCCCTGCTGGACGGTCCAGCAGGCCTGAAAATCTGGGCCGTCCCATGGCTCAGCTAGATGGGAAACATGCATCATGGCGGGCCTCACTTGCATGAGGGTCATCAGGGAGGTGGGCCAAACCCGAGCGACCACCCTAATCTGCTGGGCCTGGTGGTAACAAGACATATAACATTGGTGGGCCTGCTGCCGCTGGATAGGCAGACAAGCCTAGCTGCTACTGTGGTGCGGCCCATAGAACCGCTGGATCTAAGCCGCTCATAGATGGACGGTGTGGACGCAACACCTCAAAGTGGGGTCCACGCATGTGGGTCACCCCATGCATTGGATCATCTGATATTTGTGTTTGCCACCCATGCAAACAGCAGAGGTGTTGGCCCATCGTCAACAACACATATGGTGCTAGCATTGCTGCTATGGTGCGACCCTTAAAGGCCCTGGACCTGCAGATGGAAGGTGCAGGGTACAATCATCAAGGTGGGGTCCATGTTCGTATGGACGGACGGTTAGGATGAAACACATTCAGCATGGCGAGCCACGCAGATGGAAAGTTGGGATATGACACATACCTCACATGGGCCCACAGAATTTGCTTGACATTAGTCCAGTTGCTGGACGGTTTGAATATAAGATATATCTCATGATGGACGGCTGGATATACAACACTGCATCAAGGTGGGCCGCATGTGCTGTCCTCAACATGGACGGCGGTACAAACCACATGCATACATACATCATGGCGTGGCCCCACAGGGCCGTCCAATCTATCCAGCACCGTCCAGATTGTTTGGACGGTGTGGATGAAACAAATTCGTCACCGTGAGGCCCCACAGTAGGTGAGCGGTTGGGATCCAACACATGCAATCATGTGGGACCCACAGAACTTGCTGACGACAGTCAGCAGATGGGTCCCACCATCCTGGGCAAGTTTAGATATAACACATATATCATGGTGGGCTACCACCGTCCACCTAGCTGGATTGTGGACGGTCCATGCATCCAGCAGGATGATGGATGGAGTAGATGGAACACATGCATCGTAGGGTCCACGTGCTGTACTCAGCACGTCACAAAGGTGGCCCCACGTGGGAGTTGCCCACCATCACATCTATTAAAGTATAATATAACATATTATATAATATTATATATTATACATGAATACTAAAAGAGAAATGGCAGGAGGTTGCCCAGAACCCACCGTCCAGATGAATCTGGAGAGTACAGATTTACATACTAAAGGTGGGTCCCACGTGAAAGTGGCCCAACCAAATATATATTATGCTATTAACATCCATATATTACATATATAATATAACATATTATATATATAATATTTATAATATACTATCACACCATCCAGTCCAGCATCAAGATCTTCTGGAATTGCTGGACTGACGGTGGATGCAAGGCACATACATTCAAGGTGGGTCCCACGTATGTGTGGGCCACACGTGCCATCAAGGTGGGTCCACATTCCACATCAAACAATTTTGTATTTTCCTTCATCCAAATCTGTCCCAGCGGACATACCAACGGGGCGGGCCCCACCGATGGAACGACATGAATCATACATCACAGTGGGGTCCATAACATAAGGGGAATAGAGAGAAAGAGGGAGAGAGAGAAAGAGAGAGAAGCACCCACCTTGATCTTCTTGGATTCCTTCTTCCATGAATGTATTTTAAAGCTCCAATGGTTGAGATTCAACGGTCGAGATGGATCATGGATGGTGAAGATGAGAGTTAGGAAGTGGGCCACACAAGGCCTCTCATGGAAGCTTGGACGATTTTTGCATGGAGAATGAGAGAGAGATAGAGAGAGAGAGAGAGAGAATGAGAGAGAAAGAGAGAGGTGATGGGTGAAAGGTGGTGGGTGTACTTGATGTAAGGGAAAGTTGACTTTGGAGAGAGGTGGTTGTACTTGGGTATGGGTGTGAGTGATGGGAGTGATGTGTACTTGATTGATGTGACCGATGTGATGTGTCATAGAGATTCCCTCGATATTTGCAACGTGCGGCGTTTTCCTCGAATTGAACGCGGGCCCACATCTCCTGGCCTGGGTATCGCCTTGGCGCGTGGGACACGTCATCGGAACCGCGCGACAGCGCGGTCGCCAAGGTATAGGTTTCGGGTCGAGCCGACTTTGGCATGCAAGTCTCGTCTTAGGATCGTGCGCAACGTTAGTTTTAGGTCGAGGATTGTTGGAATTCGACCAGAAGGATCGCGGAAGCCTTCGGAACAGTACGGACTAGCATACGGGTCTTACATTCCTCGAGCTGGTCAGACTTAGCCTAGCATTGCCCCCTCCTCTTGGCCAGGTAAGGCCGTACCCCCTTCCAACCAACCACGACATAGTGAGAGACGCGGCCTAACGGTATACGGCCCTCATGTGCTCATGCATCCACTCGGTCTAGACATTGGAGCAACCTCTAGAACCAAGAGGGTTTATGGACTTTCACCCAGGGATATCTATAGCACCCCATATAAAACAGATTTCCAGTGTCACATCTGGCCATCCACGAAATACCTATGGAGGCTACGACCCTATGTCGCTAGGGCGTACAGTAATCACAACACACAATATAAGATGCATGAGTCATATAATCCAGTCATGCATCAATCCTGCGCATACCGTGTACTCATGTGAATAATCTCCGCCTATCGGGGAGTCTCATAACAGCATGCCCAATGATGTATGCAATGGTCAACCACATCTCATAACAAACATGCAGATGATGCGTATGGGCATGTATCGTGATGTTATGCTATCACACACTCATAATCGGTATCAATAACCGACACCGACAATCGGCATCGAAAATCGCCTTCGACAATGTGGACATTTAACCAACATTGCCCTCAAGGAGTGGCCCACATAGATCTTAACATATAGTGGTCTCATGGCCTCACACAAGGGCCTAATACACATCACGATGGGTATCAAATACGGGCCGTATATACATCACATTGGGCCTCAAACACATGCCGAATACACATCACAATGGCCCTCAACTTCGGGCCGCATATACATTATATGGGTCTCAACAATTGGCCTCAACAATCGAAATCGGTCTCGATAATCGGCCTCGACAAATCAGAATCGGCCTCGATACTTGACCTCGACAATCGGAATCAGCCTCGACAATCGGAATCAGCCTATACAATCAGACTCATCAAATCAGAATCAGCCTCGATAAATCGAGATCGGAATCGATACTTGGCCTCAACAATCAGAATCAGCCTCAACAAATCAGAATCATCCTGGATACTCGGCCTCGACAATCGGAATCGGCCTATACAATCGGCCTCGATAGTCGGCCTCGCCAATCGGAACCGACCTATACAATCGGCCTCGACAAATCGGAATCGGCCTCGATACTCGACCTCAACAATCTGAATCGACCTATACAATTGGCCTCGACAAATCGAAATTGGCCTATACAATCTGCCTTGACAAATCGAAATCGACCTCAATACTCGGCCTCGACAATCAGAATCGGCCTATACAATCGGCCTCGACAAATCAGAATCGGCCTCAATTCTCGGCCTCGACCAATCAGAATCAGCCTCGATACTCGGCCTTGGCAATCTGAATCGGCATATACAATCGGTCTCGACAAATCGAAATTGGCCTATACAATCGACTTCGACAAATCGGAATCGGCCTCAATACTCGGCCTTGATAATCGAAATTGGCTTATACAATCGGCCTCCACAAATTGGAATCATCCTCGATACTCGGTCTCGACAATCAGAATAGGCCTATACAATCGACCTCGATCAATCGGAATCGACCTCGATACTTGGCCTCGACAATCGGAATCGGCCTCAACAAATTGGAGTCGGCCTCGATACTTGGCCTCGACAATCGGAATCGACCTATACAATCGTCCTCTACAAATCGGAATCAGCCTCGATACTCGACCTAACAAAGGGCCAAAGGGAAGGCCATAATGTGGATATTTAACCATCATTGCCCATCAATGTGGTCATTCAACCAACATTACTCCCAAGGAGTGGCCCATACAAGAGATTCCTACATAACGTAACGGGCCATACATACATCGGATTGGGCCTCAACCATGGGCCTCAAATACAGCACAATGGGCCTCATCATATGGGCCTATTACATAAACTATGGGCCGCTCGCCTGGGCCTTCTACACGTCACTATGGACCTTGCCCATAGGCCATGAATACATCACAATGCGCCTTGCCCATGGGCCTCAGATTCAAGCAGGTGGGCCTTATCATACGAGCCTAACACTCCTCACTATGGGCCTCATTACATGAGCCGCATAAACATCACTACGGCCTCCTCACATGGGCTAAATACACATCATAGTGAACCTCTCATACATCAAGTGGGCTGCATTAATGGGCCTCAAACACATCAACTAGGCCGTATGACATGGATAGCTTAGATCAAACACGTACATCACGTGGGGGCCACATGAGTGGACTGTGTGAATATATAACATATTTATTACGGCGGGTCCAATGTCCTGATGAACGGTGGGAGCTTGGATTACATCTAAAATCATTTCAATAGTGGCAGGTGCAACATGTGTATTACTGTCCACTAACATAGGGGTACATGGCTCATTAATGTGATCAACACTATCCAAATATTAACCATGTACCTCGGTACTATCCAAGCATTGTCCAGCACCATCCAACACAATCTGGACGGTGTGAATGAAATAAATACCTCATGGCGGTTCCACGCTGGCAAAACAGATAGACAGCTCGGAGAAATACATGCATCATGGTGGACCCTTGAGATGGACGACACAGAATGAAGCACATGCATCAAGGTGGGGTCCACATCCTCTGGACTGGATATGGTAGGTAAAATACTTACATCAGAGGGCTCCACCGTCCATTGCTAGATGGTGGACAGCGTGAATAAAACATATACATCATGTGTGGCCCCGTGAAGTGCTAATATAACACATTCATTAGGGTGGGCCCCACCCCTGCACGTGCAGCACATGTGGGTGGGTCCTAGCCCAGCAAATGGGAGGACGGTGGGGATATACCCATACATCATGCTGGGGTCCACCCTCCTCGAATGGATGGACGGCATGCGTGAAATACAAACATCATACAGGCCACACGAGGCACCGTCCAAAACGTACGGTGTAAATAAAACAAATGCATCGCTGTGGACCACAGGGCTTACTGTCGGCCAAGTAGCCCCAACTGCTGGGCAGCAACAGATGAACGGTGTTGGATATGCAACACGTACACCAAGGTATGGCCCACTATCCTGATCTGCTGGACGATGTGAGATAGAACAGATACATCATGGAGGTACCCCACCGTCCAGATGATGGATGGCTGGGATAAAACACTTACATCGCACGTGGGCTCCACACATGTGGATACACCACATACATCATAGTGGAATACATCACGTGGTCCTATGGTGGATGGGTGGTTTGGACCCAACACATACCACACATGAGACCCACAGATCTTGCTGACGTCAGTCCAGCAGTGCGCCCCACCATCTGGATAGCTGGATATAACATATACATCTCATGGGACCCACAGAACTTGCTGACGTGAATGGCAGGGGTCCCAACACCTGGCGTGGTTTCAAGCTGATGGACGGTGTGTATGTAACACATACCACACGCTCAGACCCACCGTCCCAGCCCATGGACGGTGGGGATATACAATGCTTTTCAAGGTGAGCCCTAGCTGCTGGGTGACGTCAATACAGCAGCTATGTAGCTGCTGTAGATGCACGCTAGCTAATCCCCTATCCCCAGCTCAGGTGGATCCCTCGTAGGAGCCCCACACGTATAGATGCACATCTGCATCTCTCACATAACTCATGTATCTTATATATATAGCACCGTCCAGCAAGTTGGACGGTGCTGGATGATGCACATTCATCATGGTGGTCCCACATAGTGGGCCACGAGATTAGGATCAAGCTGATATTTATCTATCCCTTCATTCGGGCCTATGTGACGGTCCAGTCATGTATGCCCCAACTGGGATCAAGGTGGCCCATCACTACCAAAAAAAAATGACCAAAGGCTACAGACCAAACTAGCTTTTAGCTACAGATATAAACCGTAGCTATATTGTTACGGCTTAAAGCCGTTGCTAAAAATGCCTAAACCGTAGCTAAAAGCAACCACCTACACACGTTCATCTAACATGGGATAGCCCTATAAGGGACTCTATGAGGCCCATTAAAATTTGTGTGCTCCATCTGATACATCTATCCGTTTTGAAAGAGAATGTTAGGACAGGAGCCCAAAAAAGGAAGTAGATTGAATGCTCAAGTGGACCACACGTTACAAAACAGTGGAGATTAATACCTACCATTGATTGATGGTGTAGTTCAATTGGACATTTGATTTGCCTAGATGTTAGGGTCATTTTCTATAAAAAATTACAAAATTAATGGACGGAGTGGATATATCAAATGCATCAAGATGGACCCCACAAAGCCCTTGAAAAATTCATTCATCAATATCCCGCCAGACATGTGAACATGGAAGGGCTATGATGGACGACACAATGGATACGGCCAAGGGGCTTTTAGCTACGTTTTTAAATCATAGTAGGGCCGTAGTAAGTACAAAATGTGGAAATCGCGCTCTCCTTTTTCTTTTCCCCCTCACGAAATGTTTCACTTTCCCTCCCCTCCTTGTTTCATTCTTTCCTTCCCCTCATTGGGGAAAAACCCCAAACCCTCTCACGTCCGACCCTTTCTCTCTCACTCTCGATCTCCCACACCTCTCTCTCTCTCTCTCTCTCTCTCTCTCTCTCTCTCTCTCTCTCTCTCTCTCTCTCTCTCTTCCAGCCCATTTCAACCATATCTCCCTGTCTCTCTCCCACATATTTTTCAAGGGTTCTATTTTCAAAACCCCGATTGCCCAATTTTAGCTCTCTCATTTCTCCCACTCCATTCCATATATAGGGTTTCTTTCAGAAATGGCATTCAACTAACAGTCCATGGAATCGCATTGGCAGTCGCCCCACCAAAGATGACAGAAAAAGAAGAGCACAGCAGCGCTAGTTTCCGCATCCTGCAGCCCAATCGCGACCCTAAATCAAACTGGGTCGTTGATCTCGCCAAGAACCTCGAAGACTATCTTCTCATGATCTGTTCCAGAGAAATCACGGCTGAAGATGAAGGTGGCCACCCCTCCGTGAATTTTGCCAAAGGTCTCATTCTTATTCGAATCCCTTTTGTTCTTATTGCTTTTTCCATGATTTCTCATTCCGTCAAGGGGGTTCTTTTGAAAATTTTCATTTTCCTGTTTTGTAGTTGCTCTGCTTATTCAAGGTTCGATTCAGGTGTATAGTCGGAAAGTGGAATATTTATATTCTTTGGTTTTGCATGCGTTGGAGTTCATTTCTCAAAAGAGGTTTGAATTCTGGCTGTTGTTCTGTTTCCTTTTATTCTTTTTTTTTTTTTTTAATTTCATATTTGATTAGGTGCAAATGTATGAAGGATTCTAAACATTTATTTGAATAATTCCCTGGTTGAACTGTTTTAAATATTGATTTTGGGAAGGAAAGGGGACCGGTTAATGCACTTTCCATTTTTCTGTGTTGCCTAAAAAACAGTGGAATGGTGTGTGATGCAACCGCACCTCACCCAGACACCCATGTTTCATATATATGCACAAGAAAATGACCAAATGGGGTCCACTTAATCACATGCGGCAAGAATTCCTAAGTAGTTTTTATATGCATGATTTTATTTTAGAAACTCTATTATTTATTTGATTACTATAGTATCTTAGAAAGTCCAGCTGTATTAGAAGGCTTTATTTGTTGCTCGTGGAAAGTGTAGTCACCTCTATAAATATGGCTCGTAGCAACACACACTAATTAGAATGAAGTTTTTGTAGCTTTATTTTTTTCATGGTAGGAGTATTGGAGATGGGATAATTCTGTTGACTCTAGTACAAGGCTGAAGGTTTGCTACCTGCTGGTGTTGTGCTCAGTCTCTTTGTTCTTCAAGTTTCTTCTTACATATGAATTTTACTGTCTGTTATCACTATCTTACTATCTTCCCTTCATGAATTATATGGTACTCTTCTCGAGTTTGATAAATCTACTCATGCACGCGCATATTTCAATCCAACTGTTTAAATTTTTGGTCTTACTGTAGATATAGCCAAGACTAAATATCACCTATAGATGTTATCAGGCCCCATGGAGTACATGCTAACAGTGGTGAACTTTAACTATTCCAGACAATTGGAAATCTACATTGCAAACAATCCAGTCTTTAATAAGTGAAAGTTTTCTAATTCAGTTAATAGGTGATGGTGAACAATACGATACCCAATACTCTGATTTTAAACCTCACTTGCAACATTGGTGTAGCTCAAAACCTCATACAAGAAAAATACAGGATTTAAATAAAAAAGTTGCAAAAAATAAACCAAATTCTATTTATAACTGCCTTCTAACTTTTCTTATTCAAAACAACAACTAAACTCTCCTCAACAAACTCTAATATGCTTCTAAAGAGAGAAAATGTTGATTTACAACTAACTGGTAAAGAGGATGAATCAAGAAGTATTAACTATAGGACAACAAAATCTGATTCACCCAATAAAAAATTAAAAAATAAAAAACCATAGGGGTAGAGAAACTAACAATTAACAAATACCCCAGATTCTTCAAGTCCACCAGCATACCCATATTGCATATGACATGATGGATATGACTACGAGTATGATGCAACCTATTTAATTTCTTCTATTTATTTGTTTTGCCCTCTTTTTTTATTCATTTTTATTTTTTAATACCCGTTTGGCTGCACCAATATTGTATGTATTTGGGAGTATTGAAATCGTAGTCTGGTGGAATTGATTTCATCCAGAAATTTCTATCGCATTCACATCAATAGGTGGAATTGTGATTTTGGTTCCCTTTGAAGGAAAAGGAATAGTCTTCTTTATTGTTGAATCTTCTTTCCTTGCATTTCCAAACATGATGCCTTTTCAATGCTGGGCCCCTTCCGTCCAATTTCCCATAGATGGATTTTATGAAAAATTCTCAAAAGACAACCATTTTTATATCATTTTGTCCTGTCTTAAGAGATCTAACACTCAACAGAGTAATGAGCTCCTTCTCATAACCTATCATGTTTCTTTTGAAATAGGACTCCAAAAAATTTGGTTACTGACTGTCTCATAGCTGTTAATCTTTCTGAACTGATAAGTTGTAAAGGCTGCTGAACAATCTACCTATCCTCCCAAAACCTGTTCAAATGCAACTTAATATAGACTTCAAGTTGGCTTATATGTGCTTTTTTAATTTCTACTAAATGATTTTCTGGTAATGAGAAGATGAAACTGTTGGGAGGTTGTCTGTGGTAAATCACACACCTAATGTAATTTAATATAATGGAAAGCATAGGAGTCCATGATGTTATGAACATTTTATTCACAATGAGAATGGCTACATCCATGTTGGTGAGTTTGAAATGATTTTTTTTTCTCAGAGATGGGTTTGGTGGTAATTTTGTAAATTTTGCAGCATTTGATTTGTTGCTTTCTCATTTTTATTCATTTTCTAGATGGGATTAATTTTGGTTTTATATGCATTTGGTCTAAAAATGTTGGATTTTTTGTTTTTTGTTTAGGTCACCATATTAATTCAATGCAAATGTGTTGCCTTAATATATATATATATATATATATATATATATACACACACACACACACACACACACACACACACACACACACACACACACACACACACACACAAGTTTCATCCTTTTTTTTGTTTAAATAAACAAATAACATAAAGTGTTGCTTCTTAACTTTTCTCATCATTTTCTTCTTTATTCAACTTTGTTTATTACTCTCTTATTTGAATTTGATGTGGATAATTTTTTTAGTAACTTTTTCTATTCTTTATTGCTGTTTGATTAGAGTAGTTTGTAATTGTACTTATTAGATCTTGGGGCCACCAAAGTTTTGGATCAAGCTGATATTTGTGTTTTCCCTTCATCCTGGTGTGTGTGACCTTATGAACAGATTGGATGGCTAAAAAATAAAAAACATCATGATGGTAGTCGGAAGTTAATTTAAGTAACTGAAGTTTGGAGCTCATCTCTTTGTACCAATGATAGGGAAGTAAATTTCAGTTTCCATTATTTTCACTCTATTGAACTTTAATTGTTAAAATTTCAAAATTGTGGTTTTGAATTTAATTAGGGTGTTGGAAGGAAAAGACAATCAACAATAAAACTGCATCTAAAGAAGTCTACCTCCTATGAAGAAAGAGAACAACATGGTTCATTTCTTGTTCTTTAGACCATGATTCATTTTTGCATCATTTATTGAGTTGTGGCAAAAGTTGTTATCTGGCCTTTTTCTCAAAGGTTTTTGCTAAGACCATGCATGGGTGCCCATGATGCATAAGGTACTCATTCCCCAGCTTCTAAAAATGAATCATCATCATCATCAACATCTATAATCAATTTTTAGCAATTGGTTTAGGTTTTTGAAGCTATGCATAAAGTTTGAGAAATGGATGATTTTGACTTTTCTGCTTTGCTGAAAAACATTTTTCATGTAGTACAGCTGCTAGGAATCCTAGTTTCTAAAAACAAAAGAGAACAATTATAAATCCAGATTTGAATCTAAATAATAGGATTCAAATCATAGAATTGTAGGATTCATCTAGATAAAAGGGATTCAAGATGGAATTCAAATCATTCTGCTTAAGTTCAGCTCAAATCATAAGTTGTAAATCAACTATGATCACAAGTGATTGATTTGTTTAGCCAAGTAAGCATGAAAAAATAATAATAACGATTTCTAGTTCCTGTAATGAAGAGAGTGGCCCTTAAATTGCAGTCAGGTCTCTTTTTAGTCCAACTTAAATCTAGTGGACTTGCAATTTGGAGCCTAATCCATCATAAATAGAACTTTGTTTTTCTACTTAGACCAATAATTGCCAATTCCGTATAATAGTGCATCCAAATGCTATTTGAGTATATCACCATAAAACATATTACTAAAATTTAGGCTTGGGATGGTTAAGTGGTCTAAAGAAACTAATAGTTCTATAGAACATTGATAGGACAATCATGATAAGGGTCATCTTGAACTTCGAAATTGGTTCCCACGAATCTTGAAATGCTAAAAATAAAAAATAAAAATTACCTGTACTTGATCTTTGGGCGAGACATTCATTTCTGATCATGTGGGTGGCACATGCATTTCTGATAGTGTAGTTTGTGAATTTGATGTAAGAATAGTCTCCACTAGTTTTGAAGTTCTATTAATTGCTTCTTCAGTGAAATCTTCAATTGAAAGATTTTGATATAAAAAAAGCAGCAGGTGGGGTCTCCAGGAAAGCCGTTCAGAGGACTAGAATATTGTAACCAAAAATTTCCTTGAAATCCATCTCTTTTGGGCTGAGAAAGGGACTTGCTATATACCTAATCAAGGTACTTTTGGTACATCCATTTCGGCCATCAGTGTCACTCCAGGTAATTTTACAGGACTGAGTATTAGAATTAAATTATGCAAATTTCTAACTATTTGATACTAACAGATGAATATCCATATCCTTTTTCTTTTCTTTTAAAAAAAAAATAAAAAAAAATTAGATTTCATACCGACTGTTAGAAGTCCGCCAGGTTGGGGAAAGAGAAGCAAAACTAGTTTGATCATTGGGATTGTAGTTGGTGTTGGCGCTCTAAGCTGTATATCCATTTTCGTAGTTTTTATCTAGAGATGCAGGAGAAGGGGTATTGATGAAGATGAAGGTAATGCCAATATTGCTAAATTAGGGTGCATTTGGATGCTCAACTGAAGTGGATTGCAATTCATTCAAATCATTGCAGAGGAATGACCAAAGTTGGGGGTGATGCCATAATTGCAATTCCATGTATAGCAACTTGAAATGGTCACAATTGCAATCTTGACACTAACCATACTTGGTCACTTTCTGTTTTATTGAAATGGATTATTACGATTCAATTCAACTGCGCACCCAAACACAACCTAATCGATATGCATTGAAACTCCAACTCAGACACTTGTAACTCAATTGGCGGAATATAGTCTTCTGTCTCAAACAGGAGAAATTACAATTTTGTTCCAAAAAAACTTCTTGTGGTCAATTGGCATTCTTAGGCCATGTTCAGACGTCCAGGACGGCAGGATTCCATTCACCCAGGTCGATATCCACAACATTTCAAACATGACCTGAAACATCCTAGATATTGACTTGGGGCAGAAAAAGTGGACAATTGCTACTCTCTATAATGGAGTTTCCATTTTCTCTATTGTCTCGAACACTCAACGGAATTGATGAACATTTGGTTTGCCAAAATATCCATTATGATTGTGAATTAGGGTACATCCAAACACACCCATAGGATGTGCTTGGACGCACAATTGAATCATATTGCAATAATTAGTTCAGTGGACGGGAAATGAAAAAATGATAAAATATTCATATTAATGGAATATTATTGAAATTACAATACATTAATTTTGAGGTTGGACTTGAAAGGAGAGCAACTGATTGTCGTTACGGTCTGGTTATTTCATCAGGACTCAACTGAATGCTCACAATTCAATTAGTTGTGCATGCAAACACAGCCATACAATTTTGATTTTAGTGAAGCCCATGTTCAAAAATAGAGATTGTGCATGCATACATTGATTAAGTAGATAATATGATCCAAATCTTCCTTTGTATTTGAATTTGCAGAGTGTCTAATCATGGCTGCCAAAGTAAACTGTTTCAGTTATTCTGAACTAAGGGCTGCAACAGAGGACTTCAGTTCGGCAAATAAGTTGGGAGAGGGAGGATTTGGGCACGTTTATAAGGTACCTTTTTGTGTTTGATCTGAAATAAAAAAGAAACGGAAATTTAAGAACTAAGGATGTGTTCGGGAGTTTCCACTTTTGTCAGTAAAACAGGTTCGGCTCAAATCACAAATGAGAAAAGAAAGGGTTTGTAATTCTAGAACATTATTATCTCACTTGGTTTGGGTTGGCACAGGAAAATGCAAACTGTGTTAAGTCATATTTCTTTTACACTCTATTGCTGCCTCAAATTGTAATTGGGTTTGCCCATTGCCCATTCTCTATTCCAAAAGCAAGCCTTCTAAATGCACCCTGACATTTAAACACCTTTCAAGCTCTTTTTAGAAGTTTTCATATTATTGCTAAAGCAATTTGGGAGGGGAAAAAAAATGTGAATCACAGCATGTGTATACCCATGCCACATGAGCCGACTCAATCATCCGGTGAGCCATGCTTGTGATAGGAAAATGGACAAAAAACCACTAACTACAGCATGTTTGGCATAGGAAAATTAATGGACAGAAAACCACCAACTACAACATGTTTGACATAGGAAAATGGACAAAAAACCACCAATTACAGCATGTTTGGCATAGGAAAATTAATGGACAGAAAACCACCAACTATAGCATGTTTGTCATAGGAAAATGGACAGAAAACCATCAACTACAGCATGTTTAGCATAGGAAAATCTCCTAGTTTGGAACATCTTAGCCACCTATCGTACATGTGACCTAAGTTGAGACTTGGTTGTGTACATGATTCCCATCCACCACTAATGGATAGTTGGATATCTAGGAACAGTGTCTCATTTAGAAATGAGAATGCATAAATCTTGCTGTAGAATTATTTTAACTGCTCCAATTTTATCTTTGTTAATTATAGTTTCTGCTGCAAGTTGAGAAATGTGAGTTGCCGGTTGTCCCTATAAGAGAATTACCATCTGAGGAATGTCTAACCTATCTCTCTAGTTCCCAATCAGGTAAATTTAGAACCACCTGCTTTTTAATTCCCAGTTAGGGTGAAAGAAAAACATCGCTACCTACCGGAGTATACTGTGCATTGGTCTCTGGCTCCTAGTCCTGCTTCTTACCTATTTCTTTTTCTTTTTTTCCTGCTATCTAATTACCTAAATTTCCTTCTATGCAGTTATATTTTAATCCTGCTACTGTGAAAATGTTGAGCAACCTGAAGGTATATATTTTGACATATGGATTGTCTTTGACATTTTACATTTTAGCATAATTGTTGCACACTTGCTGTATGTTGATGAAGTTTGGTTTTGTAGTATGAAAGCAATGCGCAGTTCGTGAGGTGGTCAACCATGTGTAGTAAGCTTTCGGATCAAAGCGAAGCTAAGAATAGGGTGTTAATTAATGGAAAATTGATAACCAGTAGAGGCACATCCATGGAGTTGTCGCTTGCAATTGTTGAGAAGCTATTTGGCTACGAGAAGGCATTGGATCTTGTTGTCAATAAGAACTTTAAATAGACATATAACTATTATGTTGGTATTGTACTTTTGTCAATGGATTAAAATGAATGATTGTATTTGATTGAATGAATGAATGATTGTATTTGATTGAATAAATAAATGATTTAGCCATGAAGTATTTATCTATATTAGCTTATATGAGTTGATCTATCAGGTCATGTACTACAATGGTAAGAGATGCCATTATCATATTTTCTTTAATTATATATATTTTTTAAAATAGGCAGTTGCTACGGCTATTAATTGTAGCCCTTTATCTGGAAACTATGGTTGTTTCTAATTTCACCCTATTGCTACGGTTCTTGCTCCACTTTTAGCTACAGATATTATCCGTAGCTGTATATACTTTAGAGCTACGAAAATTATTGCTACGGCTTTAATCTGTAGCTATTGTCTTTATGGCTATGGATTAAAACCGTAGCCATATCTTTAAGACCTATGGCTACGGTCGTGTTACAGACTATAATCGTAGCCATAGGCCTTTAGCTACAACTTTTATCCATAGCCTTTTCTCAGTTTTTTGGTAGTGCATTATCTGGATGGCATGGGTAAAATACACACATCATAGGTGGGCCATGATCATAGAAAGAGAGAGAGAGAGAGGGAGAGAAAGGGAGATCGGAGATGACGGAGGGGCCCCACCACTATGGGCCCCTCTTGGGTACAAGCATACATCAAGGTGGTCCTACAACAAGTGGGCTTTACAAATCAAAATCAACGGTGAATCACCCACCTATTGGCCTCCTTCTTGGTCCGATGGAATGTCAGTCTCCTTAGCTTTGATTTCAATGGAAGATGATGAAGAATGAAGGGTTGAGATGGGAGATGAGAGGGTAAGAAGTGGGCCACACAAAAAAAACTTTCTCATGGAGATTTCTGAGAGCTTGGACATGTGGCTCTTGGTTGCTTGGAATATGGGTTTGAGAAATGAGAGAGAGAGAGAGAGGGTTGTAAGTAGCGAGAGTGATGGGTGAGGTAAGTGATGTTTGAGGTGAGAGATTTGTTGACTTTTGAGGAAATTTGTGTAAGAAGGGTATGGGTTGTGTAAGGGTTTGTTGACTTATGGAGTTGTTTGGGGATGGGTGTGAGGTGATGTGTACTTGACATGTACTTAACCCTTGATGAGATTGATTGATTGATTGAGGTGACATGTTGTAGAGATTCTCTTGGGTTTTGCAACACGTGATGTTTTCTCGAACTAAACACGGGCCTACATCTATTGGCCAGGGTATCACCTCGGCGCGCGAGACGCGGCATCGGAACCGTGGCGATGGCGCGGTCACTAGGGTACAAGTCTCAAGTTGAGCTGACTCTGGTTGACGGTGTGTAACTCAAGGTCATCCGCAAATGTTAGATAAAGGTTGAAGGTTGTTGGAATTTGATCGAGAGGACCGCAGAAACTTACGAAATTGTACGGACTAAGATACAGGTCTTGCAGACTTCGATCCCGAGTTCATGGGTATAAGCTTAAGAAAGATGCACATGTATTATCATTCATATTTATATTCATCACATACCTAAATAATCAGAGTAATGTATTTCGACTTAACAGATCCAAAGTAAAGTAGAGATAACAAAACCTAGAAATATATGGCTAACATACAAAAGGTACAATTTCAAAAGTAGTGTCCACCTATATGAAAGTTATACAAATCATAATAAATTCAAAAGGTATGAAAACTACACCTATTAGAAACGATGAAGTTATAAGTCTACTGGGCACCTCGAGTGCACCAGCAACATCGCCATCTATTCCTATTCCTCAGTCATCAACATATGTTAAATGGAAGGCATCAAACACCAATATAGTGAAAAATATTCCTAAGATTATACTCAAGACATTTTAGTTATAAGTAGGTGTAAGTGCTATGGATTATTGCTCCTTTGGTTGTCAAATTTTGTGGTGCCAAAACCTTAATCTGTGTCTTGTGTAGCACATTAGTATATATGTTTAAGACAATGCATCATCTCATGCTTCAAATCAAGTACAAAGATCTATTTCAAGAATTACAGATCAAGTACTTTGTTCTCTTCAGTAAGCTTCAAAGTACAGAGTTTTTAAAGAGCTACATCGAAAGACAAGTTCAAGACTCAAGATAAAGTACAAGTCAAGATGAAGTACAACTCAAATCCAATCTTTAGAAGATCTCAAGTTCAAGGTACATCAGGTGTCAAGATCTCAAGCTTCATAATCTTCAAAGGTCAACCATCTTCTGAAGAAATGAAGTCTCAATTTCATACATCACTTTCCAGGTATAATTGACATTAGATTGACCTTAGGGTAGGTCATTTTGTATACATAGTTCAAATTGAATCACTTTACATGTATTTAGACTGTTCTAAGACTAGTCCTGAACCATATTCGACTAGTCCTAGCACTGGCTCGACCAGTCCAAGAAATTCCAAACTAGTCCTATGTTTGTTACAATTTTTTGAAATTTTTTGTTCGTCTACAACCAGTCCTGGAGACTGCTTGATTGGTCGTGTGAACAGTGCACAACTCGTTCATGACCAGTCCTGCAGCCACGACTCAAACTACAACAATGAATTCTGGTTTCTCAC
This sequence comes from Magnolia changhungtana, assembly GCA_030180095.1. Taxonomy (NCBI): domain Eukaryota; kingdom Viridiplantae; phylum Streptophyta; class Magnoliopsida; order Magnoliales; family Magnoliaceae; genus Magnolia; species Magnolia changhungtana. The sequence goes on from JASAUF010000660.1 coordinate 84,188, forward strand.
GACCGGTCGTGAAGAGCCTACGACCAGTCGTAGAACGGTTTTATCTGATCACGCTTAAAATTAAAAAATTTGTTCGACCTTCGACCAGTCGAAGTGTCCACAGGACTAGTCAAAGATGAGATTTCTGCAATTATAAATAGAGCACGAATTTCAGAGTTTTATATCTAATTCAAGTAAAATCAAGGCATCACTCAAAGAGATAAGTTTGTGTTCTTTTTAAGCTACATTGTGTACATTTAATATTCTTTTTTGTTCCAATTTCATTTGAAAGAGGAATTGTGATATTCCACTTCTTGGAATCAAAATCAAATAGAGCTAGCCCATCTTAGTTTAGTTTAAAATCAATTAGAACAATTTCAAAGTGAGTGTGACCATTGAACTTCTACTCCGACTTGGTTCTTCCGGGCTGCAACAAAAGGAGAAATCCAGGTATTTTACATTTGTGTAAATCTTCCATTGTATTGGTTTCTTTTGAGATTTAGCCAGAAAAATCTCAATCTTTTTGGTTATCTGAGGAAAGCCAGAAAACTCAAAGTGTGGGGTTTATAAATTGTGTAAGCCCATTTGAAAGACACAATTGTGAGGGTTTTAGGTGAACCTGAGAAAAACCTATTTTGATAGTGAACGCTAATATCCCCTGTGTGAGGATATTAGGAGTGGTGTAGCAAGCTGCGTGGCTATTGTTTAATAGTTGGTGTACACACAGGCGAACCACTATAATTCTTTGTGTTTTGGATGTGTGATTTATTTTCTATATCTCTTATCATTCAAAGTTGTGGAATGTACATGTGGATGTAAATGCTGTAATAGTTTAGATTTCAATTCTTGCTATTCCTTTTTATTTCTCTACAGTCTGAGTTTTTAATTCTCTATTTGTTCTAGTAAGGTTGTCCTTGCCATAAACTCTTAGTTTTTATAGTGAAAGGTTGTCCTTAAAACAACTAGAATTTGAGATTACTTTACATTCTGTATTGTGGAATGTTATCTTTCTTTTACTTGGCTATCTTATTGTTTAATTCCGCTGGTATTATTTTAAATTTGGTATAGTCCTATTCACCCCCCACCCTAGGACATATAGATTGGCCTTTTCAAGTGGTATCAAAGCCTAATAGCTCATATTAATTATTATATTTTTTGGTTTATATTAATTGTCGAATTTTGATAGCCTTTCAGTCATTAGGCCTCCACCATTTGATGGCACCAATTATGCCTATTGGAAAGCTAGAATGAGGATTTTCTTAAAATCTATGGATGAAAGTGTGTGGCTAGCCACAGTAACTAAATGGACTCCTACCACTGAAGTAACTGGTATCGATGGAACAAAATCAATGAGAGTAACACCTTACTTTTCTTGGACCACACTTCAGAAAAGTGGGAGTAGTGCAAATGCAAAAGTACTAAATGCAATCACTTGCGCACTATCATCGGATGAATTCAAAAGAATTATATCTTATGATACTACAAAGCAAGCTTGGGATATTTTAGAAATGGCACATGAGGGAACATCAATTGTCAAGAAATCTAAAGTCTAAATCCTCACAACAAAATTTGAGGAATTACACATGGAAGAAAATGAAATGTTTATGGACTTCTACACTAGATTAAATGACATTGTGAACTCTATGTAGGATCTTAGTGATAAAAACCCCAAAAGTAAAGTATGTGCAAAAATACTATGCTCACTTCCTGAACGGTTCAATTCGAAGGTAATTGCGATCTAGGAACTTCATGATACGAACAATATGAGGGTAGAAGAATTAGTTGGGTCTTTACAAACCTATGACTTAAACTTTAAAGCTCTTAAAGGTAAATACATCACTCTTAAATCTTTTAAATGCATTTCTCAAGAAAATTTTGATTTAGAAAATTCTAAAGATGATATGGCTCTTTTAGCTAAAAAGTTTTACAAAATTTTTAATTGTAAAAAGAGGGTTGATCTTTAAAAATCAAATGATAAGAGAAGATCTAAATCTAAAACTTGGAAATCATTAACAGAAAGTCAATGTTACAACTGCCAAGAATATGGGCATCTGGCAATCAAATGTCCTAAAATTGACAAACCCAAAAAGAAGAGTATGCTAGCTACCAGGGATGAATCCTCTAACTCTGAAGCCTCTTTTGAATTAGAAGATTCTGAAACCGAGACGGGCAATGAAGTCAAAGCCCTTATTACTCTAGTCAAGTTCACCTTTTTAGATAATGATGATTTAACTAGTGAAGAAAATCTGAATAGTGATCACGAAAATGAAGAAGATCTTCAAGATGCTTATAATGCCCTTTACAAGGAAAGTTGTAAAATTGTTGTTAAATTAAAACTTTAAAAAGAAAAGTTTTCAAACCTTAAAGAAAATTTTAATTCTCTCATTTTAGAAAAATCCCACATTTTAGATTGTTTTGAAAAATGCAAATGCGATTTAAAATTCAAAACCTCCCTTATTGAAAATCTGAAATTTGAAAATGGAAAACTTAAACTTAAAGTCTCTTCACTTTTGAGCTTAAAGGGTACATGGAGGTATGCCCAAGGTCATCCAAAGTTAGAAAAACTTTTGTCTGGATCAAGAAAATGTGGCGACCGATCCGGTTTGGGCTACGATAGAAATATTCCTCCTAAACAGAATAATACTCTTCCTAAGTTTGTAAAAGGAGAATCCTCAAACTCAAAAGGGAATAGTTCAAATCACAAGTTTTCTAAAAATGCTAAAAACTTTTCAATCTTTCAAACATAAAAGTAATCATATCACCTATAAAAATCAGAACCAAAACCCGTTAGTTGAAAAAATAGTTGATTTGCTTAAGGAGCTCTTGAAATCTAACTCAATGGGTCATTGCTACATCAACTACAAACATAAGAAGACTAACTATACTCCTAAACCTAAAACAGTTATGAAATGGGTTCCTAAAGTTGCTTGCTTGGTTGCTCACACTGCTTTTAAAGCTACAAGCCATTCAAAGTGGTACTTAGACAGTGGATGCTCAAGGCATATGACTGGTGACAAAGGTCTATTCACCGATCTTAAAGACATGGCTAACGGTTCAGTCACATTTGGTGATGGTAGCAACAGAAGGATTATTGGCCAAGGTACGGTTCAACTCTGTAACCTTCCTTCATTTAAGAATGTTTTATATGTTGAAGGGTTAAAACACAACCTGTTAAGCATATCTTAAATGTGCGATAACAATCATAGCATAAAATTTACTAATTAAGGTTATAAAATTTTAAACAAAAACGGTTCTGTAATATTAACTAGTCGCATAACTTCTGAGAACTGCTATACTGTAAGTAACTCTAGCTCATCTAATTTTTCGTGTTACATGGTCCATACCGATGAGACCGAATTATGGCATAAACGCCTTCGACATGTACACTACTGTAATTTGTTTAGATTGAGCAAAAGAGAACTGATAAGAGGTCTACCTAAATTACAGAAAATAGATAAAATATGTGGCTAATGCCAGATTAGCAAATGAACTAGGAGTGCTCACAAAAAGGTGGACTCCAATGCTACATCCAAACCGCTTGAGCTTCTTTATTATAACACCCCGGATTTTTGCCAACCTGGGATTAGACGTCCTTAGGCAATGGATCAATCCTAATACAGGTTTAACTTCTTAAACGCTCAATTAAAGCCTCAAATCTCTTTTCAAACCATTTTCTTCACAAATCCCACCCTTCACTACCTTGTGCTTTCAATTTCTCAAAGCACCTTCACCCTAGACACTATCTTAAACTAGCTAAGTAGTATAACTTGGATCACTTTAGATACAAACTGCAAAGGACTAAATACTACCTCAGACGGAAATCACTTAGGATTAAATCCTTTAGAAATTTGACAAAGTTAACTAAGTGCTAAACTAGATTAGCCATGAAATCCATTTGAATCGCTTTAAATACGATCTGCAAGACCCAAAACTTGTAGAATCATTGACGCTAGGTTACTCAAAAATCTAGGATCAAACTCATTACCCGGCTGCTCTCGGGAGCATCTCGAAACTCCAGATATCGATCCTGGACCGCACATCGGGAGTCCGAACAATACGAAGTTAAGGACTTAGGACCGCCTTGCTGGGCTTGACAACCATCTCGGAAATTAAATCCAGCCGATGTCCCACGGCTGTTCGCTTGAGTCCGGAGCGAGAGTGTGTGAAAAATACTATTCCCTTTACAAAATAAATATCTGGAATAGTGATCTGGCACCATTCACTTGCGCATCAGTATTAAGCAAACAGATACCGTCGAATCGACTAAATTACACCCTCGATTAAGAAAAATTTCAGGAACATTTACATGTGCTTGGAATTTCGGATCGTGGCCCACTGACCGTTGAACTGAAAGTGGTCCGTCACGTGCGATCTGGGAATCCGATCGAGTCGAAAACATAATCCCACATAGATCCATGTGTGATGAGCTTAAGTCTGACGTTTGGCTCAAGGGGAGCCACCAGAAACACTCTTTTGAGCTGGAACATCGCTGAAATGCTTATAATAGCAATAACCCTTGAACCTGAGTCTATTTTGGGAAGGTTTTAGGCTATAAAAGGACCTTAAACCCTCTCCCATTCCAGCCATACGAATTTGGATTTGAGAGAAAGAAAAGAGAGAGAAAGTGAGGGAGATGTGGGAGGAACTCCCTGCTGCTGTTCCCTGCAGCTATTCGGGCTCCACCGCCTGATTCTCATCGCTTTCCCGGTGATTCCGGCGTCGTTTCTAGGTAAGAAACCCTAACTTTAATCTGTTTTAGGGTTGTATAGGTTGTAGGTTATGAAATAGCTAACTGTTTCGTTCTTTAGGTCGCTAAACTCCCGTATACGGAACCTTAGCAAACCTATCGACTCAAGATTTACGATTCTACGACACAAGGTACGGACTTTAGGTGTATAGGTTATGGTTTTCAACGCTTTCAATGTCGATAATGATAGATTCATGATCTCGCATGCAATTGCACATGTACAAAATGCTTTCCGTTTTCTGTTTCGATTAGAATTGTAGAATTTGGAAATTCACATACTCTAGGTATTCGTATAAAATACCGTATACGTATTTTTTTTAGAAATTTGTTTGACATGTTTATTTGACGTATGGATATATGACGTATGGATAAAATACTTATTTGGCGAAAGGATTCGCCTAAATACATGTTTACTAATAAACACTATGTATGTAGAAATACGGTATTGTAAGAAGTACCGTATACATGTATATTTTAGTGATGTGTTTGTCATGATTAATTGTCGTATAAATATATTATGTGCATATAAAACATTTGCTTGGCGAAGGGAATCGCCGTAATACATGTTTGCTTGTATACACTATGTATGTTGAAAATGCGTATTCTAGAAAATACTGTATACGTATAAATATTGGGAGATGAATTTATCATGATTATTTGCTGTAGTAATATATTATACATGGATAAAATACCCACTTGGCTAAGGGATAGCCCTAATACATGTTTTATTAACATACACCATGTATGTTGTAATAGTGTATTCTAAGTGTTTGTGAAAATGATTGAATGAGTACCGAATTCTCATTCGTACTCGCCATGACTAGTTGTCATGGATTCATGATTGTTGTATTGGCGATACCCCTTTTGACGAAAGGATTTGCCCTAAATCACGCCACGGCCAATATACACTACATATGCTAAAATGTGTGGCCCAAGTGTTTGTGGAAATGACTGAATGAAAATGGAACTTGGATTCCTGCTTGCCATGAATTCCATCGTGGGTGTACGCGTGTTATGATTGGGGCAACTCCCTAGGGAAAGGATTTGGCCTAATGCCTATGTGATCGACATATGTCATGTATGTTGATGTATGTTTGTTTAAGTGTTTCTTGGAATGTCTGAATGAGTAGTAGTTAGCAAATTGTAATGTATAAGGGTGTTGAGATGTGATTCTCAACCTCTTTTAACTATGTGTATGATCTCCTTGGATTGTTGTGTGATTAGGAATTGAACATGTATAAACTCATGCTTGTGTTGTGATTCATAACATGCTCAACTGCTTATGATTATAACTATGTAATGCATATGTTTAAATTTATATCTACGTTGTATGATCCGTCATGGGTGATGGGGGAGCGGAGCAACGAGTGCGTGCAATGACCACAGCGACCCTAAATGGATAATACCATACCTTGATTGTATGAGTGGAATCTTGATCCATTACTACTTTATCTATCTGCAAGTTATCATGTTTGGGGCTATGATTATAGTCCAGACAATCGGTACCAGAATTGAATTCGTGGCTACGATTCATTTGCCACGTGAGACGTGTTCGACGAACCCGAGTCGTACTTCGGTTGGCGATAGTGGTTGGCCACGCGAAGTGCTTATGCACTTCATGTCGTTCAACTTGTTGTGCGCTCGAGCTAGCCGAGCTCGTCAAGTAACCCGATCTGTCTTATGTATGTTCACCATGTTTGGTCGCTACTGCTTGAACCTAGGGTACCAAACTCACCAGTGAAATCCCTTTTAACCATGGTACCTCAATCCGCTAAGACTCATGAGCCAGGCATGGTGGTATGGGACACCGTGGTCGAGCTGTCGGCCTACGCTGGGGCCACGTGCCTCCCCGTAGTGACCAGTGAGCAACTAGACTCGTGAGCCGATTATGGTGGTATGGAACACTATATTCGAGCTGTCGATACTTACGGCGAGAGCCGAGTACGGTGAGACCTGTACTCGTGCTGATGGGCGACGAGTCCTCTGTAGTATCTTCGAGTATACTCCAAGGTCTATGATTGGCGATGAGTCTTTCACAGCAATTGAAGTATGAGTTGAGCCGAGTACGGTGAGACCTGTATTCGAGCTGACGGCTAGTGATTGAGCCGAGTACGGTGAGACCTGTACTCGAGCTGACGGTCAGCAATTGAGCCGCATACGGTGAGATCTGTATCCGTGCTGACGGGTGACGAGCCCTTTGTGATGCCTTCGTTACGCCTCTCAAACCATAATATCGTATGAGATTAACTAGGACTGACGACCCTAGAATGGATCATGTTTGGGAATGATACAAGGGAGGTACCTTAGTTTCCCAATACTGCTGTTTGAAATGGACTAATAATAACTCGGTAATCATGATCATCATCGCACCGCAAGTGCTTAGTAGATGTGGCGCACTGAGGGAGTTAAGCATTCGCGAACGTAAGATGATGTCGCATGAGGGTGGTTTGGCAAGGGCATACAACATCATGTCATTTCATTCTCGCACTTAATAAGAGTAGTTAGAATAGTTTGATTTGTCCGCTTTATCATTACTGCTTGATTGAATTGATAACATGTTAACCTATGCTTTATTGTTCCACCGAGTTGATCACTCACTCCCACGTTACGGGACGGTGTTGTACACACCAACCAGATTTGTTGAATTTCGATGATGGCGATGCTTATGAAGCGAGCCGGACTACTTCTATGGTGATGAGGAGGAGTTCTCCTATCATGTAACTCTCGACGGGTCTCTAAAGACCTCGGTACGCATTGACGGGGCTATGGTACTTGGGATAGAAGATATTACACTTACACATTTGGTATATTTTAGAACTGTACTTGTAATTATTTAACCTAGTAATGTTATCACACTCTGGAGACTCATCACAGTTTATATATTTTATCTATCTATCATCGTCTTCCGCTTGCAATTTAACTGTCTCTGGAGTATGATATGCTGTTTTGGCTTAATCTCACTCATGTTCAATGCACGAATACAGTCAACATTCAATCATCATTCATTTTGTTGCATAAGTGATGTTCTGGAACTCGGGAGTTGAGTTTATGCTCGACCCCCGATTTTCAGGGCGTTACATTTATATGGATCTTATAGGACCAACCAGGATAGAGAGTCGAGGTGGAAAAAAATACATACTGGTAATCGTGGATGACTTTACTAGATTCAGTTGGGTAACCTTCCTAAGGGATAAATCAGAAACCTTTGATGAAGTAAAAAGGATTCTTAAACGGATCCAAATGGAAAAAGGTTCTCAAATCTGTAAGATTCGTAGTTATCATGGATCAGAATTTGAGAATAGCAATTTTGATAAATTCTGTAGCGATCAGGGAATATCGTATAAATTCTTTGCGCCCAAAAAACCATACCAAATGGAATTGTTGAAAGAAAAAAATAGAGTTCTTCAAGAAATGGCAAATGTAATGTTGAATAGTATGAAGATCCCTAAAAATCTTTGGACTAAAGCTGTAAATACTATCTGCTACATAATCAACCGAGTTTATACAAGTCAAATAATAATGTAAGTGTCAAATAATATTATCCTAAAAACCGAGTTTATACAAGTCAAATAATACTTTCGGGTTTTTGGTAGCAAGTGCTATATTTTACGTGACCATGAAAATCTGGGTAAGTTTGACACCAAAAGTAATGAAGGGATCTTTTTAGGATATTCTTTAAACAGTCGAGTGTATCGTGTACTGAATCAGGGGACTAGTGTGATTCAAGAGTTTATTAATGTAGTCATTGATGATCACTTGAATACACCTGCCTCAAGTTCAAATAGTGTCACGCCCCAGACTCGGTAACCGGAATCACAAGGAACCCAATGGCCGGTTGTGGCCTTAACAGCTCCATAGTACACCATTCTCAGCTCCTGAGGCAGGTTCTGATCCTGGGATCCTACAAGGAGGATTTTTCATAACAATATAATCATTACTAATATGAGCATACCCAAGATCACAGCAAGAACATCTTAGAATAACAAAGGCACATATCGCAAAATCCACTATAAATTTAAACTTTTACAATCATCCATAAGGTCCAAAAGGACATACATGAGATAAAAAAGAATTAAGAGAAAGGTTGACAATACTGGAGTCCTCAAATCCTCAGCTCTACTCCATGCTCTGCTGCTACGACGCCTGCCTAGAATCTCCTACATGCATTAATTATGCATAAGCTTATAGAAGCTTAGAGGGTGGTGTAGGTGTGTGATAATGGTGCACAGAAGAGTAGTAGGAGATACAAGGAGAGAAGCATGATCAATGAGGATATCACTAGCCTTACCCAGGCTTATCATGAATAAGATGCAATGAGTACTGGGTGCCATTCCAAGGAAATGTATAAAGGTGCTGGTACAACCAATTCTAATGCGATGCAAGTAATGTCAGTGCTCATATCCAAACCACAAGTCAAGTACATTTTTGATCATAAGCAAATCACTGGGGTCCATTACATTGCTGAATGACTGTCACTCTACAGGCCCCACACAATCAAACAAGTGTAAGAGACCTCACTACCCGCCTGTGGATAGCTAATCACCAGCAAGGTCTGTCGATAGCGGACCCATTTATGAGCTGGCCAGACTCAGCCTAACAATGCCCCCTATACACCAGGTAGGTAAAGCCACACCCCTATCCAACCGACTATGCGATAGTGGGAGTCGCGGCCTAACGATATAAGGCCCTCGTGCGCTCATGTATTCCACCTGGTCACGGTGTTGGACCTGATCCTTGGTACCATGAAAGTTTTAGGAATTTAACCTATGGGCATCCTATACACCTGGTATGCTCAACTAATATTTTAGGTGTCCACACATACGGCCATCCACGAATATCCTTGTGGAGGCAAGGCCCTGATGAAGTAAGGGCAGATATCCACAAGCTATGCAATGCCAGATGCATAAATTACACAATCACCCATGCATCAATTCCAATCATCCATCTCTCGGAGAGATACCAACATGTCCTACACAATGGCACAACCATGTCCAATCATACCTCAACCAAGCATGCATATGATGAGTATGGGAGTGGGCCATGAAGATGAATAGGGGTGCCAATGAGGTAAAGATGAACTCTCTACCTAACCATGAAGGGTCTAGGTACTTAACCAATTTCTCATAAGGAATATAACATCTAGTGGGGGCTCATTTACCTAGGGTAGCCCACGAGACTAAGCATACAAGCTACGGGCCTAAATAATATAGAGATGTGTCTAGCAAGAGATTAAGGTGGGCATTCACCACACTTAGAGGGGTCCATAATGGGGATATTTAACCACCATTTTCCCAAGGCATAATCAACCATAATCCATATAGCTATAAGGCCCAAGGTCTACATCCAAACCACATATATAATCCTCACATAAAGGCATGCGAAAAAGGGTCCAATACTACCTTCAACAATATGGGCCCAAGGAGGGGAATCAAGGCCCAAGGCCCAAGTCCCAATCACCATAGGACTCATACATTCAGATGAACTTAATGGGCAGCCCATGAGCATAAAAAACATGGCTTAAAAATAAGTTTAAGTTGGGTGAAATGGGCCCCATTATATCAGCCCAACAACTAGCAATCTAAGTGGGCAACCAAGGGCCCAATACTACCCTTATCTCAACCCATAAGTCCATCAAAATGGTGAAAGTTAACCAAACATATGGCTAGGCTAAGCTAGGACGTTCTAGCCCAATCTGGGCCCACTACGAAGTCTCAAAATCTGGTTTATATTTGGGTCCCACAAATGATCACCAATGGAGACCCAAAAAGGCATTGATTAAGCCCAAGAGTATTCTAAAATATAAGGGAGTAATAAAGGCCTAATTTCCTTAATAAGGTGGGCCCCATAATCATGGCCTCAATGGGCCCTAAAACATCAGGGATGGGTCCTTAACTAATCATATACAAAGCCCAATGGGCTGGGGCCCAAAAGTTCTGAAATAACAAAGGGGACAATAATGTACAGGAAATTTCTGCAATGCATATTGCTGTCCTAAATTTGGGGACTCCATTAGAGTGGGTCCAGGGCCTATAAAACTCTAGGAATTGAGGGCTAAGGTCCCTCATCATGCATACAATAAGAGAAAACCCAAAAAGGTGGCCCACCATCAGAGGAAGTATTTTTGAATTATGGTTTTTATCAAGGCATATTGTTGGACTGCACCGCAGAAAAATCTGGCAGTCCAACCATCTTAGCCCATTCTTTTGGATGCACAAATGAGATCAGTTGGGATGAAATTTTACAGAGTGATACTTCCATAGGTGGGCCAAATCCCCACAAAATTTTAAAATTTTTGGATATTCTTAAGTATTTTAATTAATTTAAACAAAATAGTCTGTCCAAAAAATCAGACAGACCTCGATGTCCCAACATGGTTTGCTAGTCCGGCTCTCACCACAGTGTACACAGGGGTCCATTGGCCCTGAAATTTGGTAGGTAGGTCCTACCATGAGTGAAACACACCCCTACAAAATTTCAGAATTTTTTAACATCTATAAATATTTTAATTCATTTAAATAAATCAATCTATCATGAAAATTGAACTGATCTAGACACTATATTATAGTGGGCAGGTTCAGCCACCACCATGGTGTGTACAGGCGTCCATTGGCCCCAAAATTTTGTAGGTGGGTCCTAACATGAGTGGTCAACCTCCCTGTAAATTTTTTTAATTTTTAAACATCCAAAGTATTTTAATAAATTTCCAAATTCCAACCTATCTAGGGTAGAATGTTGCTGGAACAGTGCAGAAAATCCAGACTGTCCACATCACTTGGACCACACCTTTGGGACCCCAATGAAGGTCAGATGGGGCTGCAATTTGGCATGATTATAGGTGGGGTCCACACCTTCAATAAACATATATTACATGGGACCAAATAGCCCTCCAAATCCCAAAGATCTAGCCTCAAAATGACCCAAAAATCTGTCCAAATAGTTCTGGACAACAAGATATGACTGAAAATAAATATAAACACTATTTAAAAGGAGATTTAATCTAAGAAAATCATGGTATGGACTACCCTAGTGGGTCCCATGAACATCCAGACCCTTCCCATTACAAAATACCCCTTGCATGTGCCCCATATAGGTAGATAAGGGGGCTCCAACGTCCAAGGGTGGACTGTCATGTACCTCCACCCTCCATGGATGATCTGGATGTTTTTGGTCCACAAGGTTGGCCACACACTCATGATCAATAGGTTATCAACAAATGAAAATAAAGATTCAGCTACAAGGGAAGGGTCTCCGCCACATTCAAGCCCTTCCCCTCATCACTCATGCACACACATTCCACTATCACAAGATATACAATATCTACATGATCATAGGATTTTTACTTGAGATCTATGGTGGAGATGCAATCTCCACCAAGGATCAAGGGTCAAGATGACCCAAAGATCTGTGATCAAGGAAGGAAAAGCCATGTAGGGGTCCATGAAGAATGGCCCCTTGCATGGAACATGCATGCAAGTAAGATGGGCTATGAGCCCCATGCATGAAATCTTTGGGGCCACCACCATCATTTGATGGGCCCCACAAGCTTCAACATAAAAAAGAAAGGAAGAACAAGTAAGAAATGGAAGAAATCTGAATTTTTGCAATTAAATACACACCCACCTTAAGATCTCTATCAAAACTCCACTCCAAGCTTCTAACTGTCCAAGGAAGCAAGATGAAGGGTTGAGATGGATTTTCAATGGAGGGGTTGAGGGGAAAAAGGAGGAGAAGGGGATGGAAAAGAGGAAAATGGGGCTGATTTTTTTTTGCAAGAGAGAAAGAAGGAGAGAAGAGAGTAGAGAGAAATGAGAGGGACAGTATGAAAATTTGCTAGAAAAGAGAGAGTGAGAGAGAGAGAGAGAGAGGGAGGGAGAGTAATCATGAGATCTCTCACCTTGGATAGGGAAACCCATCATGAAAAGTAGGGTGATATAAACAAAGTTTATAGACTTATAGGTTTGGGGTAGGGATGGGTAGTGTGTGGGTAGTGGGTGTTGTAGAGGATGGGGTTTAGGTAGTGTGTTGGTGGTGTGTTGGAAATAGTTCCAAGAGATGGGACTTACCTAGAAATCCATGCACACCACCCCTAGGTGGGCTACATGATCATGATTAAGGGCTTAGAAAATGAAATACACAAACTTATTATCTACACGCTGGATTGACGCATAAGACGCGGTGTCGGAACCACAACGATGAAGCGGTCGTAATGGCATAGGTCTCAACTCAATCAGAGTCGAATCTTCATGGAGGGACTCACAGATGACCACAAACATTATTCAAGGGTCACGGGTCATCTGGATTCGACCGGTAGGACTGTGGGACCAAGGTGGATAGAATGCATACTTACATACACATGCACACATGGGAACTCGGGTCGGGTCTCACAAATAGTGATGAAGTTCTTCTTATTGACAAACCAGATACTTCATCAAATCAAAGTAACTCTGAACTGAGGACTGTCAAAGATCATCCAACCACTCAAATTCTTGAAAACCCTCTCACTGGTGTGCGCACTCATAGACAACTAGAAGATATTGTAATTACGTTTGCTTTACATCCCAGATAGAACCGGCTAACATAAAAGAAGCTCTTACTGACGAAAACTGAATCGTTGCGATGCAAGATGAGCTTAACCAATTTGTGAGAAATGATGTGTGGTACCTAGTTCCTAGACCTAAAGATAAATATATTATCGAAACTAAGTAGATTTTTAAAAATAAGTCTGATGAACTTGGTAATATAATTTGAAACAAGGCTAGACTAGTTGTACAAGGGTACACTCAAATTGAAGGAATTAATTATGATGAAACTTTTGCCCCAGTAGCTCGTCTTGAATCAATCAGACTATTTATATCCATTGCTTTCTTTAGAAAATTTAAAATTTATCAAATAAATGTAAAGAGTGCTTTCTTAAATAGCGATCTGCATAAAGAAGTGTATGTTGAACAACCAACGAGTTTTGAAGACCCTAAGAATATTGATCATGTCTATCACCTTAAAATTGCTCTTTGTGGTTTGAAACAAGCTCCCAAGGCATGGTACGAAAAAATGACTAAGTTTCTACTAGGTCATAATTTTCTAATGGGAAGTGTTGATAAGACTCTTTTTGTTAAGAAACATAACAACATATCTTAATAGTGCAGATCTATGTTGATGATATTATTTCTGGATCTACCTGTACTAACATGACTATTGAGTTTGCAAATTTAATGAAATCTAAGTTCGAAATAAGCATGGTTGGGGAATTGAATTATTTCCTAGAGTTGCAGGTAAAACAGCAACCTGATGGTATTTTTATCTCTCAAACCAAATATGCTCTGAACTTAGTTAAAAAGTTCATATTTAAGAATGGGAAAATTTTCAATACTTTAATGAGTACAACACTAAGACTCTTAAAGGACTCTACTAGTAAAAGTGTGGATCTTAAATTATATCGTAGTATGATTGACAATTTACTTTATTTAATTACAAGTAGACTTGATATTGCTTTTAGCATTGGAATTTGTGCTAGATATCAATCTGACCCTAAAGAGTCACATCTAACTGCTGTTAAGCAGATTATGCGATATGTCGCAAGTTCAGCTAATTTGGGTCTCTGGTATCCATATGATACTAGTGTTCAGTTGGCTGGGTACACTGATGCTGATTGGGTTGGTAATATCGATGATAGGAAATCAACCAATGGTGGTTGTTTCTATATTGGAAATTGTTTAGTTTCTTAGTTTAGTAAGAAGCAAAGTTCCGTATCACTTTCAACTGCTGAGGCTGAATACATCACAGCTGAAAATGCATGTACTCAACTTGTATGGATAAATAGAATGTTAAGCGATTACGGAATTGCACAGGATTCAATGGTTTTATATTGTGATAATTTCAGTGCAATAAATATATCTAAAAATCCAATCCAGCATTCACGAACCAAGCACATTGATATTAGATATCACTACATTCGTGAATTAGTGGAAGGAAAAATAATTTCATTAGAATACATTCCGATCGAGACTTAACTTGCACTAAACCGATCGACAAAAGTAGGTTTAATAAATTAAAATTTGATCTTGGTATGTGCAAATTAAAATGATTATTTATGCATTTCTGTATTATAGTATATATATTTGTTAAATTATAATTTTAAATCTTAAAATTATATGATAAATGCATATTTTTGTCTTTGTACAACCAGTCGAGGACGTGCTTGACCAGTTGTGGTACGACGATCGAGGACATCCCACGACCAGTCATGTAGCGCGTTGGACCTTTTAATTTGGGGAAAAATGTTTTCTTCCTCATTTCCTCTTTCTTCTCCAACGGGCCGTAGCATGACTAGTCGAACCCAACCGTTTGATTCATCAATGTTAGTGCATTATTTCAGTTATTCTTGCAGATTGAAGCTCTAGACTCTTCATTTTCTTCCTTAGAGTTGTTGATTTCAAATTTCCCTGAAGTTATTGGGTTTTCTACTCCAAAATTTATTTTTGAAGAAACCCATTTCACATCTTTTGCAACTCTTTGTTTCTTTGATTATCTAGTTACAAATGATTCTAGAGGGAAAAAGAAAAACACTCGAGGATTGTCATCTTCTAGATCTACTCCAATAGTAAGGTGCCACCTTCGGTCACCCGAAGATGATCCCTCATATGTACAGGATTTATGTTTGTGTGATGTTATTGTGGAAAGATGTAACGTCCCACAAAAATCCGTACATGGACCCAAGTACCACTTCAGGTAGAAATCACTCAGGACCAAATCCTTTAGGAATTAGACAAAAGTAACTAAGTGCTAAACTAGATTACCTATGAAATCCGCTTGATCCACTTTAAATACGATCTGCAAGACCCAAAACATGTAGAATCATTGACGCTAGGTTACCCTAAAATCTAGGATCAATCTCATTACCCAATTGCTCTCGGAGCACATTGAAACTCCATATCGGATCTAGACCACACATCAAAAGTTCGATGACCATGAGACTAAGCGCTTAGGACCGCCTTGCTGGGCTTAACAACTATCTCGGAAATCAAGTCCAGATAGTGTCCCGAGGCTATTCGCTTGAGCCCGGAGTGAAGTATGTGAGAAAATGTGGTTTTCTTTAGAAATTAAATCCAATTTAAGTAATCTAAGACTTATCGCTTGCAGGCCGAATATAAGGATTTAGACCATCAGAATCTGACCCAAATACACCCTCGGATCAGGGGAAATTTCATATACAGGCCAGTGTACTTGAGGCCCTGATCGGTGATTGTGGACCGTTGAACTGAAACTGATCCGCCACGGGCGATCTGTAAATCTGAGTGGACTAAAAACTTAACTCAACCTAGATCCAGGGTAAGGGAGCTTAAGTCCGACCTTTGGCTCAAGGGGGGCTCCACAAGTGCTCCGTTGAGCTGAAACAGACTCCCTTTGGCTATAACCTAAGTATACCTTGGCCCTGGGGCCATTTTCATCAGTTTTAGGCCTATATAAGGGCCTTAAGCCCTCACTCTCTCATCCCATACGAATTTGGGAAACCCTAGGAGAGATAAGAGAGGAAAGAGAGAGAAAGAGAGAGAGAGAGAGAGTTCGAGTCCATCCCTGGGATTCAATCCCATCACTCCACGGGTTGAACCAGCTTTTCTGTATTGTTATTCCGATGATTTCGATCCTGTTCTTAGGTAAGAATTCCAGCCCTTAATCTGTTTTAGGGTTTCAGATAGTGTAAGTGATGTAATAGCTAACCTAATTCATACTATAGGTCGCCAATCCGTCGTTGACAAAGACTAAGTGTCTAAAATAACTCTGTTACGCATTTATCGGCGTAAGGTGTGGACTATAGATGTATAGGTTATGGTTTTCAAGACTTTCAATGTCAGTCAATAATATATTCTTAACATAGGTGTTATTTCACATGTATAAAGTGATGTCCGTTTCGTTTTTCAATTATACGTTAACTAGGTTGAATATACTGTATTCCTCGTATTTGTAGAAAATATCATTTACGTATGAAATTCAGATTTGTGCTTGCCATGATTAATTGTTGTCTATGTATGCTAGATGCATGTGTATCAACTTCTGGGCGAAAGGATTAGCCCTAATATATGTTATATCAACATACATTGTGTATGCTATTATGTGTAGCTTAAGTGTTTGCGAAAATGACTGAATGAGTACAGAATTTGCATTCGCACTCGCCATGGCTAATTGTCAGGGATATATAATTATCGTATAGGTGACAACCCTTTGACGAAATGATTTTCCCTTATATGTATGATAACTAATATATAATATGTATGATGGAGGGTGTAATCTAAGTGTTTGTTGAAATGACTGAATGAATATGAAATCGTGATTTGTGCCTACCGTGGCTATAAGATGCAAGTACATGATGATTGTGTATGTGACAACTCCTTGTCGGAAGGATTTGTCCAACTACATGTTAAAAATTGACATGTCATGTAGGTTGATAAGTGTAGTATAAGTGTTTGATAAAATATTTGTATGAGTATAGAGGGATGTGTATGATTTCCTCCATACGAGTTGTTTAGTTTCTTCACTCTACTTATGAAAGGCATGTATATGGATTCTTGTTTATGTTGCATCTTATAACATGCTTAATAATATGATTGGACTGCATGGTTACTTCTGTTCTGACTACTCCACATGCCTTTTGGTTAAGGTTGAATGTGTATGGGGCTATGCTATGGTCCAGGAAATCGGTAACAGGCTTTGAGTTCGTGGCTGAGATTCATTCGCCACGTAGGACGTGTTTGATGAACTCGAGCCGTACTAGAGTTGTCGAAAGTGGTTAGGCCACACGGAGTGTTTGCGCACTTCATGCCGATCAACTCGATGTGTGCTCGTGCTAGTAGAGCTCGTCAACTAACCCAATTGACTCGATGTATGTTCACCATGTTTGGACGCTACTGCTTGAACCTAAGGTACCAAACTCACTAGCGAAAACCCCGTTAACCTTGATACCTCAATCCGCTAAGACTCATGAGCTGGACATGGTGGTATGGAACACCGTGGTCGAGCTGTTGGCCTACGCTAGGGCAACGAGCCCACCCGTAGTGACTAGTGAGCAACCCAAACTCGTGAGCCGAATACGGTGGTATGGGACACTGTATTCGAGCTGTCAACCTCCATTAGTGTAGCCTGACTGTGGTCCCCACTCGGGTTGGCGACGAGCCTTCAAAAATAGACTGCTAGTTGGTAGGGCATTGGTGGAGTGACCTCGAGTACAAAATAGGCCTACCCCGACACAGCCTGGCTGTGGTCCCTAGTCGGGTTGGCGACGAGCCTTCGAAAATAGACTGCCAATGGGTAGGGTGTTGGTGATAGTGACCTAAACTTGCCTATCGTATGTGATTAACTAGGATTAACGACCCTAGATAGATCATTGTTTAGGAATTGATATAAGGTAGGTAGCTTAGTTTCCTAACCCTGCTATATGAAAAGGACTAATAAGAACTTAGTAATCATATGTATGCACTGCATTACGCGTTCGCTCAGGCATAGTAGGTCAAGCACTAAGGCAGTGTTCATGCACGAACGTGAGATGAAGTCGCTGAGGGAGCGTAGGTGAGGGCATGTATCATACATTCATACCATTCTTACATTAACAAGAGTACTTAGGGATGTGTGATTTACTGTTTTATCATTACTACTTGATTGAATTGATAACATGTTAACCTTTGCTTTATTGTTCCTCTGAGTTGATCACTCACTCCCACGTTACGGGATGGTGTTTTAAACACCAACCAGACTCTGTCTTGATTTCAGATGACGGCGTGACTCCTGAGGCGGAGCCTGACTACTACGATGATCAGGATGAGTTCTCTTATATGCAACTCTCCGGTGGCTTCTCTTGGGCTATCCAGATTGACAGGGCTATAGGGATTATCATTGTAGTTGTACTATTTTGACATTTTAATTTTGAGACTATTACATGTATATGGTGACTTAGTGATGTATTCATACTCTGGAGACCGATCGTGATCTTTGACTTATATACGTGTATTTATATCTTTTAGTCTTCCGCTTGCGTTTTACAACTTGATCTGGAGTATGAATTACTGTTTTAGTATAATCCCACTCATGACTAATGTACTAATACAGACAACATTGAATCATAAGCATATATGTTGCATAAGTGATGTTTTGGAACTCGGGAGTTGAGTTGCTACTCGACCCCCAATTTTTAGGTCATTACAAGTTGGTATCAGAGCATGATTTAGATTAAACCGGACTCGGGTTATGGTCACACAACGTACACTGACACAAATTCAACTTAGGTGGGTGCGAGAAAATGTAGAAACAGTCATAGGAGTCTCGGTTTTGCCAATTGGCGAAGTTCACCGAAAATGATCGCCGAGATCGAGTTCGTACACCTCCGTGATCGCATGAGGCGACCCCGGATCACTCTTATACCGTCAAACGATGGGTCTAGACCACAAATTACCCCATCCCATCCGTCAACAGTCGGTAAATGAGAGTATATATCAGAAATTACCCGAAAGTACCCGATTTGGCTCGAATCGGAGTCAGGGGGTCGAAACGATCAATTCGATGGGACCTAAGGTGGGCCCCACATGTTTTTGGACTAAGGGGGAGGGGAGGACCTCGGCCAAAGGGCGAGCCCTCGCCAAAACCTCCAGTGATCAGTTTGGTGAGGCCTCGCCGCCCAGTGGGCCAGGCCGGTCGGGCCAATCGAGTTTGTGGGGTAGGGTGGCCCACTGATCTAGGGTTTTTTATTTAAAACCCTTCCAAACTCGCCCCTCCTTCACAAACCACCTATCCAATCCTTACATTTTCTTCAAAACTTCTTGTTTCTCTCTCAAATCGCTCAACCAAGCGTTCCCTCTTCCATTTTCGTGCACCCTCTCCACTACCCTACTAAAAACCCTTCTCCATTGTTGCCTACCCTCTCCATTCTCTCTCATTTGAGCTCTTACACCCCCTATTTGAAGCTCAAATTCGTGTAAACCCACTAACCTACCCTATTTCTTCATTTTCCCTCTTTATTCCCTTTCATTTGATCCTTTACACACCACTTGGAGGCTCAAATCCGTGGAGAACCAAAGAACCCATCCCTTTTTTTCCCATTTCTCCACTTTTTCATGACCCGATTCGAGTTCATTACGGCCATTTTCTCACTTTTCACCATTCTTTCTCTCATGGGAAAGAGAAAGGGTGTCGTAGATGAAGTCGGACCTAGTCGCCCCACTCGTTCAAGGAGACCGAGAGGCGCCACTACAAGCACGGGCATTGAACGTGAGCTATGGACTAAGTGGGACCTCGATCCCTAGGCTCCTCACCCAAGAGCTCTATAGGCGGAGTTCTCCCATGGAAGATACGCAAACCGTAGGGTCCTTTTTGAAGCCCAGGTGGATGGGCGGCTCTTTGGGGAGTATCTGTATTGGAGAGCCTAGGTGAAGCCGGGTGGGGCCCTGTGTTTGAGGGTAAATATCATACGAATGTGGGTACTGTCCGAGCTTTCTATGCCCACATTCAAGAGCCTACATTGGAGCCCTTGCAGTTCAAGATTCCCATGGGATGAGGTCGGGAGGTCTCAATTGACTCTGGCCTGATAGATCGACTCATAGGCATACCGCTTGGCCAAGTCCACACGAGTGAGAAGAATCTAAAGAGTGCATGAGAAAGGGTTCGCCGTACGCGTTTTCTTTGCGGTCGACTGGTGCAATGGCAGCCAAATAATAGCCTCCTGGCGTGTAATATGATGGATGATTTCTGCCTACTCCACCATATTTGCACGTTTAACGTGTACCCTAGGTGGGAAAATCGCAGTGAGTGCACACGCTTGATGGTAGATTTTCTATACCAAGCGGGGCAAGGAGAGAAGTTGTGCGTGCCTACGTATGTTTTGGAAAAGATAGTTCTTACTGCTCACTCCAATAGAAGGACTGATTCACTCCCCTTCAGCCAGCTTATATGCAGATTACATGTGAGTTCGGCTACAGTCTTAGCGCAGAACTTTCAGTGCCGCAACACTTCATTAATGTAACTACTCTCAACCAGATGGACATCGGACCACGACAACGACAAGCCCGACTTGAGGAAAGTGAGGATGAGACAGAGAGTGAAGAGGAAGAGAGTGAGGAAGAAGGTGGAGCTGAAATAGAAGAGAAAGTGAGTGAAGAAGAAGAGGAGGCCCAAGATACGGAGGAGAGCTCCCCTCATACACCACCGGAGCAGGACACTGATCAGGCTATTAGGGATGCTCGTATAGCTTGACTTGAGGAGGATCAGGCTGCCCTATGACAGGGTCAGGCTGTCCTACAACAGGATATTATGGATCTTCGGGGCCTTATGAAACACAAGTTCAAGAAAGTGACTCGTACTTTGAAGACTATCCTGTGCTACTTTGAACACAATGTTACTCACCAGACTCGGATGCCTAGTCATCCATGCCGTCGCCCTATGGCTTGTTTTGTGGCTGTGATAGGATCTTTGTGTTTTCATGTTGATAAGCCTAGTGGTGTAGTAGTTGGTAGCATGTTTTAAATGTTTGAAGTCTTGGTTGTATTAGCTCACATGTATCTTCTGTCATGATTCATGTAACATTATGTTTCATGTATTATGACAATTTTGGTAAATGAAATGCATGAAGTTGCTTTCATTTGTGTATGAATGCTGCATAAAAGTGATTGTGAGTATGCTGAATCTAACCTAGGTTGCACCCTATGTTGAATATAGGGAATGCCACCTAAGGTTGCACGGGTTGTGGCACATCTCACTTTTGGAGATCCGATTGACGGGGTATCTTCCCTAAGTGATTGCTAGATGGACCCTAGTTTGGGCCTAACCCACACTGCCATGTCAGATTTTCAGCCGGCCACTAGCCCTGCCACTGGGCCGACACATATGACACCGCCTATAGTGCCACCTATTGCACCATCGGATCCTGAGCAGGACCGTACGTCAACGTCGACGCAGCACGTGCCTCAGTCAGCCCCACCTGTGGATAGGTTGGAGCAGTTGATGACGATGATGTACCAGCAGCATCGGTAGCTCCTAGTTATTATTGCAGGGGCTCTAGCTCAGGGTGGAAGTGCAACTCCACCTTCACCATCTATACGCCCTATTGAGACTGTAGGGCCTTCTGCTCAGGATGAGGGTGTGCCTCCCCCTGCTCCTGCTGTATGCCCTACGTGGAACTTGGGTACTAGTGGCCTTCTCGAGCGATTCCAGCGCTTACGGCCCCCTACCTTTATGCGTTCTCATAGACCCGAGGAGGCTGAGTACTGGATAGATCTCATCTCTAAGATGTTGAAGCTGCTGCACTGCACTGAGATAGAACAAGTTGAGCTAACCACCTATATGTTCAAGAAGGATGCTAGTTTATGGTGGGACAACGTCCTACAAATGGTTCCCACAGGACACGTGTGGACTTAGGATGCATTTGAGACACACTTCCACGAGAAATATTTCCCCCTCAAGTACCCCCATGAGGAGGGAGAGTTCATTTGCCTCCGACAGGGGGGCATGACAGTGGCAGAGTACGAGAACAGGTACACGGAGTTAGCCAGATATGCTCCTTTGACACTAATTGATGAACCGATAAAAATGTGGCATTTTTCAGATGGGTTGCGGCCCGATATCTGCACTAAGACGTGTTGCGCGAGCATTCCCAATTATGCTGAGCTAGTCAACACGTCTCTGCGAGCCGAACAAGATGGAGACATAGTTTCTCAAAGATGTATACCAATGGGCTCGAGGCCTCAGGCCGAATCGCAGGACCGGCCAGTCCGAGGTAAGAGGCCACAAGTAGACTTGCCTCCCAGGCCCATGGCTCTGCCAACCCAGAAAGGCGAGCGAAACGTTGGTGTGCTTATTGCGATAAAGGCAGACACACTGACCCCTTCTATTTCACCAAGATGAAAGACAACGGTATCACACCACCTCAGAAGATCGACCATCGGCCACCACATGATATAGCAACTCTACCTCTATGATCTGCATCACCAGTGCAACCATTTTACCGACACATATACCTCAGAATAGGGCACCTCAAAGACCTATGACAGCGCAACCAAACCATCCTCAACAAACCCATGTGCATGCACTTGCAGTTGAAGCACCTGAGTCAACAACTGCAGTGCCTTTGACCTTTAAGGTCACTGGTCACATTCAAGGTACTCTTGTATTCCTATTGGCAGACACTGAGTCTATTAAACCAGTTCGTATGAAAGAATAGGCCAACAATGGATTACTATCCTCATTATAAATAATAATAATAATAATATGGTAACTAGAGAGGACAACTATGTTGTAAATAATAGAAAGGTCGAAACGGAAAATTTCTACAACTTCAACTTGCTAATATGTTGGTCATATCTTTTAGGAATTCTTATATTCATACTAGGAATTATCCTATGATTCAATTTGATTATACGTAAAGATATATATATATATATATATTGTTGTTTTTGTACAATTAAATTAGAACCCTCGAGTAGGATTGAGTTTCTGTCACGCCCTAAACTTGGAAATCGGGCTCACAAAATTCCCGATCGCCGAATTCGGCACTGATAGACTCCATAGTACCCCATTCTCGGCTCCCAATGCCCATACACCAGATTCCGATCTTGGGATCCTACAAGGAGGATTTTCAGTATGATTTTTTTTTAATGGAGCATAACCACAAGCATAACCAAGTCACAAAATAACATCACCGCATATCCACTATAACAAAAACTTTGAGTACAATGCAGAAAGGGAAATACTATATGAAGATATCAAAGAAAACTGCAAAAGCTCCTCCGCACATTTGTCTCTCAAAACGACGACATCCTAACATCACCTGCACGCATCTATCATGCATAAGCTTACAAAAGCTTAGAGGGTGGTGAAAGTATGTGCACAAGATAAGTGACCAGTATTCCATAAGGTCCATAGATCATACATCATCGAAATTAAGTGGAAGTACTGACAAGATCATGAATCATACGATATCAGAGTACGCAAAAATATACTGGTAAGTCCACGAGTGCTATCAGCATAACAAGCCTATGCGATGTAAAACATAATAAGACAATAATAGTTGCTAAGGATGTAATGCAATATGTAAATCCTGACGAGCCATGAATACGATCAACCTCATCTAGGCCATATAAGTGCAAAAACATAGTAACTCAAAATGTTAAGTACTACGGGTGCAATGTGATATACGATGCGAATGAAATGACCATGCTGGAATGTGAAGTCGAGATGATAGTATGAAGTATCACCAATTATGGGGTCCATCACAAGGGACTTCTATACAAACCAATCTCATACCTAAATTTGGATAGTCAGACACAATGTAGTAAACTCCTGATCTCAGGTTAGTCGCGTGCCTAACCGAAATCTTGGCCATGTGAAGGTATACGTAACAAATAGTTACGCACCACCAGCCCGAGTGGATAGTGAATGGATGAATGAATGGATATGCAATTCCTGCTCAACAAGTCCACATATCAGTACGGTTGCTCTCTAGGAAAATCACCGGGGTTATTACACTCGACACCAACTGCCTCCTCCCTGGCTGCACAGCCCAACGAGCAGAATAGACCTCACTATCCGCCTGACCAGTAGTCTGCCAATACCTACCCGACTCATCGATAGCGGACCCATTTACGAGCTGGTCATACTCAGTGTAGCTTATAGCCCCCTCACTCGGGCGGATAAGGCCACACACCATCCTAACCGACCATGATACAGTGGGAGACGCGGCCTACTCGTATTTGGCACTCAGGCGCTCATGTTCTACTTGGTCTAGACATTGGGGCTACTCCTAGCCTTAGAGGTTATAGGTTTTTCACCGAAGGACATCCTAAGTGCCCACAGTGCTAGAACCAAGTATTTCCGGTGTCCTGTTTAGCCATCCACGATATGCCTAGGAAGGCTACATCCCCGATGTCGCTAGGACGCACAGTGATCATAACCCACAATGCAAGATGTATGAGTCATACAATCCAATCATGCATCAATCCCGTGCATACCGTGCGCTCAAGTGAGATAACCTCCGCTTATCAGGGAGTCTCATAACAATCTACCCAATGACATATGCAACGGTCAAACATTCCTCATATCAAGCATACATATGATGCGTATGGGCATGAATCATGGAGCTATACTAAGCATGTTATAAAGTGATGAACTGTCCTTACAATGAAGATGGGCCTAGATGGGTTACACACAATAAGTATGGCCCCATCAATGGGCCCTAGGGAGAGTTATAATGCGGACATTTAACTAACATTATTCTTACAATGTAGACGTCAAACCAACATTGCTCCCAAGGCATGACCTGCCATAACATCATTACCTGCGTTATAGTGAAATCACACATTACATCGGGTGCACATTCGTCGCGTTGAGCCACATATACACCACATTGGGCCTAATCATGAAGGCCACATATACATCAATATGGGCCTCATCACATGGGTTGAGAATATATCACAGTGGGCCTTAACCCATGGTCCCTAATGCATCACAATGGGCCTCAACCCATGGGCCTTAGATTCATCAAATGGGCCGCATCATATGGGCCTTATATAAATCAAGTGGGCCACATCAATGGGCCTTATGTACGTTGCAATGGGCCATAACCCCTGGGCCTTGAATACATCACAATGGGCCTCTTAACATGGGCCTTACATTTGCATCAAGGTGGGCCTCAACAACGGCCTCAAACACGTCAAGGTGGGCCTCAACAATGAGCCATAAATATAACAAGATGGGCCCAATCACTTGGGCCTTATATATATAATGGTAAGGGTCCATATGAGCTATGGATCAGACTCATTCTTTAGCTCACGCCATAAAATGAGCTTGCAAAATAGATGGACAGCTTGGATGCAACATGTGCATCATGGTGGGTCCCATGAAGGCCCACCATCAGGTATACATATTACATAATATAATATATATATATACATAATATATATATATATATAATATACAATATAATATATATATACACACACATAAAGCCACACGTGGGGTGGATCCCACCGTACAGGGATGGACGGTGGTGATAAAACACATACAACATGGGTGGGGTCCACTAGCCGTCCAGCTGCTGTTGGACGGTATTAATAAAACACATGCATTTGGTTCCACCGTCCGCTTGGACGGTGTGAGCAAAACACGTACATCACTGTGGGTCCCACGTGGGGCCCACCATAATGTCTATTTGACATCCAACCCATTGGTAAGGTCGCATGGACCTGGATGGAAAGGAAAAATAATTTTCATATGGATCCAAAACTGCTGGGACTCAAAAATGTTTCAATGGCAGCCGTTTAATCCACTGTTTCCTATGATGTGGGCCACCTGAGCTTCGGATCAAGCTGATTTATTTTGAGGGGGGACACTGGCCGAAGGGCTTACGAAATGGACAGTGTGGAGATATAAAACATACATCATGGTGGGGCCCACAGCTGGGCCGTGGGTCCTCTGTTCGCCCGTCTACACGCAGCAGGCGCTACTTGGGCCTGCTAGCAGTAGCAGCGTTTGCTGCATATGTTTTAATTTTTATTTTTTTTTGAATGGAACACGGGCCTACATTTCCCTGCCAGGGTATCGGATCGGTATGCAAGACTTGGCATTGGAACTGCGGCGACAGTGCGGTCGTAATGGTACGAGTATCGTATTAAGCCGACTCAATTCTACAGGATACGGCTTCAGGTCGCGCCCAAACATCGATTATATGTCGCAGGTTGCTGGAATTCGACCAGAAGGATCGCGGCATTCGACAGAACAATACGGACTAGGATATGGGCTTTACAGCTCTCTTCACCTAATAAAAATTTTGCCCTCGAAATTTACTATCAGGTAGGACAAGGCAAGGGAAGAGGAAGCATCGGTATAAACATATACAAGGCATAATCAATATATAAACAAATGAAGATGGCATTCTCTATTCTTAGCCTCGTGCTCCCAAAATGTCTCTTCAACGGAATGACGACCCTTATAGAACCTCAGACCCTAGATTAGAAACGATTGAAATGGGAATACTATACAGCCTCATAATCTCAACAGTAGGGAGCTATGTCTGTTGAGGCATAAAATAAAGCAAGAAAGTAAAGATAAGAAAGATCAAGAAATCAATTTTAAACATCAAAGAAACAACTTGAAGACCACTTTGCGCGGAGTCGCGCAAAGAGAAATGCTTGTGCAAGACCGCGCAAAGTGTAAGGATTGCGCGGGTTAAGGAAAGAAGACGGTTTGCGCGAGATTGAAGTTTTGCCCGTGACTGCGCAAAGAATATCGTTTGCGCGTGTCCGCGCAAAGTCTATGATGATGCGATAAAAATGGTTGAATGATATTTTTGTCCCACATCGACCAGATTTGAGATTTCCACTGGTGAAAATGTCTATAAATACCCTGTTCCTTCTCATAAGAGGGGTTCGAAGATTTCAGAAGTGAAACAAAGACGAAAGAGAAGACAGAAGGTGCGGAGTATTGGACTCCTGTACTTTGCGCGACCACGCGCAAAGGAGTATTGGACTCCTGGAAGTTTGCGCCGGTCAGCGCAAGGAAGCAAAGTGCTCACATAGTTTGCGCGGACCCGCGCAAAGTATATCGTTTGCGCGGACCCGCGCAAACCTATTGCTTGGCAGTTTTTTAACAGCAATGGGCTGAAATGCTGTCAGAATGATTGAAGTCCTCAAAGCTTCAAGTTCTTCTTGATCAAGAGAAAGGAAGTATCATCGACGAAGAGACGTATTCCTCCTAATTTTCAGGAGATGACCAAAATAGCACCGAAATGCTGCCGGAATCTTCGTTCTCTTGAAGACTGTTGATCAACTTGTCTATTCCTCCTAAGTCATTGGAGATGATTGAGATCATTGCCGTTATGCTGCCGAAAATTATATTTAGCTATAATAATTGACATTTGTAATGAGTTCTTTGTAAGCTATCTTAGAATCAAGGGATACCAGAGGATGTGAATGAATTCAGAATCAATAAAGTATGACGGTTGTCTTTATAATTATTTCATTGTTATGTTATAATAAGATTATTTTCCCAAATCAAATACTTTTGTTTCCTTGTCGAAACAAAATGGCGACTCTGCTGGGGATAATTATCTTATTTCACATTAACATTGGGAAAGTTGTAAGACTCTCGTCACTGTTTTTGGCGTCTATTTGACGCCAAAATGGCGACTCTCAGTGGGAACATCCTCCCCTTCATCTCCAAGATAGTTTACTTAGTCTTTCATGTACTAATTTCAAGTATGTTTTATTATTGAAGGTACCTGAATTCAATCACACAACACTACTAATGGCTAATATCGCGAGAAAAGTGAACTTCCGATTCATCGCCACTGGGTTCATAATTGAATATGCGCCAAACCAAACTCCTGAGCGTACGAAAGCAAGCACTACAAGCATGCGCAAAGTGATTCCAGTAACAGCGGGAGTCATTTCCGTTTCACCTCAACCACAAGAGAGTGATGAAAACTGGACTTTGGTCTTGTCTAGAAAGACGAAAGCAAAAACCTTAAAAAACCGCAAAGCGAAATTGTTTGCACCAAGAGCTGAAGGACCAATCACACGGAGCATAGCAAAAACCCGAGCTCGCTCCTCCGGCGATTTATCCTGAACAAACTGCTATGCAGTTCTCGTCACAAGATTTTCCAGCTTTGGTCACCCCGAAGACCAAATGGACAGAAGCACAGAAAGGCAAAGCACTGATGATAGGATCCCCGATGCCTACGTCACCTCAAATAAGCTCGCCTATAGCTGTAACAC
Organism: Magnolia changhungtana; assembly: GCA_030180095.1. Lineage (NCBI taxonomy): Eukaryota > Viridiplantae > Streptophyta > Magnoliopsida > Magnoliales > Magnoliaceae > Magnolia > Magnolia changhungtana. Next base: position 112,655 of record JASAUF010000660.1, read on the forward strand.
CTCAATCGGTTAAAAGTACGGGAAGTACACAAGAATCAAATAAGACTCCAATTTCTCCCCTCTTTACAAGCCCTGTTACGTCAATATACTCTCGTTTTACTCCAATAACAGCTTCGATGAACAGTCAAGAGGCCACGGTATACATGGCAGAGACATGTCAAGGAAATAGACCAACTACTGAAGAACGTGTTGATCAAATGGCGGAAGCACAAAGAGTGCTAATGGATGAATGCCGGAACCTCAGAGAAGCTCTGGCAACTCTGGCACATAATGTAGCACAAATAGTGGCTCCGCCCATGATGGGAGCAACAAATGGACAAGAGAACCAACCTGAAGGTTCCCGTCCGCAGGGGATAGGATCCCGAGGGTCCGTTCCGGCGACAAGAGCTATAACACAAGATGACGTAAGACAAGTCGTCGAAGAAGCGGTTAGAATAGAAAGGAGCGCGCAAATACCGGGTCGTTTCGAGATACCGAACACCCTACCCAAGAGAGGTAGAGGATGTTCCATTCCCACCAATTTTAAGCATCCAGATTTTCGTAAATTTAATGAGGAAGGATCACTGGAGGAACACCCGATGCATTTCATCACCAAAGATGGGGAATTTTTCCACGATACCTCAATATTGCTTACGCTTATTTGGGTCATCGTTGACAAGTAAAGCTTTCAGTGGTATTCAAATTTGGCACTGTGGTCCATACGAACATGGGAAGAAATGCAAGATGCTTTCATGTCAAACTTCTTTTCGTCAGAGCGCGATGTTAGCATCACAGAACTAGCTTCAATACGACAGTGAGAAGGAGAACCAGTCGAAAAATTCATAGACAGATGGAAAACACTGGGGGCATCATGCGTGCAAAGATTCTTGGGAAGAAAAGGAACAAGTCAAAATGTGTCTGAACTCTATGGAAACAGGAATCGCATTTGGACTCACCAGCGCTGATATCGGAACCTTCCGTGATTTGGCTACCAAAGCCCATGCATTGGAACTGATGACTCGTAAGATGCCGGCATTTCATCATGAAACTGTCAGAAGAATACCCGGCAGGACAACTATTAACGCCATCGATCGGGATAAGAAGAATCAAGACGCAAAAGGTTCAAGAGATAAAAGGCCAGAAGGAAAAGAAGGCTGGAATCAATCAAGGGATAGATACGGTGGAAAAAAGCTCAGAATGCTCGATTCACATAAAGGATTTGAGTTTGATAAAGAAGACGTGGTGCCTATGATGCAACAATTGCTAAAGGCAGGTACCTTGGAATTACCAGAACCAAAACGCCCTGAAGATGCGACGAGGACTCGGGAAAGAAACTTCTGCCGTTATCATCGCCTAGTAGGGCATCCGACGGAAAATTGTTATACGTTAAAATGCATTATACAGCGAATGATAAATAGAGGTGACATAATAACCAGCGGAAGCAAAGAAAAGAATGCAAGGGCAACAGTAAATGTATTGTCAATACAAGAAAACACGCGGGGAATGAAAAAGGAAAAGTCGACAAGAAATGCAACAATGATTACGTTGCGATCAGGGAAGCAAATAACAAGTCCGGTAAAGCAAAAAGCAGGAATCATAAGGAAAGAAGTGACTGAAAGACAGAATACTGAGGACAAAAGTAGAAATGGAGATGCAGTGACAAAAGTGGCTTATGATGTAGTTAGTCACTTGAAAGGTATACCGGCACGATTAAGTATTTACGATGCGCTCAAGTTGTCAGAAGAATTTCGACAGAGTTTGATTCAAGCACTGTCTGATCACAATGTGAGAGAAACTTTACTGGCAGAAATGAAGAATGAAAGGAACAGTGAAAAGATGAATTGTCTACTAGTAATATCTTTCTCTGATGATGATTTAATTGGCGAAAAGGAACATAACAGGCCGTTGATGATAGAAGGATACATTTGTGAAAAAAAGATAAAAAGGATTATGATAGATAATGAGTCCGCAGTAAATCTTTTGCCGCTCTCAATGATTACTAAGTTGGGTTTTCGTCGTTCAGACTTGCGCCCTAGCGGGATGATGATACAAGGGTTCAATCAAGATGGACAACGCGCACTCGGTAAAATTACGGTGACATTAGAAGTGGGAGAATTAATCACTACTATTGTATGTCACGTTATAAATGCTGTGACGACATATAACCTTCTCCTGGGAAGGCCGTGGATACATCAGTACAATATTATACCTTCTACTCTACACCAGTGCTTCAAATACTGTAAAGATGGGGTGCAGTGTAAAGTAATGGCTGATGCAAAACCCTATACAGAAGCTGAGTCTTTCTTTGCAGATGCTAGCTATTATAAATGTTTCTCTGAAGAAATGAGAAATGATGATGAGAAGAGAATCGTAAAAGATGCCAGGATAAATAAAGTTAAAGAAGAAAGAGCAGAATCTTTTGGGTCTGCAGAAGCAAGAAAGAAATTCTATTTTGTACCAAAGCGCCTGAGACAACCGGGACAACCGCCGTTGACACTATTGTCGACAGAGCAGCTGAAAGTTTTGCAGTCCAATTACACAGTACCATTACCCAATGTCGAAAGATGTAAGCCATTTGCAGCCGCTCCAAGAACATTTCAAGTCAAAGCCAGTGCTAAATATCCTGAACCCATAGAGTTTCACGCTGCACCAGAAGTGAAGGATGAAAATATAAGCAATATATATCATGGAGAGTTAGCATCGCAAAATTTGAGGAAATACAGTGCAGCAAGCAAGAAAATCATGAGAAATATGGGTTTTGATTGTGACAAACCCACCGGTTTGAATCATGGGAAAGGAATTCAGATCCCTCTCGGGGTTAATCAGGAAAAGCGAAGAAAATTCCAAGGATTGGGAGCAGAATCAGCAGTAAATATAGTATCAGTTAACATGACCTCAGCTACACCAGATACTAAGGTAATTGAATATCCTGAAACCGCTCCAAGGCAATTAGAAGACGGGGGGCAACCGACGATAGATGGCCTGCGAGAAATAAATTTGGGAACAGCAGAAGAGCCAAGGAACACATTCATCAGCGTTAGCCTTTCAGATCAGGAAACTGAGAAATATGGCCAACTTCTCAAGGAAAATAAAGACGTTTTCGCCTGGACATATGAAGAAATGCCTGGACTGGAACCTTCCGTAGCAATGCATCGATTAAATATTTCTAAAGAAAAGAAACCGGTAAAGCAGGCACAAAGGCGATTTCACCCAGATCTAATTCCGTTAATCGAAAAGGAAGTAAATAAGCTAATAAAGGTTGGGTTCATCAGAGAAGTTAAATATCCCAAATGGATATCAAACATTGTTCCAGTGAAAAAGAAGAACGGACAGATCAGAGTATGTATTGACTTCAGAGATCTGAATGAAGCATGTCCAAAAGACGATTTCCCTCTCCCGATAACAGAATTACTAATCGATAGCACTACTCAGTATGCTATCATGTCCTTTATGGACGGATATGCAGGCTATAATCAAATCAGGATGGCGCCTGAAGATGAAGAGGCGACGGCCTTCAGAACGCCGCTTGGAATTTACTGTTATAAAGTTATGCCTTTCGGTCTCAAAAATGCTGGGGCAACATATCAAAGGGCAATGAAAAATATCTTTCAAGATATGATGCATAAACATGTCGAATGCTATGTTGATGACTTGGTAGTCAGATCAGGAGATCATCAAGAGCACCGCGAACATTTAGCATCAGTCTTCCGACGACTCAGAAAGAAGCAATTAAAGATGAATCCGGCTAAATGTGCATTTGGAGTGTCTTCCGGCAAATTCCTCGGCTTTGTGGTACTGGCACGAGGAATCGAAATTGATCCAGAAAAAGTTAAAGCTATTCAAAATATGCCGCCACCAACGACGTTGAAGGAATTAAAAAGCTTACAAGGAAAATTGGCATATATTCGTCGCTTCATTTCGAACCTTGCAGGAAGGTGTCAGCCATTTTCTCGGTTAATGAAGAAAGATACTGAGAATTTGTATGGGATCAGGCTTGCTATAATGCCTTCGATTCAATTAAAGAATTATTAAAACAACCCACCAGATAATGACTCAAGAAAAGGTAAGCCACTTATCTTATATACATCTGCCGCTACAAATTCTTTGGGTGCTTTGTTGGCACAGTAAACGAAGTTTTAAAAGAGATCGCTCTTTATTATCTAAGCCGAACACTGATGGGGGCAGAATCCAATTATTCTCCGATTGAAAAAGAATGTTTGGCATTGGTATTCGCTGTGCAAAAGTTGAGGCATTATTGTCTCTCCCATGATATAACTCTGATCTCAAGAGCAGATCCGATAAAATTCTTGATGACCAGGCCAATGTTATCGGGAAGACTAGCCAAGTGGATGCTATTATTATCAGAATATACTATTTCGTATAAGCCTGCGAAAGCAGTAAAAGGACAAGCTATGGCAGACTTTCTCGCAGCACATCCTATAGCAGAAAATGAAGAAATCAATGATGAATTCCCAGATGAACAGGTTATATTGGCTGAATCTCAGAATCTTTGGCAGATGTATTTTGATGGTGCTGCTCGAGTATCGGGAGCGGGGGCAGGAGTGATATTCATTACACCTCAGGGCGATTTATTACCATATTCTTTCACATTGGGTATTGCGTGCACAAACAATGAAGCTGAATACAGAGCTCTTATCATCGGAATGGAAATAGCACGGCAAATGGAAGTAAAATCATTGCATATCTTCGGAGATTCCAAATTGATTGTAAATCAATTAACAACAGAATTTGAAGTAAGGAACTTTTGCCTTATTATCGGAAGGCGCAACAGTTGCTTGAACAGTTCTATTATGTGGAAATTAAACATATACCGTGGTCGGAGAATGCAAAAGCAGATGCTTTAGCCAGTTTAGCAGCGGCTTTATCCTGCACAAACCGAAGTCCTCTTCAGGTAACTATAGAAGAAAGAAGATTCCTGCCATCTGCAGAAGTTATTGAAGAAACCGTTGAAATGTTGCCTATATCCTGTTTGGAGATAACAATGGATGATTGGCGACAGCCTTTTGTTGACTATCTCAAATATAATATCTTACCAGAAGATAATGCACAAAGACTGAAGAAATTAAGCAATGATCAGAAAATTTATCATATGCAGCGAAGTATTATATAGAAAATCTTATAATGGAATGCTGTTAAGGTGCTTGGACAAGCGAGAAGCAAACCAAATGCTGCGGGAGGCACATTCAGGTGAATGTGGAGCACATCAAGCTGGCCGGAATTTATGCCATAGAGTGCATCGAATGGGTTATTATTGGCCTACTATGTTTAAAGATGCGATAGAATATGCAAAGCGGTGTCATGAATGTCAAATACACGGAGATATAATACATGTTCCTCCAGAAGAATTACATCAGTCTGTTGCTTCTTGGCCTTTCTCAGCCTGGGGACTCGACGTTATTGGTCCTATAAATCCTCCTTCATCCAAAGGAAAACAGTATATTCTGGCAGCAACAGATTATTTCTCCAAATGGACCGAAGCAGTCGCCTTGCGTAATGTTAAAGAGAAAGACGTGGTCAATTTCATCCGTCATGCTATAATATACCGTCATGGTATTCCGAAGAAGATCGTCACTGATAATGGCACCCCTTTTAAAAATAGAGGCATGGAAAAGTTATGTCAGAAGTTCGGCATCCAACATTCTTTTTCAACACCTTATTATCCTCCAGCCAATGGATTAGCAGAGGCGTTTAACAAAACAATTGTCAAAATAATGAAGAAAACGGTGACAGGCAATAAGCGCGATTGGGATGAAAAGTTACAAGAAGCGTTATGGGCCTACAGAACCACCCATCGTACAGCAACAGGGGCGACACCATATTCATTAATCTATGGTATGGAGGCAGTTATCCCAATTGAAATACAAGTGGCATCACTCAGGGTGGCAGTGCACCAGTCTATAACAGATGATGAAAATGCAAAAATAAGGCTGAAAGAATTAGACTTACTCGATGAGAAACGTCTTACAGCTCAGCAGCGGTTGCAATCATATCAGGCCAGAACATCAGGTGCATTTGATAAACAGGTTAAATACCATTCTTTCAAAAAAGGGGATATGGTGTTAATATTGAAAAGACCTATAATGGTCACTCGCCGGACAGGGGGCAAGTTCGAGCCTAAATTGGACGGTCCATATGTGGTGAAAGAAGTATATTCCAATGGGGCATATAGAATCACAAATCAAGAAGGATGTGGTATCAAGTGTACTTGTCAACGCTCGTTTCATCAAAAAATACTATCCCTAAAGATAGAGATGTGGATTTTGACCCGTAATATTATCCGCATAATGATTTCAGATCAAAAGGGGCAAAGATGAATAAGATCATGTCTATATGCCAACAAAAGAAGCTGTAAGGAAGAAATTCACAAGCATATCAATTATCAAAGCAGCAAATCTGGAAAATATATATATGATCATCATCATCAAATAAGATTGACAAAGTTATATTGCCTTACAAGGCACAAATTCTTGAAGATTCTCTTGAAGAGATTGACAAAGTTATATTGCCTCACAAGGCACAAATTCTTGAAGATTCTCTTGAAGATATTATCTAAGCTGAGAATTATATCGCCTTACAAAGCATGGATCTTCTTGAAGATATTTCGGAAATATCTGCTATATTTGCAAATGATGATGATCATATATATATTATCGCCTCACAAGGCATGGATCTTCTTGAAGATATTTCGGAAATTTATCAAAAGCAAGGATATATCAATATCAAGCAAAGAGGCAGTATAGCCAAGCCAAAATCCTAAAAGAGCCAAAATTGAGCAAAATAAAAAAGATCAAGCTCGGGGAAAAAAAAATGCTCTCAAAGGATCAAGCTCTAAAAGAGCCGGCCAACTATACGTAAGACCCATGAAGATCGCCATTCGGGGCGGCGACGAGAGTCAAGTGGCCCTAAAAAGCCCCGAAGACCATCGTGCGCACCCATGCGGTAGTCGACAAAGTCAAGGATTCAAAGCCTAAAAGGCCATAAATCCGCGAAGACTAGTCACCGTAATTCCCATGCCGTCAGTATAGCTTCTAAGCGGCACACGGGAACGGATGAAAATGCCCTCCCGTGAATGGGCTCGACCTTGCGACGAAGAAAACAGGGGCCGCAAGTGCGATCTTTATGCCAACCGTGCGTAAGACCCTCCAGTCTAGGGTTTGATTTCAATGGTAACTCGTGAGGAAGGGCTTAAACCTACTCATTGATGGGTGGCGACCCTAGATTTGGTGCCCAAAGGTAGCCTTGCGAGCCCTGCGAACTCTAGAGAGTTACCGTGGCCAACCCTGCACGTAAATCCAACAGTTCACCGTCCGGTAGCGTCAATGGGCCCCTCTGATGGACCGTGACCGTGAGCTCAAGGCAGTGAGAAGCCCAAAAGCGAACTCTAGAGAGTTACAGTGGCCATCACATAAGACCCATAAATGCTCCACTACTCATGAGCTTAAACTGTGTGTGTGCGCACGCTCCACTACTCATGAGCTTAAACTGCGTGTGGCTAATTGAATTGAAACTTAGTACCGCCAATTTAAATACTCACCTAGAAAATCCCGTACTAACAAAGCATAAAAGGTTTAGAAATTGTAAAAAATGTGTAATGAAATTGTTATATAAAGAATAAATATAACTTGATAATATTAATAAAAAAAATATAAATATAATAAGATTATCATATAAATATAATTTGATAATACTAGTATAAATATCATCAATATGCAAGATAAAAAAAATACCATCATAAAACATCCCAAAATACTATCGTGAGATATATGATAAATTATATTCAAGAAACACGAAGGCAAATATCACATGTTTAAAATTACATGATTCAAAGATCTTCTGTAATTCCCATTGCCTCTGAATATCTGAGCAAATCTTCTTTCAATTGCGCCTGAGCTGCATCATGTCTAGATTTTTCTTCAAAAATAAGTCTCGCATGATCAGGAATGCCAGCAAGCTTATTCTCCAAAGAAGCGATCATTTCTTTACCTTGAAGTTGTGTGGATTTTTCAACGTCAATAGATTGAGCATTCACCTGTATCTTCTCTTCAATATCCTGAATGCTTAAAGCCTGCTCATGATTCTTCCTCTCCAGCTGAGAGATTTCTTCCTTTAAAATTGCAATAGGGTCTTGAATAGTCTTGCTTTCATCAACATGAATCTTTAATTGATCCTGAATAATTATATGCTCTTGTTCAAGTTTAGAAATTGATGAAGCTGTCAGAAGGGCTTGTTCTTGTGATGAAGCCAACTGCCGTCTACACTCTAAAATCTCAGGAGCAATTGTAACATTCTCTATCGACGCCAAAGAAATTACGGAATCACGAAATTTGAGGAGTGAATCCCGCAAAGGAGATATGTTGATTCTGGCCATCTTAGCAGAGCTTTCCAAAATTTCTATAGCAACATCCAAATCCGACCACTGATCAGGATTTCTGAAGATATGGATTATTGCTAACAGAGAATGTTTCACCATAAGCATTTTGTGAGCAGGAATCTTTGCAAAGGATGATAGTTCAGAAGTAGTGGTTACAGAATCAGAACTGCCGCCTTGCATTGCAGGATAAGTTCCTATAGTAAAAGAAGAAGGATATTTAATATATTATTATGAAATATATATAGCCTTGAGTGACAATAGGCAGTGCATATATATACCTGTCACTGGAACACGACTAACAGAAGGAGAAGCTCTTTGAGCTATGGAAGGACCAAGTCCCACCATATCAGCGAAAGATGGTGCTCTAGCTTCCGTACTAGAATCTCTGGTAGCTGGAGTTGGCAAGTCAGTAGTTTCTGTAGAAAATATGATTTCACGAGCCACTACTCTCTGTACTACCAACGGAACTACAGATGCTCTTGGTGAAGATATCACAAGAGGGCTCGCTGAAGAGATAGTACCTACTTCTGCAACTTGGGCACCTAAAAAGGGAGATGCAATGATTTTAAATAAATAATAGTTGTTATAATATAAATTGAGATATATATATGAAATTTTTCTTTACCTGGCGAATATCCATATTCTCCATAATCTAAAGGCTCCTCTTCATCTTCCTCAGCTGCAGGAGATTTAGCAAGAACATTAATGCTAGGAGGAGTCTTAACAGTTGCAGGGGAAGATTCTATCTCAACTTCTTTCACAGCTATTTCCTCTTCTTCGCCAACATCAACTTCACCCTCTTCAAAGTCATCATCTTTATCTTCACCATTATCACTATCTCCGCTATCTTCATCTTGCGAAGATTCAGTTGTACTTGATGATGAAGTTGAACTTTCATCTTCCAAAATTTCTTCATCAACTTCTTCAACAATAACCTGCTTTCCTTTATAAGAAACGGGTTGGCTGCTCTCCGGTGCAGGTTCTTGGACTATAGGGGAAGCAGAGGCTGGTCAAGTTCCTTCTGAAGGGATAGGTGATGATGATTGCAAACGTGTTCTTGATCTAGTCATCAGAGAAGATGGACTAGGACCAAGGGGTTGTAGAGGAGATATCGAAGTACCAATAGCTGGTCCTTCTTGAACCGCTGCAGTCTCTGCAGGGATTGGAGAAGATGTACCTTCAGCATTATCTGCAGCCTGGTTTGAAGAATCCCGACGAGATTTATCAAATTCTCTCAGATCTCCGTGAGAAAACCAGCCATCCAAAGTGTTGATGGGCTTGATTTCACGGATGGGATCTTCCAATGATATCTTTCTGCAAATTTCTCCAGGATGAGATGCGTGGCTCTTCTCCAGAATATAGCCAATTCCGCTCTCTAAATTTCTACCCTTCAGCCTGGGTGGATGAAGAAAGATAGAAGAATCTACTGGCAAGCATTTGTTGACCAGGTATGATTGGTGATCCCACCATCGTATCCAGATATATGATGTACGGTCTATGCGATCACAGCCTGAAATTATGAAGAAGGAGCCAACACAGCCATTCAGCAATTGTTTCCATATCATGGCCCAGTTAAGAGGACCAGTTCCATAACAGCGCATTTGTCTGGTAACCAACCCGCAGTCTTGTGGCACGTTTGATCATAACCAAATTGACGAGCAAAACGACTGGGGTAGTAGGGTTCTCTCCTGCATCTCGTCCCTTCCGCAGAGGCAAACCGCATGAGCGAATAGAAAAAAGAAAGCTCTCTCTCTGCGCAAAGAAGAGTTTCGTCGTCCACCATGTCTGTGTCGCAGGATAGCGATAAAGGCGAACCGAAAGAAGTTTATCTGATCATCATCCCGAATCTTATTTGCAACCCACTCATATGCTCTTCTAGCCATTGCTCTTTGTTGAAAGAACCAGAGTGGAAGATGAGAAGGATGAGAATATGCTTGCTCTGAAACCTCAAAAGTCCAAGGGAAGTAGACTCCAAGCCATCCTGTAAAATAATGCCAAGAAGTATGCGCCGATGAAGTTCCAAGAATTGGGTCTTTTATATGAGTAGCTATTTCTCCAAGGGCCCGGTAGATAGAACATAATACTGGAGGAGCAAGTGAGTATTTATGTCCCTCCGCTAAGGCACCGGCCACAACAAAGACGCTTGGACGAATAGCATCTGCCCATTTAGAGCTGGGCAATACAACTAAGCTTAGCCAGTAGGCCAAGAATGCTGCAAGCTCTCCAAAAGAGCTATATTCTGGCTTTCCTCCTACTGCATTTCGAAGCTTTGTTAATTCTTTGGATTGGCAGTCGCGAAACCTTCAAAGGAAATAAAGATGAGGAGGTTAATATGCAGGAATGACTAAGAATACAGAAAGGAAGATCGATTATCAGATTGATAAATACCTGAGACCCCTAGAAAAATGGGCCAGCCATTGAAGAGGGGGAATTTTGTGGAAGTTGGGAAATTTGCCCATCTCTTTGAATAGTTCTATGGTAGTCTCGGAGATGGAAGGCTTGCGGTCCGGAGAAGATACAAAGGCTAATTCTCTATTGGTAGGAATGAATTCATCATAGAATTTGCCTGTTATTGTGAGACCAGCTATGCGATGAAGGTCCCAAAGAGATATGCTCATTTCGCCGTAAGGAAGATGGAAGGAGTTGGTTGTAGGCGACCAATATTCAAGGAAGCCTTTCAGAACATTGGGTTCCCGATAGAAGTATTTTGAAGTTACTTCTATTGCATCATATAGGCCTATCTTTGCAAGAGTACTTGTATGTTTCAGCAAAATAGCCTCCGCCCATTCAGAGTAATAGCGACGAGCAATTAGCAAGCCTCTGATGCGGAATTCTACCTGGCCCCAGAGTTGATCTTGATCTCTGAAGCGTTGTCGCACTGTCTCATAAAAATGAGAAGGAAAGAGATCATGAGGACTATGGAAAGGAGTTAAGAATGTCATAGGATGAACTTCTCCGATTCTCTGTCGCGGCTTCTTAGTTTGAATAATTCCTTCAAGAATCCGAGGCTCTCTTACGGCCCATGATTCGGTATACATCAATCTCTCGCCATGGATACAATCTTTGGATTCACAGTCTAGCATAGACTGATGGCGATATACCTTAATGGGAATGATTGTCATGCCTTCTGCATGAGGGTTGTCAAATTTCATGATACCTTCTATAACTCGCACTGAGTCCCACGAGTTTTGAAGCCGCTTTTTCTTGTGTTCCTTGATCTTTTCTGCAAATTCCTTCGCCTTATGATGGCGAGTCTTCTTTGGGCGTGAAGCAGGAGGAGTATCTTCGCGTAGAGGCGGTCTCTCACTGTCAGTACGAATGTGGGCTATGGTCTTGAGCCATTCATCCCAGTCATATTCTCTCCCATGTTTTGGAGGGCATTTAATATCTCCCAAGGAGATGGATCTATGAATAGGAGAGGGTAAAGACTTAATGCGATCAGAGAAATCAAAAGTAGGGAGAACGGGTTCTTTAAAGTAAGCTGGATTTCTAGAAGTTGTTTTTATTCTTTTAGCAGGTGGTTGGTCAGAAGGAGGCGAGTTTGAAGGAGACACAAGACGAGCAGTTTGTTTAATACGAGCCATAAAGAAAGACAGACGACAGAGTCAGAAAATGGCTAAGTGTTGGAAAAAGTTCGAAAATTTTTCTAAGTACAGAGTACTTTGCGCGAGGTCGCGCAAAGTATATGGTTTGCGCGGGAAAGCTCTAAGTTCAGAAGACGTCGCGCAAAGTGAAACAGTTTGCGCGGGGTCGCGCAAAGTGGAGGTTTGCGCGGAAGCAAATCGCCAGAGCAGAGTGTCAGCAGAGAGCAGTTCGTGAAAAAGACTAAGTCGTTGGACTATTTATAGTGTCTCAGACCGAGTATGGTACTCGACCAGAGCTTTGCGCGGGGTCGCGCAAACTGTATCAAAAGGACTGATTTGATCCTTTTCTTTGATTCTCTAAAAAAAACAAAGAACGGATCAAGGGGGCATCTGTTGAGGCATAAAATAAAGCAAGAAAGTAAAGATAAGAAAGATCAAGAAATCAATTTTAAACATCAAAGAAACAACTTGAAGACCACTTTGCGCGGAGTCGCGCAAAGAGAAATGCTTGTGCAGGACAGCGCAAAGTGTAAGGATTGCGCGGGTTAAGGAAAGAAGACGGTTTGCGCGAGATTGAAGGTTTGCACGTGACCGCGCAAAGAATATCATTTGCGTGTGTCCGCGCAAAGTCTATGATGATGCGATAAAAATGGTTGAATGATATTTTTATCCCACATCGACCAGATTTGAGATTTCCACTGGTGAAAATGTCTATAAATACCCTGTTCCTTCTCATAAGAGGGGTTCGAAGATTTCAGAAGTGAAACAAAGACGAAAGAGAAGACAGAAGGTGCGGAGTATTGGACTCCTGTAATTTGCGCGACCACGCGCAAAGGAGTATTGGACTCCTGGAAGTTTGCGCCGGTCAGCGCAAGGAAGCAAAGTGCTCACATAGTTTGCGCGGACCCGCGCAAAGTATATCGTTTGCGGACCGCGCAAACCTATTGCTTGGAGCTTTTTAACAAAGAATGGGCTAAAATGTCGAGTTTTTAACAATGAATGATTGAAGTCCTCAAAGCTTCAAGTTCTTCTTGATCAAGAGAAAGGAAGTATCATCGACGAAGAGACGTATTCCTCCTAATTTTCAGGAGATGACCAAAATAGCACCGAAATGCTGCCGGAATCTTCGTTCTCTTGAAGACTGTTGATCAACTTGTCTATTCCTCCTAAGTCATTGGAGATGATTGAGATCATTGCCGTTATGCTGCCGAAAATTATATTTAGCTATAATAATTGACATTTGTAATGAGTTCTTTGTAAGCTATCTTAGAATCAAGGGATACCAGAGGATGTAAATGAATTCAGAATCAATAAAGTATGACGGTTGTCTTTATAATTATTTCATTGTTATGTTATAATAAGATTATTTTCCCAAATCAAATACTTTTGTTTCCTTGTCGAAACAATGTCAAAAAGTTTTTAAGTTATTCGAACTCGGGGATCTAATCATTCTAAGTTCTCAACAATCATAGAGTGAGGGGTAGCTATCAGCGGATATGTAATGTTATCCTCAGGTATTCCCAAGTTATGCTCTGATACTAACTTCTGTCATGCCCCAAACTCGGAAATCAGGCTCATAAAATTTTCGATCGTCGAATCCGGCGCCGACAGCCTCCATAGTACCTCATTCTTCGCTCCCAAATAACTTGGAGGAGAAAAGAGAGCTTGGAGGGGTGATTTGTGAAGGAAGTATGCCATAAGGGGGGTTTTAGTTGACAGCCCATACACCAGGGGGTTCCCCAACCTCCCAAACATGATCGGCCCGACCGGCCCGTCCGGCCGGGCTCGAAACCCGGCGAGGCCTCGCCGACCTCTGGAGTGGTTGGCGATGCCTCGCCATTTGGACGAGGTCCTCGTGATCCCTAGGCCCCAAAAATGTGTGGGGCCCACCCTGGGTCCCCCCGCAAGTGCTCCGTTTGGCCCCCGGCTCCATTCGAAGTATTTTCGGGGCCAATTTACAAATCGGAATGAGTTTTTATGACGTGTAGCATATGATTTTGGGGTGGGAGGCGCTAATCTATCCAACTAACCCATTTATTTCACGAGATTCCATAATTTGAATGGTCAAAAGTCTAATTTTTACAGATATTTACTCTTTATAGCAAATTTTTGTTTAAGTATTACTCTTCATCATTTATACGTTAGAAGTTATATCTGGTATGAAAGGATTTAGAAAAAATTAAAGAATGAAGTGGTGAAAGGAGAGATTTTGAAGGAATTGGATAAAAAGGGGTTGTAGGCTTTGGGATGAAGTGTAAGGTATTGTGGTCGACCCACAACCTGAGGGCATTCATTTCTAGGGAACGATTCAAACCCGTCGACTGACGGCCTAGAAGTGGTTCGGGATTGTTTCGCATGATCATGGGTGTGTACGGGCCCAATCTCAGCGGTCGATTTCCGTCGGTTTCGCCGTTCGGCGAAATTGAAAAATCTTAAGTCAGTTTCTACGTTTTGTGGCTTCCTCTTAAGTCAGAGTGCATCAGAGTGAGTCGTGTGATCATAACCCAGGTCTGGTTTAATCCAAATCATGCTCTGAAACCATCTTGTAACGCCCTGAAAATCGAGGGTCGAGCATAAACTCAACTCCCGAGTTCCAACGCATCACTTATGCAACAAAATGAATGATGATTGAATGTTGTCTGTATTAGTGTAGTGAACATAAGTGAGATTAAGCCAAACAACATATCATACTCCAGAGACAGTTAAATTTGTAAGCGGAAGACTATGATAGCTATATGTAATATATAAACTGTGGTGAGTCTCCAGAGTGTGATAACAATACCAGGTTAAATAATTACAAGTACATTTCAAAATATACCTAAGGTGTAGTGTCATCTAGTCAACATCCCTGTAATCTCATCGATCAAGACACGGCTCAAATGAAGCCGCCATAAACAACATATACGAGAAAGCACCCTCATCATCACAAAAGTCCAGCTCCGCCTTAGGAATAGCGTCACCATCTGCAATCAGACAAAGTCTGGTGGGTGTTCAGAACACCGTCCCGTAACGTGGGAGTGAGTAGCTAACTCAGTGGAACAATAAAGCATAGGTTAACATGTTATCAATGCAGTCAAGCAGTAATGATAAAGTAGTATAATCAAACACTCCTAACTACTCTTATTAATGCAAGTATGAATGCAGTCATGATGTATGCCCTCACCACACACTCCCTTATGCGACACCATCATATGTTCGCGGCATGCTCGCATTCCTCAGTGCTCCACATCTTCCAGGCACATGCAATGCATGATGAGCATGATTACCGAGTTGTTATTAGTCTATTTCAAACAGCAGTATTGGGAAACTAAGATACCTCCCTTGTATCATTCCCAAACATGATCCATTCTAGGGTCATCAGTCCTAGTTAATCTCATACGATAGTGTATTTCTAGGTCATCGCAAAGGCTGTCAGGGCTGTTACACACAATGGTTACACTACTCCCCTATCACCTTTTTAACGGTTCATCACTAAGCTGATACAGGCATAGTTCATACTCTATACACTGTGGTAAAACTCGTCGCCTCACCGCAAATTCAGAGTATACTCGAGGTCACTACAAAGGGCTGTCAGGGCTGTTACGCACAAAGGTTACACCACTCCCCCATCACCTTATCAATGTAGGCCGACAGCACGAATATAGTGTCTCATACCACCATAATCGGATCACGAGTCTGGTTGCTCACTGGTCACTACGGGGAGGCACGTGGCCCCAGCGTAGGCCAACAACACAACCACGGTGTCCCATACCACCATGCCTGACTCATGAGTCTTAGCGGATCGAGGTACCATGGTTAACGGGATTTCATTGGTAAGTTTGGTACCCTAGGTTCAAGCAGTAGCGTCCAAACAGGGTGAACATATATTAGACATATCGAGTTACTTGACGAGCCTGACAAGCTCGAGCGCACGATCAACTGAACGACATGAAGTGCATAAGCACTTGCCGTGGCCTAACCACTATCGCCAACTGAAGTACGACTCGGGTTCGTCAAACACATCTTACATGGCGAAATGAATCTCAACCACGATCTCAAGTCTGGTACCGATTGTCTGGACTATAAGCATAGTCCCAAACTCAATCAATCCTTATTTAGAGCATGTGGAGTAAAGCATAATAAACAAAGTAATTTTAAGCAAGTTAACAAGCATGTTATAAAGCATGTTATAAAGCACCATATAAACAGGAAATATAAACACATATATTTTATAAGTAAGTGGTACATTAAACAACCAACATGGAGGAAATCATACACGTCTCTAAGGTAGTTGAGAATCCCATCTCAACACCTACCTAAGGCACCATCATCCAAACACTTACTCTCATAAGCATTTTCACAAACACTTAGAATACACTATTTCAACATACATAGTGTATATTAGCAAAACATGTATTAGGGTGAGTCCTTTCGTCAAATAAGTATTTTATCCATATATAATATATTCATACAACAAATAATCATGGCAAACACATTTCCAAAATTTATACGTATACAGTACTTTCTACAAATACCTAGAATATATAAAATTCCATATTCTTCATCTTTAATCGAAACGAAAAACAGACAGCACTTTGTACATGTGTAATTGCATGCAGATCATGAATCTATCATTATCTGACATTGAAAGCATTGAAAACTGTAACCTATACACCTAAAGTCCTTACCTTTTACCGTAGAATCGTAACGAATATGATAGATTTGCCAAGCTTCTGTATTCAGCAGTTTGGTAACCTATAGAATGAAATAGGTTAGCTATTTTATAACCTACAACTAGCAAAACCCCAAAAATGGATTAGGGTTAGGGTTTCTTACATAGAAATGACGTCGAAATCGCCGGAAAATCGATTAGAAGGAAGCGGTGGAGCTTGTAGAGTGGCAGGGTAAAGCAGCAGGGAGATTCTCCCACTTCTCTCATACTGTCACGCCCCAAACCCAGAAATCGGATTCACAGGAATCCCGATCACCGAATCTGGTGCCGACAGCCTCCGTAGTACCCCATTCTCGGCTCCTAGCGTCCATACGCCAGATTCCGATCCTGGGATCCTACAAGGAGGATTTTTTTTTGTACATTTAACTCGTAATAAGCATAACCACAAGATTACCTAATTCACAAAGGCAACATCATCATCACATATCCACTAATATAATCATTTGAGTACAATGCTAAAAGGAAAATACATCAATTGACAATCAAGCTCCAGAAGACTGTTGCACGCTCCAAGCTCAATACTGTTGTAACCTAACATCACCTGCACGCATCTATCGTGCATAAGCTTATAAAAATCTTAGAGGGTGGTGTAAGTGTGTGTACAAGGTGAGTGTCAAGTATCTAACGTAATGTCATAATCATACAATATCGAAATAGACGCAAGGTCATGAATCATACGTTATCAGAGTAAGCGAAAATACTGGCAAGTTCATAAGTCAAGTAATATCAAAATACTCAATACAGATCACTATGCAAATGAGGAACAATATCATAAAGAGTCAAATATCAGATGCTGTATCTAAACCATATAAATGCAGAGACACGGGTAACCCAAAATGCTATATGCCGCGGATGTAATACAATATGCGGTGCGAATGGAATGACCATGCTGGAGTGTAAGGTCGGGATGATAGTACGTGGTATCGCAGGCTATGGGGTCCATCACAAGGGACTTCTATCCAAACCAGTCCCATACCTCAATTTGGATAGTCAGACTCAATGTGGTAAACTCCTGATCTCAGGTTAGTCGCGCGCCCCAACCGAAATCCTGGCCATTGCGAAGGTACGCGTAATAAATAGTTGCGCACCACCAGCCCGAGTGGATAGTGAATGAATGAATGAGTATGCAACTCCTGCTTAATAAGTCCACATATCAGTACAGATCCTCTCTGGGATCATCATCGGGGTCCATTACACTCTGCGCCAGCTTGCCGCCCCTATCCGAGCGCACAACTAGGTAAGTGAAAGAGACATCACTATCTGCTTGCCAATATCGGGCCCGACTCATCGATAGCGGACCCATTCCTCAAGCTGGTCAAACTCAACCTAGATATTGCCCCCTCACTCAGGCGGGTAAGGTCACACCCCCTTCCAACCGACCACGACACAGTGGGAGATGTGGCCTCCTGGTATTCGGCCCTCATGTGCTCATATATCCACTCGGTCTCGACGTTGGAGTCATCTCCTGGCCACGGAGGTTTAGGGATTTTCACCCAGGGACATCTATGGCGCCCGTATGCTAGAACCAAATATTTTCGGTGTCCCATCTGGCCATCCACGATATGCCTGTGGAGGTTACGGCCCTGATGTCGCTAGGGCGTACAGTAATCATAATGCAAGATGCATGAGTCATACAATCCAGTCATGCATCAATCCTGCACATGCCGTGCGCTCATGTGAGATAACCTCCGCCTATCAGGGAGTCTCATATCAACATGCTCAATGACATATGCAATGGTCAACCACATCTCATAACAAACATGTAGATGATACGTATGGGCATGTATCATGATGTTATACTATCACATACTCATAATCGGTATCAATAACCGGCATCAACAATCTGCCTCGATCGGTAATCGGTCAATCGGCCACGACAAGCAGAATCGACAATCGGCCACGTCAATCGATAATCGGCCACGATCGGTAATCGGTCACGATAATCGGCCTCGATCGGCAATCGGTCAATCGGCCACGACAAGCAGAGTCGGCAATCAGCCACGTCAATCGATAATCGGCCACGATCGGTAATCGGTCACGATAATCGGCCTCGATCGGTAATCGGTCAATCAGCCACGACAAGCAGAATCGATCTATAATCAGAGTCGGTTAATCGATCACGTGTCACGACAATCGGAATCGATCTATACAATCGGACTCGATAATTGAAATCGGCTTCGACAATTAGAATCAAAATTGAAAATCAGTAAGGATGGGCCTAACAAGGCCTAAAGAAAGGTCACAATGAGGACATCTAACTATCATTGCCCATCAATGTGGACATCTAACCAACATTGCTCCCAAGGAGTGGCCCACATAAGGGATTTATACACAACGTAATGACCACACATACATCACATCGGGCCTCGCCCATGGGCCTCAAATACATCACAATGGGCCACAACCCATGGGCCTTAAATACACAATAGGTGGGCCCTACACACGGGTCTTGTATGCATCAAATGGGCCACGCGTCATGGGCCCAATACACGTCACAATGGGTCGCACGATAAGGGCCTAATACACATCATCATGGGCCTCGTGTACATCAAGTTGGGTCTCATCAAACTGGCCACAAATATATTATGGTGGGCTTCACAGATGGGTCACAAGTATATCAAAGTGAGCCTCGCAAGTGAGCCACAGGATACATCAAAGTAGGCCTGACGGATGGGCCACAAAATACATCAAGGTGGGCCATACATCCATCAAAATGGACAGACTGTATGAATACAACACATTCATCAAGGCAGGCTTCATACAATCAGGGTGCGTCCCCACAAAGCACCGTCCATTTATATACGGTGTGAATACAAAACACACCAACTCAAAGTGGGCCCCACTCGCTGCCATGGTGGGGTTCACGTCCAATGGATGGACGGTCTGAGCATACACATGCCTCTTGATTGGCCCACAGAACGTGCTGATGGAATACAGATGGGTGGCGCGGATGGAAAGTACACCAGAGGTGGGTCCCACAGAAATTTGCTGACGACCAAGGGACGGCAGCTATACACCAGGGGTGAATGGTCAGGCCACCGTCCAGATGGACGGCCTAGATGGTCAGCCTTGATATAAATCATGGTGGGTCCACGTAGCACCTGGTAACGTCCTTGAAATGGACGGTTGGATTAACAAAACGCCAAAGGTGGGTCCCACCGTCTTAACATGGATAGTGTGTATGAAATACATGCATCAAGATGGGGTCCACACCCCCTGGACTGGACAGAGTGGGTAAAATACTTACATCAGAGGGCTCCACCGTCCAGCACACATCAGAGGGCTTCACCGTCCATTGTTGGACGGTGGACAGCGTGAATAAAACATATACATCATGTGTATGGGCCCCATGCCAGATGGACTGTGTGGATATACGCATCAGCAAGGTGGGCCCCACTTTGGATGGTCAGTATGAATATGAAACCCATACATCATGGCAGTCCCCACGTGGGACCCATGGATGGATGACCCGAATGAAATCCATGTCCCAGATGGGTCACACCGTCCAGATGTCGACGGTGTGGAGAAATAGATGGACGGCTGGGATTTAGGAAAGATACATCAAGGCGGGGTCCCACCTGCCCACATGTATCTCACGTGTGGGGTGGGCCATGCGTCCAAACGGACGGACGATGTTTATAATAACACATGCAAAATGGTGGGGTCCCACCGTCCTACCCAATGGACGGTGTGGATAGAATATATAAGTCAAGGTGGGTCCCATGGAACTTAGTGACGTCAGCTGCTGGTGGGACTCACGGAGCTTGCTGTGTCAAAGCAGCAGCTGCAGCTGCTGGCACACAGCCACGTGGATGGGCGGGTGCAACATATATAGGTCCCACACACGTGTGGCCTACACCATGGTGACAAAACACCTACATGACGGTGCGTCCCTCACAAATGGATGGCGTGGATCCTCCACACGTGCATGATGGTGGGCCTTATAGATGGAGGGCGTGGATGAAATACAAACCTTATGTGGACCACGTCCACTAAAATTGTTGTCATAGTACATCTTTGCTGCTGGGATCCACCATCCCTGCAACAAACAGCGTGGATCCAAGATGCATACATCGATGTGGCCCCACCTCCACACGTGCAGCACGTGTGGAGTGGGTCCCATGGCTGCCAAAAACGGATGGATGGTATAGATGTAACATATGCATCATGGTGGGGTCCACACATGTGGGCAGGACCGCATTGGTTCACCACATGTATGGTGGTGAGGCTCACACACGTGGCCCACACCTAATAAAAATACATGTATGCATATATTATTTATAATATATATTTATATTTATTTTATTATTTTAATTGCCTTTGCAAAGACATCATCGAGCGTCCGTCCATGTTTAGACGCTGGATGCACACATACATCATGGCGGGGTCCACCGTTATCAAACGGTTGGACGGTAGAATATAAGATGGGCCCCACGCGTATGGAATGTATACATCTGAGGTGGGTCCACTCGTGTGGACCCACAAGCTTTGGAGGAATCTGATGTTTGTGTTTTATCCATCCACTCATCAGGTGGGTCCTGTCCAATGGACAGACGGTGATGGATGATACACCCATTGAGGTGGGCCATTATTCATAGGGAAAGAGAGGGAGAAGGAAAGAGAGAAAGAGATAGATCGTGATGACGGAGGGCCCCGCCACTATGGGCCCCTCTTTAATACAAAGCATACATCAAGGTGGGTCCCACTACATGTGGACCCTTAAATCACAAAACTAAAATAGAATAAAATGACAAATATGTAGATCCAAGATCACCCACCTATGGCCTCCATCTTTAGCTCCTTGGACTCCTTGGCTCCTAAGATCCTTCTTTAATGGAAGATGATGAAAGTTAGATGGCTAGGATGGGAGATTGGGTGGTAGGAAGTGGGCCACACTTGGGGTTCTCTCTCCTTTAGGGATTACTTGGACGTTGGCTCTCTTGCTTGGAAATGGTTAAAGAATGAGAGAGAGAAAGAGATGTGATGTAGGGAGAGAGGGATGGGTGTGATGGGTGAGTGATGGGTGTGTAAGGAGAGTATGGGTTTGGTTGACTTTGGGAATGGGAAAGGGATGGTTGCTTGTACTTGGAGATGGAGTGGTTGTACTTGACATATGAAGTGATGGATGTGATTGATTGATGTGACATTTCGTAGAGATTCCCTCGACGTTTGCAACGCACGGCGTTTTCTTCAAACTGAACGCGGGCCCACATCTCCTGGCCTGGGTATCGCCTCGGTGCGTGAGATGCGGCGTTGGAACCGCGACGACGGTGCGGTCGTAATGGTACAATTCTTGGGTCGAGCCGACTCTGATATATGGGACATGTATCTTGATTGCGCGTAAACGTCGATCACAGATCGCGAGTTGCCGGAATTTGACTGGAAGGACCGCGGATGCCTATGGAATAGTACGGGATAGGATACGGGTCTTACACATACTTTCTCTCTCTTTTCTCACTTCTCTCTCTAGGGTTTCTCTCAAATTCATATGGCTGTGAGAGAGAGGGTTCTAAGGTCCTTATATATCCTAAAAACATTTCAAAATAGACTTATGGTCAAGGTATACTTAGGTTATAACCAAAGCGACCCTGTTTCAGCTCAACGGAGGACTTCTGACTGGCCTCCTTGAGCCAAAGGTCGGACTTAAGCTCACCAACCTTGGATCCAGGTGGAGTTAATTTTTCGTTTCAGTCGGATTCCCAGATCACGCGTGGCGGACCAGTTTCAGTTCAATGGTCAGCGGATCTCGATCCGAAATTCCAAGTACATGGATATATTTATGAAAATTTTCCTGATCCGAGGGTGTATTTGGGCCATATTCTGACGGTCTGATTGCTTACAAAATGTCTGCAAGTAACAAGTCTCAGATTACTATTTGAGATATTTATTTGTAAAGAAAAATAAGTGTTTTCACACTTCTCGCTCTGGACTCAAGCAAATAGCCGTGAGACATTGATTGGATTTGATTTCCGAGATGGTTGTCAAGCCCAGCAAGGCGGTCCTAATTCCTTAACTTTGTGTTAATCGAACTTTCAACGTGCGGTCCAGATCTGATACGGAGTTTCGAGATGCTCTCGAGAGCAACTGGGTAATGAGATTGATCCTAGATTTTAGGGTAACCTAGCGTCAATGATTCTACAAGTTTTAGGTCTTGCAGATCGTATTTAAAGTGGATCAAGCGGATTTCATAGCTAATCTAGTTTAGCACTTAGTTACTTTGTCAAATTTCTAAAGGATTTAGTCCTGTAAGATTTCTGTCTAAGGTGGTACCTGGGCCTTTGTAGTTTGTATATAAAGTGATCCAAGTTATAATACTTAGCTAGTTTAAGATAGTGTCTAGGGTGAAAGTACTTAGAAAAATTAAAAGAACAAGGTGGTGAAGGGTGGGATTTGTGAAGGAAAAGGGTTAACAAGTGATTTTAGACTTTGGGATTGAGTTCTGACAAGTTAATAAGGTGTTAGGATCGATCCATTGCCTAAGGACATCTAATTCCAGGTTGACAAAAATCCGGGACGTTACAGGAAGTACTGACAAGATCATGAATCATACGATATTAGAGTAAGAGGAAATATACTGGTAAGTCCATGAGTACTATCAGCCGTACCAAGGGTATGCGATGCAAAATATAATAAGATAATAACATATGCTAAGGATGCAATGTAATATGTAAATCCTGAAGAGCCAGGATTACCATCAACCTCATTTAGGCCATATAAGTGCAAAAACATAGTAACTCAAAAAGCTAAGTATTGTGGGTGCAATGTGATATGCGATGCGAATGAAATGACCATGCTGGAATGTGAAGTCGGGATGATAGTACGAAGTATCACCGGCTACGGGTCCATCACAAGGGACTTTTATCCAAAACAGTCCCATACCTAAATTTGGATAGTCAGACATAATGTGGTAAACTCCTGATCTCAGGTTAGTCACACGCCCAACCAAAATCCTGGCCATGTGAAGGCATACGTAACAAATAGTTACGCACCACTAGCCCGAGTGGATAGTGAATGGATGAATGAATGGATATGCAATTCCTGCTCAACAAGTCCATATATAAGTACGGTTTCTCTTTGGGGGAAATCATCGGGGTTTATTACACTCGACACCGACTGCCTCTTCCCTAGCTCCATAGCCCAGCGAGTAGAATAGACCTCACTATCCTCCTGACCAGTAGTCTGCCAATACCTACCCAGCTCGTCGATAGCGGACCCATTTACGAGCTGATCATACTCAGCCTAGCTAATAGTCCCCTCACTCGGGCAGATAAGGCCACACCCCCTCCCAACCGACCACGACACAGTGGGAGACGCGGCCTACTAGTATTCGGCACTCAGGGGCTCATGTTCCACTCGGTCTAGATGTTGGAGCTATTCCTGGCCTCAGAGGTTCTGAGATTTTCACCCAAGGACATCCTAAGCGCCCACAGTACTAGAACCAAGTATTTTCGGTGTCCCATTTAGCCATCCACGATGTGCCTGTGAAGGCTACGGCCCTGATGTCGCTTGGGCGTATAGTGATCATAACTCACAATGCAAGATGCATGAGTCATACAATCCAATCATGCGTCAATCCTGTGCATACCGTGCGCTCATGTGAGATAACCTCCACCTATCAGGGAGTCTCATAACAATCTACCCAATGACATATGAAATGATCAAACATTCCTCATATCAAGCATACATATGATACGTATGGGCACGAATCATGAAGCTATACTAAGCATGTTATAAAGTGATGAACTGTCCTTACAATGAAGATGGGCCTAGATGGCTTACACACAACAAGTACGGGCCTATCAGTGGGCCCTAGGGAGAGTTATAATGTGGACATTTAACTAACATTATTCTTATAATGTGGACGTCAAACCAACATTGCTCCCAAGGCATGACCCGCCATAACATGATTACCTGCGTTATAGTGAAATCACACATTACATCGGGTGCACATTCCTCGCGTTAAGCCACATATACACCACATCGGGCCTAATCATGAGGGCCACAAATACATCAATATGGGCCTCATCACATGGGTTGAGAATATATCATAGTGGGCCTTAACCCATGGGCCCTAATACATCACAATGGGCCTCAACCTATGGGCCTTAGATTCATCAAATGGGTGGCATCATATGGGCCTTATATAAATCAAGTGGGCCACATCAATGGGCCTTATGTACATTGCAATGGGCCATAACCCCTGGGCCTTGAATACATCACAATGGTCCTCTTAACATGGGCCTTACATTCACATCAAGGTGGGCCTCAACAACAGCCTCATACCCGTCAAGGTGGGCCTCAACAACATGCCATAAATATGACAAGATGGGCATAATCACTTGGGCCTTATATATATATAATGGTAGGGGTCCATATGAGCTATGGATCAGACTCATTCTTTAGCTCACGCCATGAAATGAGCTTGCAAAATAGATGGACAACTTGGATGCAACACATGCATCATGGTGGGTCCCATGAAGGCCCACCATTAGGTATACATATTACATAATATAATATATATACATAATATATATATATATACACACACACACATAGAGCCACATGTGGGGTGGATCCCACCGTACAGGGATGGACGGTGGTGATAAAACACATATAACATGGGTGGGGTCCACTAGCCGTCCAGCTGCTGCTGGATGACATTAATAAAACACATACATTTGGTTCCACCGTCCACCTGGATGTTGTGAGAAAAACACCTACATCATTGTGGGTCCCACGTGGGGCCCACCATAATGTCTATTTGACATCCAACCCGTTGGTAAGGTCGCACGGACTTGGATGGAAAGGAAAAACAATTTTCTTATAGATCCAAAACTGCTGGCACTCAAAAATGTTTCAATGCAGCAGTTTAATCCACTGTTTCCTATGATGTGTGCCACCTGAGCTTCGGATCAGGCTGATTTGTTTTGAGGGGGGGCCACTGGCCTAAGGGCCTACAGAATGGACAATGTGGATATATAAAACATACATCATGGTGGGGCCCACGGCTGGGCCGTGGGTCCTCTATTTGCCCGTCTACACGCAGCAGGCGCTGCCTGCGCCCGCTGGTAGCAGCAGCGTCTGCTGCATATGTTTTAATATTTATTTTTTTTGAAATCCTAATTTTCTGTGGTTTTTCACGTGTGGGGCCTGCATTAGTTGAATCCGGCCCATCCATTGTATCCCATGGCTCAAGACAAGCTAAACAAGCCTAATATTGAGTATTTTTCGGTGTACAAAAATTTCAGGGAAGATTTCAACGCTGAAAACCACCTTTGCTATGCTATGGCCCGGCAAAACCTCAGATCAGTTTCATTTTTCAGGTCAACGCCTAAAATGATTTAAGGCATGGAATGGATGGCTTGGAGTCTCATAACAATCTACCCAATGACATATGCAATGGTCAAACATTCCTCATATCAAGTATACATATGATGCGTATGGGCATGAATCATGGAGTTATACTAAGCATGTTATAAAGTGATGAACTGTCCTTACAATGAAGATGGGCCTAGATGGCTTACACACAACAAGTACGGCCCTATCAGTGGGCCCTAGGGAGAGTTATAATGCGGACATTTAACCAACATTATGCTTACAATGTGGACGTCAAACCAATATTGCTCCCAAGGCATGACCCGCCATAACATCATTACATGCGTTATAGTGAAATCACACATTACATCGGGTGCACATTCCTCGCGTTGAGCCACATATCACCACATCGGGCCTAACCATCAGGGCCACAAATACATCAAGATGGGCCTCATCACATGGGTTGAGAATATATCACAGTAGTCCTTAACCCATGGGCCCTAATACATCACAATGGGCCTCAACCCATGGGGCTTGGATTCATCAAATGGGCCGCATCATATGGGCCTTATATAAATCAAGTGGGCCACATCAATGGGCCTTATGTACATTGCAATGGGCCATAACCCCTGGGCCTTGAATACATCACAATGGGCCTCTTAACATGGGCCTTACATTCACATCAAGGTGGGCCTCAACAACGGCCTCATACACATCAAGGTGGGCCTCAACAACAGGCCATAAATATGACAAGATGGGCCTAATCACTTGGACCTTATATATATATATTATGGTAGGGGTCCATATGAGCTATGGATCAGACTCATTCTTTAGCTCACGCCATGAAATGAGCTTGCAAAATAGATGGACAGCTTGGATGCAACACATGCATCATTGTGGGTCCCATGAAGGCCCACCATCAGGTATACATATTACATAATATAATATATTTATATATACATAATATATATTATATATATACAATATAATATATATATATATATATATACATATATACAACACACACAGCCACATGTGGGGTGGATCTCACCGTACAGGAGTGGACGGTGGTGATAAAACACATACAACATGGGTGGGGTCCACTAGCCGTCCAGCTGCTGCTGGACGACATTAATAAAACACATACATCTGGTTCCACCATCCGCCTGGACACTGTGAGCAAAATACGTACATCACTGTGGGTCCCACGTGGGGCCACCATAATGTCTATTTGACATCCAACCCGCTCGTAAGGTCGTACGGACCTGGATGAAAAGGAAAAACAATTTTCATATGGATCCAAAACTGCCGGGACTCAAAAATGTTTCAATGGCAGCTGTTTAATCCACTATTTCCTATGATGTGGGCCACCTGAGCTTCAGTTCAGGCTGATTTGTTTTGAGTGGGGGCCACTGGCCTAAGGGCCTACAGAATGGACGATGTGGATATATAAAACATACATCATGGTGGGGCCCACGGCTGGGCCGTGGGTCCTCTATCCGCCCGTCTACATGCTGCAGGCGCTGCCTGCGCCCACTGGTAGCTGCAGCGTTTGCTGCATATGTTTTAATTATTTTATTTTGAAATCCTGATTTTCTGTGGTTTTTCACATGTGGGGCTCGCATCAGCTGAATCCGGCCCATCCATTGCGTCCTATGGCTTAAGACAAGCCAAACAAGCCTAATATTGAGTATTTTTCGGTGTACAAAAATTTCAGGGAAGATTTCAATGGTGAAAACCACCATTTGCTATGCTATGGCCCGCCAAAACCTTGAATCAGTTTCATTTTTCAACTCAACGCCTAAAATGATTTAAGGCATGGAATGGACAGCTTGGATTAAGAACATACATCAAGGTAGGGCCTGCATGAGCGGCCCACCTAAAAAGCTTTGAAACAAGCTCATATTTGTGTCTTCATTGGATGTTCAGGGATCCCTGGACGTGGACGGTCTGGCATAACACACATATAAGGTGGGCCTTGCTCAGGTGGGCCACCAAAGGCATGGATGGTGAGGATAAGACATACACCAAGGTGGGGTCCATCCGAGTGGGCCCCACAATCACATCATCATATAAAATAAAATAAAATAAAATAAAAAGGGAGAGAGAGAGGGAGAGACGGGACACGTGTGATGGAGGGACCCCGACACTATGGGCCCTCCTTTGCAATCAATCATACATCAAGCGGGTCCCATTACACGTAGGCCCACCAAATCAAAGATTAACGATGGAGATTCCTTCTCCACCCAAAATGGATGGTTTAGATGACCTCTATGCATGCAAGGAAAATAAACATCATGATAGGGTCCATGGAGAATGGCCCCATCATGGAATGATCATGAGAATCAAGGTGGGCCATCGGCCACATTTAGGGTCCAAAGTGAGATCCATACCATCAATCGGTAGGCCTCACTTAGCCCATCATAAAACATAAAAATCTAGCCTATAGAAGCACCCACCGTTTGATCTTCTCGGTCCGTTGGAAAGCCGATCTCCTTGTGCTTCACTTTGATGGAGGGCAATGAGGTTTGAATGGCTAGGATGAAGGATTTGGGATGGGAAAGTGGGTCACACACATCTCACTTCCTCTCTTGGAAACCATGGACGGCCACTCTCTTGCTTGGATTTTTGCTTGGAAAATGTGAAGGGAAAGAGAGAGAGAGAGAGAGAGAGAGAGAGAGAGAGAGAGAGAGAGAGAGAGAGAGAGAGTTGTAAAGAGAGATGTGAGTGATGAATGTGAGTGATGGGTGAGGTGATGGTGTACTTGACATGAGAGTTGACTTGGTGGTTGCTTGATTTATGGAGAAAGAAAGCATGGGTGGGTGTACTTGACATGAGGTGATTAATTGATGGATTGATTGATTAATTGATGGGACATGTTGTAGAGATTCTCTTGGGATTGCAAATACATGGTGTTTTGTTTTTGAACGGAGCGCGGGCCTACATCTCCCTGCCAAGGTATTGGATCGGTATGTAAGACGTGGCATTGGAAAAATGGCGACGGTGCGGTCGTAATGGTACAAGTCTCTGATTAAGCCGACTCAATTCTACAGGATACGGCTTGGGGTCGCGCGCAAACATCGATTATATGTCGCAGTTGCCGGAATTCAACGGGAAGGATCGCGACAGTCGACGGAACAGTACGGACTAGGATACGGGCTTTACAGTTTCATAGTTTAATACTCCATAAGATCATGTTAGAGGTGGACCACAGTAAGGTTATAAGTTTCTTATTTCCCTTGTAAATTCAAGGTTCATACAGCGTCGAGGTGATGTCCCTTTTTTTTCCCTTCCCGCGGCTTTATGTTGCTAGCATTCCAAACTTCTGCAATATTTTAGGACTCTTGACTCTTCCCTACCTCCTGAAGTTATTGAAACTAAAGTGCAAATCTGCTCATAACCCCCTTGCCATATGATTGAAATGGTGACCTACAACTATAATATTAAGAGATTGAAAACCCTTCTAGTATAGTCTTTTGATTATGAGTGCCAGGAAAGAACTTATTATCCACCAAGTTAAACATAGGTTACACAAGAACTCTCGTTGAACAATATCCAAAGGACAACCTTATAGACATGAGGCTTGAACCTCCTAGTGAATGATAATACTCCTTCAATACTTAGGATGATCTGATTTCGAAATTTCAGAACCACATCTGTATGAGGCATTTGCGGCTTAACTCAATTCTCAATCCTGAGTGATTACTAAAGGACTCACTGCTTGACCGAGCAGAAGTCCAGGATCTATCAGGATTAGGAAGAGATACAATGTGTTGTCTGCCCTGGTTAGGCAGGCAATCGACGTATCAGGTTCGAGCCTACCACAACTGACTTTCCGTATGAGCCCAATCATAAATGGTAGAACATACCGCCCTTAAGTAAACTTTAACATCAAATACGTAGCACAATAGTAATGACTTGGGCATTTATCTCCAAACCTCAAAGGTAGAAACTTTTAAGAGGGGTAGACCGATATGAGCTAGACTAGTGTAGCTGTTATATACCCTAACATGTATATAAACCTGAAACCAACAGAACTAACCTGAAAACCTTTACTTATTACCCTTAGACAATTTCGGGGATGAAATTTTTCTTTAAGGGGGGTAGATTGTAACGTCCCAGAAAAATTCGTACAAGGACTCGAGTACCACCTCAGACAGAAATCACTCAGGACCAAATCCTTTAGGAATTAGATAAAAGTAACTAAATGCTACACTAGATTAGCTACGAAATCCGCTTGATCCACTTTAAATATGATCTGCAAGACCCAAAACTTGTAGAATCATTAACGCTAGGTAACCTTAAAATCTAGGATCAATCTCATTACCCAGTTGCTCTCGGGAGCACATTGAAACTCCATATCGGATCTGGACCACACATCGAAAGTCTGATGACCACGAGACTAAGCGCTTAGGACCGCCTTTCTAGGCTTGACAACCATCCTAAAAATTAAGTCCAGATAATGTCGCGGAGCTATTTGCTTAAGCCTGGAGTGAAGTGTGTGAGAAAAAGTGGTTTTCTTTAGAAATTAAATCTAATTTACGTAATCTGAGACTTGTCGCTTACGGGCCGAATATAAGGATTCAGACTGTCAGAATCTGACCCAAATACACCCTCGGATTAAGGAAAATTTCATACACAGGCCAGTGTACTTGTGGCCCTGATCGGTGATCGTGGACCGTTGAACTGAAACTGATCTGCCACGGGCGATCTATAAATTTGAGTGGAGTGAAAACTTAACTCAACCTAGATCCATGGTCAGAGAGCTTAAGTCCGACCTTTGGCTCAAGGGGGG
Source organism: Magnolia changhungtana (assembly GCA_030180095.1). Lineage (NCBI taxonomy): Eukaryota > Viridiplantae > Streptophyta > Magnoliopsida > Magnoliales > Magnoliaceae > Magnolia > Magnolia changhungtana. The sequence continues at coordinate 143,431 of JASAUF010000660.1, forward strand.
GCTCTAGAAGTGCTCCGTTGAGCTGAAACAGACTCCCTTTGGCTATAACCTAACTATACCTTGGCCCTAGGGCTATTTCCATCAATTTTAGGCATATATAAGGGCTTTAAGCCCTCACTCTCTCATCCCATACGAATTTGGGAAACCCTAGGAGAGAGAAGAGAGGGAAGAGAGAGAAAGAGAGAAAGAGAGTTGGAGTCCAACCCTAGGATTCAATCCCATCACTCCACGGGCTGAACCAGCTTTTTTGTATCGCTATTCTGACGATTCCGATCCTGTTCTTAGGTAAGAAATCCAACCCCTAATTTGTTTTAGGTTTTCAGATAGTGTAAGTGATGTAATAACTAACCTAATTCATGCTATAGGTCGTCAATCCGCCGTTGACAAAGACTAAGTGTCTAAAATAACTCCGTTACACGTTTACCGGTGTAAGGTGCAGATTATAGATGTCTCCGTTATAGTTTTCAAGGCTTTCAATTTCGGTCAATGATTTATTCTTGACGTAGGTACTATTTCACATGCATAAAGTGATGTCCATTTCATTTTTTAGTTATACGTTAACTAGGTCGAATATACTGTATTCCTCGTATTTGTAGAAAATATCGTTTACGTATGAAATTCGGATTTGTGCTTGCCATGATTAATTGTTGTCTATGTATGCTAGATGCATGTGTATCAACTTCTGGGAAATAGGATTAGCCCTAATACATGTTATATCAACATACGTTGTGTATGTTATTATGTGTAGCTTAAGTGTGTGTGAAAATGACTGAATGAGTATAGAATTTGCATTCGTACTCGCCATGATAAATTGTCGGGGATATATGATTGTCGTATAAGCGACAACCCTTTGACGAAAGGATTTGCCCTTATATGTATGATAACTAATATATAATATATATGATGGAGGGTGTAGTCTAAGTGTTTGTTGAAATGACTGAATGAATATGAAATCGTGATTTGTGCCTACCGTGGCTATGGGATGCAAGTACATGATGATTGTGTATGTGACAACTCCTTGTCGGAAGGATTTGTCCAAGTACATGTTAAAAATTGACATATGTCAGGTAGGTTGATAGGTGTAGTATAAGTGTTTGATAAAATGTTTGTATGAGTAAGTATTTAGTGAATTGTACTGTATATGGGTGTTGAGATAGGATTCTTAACTACCTTAGGGATGTATATGATTTCCTCCATACGAGTTGTTTGGTTTCTTCGCTTTACTTATGAAAGGCATGTGTATGGATTCTTATTTATGTTGCATCTCATAACATGCTTGATAATATGATTGGACTACGTGGTTACTTTTGTTCTGACTACTCCACATGCTTTTTAGTTAAGGTTGAATGTGTATGGGGCTGTGCTATCGTCCAGGCAACCGGTAACAGGCTTTGAGTTCATGGCTGAGATTTATTCGCCACGTAGGACGTGTTTGACGAACCCGAGCCTTACTAGAGTTATCGGTAATAGTTATGCCACACGAAGTGTTTGTGCACTTCATGTCGATCAACTCGATGTGCGCTCGTGCTAGTCGAGCTCGTCAAGTAACCTAATTGACCCGACGTATGTTCACCATGTTTGGACGCTACTGCTTGAACCTAAGGTACCAAACTCACTAGTGAAAATCCCATTAACCTTGGTACCATGATCCGCTAAGACTCATGAGCCTGACATGGTATTATGGGACACCGTGGTCGAGCTGTCGGCCTACACCCGTAGTGACCAGTGAACAACCCAAACTCGTGAGCCGAATACGGTGGTATGGGACACTGTATTCGAGCTGTCGGCTTCCATTGGTGCAGCCTGGCTGTGGTCGCCAATCAGGTTGGCGACGAGCCTTCGAAAATAGATTGCCAGTTGGTAGGGCGTTGGTGGAGTGACCTCGAGTATAAAATAGGCCTACCCTGGCACAGCCTGGTTGTGGTCCCTAGTCGGGTTGGCGACGAGCCTTCGAAAATAGACTGTCAGTGGGTAGGGTTTTGGTGGTAGTGACCTAAACTTGTCTATCGTATGTGATTAACTAGGATTGACGACCCTAGATGGATCATTGTTTGGGAATTGGTATAAGGGAGGTACCTTAGTTTCCCAACTCTGTTGTATGAAAAGGACTAATAAGAACTTGGCAATCATATGCATGCACTAAATTACGTGTGCGTTCAGGCGTAGCAGGTCAAGCATTGAGGCAGTATTGTTCATGCACGAACGTGAGATGAAGTCGTTGAGGGAGCGTAGGCTAGGGCATGCATCATACATTCATACCATTCTTACATTAACAAGAGTACTTAGGGATGTGTGATTTACTGCTTTATCATTATTGCTTGATTAAATTGATAACATGTTAACCTTTGCTTTATTGTTCCTCTGAGTTGATCACTCACTCCCACATTACGGGACGGTGTTTTAAACACCAACCAGACTCTGTCTTGATTTCAGATGACGGCATGACTCTCGAGGCAGAGCTTGACTACTACGATGATCAGGACGAGTTCTCTTATATGCAGTTCTCCGGTTGCTTCGCTTAAGCTATCCGGATTGACGGGGCTACAGGGATTATCATTGTAGTTGTACTATTTTGACATTTTGATTTTGAGACTATTACATGTATATGGTGACTCAGTGATATATTCATACTCTGGAGACCGATCGTGATCTTTGACTTATATATGTGTATTTATGTCTTTCAGTCTTCCGCTTACGTTTTACAACTTATCTTGAGTATGAATTACTGTTTTGGTATAATCCCACTCATGATTAATGTACTAACACAGACAACATTGAATCATAAGCATATATGTTGCATAAGTGATGTTTTAGAACTCGGGAATTGAGTTGCTACTCGACCCCCGATTTTTCAGGGCGTTACAAAAGAGCTGTTGATTTAGAACACATTGCTCCTTTCGGTCTCCTTCCACTTCTCCAAACTGTAGGATGGGATAACATTCTACGTTAGGGTGGGCCAGCATACCAATCTATTCCACAAGCCACGTTTGCGTGTATTTCTGAGTTTTTATCTGAGAATTTAACTTTTTCTATTGCAACTAGAGAAGGTTTATTTCTAGTTGATCGACACCTAATTTTTGGCCTAATGGACATATCGGTCAAGGATGATGGTATTCCACCTAGCTCTCTAATTGAGAAACCCTCAGAATCAGAAAAACGCATTCTTACTAGAGCATTATGCAATATGGATGCGCAGTGGAGTTAGAATGGGAATGCGCTCGCCTCCAAATACTTGTTACCTAGATATAGGGTTTTACATCGAATATTTACTTCTAATCTATATCCACTTTCTGGTAACAAAACAGAACTGACTTCCTTTATGGTTCGTATTATGCATTCCATCATCTCTAGTGCAAATGTCTATTTGCCTTCGTTAATATCTCATTCCATCATTCAGTTTCGTCTTCAACTAGGACATAGTGATATTCGATTTGCCTATCTTATGATTGTGTTAGCTACTCACATGCTAATTGCTATGCCTGTTGGAGAGGCTCCTATTCATCACCTTATTTTTAACAACTCTAATATACACAAAATGAAGTTGTGTTGGCTAAGGGCCAAGTAGATGTTGGTGGTGGTGGAGCTGAAGCAAGGAATGAAGAAGAAGTCAGTGATCTTCCTATTGCGTAGCATGCCAACAATGCAGTGAACCGAGATCCAATCTCAAGTCTCACCCACTAACGATAAACAGGAAGAAATATAAACTAGAAAGGAATAAAAGCATTCAAACAAACCACAAGACAAGATATATGTAGAAAAACCCTAACAAGAGTAAAAAAACCACGGATGCAAAACTTCCACTATGAAGAAAAACAAAGATTACAAGGCAATATACTAACCTCTCCCTTGGAAGCACATAGAAAACCCTTTGCCCACACCTTAGAATAACTTTCCCATCCTACCTAGAAAAGCCCTAGGTACCCTTATTTATAATTTAGGAAACTCATTTCCGCATCCCAGTTGCGAAAGGACTTACGACACGAAATCCGTGAAACTCCTTTCGCATCCCAGTTGCGAAAGGACTTGTGAAACGAAATCTGCGAAACTCTTTTCCACATCCCAGTTACAAAAGGACTTACGCCACGAAATCCGTGCAAAAATGCGATCGAATCTACATAATCTTGACTGGTCATGGGCGGCCCCAGATGTGGCTCCACTTCTCAACACTTCCTCCTGATGATGTAAATATGGATGACATTTTTTATGAAATTGAATCAGACTTTGGAAATGATCCTGACTTTGAGCCATCTAATTTTGATGCATGTCTACGCGCACTTGAGGAGAAGATAGAGAACATGAATGTTGCCCATGATTTACAATTTAAATATATGCGCAAGTATCTTAGGCGCTTAAATAAGGGCCTTCATTAAATGGATCTTACCATACCTACTCTTTCTTCAGGATCTGGTTAAGTGTTTTATCCTTCGGTCTGTAATAACTTTTATACTACTTTGTTTTTGTTAGTATGTGAACTTTTATGTTACTTCAGGTTGTGCAACTGACTTTTGTTTTAGCTGGTTAATGATATGTGAACTTTGAATTTACTTGTATTTCTTTCATATCTTGACTAATTAACTCCTTTATTACTCTCTTGTTCGTTTTTCTCTTCCATATCTTAATGGCTTCCTTTGTCATATTGTGACAAAAAGGGGGAGAATATTTATGTTTGCTTATAGATATGGATGGATTGCGAGAAGTAGCATTTTTTTTTTAATTTGTTGATATGTGTGTGCTACTCAAGGGGAGTAAGTAAGAAGGTGTTTTGCCTACTTCATGATGATGTGTGCTAGTTGATGAAAATTGGTGCATGATTCTTTAACCAGGCAATAACTGGTGTATGATTCTTTGTGTGGTTATTGGTTATATTATTGTTGAGTGTGTTTTGTCACAAATTCAACAAAGGGGGAGAATTGAAGTGCAATGTTTTCTTGCTCCTTTGGTTTTCAAATTTTATGGTGCCAAAACCTCAATCTGTGTCTTGTGTAGCACATTAGTATATATGTTCAAGACAATGCATCATCTCACGCTTCAAATCAAGTACAAAGATCTACTTCAAGAACTATAGATCAAGTACTTTGTTCTCTTCAGTAAGCTTTAAAGTATAGAGTTTTTAAAGAGCTACATCGAAAGACAAGTTCAAGAATCAAGATAAAGTACAACTCAAAATGAAGTACAACTCAAATCCAAGCTTTAGAAGATCTCAAGTTCAAGCTACATCATGTGTCAAGATTTCAAGCTTCAAAATCTTCAAAGGTCAACCATCTCCTGAATAAATGAAGTCCCAATGTTCATACATCACTTTCCAGGTATGATTGACCTTAGATTGACCTTAGGGTAGGTCATTTTGTATACATAATTCAAATTGAATAACTTTACATGTATTTGAACTATTCTAAGACTAGTCCTGAACCCTGTTCGACTAGTCTTAGCACTAGCTCGACCAGTACAAGAAATTCCAGGACCAGTCCTATGTTTGTTGCAATTTTTCAAATTTTTTTGTTTGTCAACGACCAGTCCTGGAGCCTTCTTGACCGGTCGTGTGGACAGTGCATAACTCGTTCATGACCAGTCCTGCAGCCACGATTCAAACTACAGCAATGAATTCTGGTTTCTCACGACCAGTCGTAGAGGAGTCACGACCGGTCGTGAAGAGCCTACGACCAGTCGTGGAACGGTTTTATCCGATCACGCTCAAAATTCAAAGATCTGTTCAACCTTCGACCAATCGAAGTGTCCACAGGACCAGTCGAATATGCGATTTCTTTAACTATAAATAGAGCACAAATTTCAAAGTTTTATATCTAATTTAAGTAAAATCAAGGCATCACTCTGAGAGATAAGTTTGTGTTCCTTTTAAGCTACATTGTGCATATTTAATATTCTCTTTTATTAACTTTTTATATTTGATTTTATTTCTACATTCCAGTTTGATTTGAAAGAGGAATTGTGACATCCCACTTCTTGGAATCAAAATCAAATAGAGCTGGCCGACTTGGTTTAATTTAAAATTAATTAGAATCTAAAACCATTTCAAAGTGAGTGTGGACATTGAACTTCTATATTAGAACTTTTACTCCAACTTGGTTCTTCCTGGCTGCAATAAAAGGAGAAATCCAGGTATGTTACATTTGTGTAAATCTTCCATTGTATTAGTTTCTTTTGAGATTAAGCCAGAAAAATCTCAATCTTTTTGGTTATCTGAGGAGAGTCAGAAAACTCAGAGTGTAGGGTTTTTGAATTGTGTAAGCCTGTTTGAAAGACATAATTGTGAGGGTTTTATGTGAACCTGAGAAAAACCTATTCTGATAGTGAACGCTAATATCCCCTGTGTGAGGATATTAGGATGGGAGTAACAAGCTGTGTGGCTGTTGTTTAACAGTTGGTGTACACACAGGCGAACCACTATAATTCTTTGTGTTTTGGATGTGTGATTTATTTTCTATATCTTTTATCATTCAAAGTTATGGAATGTACATGTGGATGTGAATGTTATAATAGTTTAGATTTCAATTCTTGTTATTCCTTTTTATTTCTCTACAGTCTGAGTTTTTAATTCTCTATTTGTTCTAGTAAGGATGTCCTTGTCATAAACCCTTAGTTTTTATGGTGAAAGGTTGTCCTTAGAACAACTAGAATTTGAGATTGCTTTACATTCTGTATCGTGGATTGTTATCTTTCTTTTACTTGGCTATCTTATTATTTAATTCCGTTGGTATTATTTTAAATTTGGCATAATCCTATTCACCACACCCCCCCCCTCTAGCACATATAGCTTGGCCTTTTCAGTAGGTTCACAACAATTACATATTTTAAATATACTACTTTTAAGCATGTTGTCTTAAACGCATAAACACAAAATAGGTTACACTTGTTATACACACAACTAAGCTCAGGTAATGATAACCTAACAAAACAAATAATTTTCTAATCTATTTATTAAGTGCATGAATGTCATGATATGAGAATGTATGACCCATGATCAACAACAATCATAACAATACTTCCACTTCAATAACACAATCACCATGACAACCAATCAATAAAGTAATAGTTCAGATACAACGTAACCCACAAATGTAATGGTCTACCAAAAACGCAACCCACAAATGCATTCCATTACATCATAATTAGCTAAGTAGTTATTATTTCAAGCTCAAACAATAATTTTGGCAAAGATGGGATACCTCCATCGTATCACGAGCCTCTACCTAGATTATGTTACTCGTTATGGCACAAGGTGGCTCCTCACCAGTATCCATTGATCCAAATTGATGTTTATCACATACTATATCTCATAAATCAATAATTCCAAAGGTACGACATGATTCCCAATAATATGTAAATCAACACAGTAAGGGTCGTCACTCAAAACTAAATCAATACAAAGAAAAAGCCCATTACCCAATTCCATTTACGCCTAGGTCATTCGAACGGTACTCTGGCACACAACGTTAGTTAAATATTTAATAGAGTTATTCGAACAATAATCTATCACCTCCATTAATGCTCACTGGTCACCACGGGGAAACACCATCCCAGCATAGGCCGACAGCTTAAACACGCTGTCTCATACCACCATGTTCGACTCATGAGTCATTGTAGGATCGAAACACACTAATGATTATGAATGGACTTAAATCAATAGTAGTACTGGTATCCTAGATTCCATTGAATGTTACACAATCACTAACCATAAGAATGATTGGCTTTATATTGTACCAATCTGATCGACTATGAAAAACCCCGAGAAAATTCAGCATTGGGTGCAAAGCATTCCGTATAGTTTCAACTATTGGCGATTATCCATGTTCAACTTTAGTTGATCGTACAAATATGGGATACCATCCCAAAGTAGGTCATCCCCTTATTTAAATAATTTATGGAGTTCGATCCACCACAACAACAATTCAGATTTTCAAATAAATAATCATAAACACGAAGCAAATTTAATACCACATTAGTGTATAACAATTGAACATATGTATAAATCAATACAATCCAACCAACATCAATACAATCTAACATACATCAATACATAATAATTGAACATATGTATAATTTAGTGCAATTTAATCTACATCGACATAATGCTATCTATATTAACATTTCTTAAAATTTGACATTTAACAGTTCTAATATTAGAAATTTCATATTACTCCAGCATTTCATTAAGCTTGTTATAAACCAAATAGCCAACAAACACATTTAATAATTTAAAATGACAGGTATAAACTTGAGAGTAAATCTTCCCCTTAAAGTAAAAATAAAAATAAAAAACATTAATTTAGATGCGGCTTTAGTGTAAGAAATTTGGAAAAATGCTCGAAACCCTAATTCATCAGCAATCTCATTGTTAGTAGCTTAAATTCTAACATGACTTTAATCAAGAGTTAAGATTTTTACTTAACATAATTTGAGTAAATTCCAACTCGATTCGACGAGTCGGGGCCAAGAATTCGCGTACAATGTCATCCACATGGGGCCATACCCAAATACGACTTTCACAACAATGTAATCCTCTCTAAACTGATCATCAGGATCCTAAGTCCTAGCATGAACAAACCCTAGGGTTAGGATTTTAGGGAAAAAAAAATAATTCCTAAACTAATTAAAAAGGCTAAGGTAAGATTCATGAAATTATAACACTAATGGGATTGAAATTGGAAAGTATAATTCATTTCTTACCTCTGACTTCAAATGAGGTGGATACGACGAGAAATCAGTGACTGCCATGGCTTGGTTAGAGCACTAGCAACCCACAAAAATAAGGAATCCTAAATCCTTTTCTCACTCTCACTCTCACTCTCTTTCTCATTCTCTCTTCATTTCTTTCTCTCTTTCTCTTATATGTCAAGGCAAATTCGTATAGGGAGAGGAGGTTCCCAAATGAGGGCCTTTTGTAGCACTAGAAGCAGTGCATTTGGCCTTAATGTCTGAGTTATTGGTTAGGTAACCATATGGTAGGTTGTTTTTGAAAGTGCCCTAGTTTGTCAATTAGTGTGGTTGTTGAGTCAGTTAAACTACAGAGCCTGATAGGAAGATCATTTCAAGCATCTGCCTCAACTAGATGTGTGCAAGCTCGCCACAGGTAAATTTGAGCCTCACATCCCTTGTCCCAAATCGCCAGGTTTACTAAAACCCTTAAAAATGTTACAATATCACAGGTTTTCTTTTTTGGGTAAGAAAACGTTTTTAAAAAATAGGAAAATTCTCTAAGTTTTCTTGCCCTGTCGATTTTATCGATACACATCTCGATATGATTGACCTGCGCTGTCGAGTCCTCGATGCTCCATCGATACCATCGAAAAGAGGACCAAATATGTCCAGCAACCTTATACATATCTGGACGAAATTATTGATGTATCGATACACCTATCGATATCATCGATATTCAAAATTTGAGTCTATCGGAAGTGACTTGATAGTATCAACAGGCAGAATTCTGACGACCCTGTTTTTCTTAAGAATATCATATAAGCTTCGATATATCAAAGCCTCCTTGATACCATCGAAGTTTAAACCTCAATGATATCGATAAGCCCTCGATGATATCAATCTTGGGCACCAAGTTCTCCAACAACATATTTCAAGATTTTTATCTATGATAGGGGGTCTCTCAATAGAATCGATATTCAAATATCGATGATATGGATGCCGTATCGATTGCATCGAACATGCACATAAATCGTCCAACAAGCTTTATGGAAAATCCATTTGATTTACCGATGCATCGACATAGCTATCTGTAATAACCCCAGTTCTGACAGCTGGTAATATATGTTCGTACAAATAAACAACCTTTATATGAAAATAATAAATGCTTGAAATCACCACGCATGATATTATAATTGTCCCTAAACCTATTACAATGACTGAATTTCGAGGACGAAATTCCCTTTAAGGGGAGTAGATTGTAACACCTCATACTTCTCAGTACTCGGGTGTTACTGTGTAACCTAATTTGGAATGAGTACATATCTGTTTCATCTAAATGAACCCTATAACACTTTTAATCGTCCATGTCCAAATTGGAACCAATCTGATCGATGGATTAATGTAATCAACACCTAAAAGTTATAAATCTATTAGTATGGTGCACCCAAGCCTTGGATCTGCCTCATCTTCAATCTCTTACCTTAAAATGGTATTGCAAAATGAACTGAAGACCCTTAGGATCCTTTAGATATGCAAACCCACGTGAGTCAAATATGGAATAGATCTAACCATTAGGAGTAATCTGCACCAATAATTCGAGTCATCCACTCATTAATTCCTAAGATGAACCATCGCACTAGCTAAGAAAATTTATTCATACGACCTTAATCACTTGATGGATTAACTGACCATCCATTTCTGATTATCAAATCAAATCTGTAAGACCCACCATCCATCACGTTATGGACAATCCCCAACAAACAAGAGTTGACGATTGTGCAAAACCATCAAATTGAAGGACTGATCTACAATGAGGACAATGATAATTAGGAGTAAACGTTACAATGATAAATTAAGACAATAATGATAATAATTCATATTATGAATTAAGAAGTTACAATAAAGGTATTAATTATGAAAGCCTATAGATTAATTGTCATAATTATCCAAACAAATTCCTAAGACCTTTTGACTGTTGGAATTCGGATCAAAATCAATCGACTATTAGATTATTAGAAATCACGAGAATAACACAAAACCTAGTTTCTATGGACCACTCAAACCTTGGATCTCCCCGTCCTTGGTCAAGGACACTACTTACCCCTAGAACCTAATGGACGGAATGGATTTTACCTAACCATCATTGTGGGCCCACAATCATAGTGCGTGTGCACCAAGATCATGTCTGCCTGCAGCACATCGAACCAGTTATCGGCCCAGACCGGGCGCTGACCTGACGAAATCCCAGAAAATGGGATTTCTACCCATTTTTTCCCGCCGACACCAGATTTAAACGGATGGTATCCGTCTGCAACAATTGTGGCCCACCATCCTTTCACGTTCAGGCAATCCAAACTGCCCATTGTGTGTATCCCTTCGTTTTGACCAAACCCTAGGTGATTCCCCTCATTGAATCACACATGTGTGTACACAACCCCAGGCACAATCTCTCCCGGATGGGGAGTTGCATGCATTGTAACTCCAAAAATGGAAATTCTATTTGCTGCCTATGAGCTGGCAATCCACACAGGATTTCTCCCGTAAATCCTGTCCGTACGTCGAGAAAATCCCAACTGGTCATTTTAGGGCGATTCTCTCTCTCTTTTTGCAAGAGACTTCACCCACCGCCGCTGTTGGGATCAAACCGTTTAGGAACGTTAATAACCATTCATTTAATGGGTCCCACAGTGTTCTGGGATCAAATCCATACCATCCACGTGTCTTAGATCAGGGGAATAATCGTCCTTTGATGTTCCGCCATTAATGGCTGGATCATCTTCCTTGTATGGCCAAAATTCTCATAATCTTATGTTCGGTCCCATTCCCTGATCTGAGCTGTCCAGTAAGTGGCTCATGCCCTCTAATGTTCATCCAGACAACTGGACTTCAGCCATACAACTCAGATTGTAGCTGTTGTCCCACAGATTTGTTTGTTAAAGCAACCAGGCCGCAACTAATCCTAAGCCTCTAGAATCGTATTAGTTTGGCCTTATAAAAGACTCCTTTTAGGGCATCCTTTCCAAAGATGGAAAGAGATAGAGAGCACAAGGGTAAGGCGCCGCCTGGTGTGCCATAACCGATTGAGTCGACTCAGTTCGAGTCACGGCTGAGTCCATCTTCCCATTCAAGATTCCCATCAGAGAGAAAGAGAAGAGAAGCAAGAGAAAGAGAAGAAGATAGTAGGAAGGGAGTGTAGGAGAAAAGGAAGTAGATGTTTGCTGGTGCATACCCAACTCGCCACACCAGCTGAGTTATCTCTGCAGACGCACCTGTTCTTGCTGATAGATCCATCGGCAAGGCGTCCCAAACTCCATTCATGCCACTCCGTTTCAGTTGAGTTTCCTTTGCAGATAATTGAGCCACGATGCTAACTTCAAACTGAGTCAGGCCATCTTCCCTGAACAGCCAGTTACATCCTCTCTTCGCCCAGGCCTATGTTGCCCCAACTCGCTTCTAGGTGAGTTTGGCGACCAACTCGGCCGAGTCTGAATCAGAACTGCACGTCCCCTGAATTCGATGAACTTGGAGCAAAGTATTTCACCCAAACCCTCTCAGCTAATTAGAAAATCACTGATCAGGTAAGACTCTACAACCTATAGTTTTAAGCTCTATCAATTCAATAATGATGGTAGACTGGCTAGTTGTTCCCAACCGAGTCGGATCTAAAAATGACCCTCGAACTGATGACGAATGCTACCTCAAGAGAGATGAGAAACCTCACCAAATCGAGGACCCAACTACGCTTCTACGATAGGTGTTTTCCCTATACCCCACACTCAAATGGATAGTTAATTGAGAATCCCCCCCGAGTCAACTCAGTACTGAATCACTGAGATCTTGTAATGTCCTGTTTTGGTGCTATCTGCAACCATCATCCTTGAAGGATACTTTCCTTCAATCAAGTTCAAGTCAAGAATTTATAAACTCACCTTAAAAGGAAAAATGAAATCAAGAGGAGCATTCGACTTTCTAAGGTGAGGAGCATCCCCCATAGCCACTTCCATTCACTAATTTCCATGTGGATTCCATCTCTAATGTAGAGAAAATTTTGAGAATTATTAATTCATAGTTATCTTGACTTCCATGAAGAAATTGTTTTAATGTCGTATTTCCTTATAATTATGTGTATGATGTGTTGTCTTGAAAACTCCATGCCACATTTACAATTATTTATCTGTGTATACCTCCATTAAACATGATGAGAAAAGAAAGCTTTCATACTAGATCATCTATGAATTGTGTAGTGAGACATTACCTTATGACTATCCATATTCTCTAATCCCTAATTTGATAGGTACCATCATGTGGATAGTTCTTACAATATGGAAATGAGAATTTGTTTACAAGTAGTGTACAAAGTGACAATTGAAATTCTATCCTTCATAATTATTATTGATTTGCAATAAGACAGAAATTCCTCTCGTCATCTTTACATCATAAGCATGACTCTAATGAAACGACTTGGGTCTTACAAATTCTTATTTCATTGTGAGTTGTATGAAGTATGTGTATGGGTAGAGTCCTTAATGATTCAAATGATGTGACCACGCTTGAAAATCTACATGACACTTAGTGAGCTCTCCTTTGAATGTATAGAAATTATGGAAGTCCAAGTTGAAATCATAGTTGGATATATCTTACTTGAAAGTTGAAGTCATTCATTTTCTATCAAAGTAATGTATATAGTGTCATGATGCAAAACATCCACGCATGACATGTGAGCTTTTCCGAGTGCTTAGAGTAAGCTAGGTTCTGCTCAAATTACTGTAGATCAGTTGAATGACCAGAGTTGTGCATTTAAGTGACTTTGGGTGCTCTTATTTTACATGAGGCTTTTCTGGGATTTTTATTCCTCCTCGGGCATACCCCGGGTATTTTTTCAGGAGATCGTCCTTAGGTGCACTCACCTTCATGGCCTTTTCCAGGTAGTTTATCTACCACGGGCGGTCCTTTATTTTGACAACTGGATTGCATACCCAGATCTGTGACTTGAGCATACATTCATACACACATACATTCATTTATAATTTCATGATCAGTCTCCTTGTAATTTGAATATGTTGTATATGTATTTGTATTACCCTGTGAATTATATATGAATTATTAATCTATTTTGGAATGATGTGTTATGGCTGAATCTATGAGAGAGATTTCCACTGAGTTTTTACTCACCCAATAGTGCGGTTGCACCAAATAGATGCAGGATTGATAACAGGTGGAGACCCCTATGACAGGATTCCAGGGACGGCTGAGGTGGAGTTTGGCAAAAGAGAGTTCTATGTGAATGTTGTTGAGCCATTGGAGCTCTAGGATTTACTTGCTTTGTATTTCATATTTTGTGTCTTGTTTGAGTTGTAACAAAATATTTCCCTATTGTTGGATTTCATTTTGCTCCCACTTAAATGTATTAAACTTCCGTTTTTATTACTCTTGATGTCCTTAGTTTATGCAATGTTGCCTTACTCCATGTTATGAAATTTGCCACTATTTAATGTATGTTAGTCCATTTTATAACGTAATACTTGGGTTCTCTATGAGGAGTGACTATCCTCGGGTTTTGAGAACCAGGGTGTTACACTATCGATATCATCGATATCCAAATTTTGATGATCTCGAAGGTCCCTCGATCTCTCATGAAAACCTGAAATATTTCCAGGCAAGTCTCTCTCATTTTTCAAGTGTCGATGGATTGAATCTCTCATCGATGGAATCGAAGTTCGAAATCCGATGACATCAACAATCGCTTCGATTCATCGACCAGCTGGAAAAAGGTTTCAAGAGCGTATGACATTGAGTTCGAGTCAACGAGCGGACCATCGATGCTATCGAGAGTATACGCTCGATGATATCGAACTCTGTCATAAATGTGACCACTTTATATCCCTTGAAACCTTTTGCCTATATATAGAAAACTTGTCTATTGTTGCTACGAGAGAAAGAAGAGAGAGCTTTTGAGTGTTTAACCTAAGATCTCAAGGGAGTTCATCCTCCAACCCACCCTCACCATTAATATTCAATAGAGTGGATTGGGGAATGAACTTCTGCATTTTAGGATCCTCTAGCTACTACCTTAATGGAAAATCATTAAGCTGGGATGCCTTAAATACATATATGATTGAAATTGCTCTATCTTCCTTATAGGAAAATCTTTTGAGAGTAGGATTTCATTATAACCTTGACCCAACCCGTCGCCATGCACTGGTACATCTTTTGAGTTGTCGATCAAGGAGACCGAAGACTCTTCATCAACAAAGGAGGAGATCTTTGTCAACGTGCTTAATGAGACTCATCCACTTATCTGTAAGTATCTAGAGTCCAGAGGACACTTGTGATCACTCTTTTTTAGGATTGGGTCTTTGATGTTTCTTACCCCCTCAAGCCCTCGTAGGAGGCCTCCGGTGGGAGTGTACGTGGTGGGTGCGTTGTGTGGACCCTTGCTCTATGGAGAGCATAAACATCTGGTTGAAGGTAAACCAATCAAAATCTTAGGTTTGAGGTGAACCGTGTGAAACCTTGGGTTTGGGGTAAACCACGTAAAACCTCCGGAAGGGTCTTATGGAAGATCCTTGGCCAGTGTACCTAAAAGTGGGTGTGTTGTGTTGACCCTTACTCGTGAGAGCATAAACAATCGGCCTCAGTGTAGGTTGTAAAGGTTGAAGGTGAACCTGATTTAAAACCTTAGGTTTGAGGTGAACTGCTGTGAAACCTCCTTAATGAAATCCGGTACACTCAATCTTTGAGTGGGTCTTCTGGGAGTGGAGTAGACTGATCGTCGAACTACTATAAAAATGACTGTGTTTGAGATTGCTGTTTTCTAAATGTGTGATTTACTTTATACTTCCATATCTGAATATCTGAGATCACACTTCACACACATACACAGTCATATCCATCATAAACTAGTTTGCATATTGTACACTTCTTAAATAGTTTGTGATTGGATCCTCTACCGGGCTTGGAAGCCAGTAGAGTTATTTTTTAGTAATCCTAATATGTGCTAGCTGATTAGGATTAGTGTAATAAGATTTAAATAAACCATAAAAACTCTAAAAGTTCTATTCACCCCCTCTAGGACATATTGGCATATTCTTACTTCAACTAAAGCGGTCTTCACCGCCATTTCAGTTTTTAGCTTTTAAGGCCCACTAACAGGTGTATAGGTCGATCCATGCCACAGGATAGTTGGCCTAAGTGGTGAGCTATGCAAGGCTTCGATCACCCCATAAATCAGATACACTAATTAATGGTTATGATCAGAAGTCATTTTGATGGTTAACGATCATTAATCGAGGTTGTGATTATATGAATATGTGTCGGACATTACTTTAGGTTAAAGTGCTAAGTTTGGTTACAATCTAATAGCCTGAAAGTTATAATTTTGGCAAAGATTGAAGGTAGACAAATGACTTAAGTTCTTACTGATTTCAGCCCAACCTCACATAACACGTGTTACCCTTCAACTCGAAATTAAGTAATTCCACGGGCCGCCTTAGCTCAATGTCCATGATGGACATCAAGCTTGCTAAGATGAGCTTCTTCCTATAGCTTCGAGTTCAGGGACCCACTAATGAGCGGCTTATAGTTAGTTTGGTTAAGCAGGACATTTTTACTCACAACCCTAAGTGTAGGGTCGCAATGTAATAATAAGCTTGGTAAGACCGAGGTCGAATCCACAGGGACTAATCTTGGGCGTTTCTAAAATTAACTAGAAGTATAACTAGAAGAAGATGTAAAACAAATTCTGAAATAATTGAGAGAATAATTGTGAATTAAGTAATTAAAACTAAGAATTTAAAGGTGGGAACTAGGGTGCCAAGGATCCACTTGTAGTGATCAGGGAGCCCTCTTGCTTGATTCAAGTAATACAATTAGAATTGGAGTCCTATCATATCCAATTGGAAAATACATCAATAAAACCAAATCTGAACTTCCATTAACCTAATTCTCAATGAAGGAGAACTATGATAATTATCAGGGATTCTATCACCAAACCATGCCCAGAAGACAATGGCAAACAACAGGATTTACCAATCCCATAATCTCAAAGCAGGAGAATTGTGAAGATTAAAAAGGATTCCATCACCCTACATGCCCAAGGGACGATGGTGAACAACGGAACTTACTAATTTCACATTCTCAAATCAGGAAAAGAAGATAGTCAAAGCTATTGCAGATCTACTGTAATTTGAGTCACAATAAACCATTAAAAACTAAAAGTATTCCTTAAATATCAAATTATAATCCATGGAGCTCAACATAAACATGAATAAAAGCAATAGAAACATCGCATCAACTACAACTTCATCTGTTAGCCGTAGCTAAGAGGTTTAGCTAACTATAGACATGATTGGATCTAAACCCTTAGAAGAAAGCATGAAAATAACTAATGAAGAAGAAGAAAACTCTTGACGACGGCTTCTCCACCCTTTTGCTCCACTCTTTAAACTCTAGAAGATGCCCACGAACATCCTAGGGAGTCTATTTATAGTTGTGGAACTGTAACTTTCGCACTTAGTTGGAAAACTCTAGAAATTGCCTCAAATTTATGTAGTTTGCTAAAATATACTTCACTCTGCGCAGTTTTTCAAAAAAGATTTCACTCTACGTAATTTCATAAAATGACCCAGAGTTTCAGAATATGCTTTTTTAGGACGATTTCATGATTCCTTTTCTTCACTTCAAATATTTGATTCTCTTCATTCCTCGTTTGGTTTTCTTGGATCTTTGGCATGCGAATTCTTCAATCTTGGTCTCCTAAGTTTTATCCCTTGCCTTGGTGATTCTTGAGTATCAAATTCATGCTTTTAGTACCATTTTCAATCCAAGCTCTTAAATTCACTTTACAACACAAACGTGAGTAAAATAAAACGTTAAGCTTATCATGTTCATAAAACTAAGATATAAATGGGGGATAATATGCAATATTTGACCCTCAAGACAATCCCCAACCAGCATTTTGCTAGTCCCGAGCAAAGTATGCGAAAAATATTTCGATAACCACATGATAATTTCTATAAGCTCAGGTGATTAAAAAAGCAATCCAGATAATATAATTCTAAAATACATCAATCTTGTGTATTACCTTCTCCTAAACTCTAGCACTCGATAAGTTTCATAATTAAGTTTAAAGCGTTAAACCTCCAATTAGAACAATTCCAAACATTGAGTTTCATGGGTGTATAATAAAGCTTAAACTTATCACAATCAAAGGTTCAATTTGTTACTTTCATGATAACATTGATAATTAAAAGAGCATTCAGGACAACCAAAACCTAAACTGAAACTTGCCTTACAATTTATCTTTTAATTCCCTCTTTTATTCCTCCAGCTTTTGATTTTTCCATCTATGGCTTTCACGCTATGTCAACCTTAAAGATTTTAATAAGTAGTCTGCCATGCCCCAAACTCAGAAATCGGGCTCACAAAATTTTCGATCTACGAATCCGGTGCCGACGACCTCTACAGTACCCCATTCTCGGCTCCCAGCGTCCATACACCAGATTCCAATCTTGGGATCCTATAAGGAGGATTTTTCAACATACTTTTATCTCGTAATAAGCATAACCACGAGTTTACCCAAATCACAAAGGCAACATCATAATCACATATCCACTAATATAAACGTTTGAATATAGTGCTGAAAGGGAAATACATATATCGAAAATCAAAGCTCCGGAAGATCACTGCATGGTCCAAGCTCAATGCTGCTACAACCTAACATCACCTGCACGCATCTATCGTGCGTAAACTTATAAAAATCTTAGAGGGTGGTGTAAGTGTGTGTACAAGGTAAGTGTCAAGTATTCAATACAATGCCATAATCATACAATATCGAAAATACTGGCAAGATCATGAATCATATGATATCAGAGTAAGCAAAAATATTGATAAGTCCATGAGTCATATAATATCAGAGTACGCAATACAGATCAGTTATGCAAATGAGGAGTCATAAGGAGCCAAATATCATATGGCGAGGATGCAATGCAATATGTGGTGTGAATGGAATGATAGTACGTAGTATCGTAGGCTATGGGGTCCATCACAAGGGACTTCTATCCAAACCAGTCCCATACCTAAATTTGGATAGTCAGACTCAATGTGGTAACCTCCTGATTTCAGCTTAGTCGCGCGCCCCAATCGAAATCATGGCCATTGCGAAGGTACATATAACAAATAGTTGGCTACCGCCCCGAGTGGATAGTGAATGAATGAATATACAATTCCTGCTCAATAAGTCCACATATTAGTACTATACATCTCTCAAATCATTACCGAGGTGTAGTACACTCCAAGCTGGCTGTCGCCCCTACTGGCCCCGTAACCTAGCGAATGGAAAAGACCTCACTACCAACCTGCCAGTAGTATACCAATGCCTCCCCGGCTTGTCAATAGCGGACACATTTAGGAGCTGGTCAAACTCAGCCTAGCTTATAACCCCCTCACTTGGGTGGATAAGGCCACACCGCCTCCCAACCGACTACGTCATAGTGGGAGACTCGACCTCCTGGTATTCGACACTCGGGCGCTCATGTATCTACTCAGTCTAGACATCGGGGCGTCTCTTTGCCTTGGAGGTTTAGGGACTTTCACTCACGAACATCCAAAGTCCTCAAATGCTCGAACCAAACATTTTTAGTGTCCCTTTTAGCCATCCATGACATGCAAATGGAGGATACGGCCCTGATGTCGCTAGGGCGTAGAGTAATCATAATCACACAATGCACGATGCATGAGTCATGTAGTCCAGTCATGCATCAATCCTGCGCATACCGTATGCTCATGTTGGATAACTCCACCTATCAGGGAGTCCCATAAATCATCTGTACTATGACATATGCAATAATAAACATGTAGATGATGCGTATGAGCATGTATCATGATGTTATACTGTCACATACTCATAATCGGTATCAATAACCGGAATCGACAATCGGCCTTGACAATGTGGACACTTAACCAACATTGCCCCAAAGGAATGGCCCACATAGAGCCTAACATATAGTGGACCCATGGCCTCACCCAAGGGCCTAATATATAACAACATGGGCCTCACTCAAGAGCTTAATATATATCACGATGGGCCTCTCACATGGGTCTAATATACATCACAACAGGCTCCATTGCCTGGCCCTCAAATGCACCACAATGCGCCTTATCACATAGGCCTCATATACATTACATTGGGCCTTAAACACGGGCTGAATACACATCACAATGGGCCTCAAATACGGGCCACATATACGTCACATTAGACCTTAACAATCGGCCTCAATAATTGGAATCGGCCTCGACAAATTAGAATCGGCTTGACAATTGGCCTCGTCAATCGGAATCGACCTCAATAATCGGAATTGGCCTCAAAATCGGCGTCGACAATCAGAATCGGCCTCGACAATCGGAATCGGCCTCGACAATCGGAATCGGCCTCGACAATCGGAATCGAAATCGGCCTCGACAATCGGAATCGGACTCGGAATTGGCCCACTGTCCAAAGTGTTAGACATCTAGGATTTCACATACAGCAGGGTGGGTCCATGTGGTGTGGCTCGCCAGATATTTGGATCAGCTAATGTTTATGTTATGCCAACATCCAGCAGCGCCTAGTGCTGGATGATGTACATATAACACATAATGTATATATGGTGGGGTCCATGTGGACGGCCTGGATGTAAACATATACATCATAGTGTGGTCCACATACATCAGGGCCCACCGTCCCATACACATGGACGGTGTGGATTTCACACGTACACACGTGGGGTCCACGAATTAAGCTGATATTGCGATTCCCTTTATCCAGGGCTTGCCAAAAGGCAACAATAAGGTGGGCCTCATGATCAAACGGTCTGGATTTACTGATCAGGTGGGCCACATCATCAATGTTGATGTTTCCACTGATCATAGTCGTACGGGTCATAGGTGGGAGAGTCTGATGGTTGTTGGTATATATTATCACTCAAAATATAATCTCTCATTATTTTATTCTTGTCTGATGCGTGATAATAGTTCTCACTCCCATAATTATGATAACCCCAACAATCACGTACTGTTTTCTTAATCTATGAGGTGTTATTATTCTCCTGCCTATGATCATGTAAGGACTTCTTAACTAGTGGAGCATTGTATTCTTGTTGGTTCTCGATGATGGTTTTAGAAAAATTTTGAGACATGGGTTGTTTCCTAACATAATCATCTGACAACCCTTCATAATTTCTGGCATTCTCTAAAACTAGCTCAGCATACTGACGTTCCCACTCTTGCATATACATGGTTAAACCCTACTCCTGAACCTAATCCTAAAATAGAATAAAAGAAAAATCTTACAACAATATGGAAAGTAAGTAGAGGATAAGTTAGAAGGAGTTTATCGTTTTGGAGAGTTCTATGTTAGGACTCTATAAAACAGAAAACAATGTTAGTTTCTAAAAATAAATCAGAAAAAACCTTAACCTAAAAAAAAAACAAAAAGTTAGTCCTAAAAATAAATTAGTTTATAAAAAAAATTAGCTTCTAAAAATAAATTAAGAAACTTTCCAAATCTAGAAATAGAAGAAAAAAAAATTAGTTTCTAAAAAAAAAATCAGGAAAGTTTCTAAATCTAAAAATATAAAGGAAAGTTAGTTTCTAAAAACAAATTAGAAAAGTTTCTAAATCTAGAAATAGAAAGAAAAGTTAGTTTTTAAAAACAAATTAGGAAAGTTTCTAAATTTAGAAATAGAAAGAAAAGTTAGTTTCTAAAATAAAAATAAGAAAGTTTTTAAATCTGGAAATCGAAAGAAAGAGAATTAGAAAGAAGTAACCAAATTAGAAGTTTCTATTTTGGGATCCTGTAGAAGAAAAAGGAAAGTGAATTAGTTTTTAAAAAAGAACTAAGAAAGTAACCTAGTTTCTAAAAAACAAGAAAAAGGAAAGTTTTTAAAAATAGAAAGTAAGTTAGTTTCTAAAAGCAGAAAAAGGAAAGGAAATTTCCTTCTAAAAACGGATTAGGAAAGTTTTTAAATAAAAAATAAAAAAATTAGTTTCTAAAAAAAGTAAAATGTAAATTAGTTTTTAAAAACCAAAAAGGAAAGTTTCTAAACCTAGAAACAGAAAGCTAAGTTAGTTTCTAAAATAATTCTTAAAAAAATAAATTGTAACCTAAAAATAGAAAGTAGAAAAATCCTAACCTTAACCTAATTATGGAACTAATCAAATCCAAAAAACGCAAACGTCAATCCCCGGCAACGGCACCAAATACTTGATCATAACACCAAGTGTAGGGTCACGACGTATTAATAATCTCGGTGAGACCGAGGTTGAATCCACAGGGATTGATCTTGTGCGTTTCTGAAATTAACTAGAAGTAGAACTAGAAGAAGATGTAAAACTAATTGCGAAGTGATTGAGAGAGTAATTGTGAATTAAGTAATTAAAATTAATAATTTAAAAGTGGGAACTAGGGTGCCAAGGATCCACTTATAGTGATCAGGAAGCCCTCTTGCTCGATTCAAGTAACACAATTAGAATTGGAGTCATATCCAATCCAATTGGAAAATACATCAATAAAACCAAATCTGAACCATTGACCTAATTCTCAATGAATGAGAACTATGATAATTAATAGGGATTCTATCGCCAAACCATGCCTAGGAAATAATGGCAAACAATAGGATTTACCAATCCCATAATTTCAAAGCAGGAGAATTGTGAAGATTAGGAAGGATTCCATCATCCTACATGCCCAAGGGACGATGGTGAACAACGAGAATTACTAATTTCATATTCTCAAATCAGGAAAAGAAGATACTCAAAGCTATTGCAGATCTACTGTAATTTGAGTCACAATAAACCATTAAAAATTGAAAGTATTCCTTAAATATCAAATTAGAATCCATGGAGTTCAACATAAACATGAATCAAAGCAATAAAAACATCCCATCATGCTACAAGCTTCACCTCTTAGCCCTAGCTAAGAGGTTTAGCTAACGATAGACATGATTGGATCTAAAACCCTAGAAGAAAGCATGAAAATAATTAAGGAAGAAGAAAAAAAAAACTCTTGGCAGTGGCTTCTCCACCCTTATGCTCCACTCCTTAAACCTTAGAAGATGCCTAGGAACATCTTAGGGAGTCTTACTTATAGTTGTGGAACTCCAACTTTCTCACCTAGTTGGAAAACTCTAAAAACCGCCTCAAATTTACGTAGTTTGCTAAAATAGACTTCGCTCTACGCAGTTTCTCAAAATAGACTTCACTCTGCGCAAATTTACAAAATAACTCAAAGCTTCAAAATATGCTTTTTCAGGACGATTTCAGGATTCCTTTTCTTCACTTCAAATCTTTGATTCTCTTCATTCCTCACTTAGTTTTCTTGGATCTTTGACATATAAATTCTTTAATCTTGGTCTCCTAAGATCCATCCATTGGCTTAGTGATTCCTGAGCATCAAATTTATGGTTTTAGCACCCTTTTCAATCCAAGCTCTTAAATTTACCTTATGACACAAATATGAGTAAAATATAACATTAAGCATTATCATGTTCATAAAACTAATATATAAATGGGGGATAATATGTAATATTTGACCGTCAACAATTTTCATGATGAATTGGGTTGTGAGATTTCTTATGCATGGCAACTAAGGTTTGGATTATCTAAGTTTACAATGTGGCCTTTTCGTAATTCGAAGAAATAATGATTCGACTCTAATCACCCGAATTGCAAACCCTAATTCAGCTATACTAAAAATTACCCGAATTAGTAATATATATTATAACAACTTGTATTTCAGTCTTGGGGAACAGTCTGTTAGTATGGCCCACTTAAGACCCATATACATCCCATATTGTAGGACTGGTCATATTAATGACTTGCAAAACAAATGGACTGGATAGATTTCCCCGAACATCAATGTGGGCCCCATATGTAAGGTGCATGTACACAGGACATGCACAACCGCAGAGCACAAGAAATTTCCACACAGTCAAACCTAGTTTAACCCATAATTGCTTGCCTCCAAGTGCAGAGGTTCATAAGTAATATCCCATGAATACAGGGTCGATCCCACAGGGAGATGAATTGTGAGAGGAAAAAAAATCAAATGCTAAATAAACTAAGTAATAAAAATTAATCTCATGATTTAATTTTGGGATTTTTGAATGGATGTAATTCAATTGAATAAAATAACACCCAAGCTTCAAAGTTCCACACATACATTAATGTTCCAAAATCATGATGACTTAGATAACACAACTAGGATCTAAGCACTATGGTCAGCCTAGTCGGAAAATAAAACAATTTAAGTATTTTAATAAATGATATAAAATATTAGAAAATTATGGATTTGCACCGTTGACATATATTCTCAAGCATCAGTGATTTTAAGTATTCAATATATATAGGATAATGAATATCAAAGAAATATAACAGGTTGAGAACCTCTCCTATATAGGAAATCTGATTGATCTAAGGTAAGCCTATCCATCAATGTAGATCTCATATGGATCTCACAAGAGGATAAAAAAAAAAACCTAAATAATAGATAACATGCATGCACCATTCTTCTCATCATTAAAACAATCAATCATCATAATTTTAAAGAAATATTAAACCCATATACTTCCCTTCTAGTTTGGGCTAGAATGAACTTAGAAAAGCATAATTAAACTGCAGAAAGCAACAAGAAATAAAGAAAAAATGCCAATAAAAAAGATCTAAAAAAATAACTTATAAAACTTTAATAAAACTAAAAACTCTTTAAAAATCCTAAAATTTGCTTTGAGATGTCTTGAATAATGTTTAAGAATGCCCTAGGAACCCCTATTTATAAGTAGGGAACTCTAATTTTCGTATAAAGTTGAAAAACCTTAGAATTCACCTCAAATATACGTATTTTTTCAAAATAGACTTCTCGCTGCATAGTTCATTTAAAACAGACTTCCTGCTGCGTAATTTCCCAAAATAAACTTCACAGCTTCATAATACACTTTTTCAGGATGATTTCAGGATTCTTCACTTCAAATCTTCGATTCTCTTCATTCTTCACTTGGTTTTCTTAGATCTTTGGCATGTGAATTCTTTAATCTTGCTCTCCTAAGATCAATCCCTTGCTTTGGTAATTCTTGAGCATCAAAATCATGCTTTTAACACCATTTTTCAATCCAAGCACTTAAATTCACCTTGCAACACATACATAAGTAAAATAGAATATTAAGCGGATTCATGTTCATAAACCAAGATATAAATGGGAAAAATTAAGCAATATTTGAGTCTCAACACACCTCCCAACCAGTATTTTGCTAGTCCCGAGCAAAATAAGCAAAAAATAAAAATAAGAATAAAACTAATTTTAAAAACAAAATTAAAACGGAAAAAAATTCTAACTACACCACTTTCGCAGGTAATCTCGATTGTGTTTAGTATATGCAGCAAGCCTTTAAAACCCTAAGTTTCCCGTAGTGGACGAGTTATAGTCTCGTGAAGGTTTCCAGAAATGTTACCCACAAACATTGAAAATATGAAAAATAGCTCAACACTCAGAAATTTATACAATTATGCCTCCATTCATCATATGAATTCCAAAACAAAACAATACTTACCCTAAGTTCCATTTCTTAAACCATTACATTCTTGAGTTCAGAGACCTAATCAAAATTTAGAATAATTATGATCCAATATACTTAGGTGCTCGTGACACTAGTCTAACTTTGAGAAATATGCATGTTCTCTATCCTAACTCCTTTCAATCATTCCAAGAGTATGAAATCTCTAGTTATCTAATTTTTTTCATGTCATTTCTTCTTTTATCATCATATCCTCATTATTATAGACCACCCTTAGATGAAGATTCCCACCGGGTTTGCTTCATAACCTAAGGTATTGTACTTGTAATGGTAACAGTAATAGATACTTAGGTATCCTTACTCCGGATTACTGACACGATTGTTATGGTCATTGCATTCATGCTCTATAATAAAAATTTCTTTTTTTCATTACTCTTTTTTTTTTCTTTAATATTTTTTTAAAGCATATATCAATGATACTAGTTCATTCGACCTTGTTTGAATGAAAAGTTGTTATTCTAGTTCACATATCATATTCCTCACTTAGTTAGCTAGGGTGTATTGTGAATTCAGTACATCAAATTATAACTCACTTTAAACTAGTGATTAGATAATTGAACTCAAGTATATAATTTTCAGTTGTCGGAATTCTGACTACTATCAACCTAGAATAAATATTAACTTTGCCTTTGGAATTCGCATAATATCATGGTCACATTCTTATATATAAAAATATTATTTTGAAAATGTTAAAAAAAATTTTCCCATAAACCTAAAAAAATTAAATTAAATTAAACCTAAAATAATAAAATAAACTGAAACAAAAAAAATAATAATAATAAATAAATAAAATCACATGGATGACTATCCACACCCCCCAATCTAAAATCTACATTGTCCCCAATGTAATAATAATGTAATGCAGAGAACAATAAAAATAAAAGAAATGGTGGATAGTACCTAGCATGAAAAACTCACTTGCTAGGTGACATTAAAAAAGTTGAATATGATACTACACAAATGCTTCGTCAGACTGGGAGCATCAATCTGAATATTCTGGCTCATGAAGAGGGAAAGACTCCTCTCCCAAATGAAAGTTTTCCACATCTTCAATATCTGACCATTAACCTTGTACACATTACCATTACGTGGATTCTCAATTTCAACAGCCCCATGAGTATAAACATTCTTCACAATAAAGGGGCCTGTCCTTCTTGATCTTAACTTTCCCGGAAAGAACTGGAGATGGGAATTGTACAATAGGACCTTTTGCTGAGGTTCAAAATTCTTCCTCAGGATATTTTTGTCATTATAAGCTTTGGTCCTCTCTTTGTAGATTTTAGAATTTTCATAGGAGTCTCTCCTTAGCTTCTCTAATTCATTCAACTCTAATTTCCTTTGTACACTTGTTTGATCCATATCAAAGTTTAATTTCTTTATTGCCCAGTGGGCTCTATGTTCCAATTCCACAGGCAAGTGGCAAGCCTTCCCATACACCAATCTGTATGGAGACATTCCAATCGGGGTCTTATAAGCAGTCCTATAAGCCCATAAAGCGTCGGATAGTCTGAGGGATCAATCCTTCCTATCTGGCCTTATAGTTTTCTCTAAAATGTGTTTGATTTTCCGATTAGAAATCTCAGTTTGCCCATTCTTTTGTGGGTGGTATGGGGTACTCACTTTATGCTTGATGCCATATTTCTTCATCAAAGCCTCAAATGTCCTATTGCAAAAGTGAGACCCGCCATCATTAATGATGGCCTTTGGAGTTCCAAATCTAGAAAAAATATTTTCCTTAAGGAATCGTATGACCACTTTATTGTCATTGGTCCTACTTGGAACTGTCTCAATCCACTTTGAAACATAGTCCACACCAACCAATATATAAAGAAATCCAAAAGAAGATGGAAATAGGCCTATAAAATCAACACCCTAACAATCAAAAATCTCCAATGGCAAAATTGGAGATAAAGGCATCATGTTGTGTCGGGACACTCTTCCCAACCTTTTACATCTATCACAAGCAACACAGAAAGCATGGGTGTCTTTAAACATGGTGGGCCAGTAAAAACCACACTACATAATTTTTGCAGTGGTTTCTTAGCAGAAAAATGGCCACCACATGCTTCCATGTGGCAAAAAGAAATAACACTCTGATCTTCATCCTCTGGGACACAACGTCTAAAAATTGATCAGTCACATATTTATACAAATACGGGTCATCCCCGAAGAAGTTCATAACCTCGGTTTCAAAACGCTTCCTATCTTGTGACTTCCAATGATATGACATTTTTCCTGTTACAAGATAGTTCACTATATCCGCATACCAAGGCAATTTGGAGATCGCAAATAATTGTTCATCAGGAAAAGTGTCTTTAATATGCATCTCCTCAGTGGAATCATCTAACACTAATATGGAAAGGTGATCGGCCACTACGTTTTCTACTCATTTCTTATATTTTATCTCTAAGTTAAATTCTTGGAGTAGGAGGATCCATCTCAAAATTCTCGACTTTGTATCCTTCTTAGATAACAAATATTTCAAAGTTGAGTGATCCGTGAAAATGACCACTTTAGATCTCAGCAAGTAGGACCTAAACTTATCGAAAGCAAAAACTACTGCAAGTAACTCTTTTTCTGTTGTTGAGTAGTTTACTTGGGCTGAGTTTAGAGTTCTACTCGCATAGTGAATAACGTAGGGCTGTTTATCTTTCCTTTGGCCCAAAACAGTCCCTATGGCATAATCACTTGCATTGCACATTAGTTCAAAAGGAAGTGTTTAATCTGGTGGACGCATGATAGGTGCAGTGGTAAGAGATGATTTAATTTTATTAAAGGCATTTGCACACTCATCTGTCCACTTAAATGGAACATCCTTTTGAAGAAGATTAGTCAAGGGTCTAGTAATGATATTAAAGTCCTTGATGAATCTTCTATAGAAGCCAGCGTTCCCTAGAAGTGATCTAATATCTCTAACAGTTCGGGGGATAGTTAGATTAGCAATAATGTCGAGTTTTGAACGATCTACCTCGATTCCATTTTTGGAGATAACATGACCCAAAACAATTCCCTTTTGAACCATGAAATGACATTTTTCCCAATTTAAGACAAGGTGTTTCTCTTCATACCTAGACAAGACAAGAGATAAATTGTTGAGGCATTCCTCAAAACTACTCCCAAATACAGAGAAGTCTTCCATGAAAACCTTAAGAAACTTCCCAACAATATTTAAAAAAATACTTAACATACACCATTGGAAAGTTGCTAGAGCGTTACACAATCCAAATGACATCCGTTTGAAAGAAAATGTGCCAAATGGACAAGTGAACGTGGTTTTCTCTTCGTCTTCCGGGGCTATCTCTATTTGATTATATCCGGAATATCTATCAAGAAAACTATAGAAGGAGTGACCTGCTACCCTCTCTAAAACTTTATCAATGAATGGTAGAGGGAAATGGTCCTTCTTTGTGACCTGGTTCAATTTTCTATAGTCAATGCAAACACGTCAACCTGTGGTGACACGTGTTGGTATGAGTTCATTATTAGAATTTTGCACAATAGTTATTCCGGATTTCTTTGGGACTATTTGAGTTGGACTCACCCAAACACTATCGGATATTGGGTAGATGATTCTCACATCCAACAATTTGATCACCTCATTTTTTACAACTTCCATCATGTTTGGATTAAGACGCCTTTGAGGTTGTCTAATTGGTTTGGCGTCCTCATCGAGGTGGATCTGATGGGTGCATATGGAAGGGCTTATACCCTTGATATCAGAAATGGTCAACCCAAGGCTCCTTTGTGGTCCCTTAGAACATTCAACAATTTAATCTCTTGATCCTTGTCGAAAAATGAAGAGATCACCACAGGGTAAGTTTTACTTTCACCTAAGTATACATACTTAGGCTCATTTGGTAGTGGTTTTAAATCAAACTTTGAAACATTGGTTGGTGATGGTAGAGGTCGCGAGTCCTCTATAGATATGATTTGAGTGCGCGGTCTCCATTGGTACATACCAATGTCCTGGGTGGTAGTGCTTTCATTATCATCACAAATTTCAGCAAGCATTTTTTCTAAATAAAAAATTTTCAAGTCCCCAATGACTTGAACTAATTCCTCAGTCAGACTAGGTTCCAATTCCTCTTCTTCTGTCAAGCAATCCATGAAATTCAGCTCATGGATTTCATTATTATCAATGGGCTGCTTACATAGATTAAAAATATTTAGCTCTAGAGTCATGTTACCAAAAGACAAGTTCATCATTCCATTCCTGTAATTTATGATTGCATTTGAAGTTGCTAGGAATGAGCGGCCTAAAATAATGGGAACTTGAGCGCTAGCATTTACACATGGTTCAGTGTTTAGTACAATAAAATCCACGGGGAAGTAGAATTTCTCCACTTAGACTAGTACGTCCTCTAAAATTACCCTTGGTACCTTAATGGAGCGGTCAGCGAGTTGGAGTGTAATCATGGTTGGTTTAAGCTCGCCTAACCCCATTTGTTTGTAAAACGAATAAGATACTAAGTTGACACTTGCACCCAAATCTAGCAAAGCATGCTCAATTTAGAAATTTTCAATAATACAAGGAATAGTGGGACTTCCCGGGTCTTTATATTTGGGTACAACCTTTTGTTGAATAATAGCACTCACTTTCTCAGTAAGGAAGGCCTTTTTGTGTACATTTAATTTCCTCTTTATAGTGCACAAGTCCTTGAGATATTTAGCATATGATGGAATTTGTTTAATGGCATCAAGCAGAGGAATATTGACAGTAACCTTTTGGAGCACATCCAACACCTCTTGATATTTCATGGGGACAGTCGGATTCTGAAGTCTAGATGGGAATGGAACTGGAGGCTCATATGACTTAGTCTCTTTACCCTTTTGTTGTTGCGGCTTTTGAACCATAGCCGGTTCATCATTTTCTTGAGACAGTGGCTCATCCTCCGGTATTTCTACCGGTTGCATTATCTTATTATCGATCTCTTTTCCACTTCTCAAGGTAATGATGGCCTTAGCTTGTTCATGATGTAAGTCATTTGGATTTGAGTCTCCAATGAAATGTGTATTTCTAAGGTTTGGCACAGGTTGAGAAGGAAGGGTGCGTTTTTTCCTAGCATTTAGTTGAGTCTTAATCCTAGCCACAGCTGTCTTTAATTCCTGATTTAATTGGATTAGAGACTGATTCATTTGAGCTTGAGAGTTCATGAATGCGGTCAATGCATCCTCCACAGATGATCGCTTTGGCGAGGGCACATATGGTGCATTGTTAGGTGCCCCAAATAAGTTATTTTGTGAAGGCATTTGAGGTGTATTAGGCGCATTAATTTGTGGTCCATTCCTCCAACAAAGATTAGGGTAGTTACACCAATTTGGATTATACGTATTTCCCATTGGTTGCATAACTGACCTCTGGTAGTTATTTATAGCATTTGCTTGATCATGCTCATGCGTGATATTTTGTACAACTGAGATTAATGAACAATCTTTTGTGTCATGATCTGTACCACCACAAATGCTACAAAAATTACCTAAGGAAGTGTTTGCTTTAACCATATCAACCTTCCTAATTTCCAAGGCTTCGGCCTTTCTAACCAATGCAGCGAATTTTGCATTAAGGTCGTCTTCCTCTCTTAGGACATCATCCCCGATTTCTCTCTAGGAATGGGTCTAGTTTGGTCTGATTTAGCAGAGACATTCCATGTCTGTGTATTCTCTGCTAACATATCTAGAAAATCCCAAGCCTCATTATGATCTTTGTCAAGAAAGGTTCCACCACACATCATTTCTATGAACTAACGGGTATCCATGGTGAGCCCCTTTTGGAACGCATCAATCACGTGCCATGGTTCATAACCATGATGTGGACAAGTAATTAGAATGTCTTTGAAGCGCTCCCAAGCTTGAAAAAATAGTTCATTCCCCTTTTGGGAGAATGACATGATTTCTTATTTCAGTGCATTTGTTTTGTGCTCGGGAAAGAACTTTTTCAAAAACTCTCTACTTAAAGCTTGCCATGAAGTGATGGTATTAGGTCTTAGAGAGTTGAGTCATCCTTTGGCCCGATCCTTTAGAGAAAATGAGAATAAGCTAAGCTTAAGTACATCCCTATTGCCATTATTTACTTGTAACGTTGTAATTACTTCCTCAAAGTCCTTGAGGTGCAAGTAGGGGCTTTCAGAATCCAAGCCATGAAATTTAAAAATTAATTGAATCACACCTGGTTTAAAATTAATGTTCCCTGTGTGAGCAGGGAACACTATGCAAGATGGTAAAGTTGATCTTTCAGGGTGTAAATGTTCACGTAAAGTCCGTGGTTGGTTTAACACATTCCTATGAACTTCATTTTCATCCTCAAGAGGAGGATTAAATTGATTTTCTCTATTTTGATTTATAGTTGGATTTGGCAGATTTGGATTTGGATTATCAAATAGGTATACCATGAAATCCAAGTGATGTTGAGTGCCTCTTCTAAGGGAATGATCAAGGCCCGGAACTAGTCCACCTTCAGAGGAGAGTCGATTGTTTTGATCTCTACCCTAACTGGACATAAACCATCCACACCACACAACAAATACCACTAATTCAAATAGCAAGTATGATACTTAAAATAAAAATAAAAACTTAAATCAACAACCCAGGCAGCAGAGCCGACCATGAGGGTTCAGTCCACAAAAAAAATAAAAATAAATAAATAAATCAATAAAAGTAAAACTAATGCAGAAATTAAACTATGTTAATCTGGAAAATAGATTCAACGGATGATCTTTGTGATTAAACAGCAACTGTAGGACAACCATAGCACTTGGGTAATGAAATCCCAAGCTGGACAACCTTATGTCATAGTTAGTGCTTGAAAGACCCAACTGAATTTATTTTCAAAGAAAAAGAAAAGAAAAGAAAAGAAAATTCTACAGAAAATTTGGAAGGTTTAGAAGAGAACTTACCTTAGAAAAAAAAAACTTACCTTAGTTAACTTGCATAAATCTGATCTCTCTAAGTCTCTCCCCGGCAACGGTACCAAAAACTTGATTGCTTGCCTCCAAGTGCAAAGGTTCGTAAGTAATATCCCGTGAATACAGGGTCGATCCCATAGGGAGATGAATTGTGAGAGGAAAAAAAATCAATTGCTAAACAAACTAAGTAATAAAAATTAATCTGATGATTTGATTTTGGAATTTTTGAATGGATGTAATTCAATTGAATAAAATAACACCCAAGCTTTAAAGTTCCTCACATACGTTAATGTTCTAAAATCATGATGACTTGGATAACACAACTAGGATCTGAGCACTATGGTCAGCCTAGTCGGAAAATAAAACAATTTAAGTATTTTAATAAATGATATAAAATATTATAAAATTATGGATTTGCACCATTGACATATATTCTCAAGCGTTAGTGATTTTAAGTATTCAATATCTATAGGATAATGAATATCAAAGAAATATAACAAGTTGAGAACATCTCCTATCTAGGAAATCTGATTGATCTAGGGTAAGCCTATCTATCAATGTGGATCTCATATGATGGAAACATATGGATCTCATAAGAGGATAAAAAACAAAACCTAAATAATACATAACATGTATACACCATTCTTCTCATCAATAAAACAATCAATCATTATAATTTTAAAGAAATATTAAACCCATGTGCTTCCCTTCTAGCTTGGGCTAGAAGGAACTTAGAAAAGCATAATTAAATTGTAGAAAGCAATAAGAAAGAAAGAAAAAATGCCAATAGAAAAGATCTAAAAAAATAACTTATAAAACTTTAATAAAACTAAAAACTCCTTAAAAACCCTAAAATTTGCTTTGGGATGCCTTGAATAATGTTTAAGAATGCCCTAGGAACCCCTATTTATAAGTAGGGAACTCTAATTTTCGTATAAAGTTGAAAAACCTTAGAATTCACCTCACATATACGTATTTTCCTAAAATAGACTTCTCACTGAATAGTTCATTTAAAACAGACTTCCTGCTGTGTAATTTCCCAAAATAAACTTCACAGCTTCATAATACACTTTTCAGAACTATTTCAGGATTCTTCACTTCAAATCTTCAATTCTCTTCATTCTTCACTTAGTTTTCTTGGATCTTTGGCATGTGAATTCTTCAATCATGGTCTCCTAAGATCAATCCCTTGCTTTGGTAATTCTTGAGCATCAAAATCATGCTTTTAACACCATTTTTCAATCCAAGCACTTAAATTCACCTTGCAACACATACATAACTAAAATAGAATATTAAGCGGATTCATGTTCATAAAACCAAGATATAAATGGGGAAAATTATGCAATATTTGAGTCTCAACAACCGGCAATTTCCAAAGAAAGAACTCTCTCTCTCTCTCTCTCTCTCTCTCTCTCTCTCTTCCTATTTTCATGTCCGCTTGGGATTCGAACGGACAACCGCTAACATCATTCATAGCCCTCCAGCTTGGCCCATATTAATGATTTGAACCACCCATTAGATGAGGATGAAGCTCCCAATCAAAACCCAGTGAGCGCTTGCCAGGAAGAAATTAAGAGACAGTCCCCCATCCATCTGGACGTTCGTGTAATCACACCAAGAACAACTCAATGGGCCACCCAGTGTTAGTGCACTCATTCTTGCACTCTGGTTTGTCAATCAAATGAGTCGTTGTGTCATAAAGTCAATTAAGCCTTTGAAAAGTAAAGATCAAAGACATAAGTGGAGCAGAAGCATCAAGGTGGTAAGAACAGGTAAACAAGTGGCCTTGGTGATCTTAACCCTTGACCCAAAACAATTCTTTAACCTCTAGATGATGTGGATCCATTAGGATAACTTATTTTAATAATCTCTTAAGCCACAAGATCCTATATCCTATCACGATTGGCTTAGCACTTGGAGGTTTGTGTTGCTGAAATAAACAACTGAGATCAACAACCTTCGGTCCGACCAAAGATGTTTCGATCTGACTGAACAAAGGCATTGTAGGACCAAAAACAAAAACATGAAAATCTGGTCACTGTTCGGTTAGACTCGGTCTAACCGAATGGCAACTTCGGTCCCACCGAAGAATGCTTCGGTCCGACCGAAATTGGGCCAAAATAGTCCAGCAAGCATTGGCTCTAATTCAGTTCGACCGAAGTGCGATTGAAGGACAACTTTGGTCCGATTGAGAATAGCTGAAACTGTCCAGTAGCCTTTTATCCTTATTCAGTCTGACCAAGAGAAAATTTGGTCCAATTGAAGATAATTCGGTGAAACCGAAGACCTCCTCGATGTAATCAAAAGATAGTTGTTAAAGATCCGTTAGGACATTTTCCCTATAAAAACAGCATCTAGATCTTTATGAAAAGGATGGACTTTGGTAGTTTAGAGTCTCTAGTGCACCCCAAGCCTAATCTATAGCCTATAACTCTTTTCCACTGAGATTCATGTCTTCTTCCTTGTGATTCATCACACAAATAAGCATTTTATGCTTCTATTAAGGAAGAACATAATCTCATGGCTTCTCTAGAGTATTAAGACCAACCTTATGGGTATATCTATAGTCTCTATGATACTCTAGAGTGTCCATTCGTTGAATCCCCTAGGTATAACAACTTCATATTAATTATAGGAGATATAACCCACTCCCGTCACCTTGGTCATCATGAAAGAAGGATCAAATATAAGGAGATTGATCGTGGAGCTGAAGCCTTGGCAAAGCAACAGTAGCATGATTGGGGGAGCATCGGGGAGCTGATTGAAGCACAGGAGAGTGGAGATCAAGCAACTTAAGAGGAGCTCAAAAAGGGAATCAATCCAATAAGTGTCATTGTTAGGAGTCCATAGGTTAGTCTCCTTCCTCATGTGAGATTGAGGCTAAGAGTTTATTATCCTCAAACAAAACTAGGTTCTTGTGTACAACCTTAGCTCTTCGCTACGACCTAAATTTGTGGTTCCTGTGTAGGACTTTGTGTGAGACCCGACCCTAGTTCCCATGTTTACATGTATGTGTGTGAGTATGCATCTTGTTCGTCATGGTCTTGCGGTCCTACCGGTCGAATTCCGGCGACCCGCGACCTTCAAATTGTGTTTATGGTCACCTTGAGTTCAGTCACGTAGACCCGACTCGGATCAACCCAAGACCTATGTCATCTCGTTCGTATCGTCGTTGCGGTTCCAACGACGCGTCTTGTGCGTCAATCCGACCTATGGATCAAAAGTTATGAGCATTTCATCATGTGGCCCACTTTTGTACAAAAGCATGTGGACCACCTCCATGGCACAATTTCCCATGCACACCACACACACACACTACACTATTGCATGGAATAAACACTACCCACCCTAAACACTACCCATACCTAACCTACCCTAGCAACATTGTTATTGTCACCATAGGTTATTATTACTTCCCTTAAAAAGATTTTCCCTCTCTTTCCCTCTCATTTCTCTCTCTCTCTCTTCTCTTCTTCTCCAGCAACTTCTCTCCCATCTCCCTCTCTTCTCCAGCCCCATTTCCCCTTTAATCTTCCAAATCCAACCATCTAAATCCAATCTCATCCATTGATATGGATCCCTTGGTGCACTAGGAGCTAGGAGGTCCAAGTTTGGAGCAATCTAAGGTGGGTGTACTCCTAGGATGGAGGATTTCTATTTTATGTTCTTAGATCTCCTTTTTTTTGTGTGGGAAGTGTAGGGCCCACCAATCCATGGTGGAGATCCTACATCATCCCTTAGTTGTGGCCAAATGGCCTTTTTGATGCATGCATGTCCATGCATGGGGTTTCCCTTCTATAGGCCCCCATCATGGAGGATTACTTGGATTTTATAGTATGATGGGTCATCTAGACCCTAGAATCATGGTTGGGATGGCATCCCAACCATTGATCTTGAATCTAGAACATGCATGTGGTGGATCTTTGTTGTAACCTATGAATAAAAGGAATGTATGGTGTGATTGATGAAGGGGAGGGCCTCAATGTGGCGGAGCCCCTCCTCTTGTGGCCGATTCTTCATTTATTTTATTTTATTTTATTTTTCTTTATGATAGAATTCTGATCTTGCATGTGTGGCCCACCTTGTAGGCCAACAAAAATCCAGACCAACCATGGAGCTTGGACGCCTATAGAGTCCATCCTTAGACATGTGGCCCCAAAATCTATCTAAATGGAACACATGCAAGGGGTATTTGATGATGGGGAAGGTCTGGACATTTGTGGGGCCCACTGGGGTGGTCCACCACACAAATTCCTAGGGTTAAATCCCATGAAAAACCATGTTTATATTTTAATCATTTCTATTACATATTGCTGTCCAAATCTGCCTGGATAGATTTTTGGGCCACTTTGGGGCCTGATTTATGGGTCTTTGGTGGGAATAATGAAACAAAATAATATGTGATTCTTGTATCCTTATGACCCATCTACAACCATCCCAAATTTCAGCCCCATCTGACCTTCATTGGGGTCCCAAAGGTGTGGTCCAAATGAGGTGGACAGTCTGGATTTTCTGCACTATTCCAGCAATATTCCACCCTGGACAGGTTGGAATTTCAAAAATTATTAAAATATTTTTGGGTGTCTAAAAATTATGAGAATTTATAGGAAGGTGGTCCACTCATGGTGGGACCAACCTACAAAATTTTGGGGCCAATGGAAACCTGTACACACCATGGTGGTGGCTGGATTGGCCCATTACAATATGGTGTCCAGATCAGTCCGATTTTCAGGACAGATTGATTTCTTTAAATAAAATAAAATATTTTTAGGTGTCCAAAAATTCTAAAATTTCGTGAAGTTGTGGTCCACCCATGGTGAGACCTACCTACCAACTTTCAGGGCCAATGGACCCCTGTGCACATCGTGGCGAGGGCCGGACTGGCCCACCACATTGGGATGTCCAGGTCTGTCCGATTTTCTGGACAGACTGTCTTGTTTAAATTAATTAAAATACTTAGGAATATTCAAAAATTCTAAAATTTTGTGGGGGTATGTCCAACCTATTGAAGTATCACTCTGAAAAATTTCAGCCCTAACTGACCCTGTTTGGGCATCCAAAAGAATGGGCCAAAATAGTTGGACTACCAGATTTTTCTGCTGTGCAGTCCAGCAATGTGCCTTGATAAAAAACCATAATTCAAAATTATTTCCTCTGATGGTGGGCCACCTTTTTGGGTTTTTTCTCATTGTATGCATGATGAGGGACCTTGGCCCTCAATTTTCAGAGTTTTAGAGGCCCTGGGCCCACTCCAATGGAGTGCCCAAATTTAGGACAACAACATGTTATAATTATGTTTGGCCTTTGGGCTGAAATTTTGAGGAGTGGGGCCCAACACATTGTGAAGAATCTTAGAGGTAATAATTTATACATTTAGTTCCTTAAATGTTGGGCCTAATAAATACACTTTTGAGGCCCACCACAGTTGAATTTAATTGGGTCCATGAATGTGACTAGTTGTTGAACTCTTTGAGCCCAATTGGGTTGGAACTTTCTAGATAGGCCCATTGAACTCTTGGGCCATTTTTGCCATACTATTGTGTTTGATTAGTGGGCCAGATTACACAAGTATATGGGCCCTTGATTGCCCACCAAATCAACTTTATACTTGGGCCGGGTTGTAGGCCCAACTTACTTGGCTAAGAACATGACATTTGCCCATGTGATTTGAGCAATGGGCTGCCCACTAGGCCATAACAATATATGGGATTAGTAGCCTTTATGTTGGGCCCTAACCTTTCCCCTGTGAGCCCATAGTGGTATATATGGGTTGGGCTATGTGTGTTCCCCATGGACCCATGTTTTGGATAGGTATTGGGCCGCCTTTCTGAAGCCCAACATGAATGTATGTGGTATGTAATGGCTGTCCATTTCTTATTTCTAATGTTGTGTGGGCCTTGGGCCTTGATCCGTAATTAATTAGAGATGGGCTACCTCTTGGGGACCAATTGTGGTTGGATGTCCACATTGTTGGCCCTAAGGTAGGCCCATGGGCTTCTATGGGTGGTTAAAGGCCCACCATAGACTCTTGCTAGGCTCATTTCATCTATTTAGGCCCATATCATTGTTCTCCTTAGTCTCATGGGTTACCCCAGGTATATGGGCCCCCACTAGAGGTTGTATTCCTTATGAGGAATTGGTTAAGTACCTAGACCCTTCATAGTTAGGTAGAGAGTTCATCTTCACCTCATTGGCACCCCTATTCATCTTCATGGCCCACTCCCATACGCATCATATGCGTGCTTGGTTGAGGTATGATTGGCCATGGTTGTGTCATTGTGTAGGACATGTTGGTATCTCCCCGAGAGATGGATGCTTGGGATTGATGCATGGGTGATTGTGTGATTCATGCATCTGACATTGCATAGCTTATGGATATCTGCCCTTACTTCATCAGGGCCTTGCCTCCACAGGGGTATTCGTGGATGGCTGTATGTGTGGACACCGAAAATATTAGTTGAGCATACCGGGTGCATAGGATGCCCATGGGTGAAATCCCCAAAACTTCCATGGTACCAAGGATCTGCTCCAACGCCGTGACCGGGTGGAATATATGAGCGCACGAGGGCCTTATACCATTAGGCCGCGTCTCCCCTTGTCGTGTAGTCGGTTGGATAGGGGTGTGGCCTTACGCACGATGTGAGGAGGCATTCTGAGCCGAGTCGACCGCCTCGTAAATGGGTCCGCTACCTTCGGGCCTTGTTGGTGATTGGTATCCGCGGGCGGGTAGTGAGGTCTCTTACGCTCGTTTGTTGTGCGGGGTCAGTAGAGCGGCGATCATTCAGATAGTGTAATAGACCCGGTGATTTCCTTATGATCGGAAATGTACATGACTTGTGGTTTGGATATGAGCAATGACATTACTTGCATTGCATTAGCATTGGTTGTACAAGCCCCTTCATGCATTGCCTTGGCATGGCACCCAGTACTCATTACATCTTATTCATGATAAGCCTGGGTAAGGCTAGTGATATCCTCATTGATCATGCTTCTCTCCTTGTATTTCCTACTACTCTTCTGTGCACCATTATCACACACCTACACCACCCTCTAAGCTTCTATAAGCTTATGCACGATTGATGCGTGCAGGATACTCTAGGCAGGCGACACAGTAGTAGAGCATGGAGTAGAGCTGAGCATTTGAGGACTCCAGTGTTGCTGACCTTTCTCTCTTTTCCTTTTATCTCATGTATGTCCTTTGGGCCTTATGAATGATTGTAAAAGTTCAAATTTATAGTGGATTTTGTGATGTGTGCCTTTGTTATTCTCAGATGTTCTTGCTATGATCTTGGGTATGTTCGTATTGGAATGATTATACTGTTATAAAAATCCTCCTTGTAGGATCCCAGGATCGGAACCTGCCTCAGGAGCCGAGAATGGGGTACTATGGAGGCTGTTGCGTTCAGAACCGGTCATCGGAATCCTTGTGAGTCCGGTTACTGAGTCTGGGGCGTGACAGGAATTGGTATCAAAGCATAGCAAGTAATTCTGGAATAACTCAGGATAACATCACATGTCTGCCAAGAACATAGGACAAGTAGTGTCCCGAGATTCTTCTCTTCGCTCCGTATTGAGCCTATAATTGTCTTGATTCCTTGCGACGTCATTATTTTGTAAATGATGACGCGTGGACGTGGCGCCCGTGGTCGTGGCACCCGTGGTCATGGCGCCCGTGGTCGTGGTGCCCGTGGTCGAGGCGCCCGAGGTACCCATCCTACTCGAGCACATCCTGCTCCCATTGTTGAGGATCCGATTCCTGAGGTCCCTATCCGACCTGCTCCCCCAGTTGAGCCCATAGTGCCCGTACCTCCAGTTGCTCCGGTTCCCCCACCTATCCCCTCTCCTCAGCCTGCTGTTCTAGCTACAGAGGCTCCAGTTGCTCCCGTTCCCCCACCTATTCCCCTCCTCGGTCTGCAACATTCCGGTTTCGGAGGCTCTGCTCCGATGGCCGTACCCGTGCCTCACCCGAGCGCAGCACCACCACGCTTTTCCGAAGCGGTACCTATAGGAGTTGAGCATTTTCGACGGTGATGCGGTGGTTGCCACCGCATTGCGGAACCGTCGACCGGCCTACCACCGAGGTTGAGGTTTCAGGCGGTCGACTTACCACGTGCTAGTGCGATAGCCCGAGAGTTCGGCGGACATGATCCCCGAGGTTTAGTGGTGATCCGACCCTTCTGCGGTGAGGCTTGGCGCCACCGAGGTTGCGAGGATTTTGACACTATTCGGTGTCTGCGGGCGAAGAGAGTATCCCTTGCCACCTACCTTCTTCGTGGTGAGGCCCGACACTGGTGGTCATCCTTGTCCAGGATGGTTGGGGCTCAGTTCGTTTGGACATGGGAGGAGTTTGTGACCCGCTTCGACCAGAAGTTCTTCCCTGAGCATGTTCAGATCCAGCGGGCGATCGAGTTTGAGACCCTAGTGCAGGGCGATATGATTGTATCTCAGTATGAGGCTCGTTTCTTGGCCTTGTCAGGTCGCTTCTCATCTCACCAGCGATGAGAAGATGAGGGCCCGTCGTTTTGTGACCGGTTTGCGTCCTGCCCTTCGCAGTCGTGTGGTGGGGCATCGCTTGGAGACTTTTGACCAGGTTGTGCATCGGGCACTAGTTTATGAGGAGGATGGGCTATGACCCAGAGATCGAGAGAGCAGAGTTCCAGTGGAGACCGGAAGAGGAGTGCACCAGCCAGCAGTTCTAGGCCGCATCGTCAGCAGAGGCGGAGGGGCAGATCAGGGTATCGGTAGCCTGCGGTTCAATCAGTAGCCTCTTCATCGTCATCAGCACCGCCAGCTGCTTCATCTTCTGACCCCTTTTTCGGTGTATGCTTCGGTTGTGGACAGGCCGGGCATCGGAGGCGTGAGTGCCCTCTCCCCATTCGAAGCGGCCGGCGGCCACCGCGATTGCCCCCTCCTCGTCCTCCTCGGCGGCGACGGCCGAGCACGGCTTTCCACCGGCCGCTCCTGGGGCTCCTCCTCCACGGCGAGCGGCCGGTGGGACCACCTCGGCGAGACATCGGCGAGACGAGAGACGGCGGCGACGGCAGCGGCAGCGGCCGGCCACGGCACCGGCGAGAGGGGATATCCGTATGTTGTTCGATCCCTTGGTCCAGTGTGTATAGCAGCCCAGCAGGCTCAGATTCAGGACCCTCAGTCTTCCGGCTTGCTTCCCTTACCAGCTCAGGGTCGTTTTATTCAACGCGGCGGCAGACGCCTTGAGCCAAGACCCGCAGTCATCGACCGGTGGAGTCGTTGAGGGTATTCTTCTTGTTTCTGCTTGTGTTGCTCATGTTTTGTTTGATTCTGGTGCTTCCCATTCTTTTGTGGCCGAGCAGTTTTGCCGATCGACCGGTATTCGTCGGAGGCCGTGTCGAGGCCTTGGCCGTTCGACTCCCATGGGGAAGTCTATTGTGCTAACCGTCCTTGTCCTTCTTGCCGGTGTTAGTGGGCGAGATGTTCCTCCTGCGATCTATTCATGATGCTTGATGGCGAGGATTTGATGTGATTGCAGGTATGGGGACGGCTGCACTGAGTATCGTGCCATCTTGGGATCTGTGCCGCAAGGACGATCACGTTTCATATCGAGGCTTGCAGTGTTCGGATTCGTCGCCGATCCCGAGGAGAGCTGCTATCTAGTTTATTAGCTTCGGTTGTTGAGGATTCTATGGCGAGAGAGTATTGAGCGATTGCCGATTGTTTGTGAGTACCGGATGTGTTTCAAGAGATCGAGTTTACGCCGCGTCGGCAGTGGAGTTCAGATTGATTTGGTGCCGGTGCCGCACCTATCTCGAAGGCCCCCTACCGGATGACAGTTAGAGTTGAGGGCTGCAGGAGCGATTAGATAAGCTCTGGGAGTTAGGTTTTATTCGTCCGGCAGTTCACCTTGGGAGCCCCGGTATTGTTTGTGAAGAAGAAGGATGGTTCGTTGCGACTCTGTGTAGATTATCGTGAGCTCACAGAGTCACCATCAAGAATCGATACCCGCTCCCCCGTATTGATGATCTGTTTGATCGGTTGCGAGTGTGATATTTTCCAAGATAGACTTGCGTTAGGTTACCATCGATTCGGGTCGAGAGGAGGACATTAGAAGACGGCTTTCGAACACGCTATGGTCACTTTGAGTTTACGGGTCATGTCATTCGGATTGACCAACGCGCTCGCCGTATTCATGCGGTGATGAACGAGGTTTTTGCCATTCCTCGATCGGTTCGTGGTGGTATTCATTGATGATATTCTTGTATATTCGAGAACCCGAGGACCATCTTTGAGCACTGCGGATTGTGCTTGAGACCCTCCGTGCCCACCCCGGTGTATGCGAAGCTAGAGAAGTGCGAGTTTTGGCGGGAGGAGATGAAGTTCCTCGGTCACGTAGTGACGAGGAGGGTGTCATTTGTGGACCCCTCGAAGGTTGATGCGGTGCGTCGGTGGGGCCGACCCACGAACGCGCCGAGATTCGCGGCTTCCTTGGTCTAGCGGGATATTATCGACGGTTTATCGAGGGTTTCTCCCGTATTGCGGCACTCGGCCCGACCCGGTTGACGCGGAAGGGTGTCGAGTTCGTGCAGGGAGTGACGCTTGTGAGGAGGCATTTGCGGAGTTGAAGGACCGCCTCACGTCCGCTCTGTTGTCACTCTTCCCGATGGGAGTGAGGGTTTTGTTGTTTTCACCGATGCCTCTAGAGTTGGCTTGGGGTGCGTCGATGCGACATGCGAAGCCGATGGACGTATGCCTCGCGCCGGCTCAAGGTCCATGAGGTGAACTACCCCACTCATGATTTGGAGCTTGCGGCGATTGTCTTCGCACCGAAGGTGTGGAGGCATTATCTATATGGGGTCGGGTTCGAGCTCTTCTCGGATCATAAGAGCTTGAAGTATCTATTTTCACGAGTTTGAGTTGAACTGCGCTGAGGTGATGGATGGAGTTCTTTGAAAGATTATGATTTTGACCTTCGTACCACCGGGTAAGGCAAACGTGGTGGCGGATGCGCCACCGTCGGCCCACGAGACAGTGGCACATATGATGGTTCGACGGTGGCGGATGCTCGAGGATGTTTGAGTTTGACTTTGAGTTCGGTCTCAGATCTTCCATTGTTGACTTTCGAGCTTATCGATTCAACCCTCTTTGGTGGCTAGGGTGATCGAAGCTCGGCAGACGGACGAGTCACTACGGGAGTACCGGCGAGAGACCGCATCCGTGGAGCGGTCGGTAGCGCGATTGGTTCCGATGGTGGATTACGCTTGAGGCGATTGTGTGTCCCGAATGTGCCGAGTTGCGTCGTGATCGATGGCCGAGGCACACCGATTGAGACTTACTATCCACCGGGCTCCACGAAGATGTATCATGATATGAGGAGGCAATACTTCCGGCAGGGGATGGCGTCAGTTGCAAGTTTTGTGGCCGAGTGTGACACATGCCAGCGTGTCAAGGCCAATCATCAGAGACCCCCTGGTCCCTTGCAGCCGTTGAGCGTTCCAGAGTGGAAGTGGGAGCACGTATCGATGGACTTCATTGCAGGGTTGCCAAGGACTCAGCGCGGTCACGATACCATCTGGGTTATCGTCGATCGTTTAACAAAGTCGGCTCATTTCATTCCAGTGCGTGCTTCCTGGTTTATGGACCGGTTAGCAAGGATATTCATTGAGGAGATAGTGAGACTGCACGGTGTTCCAGTTTCGATCGTTTCAGACCGAGACTCCAGATTTACGTCTCAATTTTGGAGGAGTTTCCAGTAGGCATTGGGGGTCACCTTGCGCCTCAGCACCGCTTATCATCCGCAGACGGATGGGCAGACCGAAAGGGTCAACCAGATCCTTGAGGATATGCTTAGAGCTTGTGTGATCGACTTTGCAGGTAGTTGGGATGAGCATACGAGCCTCGCAGAGTTCGCGTACAACAATAGTTATCGGCGACTATCGGCATGGCTCCTTTGAGGCACTTTATGGTAGGCCCGTGCGAGATCTCCTAGTTGTTGGACCGAGGTTGGAGAGCGTCGTCTCTTAGGTCCCGAGCTTGTCTTTACTGACGTCGAGGCTATTGATGTTATCGAGCAAAGGATGCGCACGCGCCGGCT
Organism: Magnolia changhungtana; assembly: GCA_030180095.1. Classification (NCBI taxonomy): domain Eukaryota; kingdom Viridiplantae; phylum Streptophyta; class Magnoliopsida; order Magnoliales; family Magnoliaceae; genus Magnolia; species Magnolia changhungtana. The sequence goes on from JASAUF010000660.1 coordinate 187,659, forward strand.
CAGGCGGCATAAGAGTTTCTTGATCGTCGGCGTCGACCCCTTGAGTTCGCGATCGGGGACATGGTATATCTCAAGGTCTCGCCTATGAAGGGTGTGGTACGCTTTGGTGTGAAGGGCAAGCTCGCCCCAAGATTTATTGGACCTTTTGAGATTACCAAGCGCATAGGCGCTGTGGCCTATAGGCTTGCCTTACCTCCTGAGTTGTCCGCGATCCACAATGTATTCCATGTTTCTATGTTGCGGAAATGTAGGTTGGACACTATTCCCGTGATTGATTGGCAGCCACTTGAGGTCCGTGAGGATGCTTCCTACATTGAGCAGCCTATTCGTATTCTCGATGGGAAGGAGCAAGTCCTCAGGACCAAGTTCATTCCCTAGGTGAAGGTGCAATGGGGTCATCATTCGGAGACCGAGGCGTCTTGGGAACGCGAGGCCGAGATTAGAGAGCGTTATCCCCATTTATTTGATGATTGATAGATATATGATTGTTTGTATTACCTTTCTTGTAAGATGATTGTTATATGATGGTGGTGTTTTATTTTTTCTTTTGTCCTGGATTGGTCAATTTCGAGGACGAAATTTCTTTGTTGGTGGGGAGGATTGTGAGACCCGACCCTAGTTCCCATGTTTACATGTATGTGTGTGAGTATGCATCTTGTTCGTCATGGTCTCGCGGTCCTACCGGTCGAATTCCGGCGACCCGCGACCTTCAAATTGTGTTTATGGTCACCTTGAGTTCAGTCACATAGACCCGACTCGGATCGACCCAAGACCTATGTCATCTCGTTCGTATCGTCGTTGCGGTTCCAACGACGCGTCTTGTGCGTCAATCCGACCTATGGATCAAAAGTTATGAGCATTTCATCATGTGGCCCACTTTTGTACAAAAGCATGTGGACCACCTCCATGGCACAATTTTCCATGCACACCACACACACACACACTATTGCATGGAATAAACACTACCCACCTAAACACTACCCATACCTAACCTACCCTAGCAACATTGTTATTGTCACCATAGGTTATTATTACTTCCCTTAAAAAGATTTTCCCTCTCTTTCCCTCTCATTTCTCTCTCTCTCTCTCTTCTCTTCTTCTCCAGCAACTTCTCTCCCATCTCCCTCTCTTCTCCAGCCCCATTTCCCCTTTAATCTTCCAAATCCAACCATCTAAATCCAATCTCATCCATTGATATGGATCCCTTGGTGCACTAGGAGCTAGGAGGTCCAAGTTTGGAGCAATCTAAGGTGGGTGTACTCCTAGGATGGAGGATTTCTATTTTATGTTCTTAGATCTCCTTTTTTTTTGTGTGGGAAGTGTAGGGCCCACCAATCCATGGTGGAGATCCTACATCATCCCTTAGTTGTGGCCAATGGCCTTTTTGATGCATGCATGTCCATGCATGGGGTTTCCCTTCTATAGGCCCCCATCATGGAGGATTACTTGGATTTTATAGTATGATGGGTCATCTAGACCCTAGAATCATGGTTGGGATGGCATCCCAACCATTGATCTTGAATCTAGAACATGCATGTGGTGGATCTTTGTTGTAACCTATGAATAAAAGGAATGTATGGTGTGATTGATGAAGGGGAGGGCCTCAATGTGGCGGAGCCCCTCCTCTTGTGGCCGATTCTTCATTTATTTTATTTTATTTTATTTTTCTTTATGATAGAATTCTGATCTTGCATGTGTGGCCCACCTTGTAGGCCAACAAAAATCCAGACCAACCATGGAGCTTGGACACCTATAGCAGTCCATCCTTAGACATGTGGCCCCAAAATCTATCTAAATGGAACACATGCAAGGGGTATTTGATGATGGGGAAGGTCTGGACATTTGTGGGGCCCACTGGGGTGGTCCACCACACAAATTCCTAGGGTTAAATCCCATGAAAAACCATGTTTATATTTTAATCATTTCTATTACATATTGTTGTCCAAATCTGCCTGGACAGATTTTTGGGCCACTTTGGGGCCTGATTTATGGGTCTTTGGTGGGAATAATGAAACAAAATAATATGTGATTCTTGTATCCTTATGACCCATCTACAACCATCCCAAATTTCAGCCCCATCTGACCTTCATTGGGGTCCCAAAGGTGTGGTCCAAATGAGGTGGACAGTCTGGATTTTCTGCACTATTCCAGCAATATTCCACCCTGGACAGGTTGGAATTTCAAAAATTATTAAAATATTTTTGGGTCTCTAAAAATTATGATAATTTATAGGAAGGTGGTCCACTCATTGTGGGACCAACCTACAAAATTTTGGGGCCAATGGAAACCTGTACACACCATGGTGGTGGCTGGATTGGCCCATTACAATATGGTGTCCAGATCAGTCCGATTTTCAGGACAGATTGATTTCTTTAAATAAAATAAAATATTTTTAGGTGTCCACAAATTCTAAAATTTTGTGAAGTTGTGGTCCACCCATGGTGGGACCTACCTACCAACTTTCAGGGCCAATGGACCCCTGTGCACATCGTGGCGAGGGCCGGACTGGCCCACCACATTGGGATGTCCAGGTCTGTCCGATTTTCTGGACAGACTGTCTTGTTTAAATTAATTAAAATACTTAGGAATATCCAAAAATTCTAAAATTTTGTGGGAGTATGTCCAACCTATTGAAGTATCACTCTGAAAAATTTAAGCCCTAACTGACCCTGTTTGGGCATCCAAAAGAATGGGCCAAAATAGTTGGACTACCAGATTTTTCTGTTGTGCAGTCCAGCAATGTGCCTTGATAAAAAACCATAATTCAAAATTATTTCCTCTGATGGTGGGCCACCTTTTTGGGTTTTCTCTCATTGTATGCATGATGAGGGACCTTGGCCCTCAATTTTCAGAGTTTTAGAGGCCCTGGGCCCACTCCAATGGAGTGTCCAAATTTAGGACAACAACATGTTATAATTATGTTTGGCCTTTGGGCTGAAATTTTGAGGAGTGGGGCCCAACACATTGTGAAGAATCTTAGAGGTAATAATTTATACATTTAGTTCTTTAAATGTTGGGCCTAATAAATACACTTTTGAGGCCCACCACAGTTGAATTTAATTGGGTCCATGATTGTGACTAGTTGTTGAACTCTTTGAGCCCAATTGGGTTGGAACTTTCTAGATAGGCCCATTGAACTCTTGGGCCATTTTTGCCATACTATTGTGTTTGATTAGTGGGCCAGATTACACAAGTATATGGGCCCTTGATTGCCCACCAAATTAACTTTATACTTGGGCCGGGTTGTAGGCCCAACTTACTTGGCTAAGAACATGACATTTGCCCATGTGATTTGAGCAATGGGCTGCCCACTAGGCCATAACAATATATGGGATTAATAGCCTTTATGTTGGGCCCTAACCTTTCCCCTGTGAGCCCATAGTGGTATATATGGGTTGGGCTATGTGTGTTCCCCATGGACCCATGTTTTGGATAGGTATTGGGCCGCCTTTCTGAAGCCCAACATGAATGTATGTGGTATGTAATGGCTGTCCATTTCTTATTTCTAATGTTGTGTGGGCCTTGGGCCTTGATCCGTAATTAATTAGAGATGGGCTACCTCTTAGGGACCAATTGTGGTTGGATGTCCACATTGTTGGCCCTAAGGTAGGCCCACGGGCTTCTATGGGTGGTTAAAGGCCCACCATAGACTCTTGCTAGGCTCATTTCATCTATTTAGGCCCATATCATTGTTCTCCTTAGTCTCATGGGTTACCCCAGGTATATGGGCCCCCACTAGAGGTTGTATTCCTTATGAGGAATTGGTTAAGTACCTAGACCCTTCATGGTTAGGTAGAGAGTTCATCTTCACCTCATTGGCACCCCTATTCATCTTCATGGCCCACTCCCATACGCATCATATGCGTGCTTGGTTGAGGTATGATTGGCCATGGTTGTGTCATTGTGTAGGACATGTTGGTATCTCCCCGAGAGATGGATGTTTGGGATTGATGCATGGGTGATTGTGTGATTCATGCATCTGACATTGCATAGCTTATGGATATCTGCCCTTACTTCATCAGGGCCTTGCCTCCACAGGGGTATTCGTGGATGGCTGTATGTGTGGACACCGAAAATATTAGTTGAGCATACCGGGTGCATAGGATGCCCATGGGTGAAATCCCCAAAACTTCCATGATACCAAGGATCTGCTCCAACGCCGTGACCGAGTGGAATATATGAGCGCACGAGGGCCTTATACCATTAGGCCGCGTCTCCCACTGTCGTGTAGTCGGTTGGATAGGGGTGTGGCCTTACCACTCGATGTGAGGAGGCATTGCTAGGTGAGTCGACCGGCTCGTAAATGGGTCCGCTACCTTCGGGCCTTGTTGGTGATTGGTGTCCGCAGCGGGTAGTGAGGTCTCTTACGCTCGTTTGGTATGTGCGAGTGCAGCAAAGGCATCATTCGGCAGATGTAATAGACCCCGGTGATTTCCTTATGATCGGAAATGTACATGACTTGTGGTTTGGATATGAGCACTGACATTACTTGCATTGCATTAGCATTGGTTGTACAAGCCCCTTCATGCATTGCCTTGACATGGCACCCAGTACTCATTACATCTTATTCATGATAAGCCTGGGTAAGGCTAGTGATATCCTCATTGATCATCTTCTCTCCTTGTATTTCCTACTACTCTTCTGTGCACCATTATCACACACCTACACCACCCTCTAAGCTTCTATAAGCTTATGCACGATTGATGCGTGCAAGATACTCTAAAAGCGACACAATGAAATAGGAGCATGGAGTAGAGGTGAGCATTTGAGGACTCCAGTGTTGCTGACCTTTCTCTCTTTTCCTTTTATCTCATGTATGTCCTTTGGGCCTTATGAATGATTGTAAAAGTTCAAATTTATAGTGGATTTTGCGATGTGTGCCTTTGTTATTCTCAGATGTTCTTGCTATGATCTTGGGTATGTTCGTATTGGAATGATTATACTGTTATAAAAATCCTCCTTGTAGGATCCCAGGATCGGAACCTGCCTCAGGAGCCGAGAATGGGGTACTATGGAGGCTGTTGCGTTCAGAACCGGTCATCGGAATCCTTGTGAGTCCGGTTACTGAGTCTGGGGCGTGACACTTTGGATCTTCTGTAGGGCATAAATCAATGGTTCTTGTGTAGGACCTAAGTTGTTGGTTAGCCGAATGAAAACCAACTGAAGTCCTTATGTATGCCTTCGGCGGGAGTAAACGTGTTAGGTTCTGGATTAGGACCCTGACATGTGTGGCCTAAATTATCAAGTTTAAGATTAAGACCGTTGTCCTTATGTAGGACATAAAGTCTAGGTTCTTGTGTAGGACCTTTGCTCTTGTGTAGGGCACAAACTGTAGATCCTTGTGTAGGACTTGTTTGCCTTGTGTAGGCTCCCAGGCATGTCCTTGTGTAGGACTTATCGCCTTGTGTAGGCTCTTAAGGGAGCATTGTGTCGGTATCTTAGTTAACCTTGTGTAGGTTGTGAAGGTTCATGGTTAACCTGATTTAAAACCATTGGATAGTGAAATCTGGTACACTCTAGGAGAGAGTGCATCCGTCGGGAGTGGAGTAGGCAAGTAGCCAAACCATTATATATGATTGTGTTTGGGATTGCTTTTGTGCATTGTTCTAATTATGCTTACATTTATCAAATGTCTTTTATGATGCATTATTTAGTTAATGTATAAGTATTGATGGAGATCACATCCCACACACTATCATATACGCTATCCCTAATAGGGTTGTTCTTCATATGTAAATCTTGTATAAGTCTATGTGATTTGGACCCTCTATTGGCTTGGAAGCCATAGAGTTAATTTTCCTTACTCTTTCAATTAAAGTTAGGCATTGTTTTTTCTTAATAGAAAATAATTTTGAAAAGTTCTATTCACCCTCACTCTAGGACCTTAGTCATACAATCATACTTCAGTATCAGCGGTCTAAACCACAATTCACTTAGAACTTCATCCACACCACACTCTCCTGGACCAAGATTTCAAGACAAACCTAATGGAAGGAGTGGATTTCCTAGATATCTACGATCGTGGGTGCCACCAAGTAACGCAGACTGACCCATTTCCATAGCAAATGCAATCAACGAGAGAATCGGACACACCCTAAACTCTCCGCACACAAGACGACCAAAATCAAGATCATGGTCTCGATCCAAACCATACAAACCACAAAGACGTGGAATTCGACCCCTCCCACATCAATAAAAGAGATCGGAAGGAGAACTGTGGGAAATCACATTGTGCTGATCCTTACAACGCAGAAAAATAGGGACTGCATAAAGGAATGCATTTTTTTCCTTATTGTGCAACACACGACGTAAGGTTTCGGAGGAAGAGTCTAGAAGACTCTTCACATTACTTTAAAAACAATCCTCATCTGGCATTTGGAGGAAGAACAACAAGTAAAAAGATGCCCGAAGGAAAGAAGAAGGAAGAAAGAAAGAAACAAGGAGGAAGAAACGAGAGGGAAAGTTATATGTCGATCCAACTCCCGTCAGATTCGAACGACCTCACAGACCCTCTAATTCGCTGCTAATTTCGGTCCAGGTTCAAAATCCAACTCTCCTTTTCACTTACCGAAACCTTTATCCTCTTTCCACAATGACAGATGTAGAAATATCAAGATGAACATAGATATAATCTAGTAGAAACTAAAACTGGATTCTAAATTCTAACTATTTAGATCCTGTGGAATAGGATAAAGGAAACAGGTTGATGTTAAGAATCTCCTATATCATCAACGTTATTGGAAAACGATCGAACAACTCAAGGTGAGGGTTTTTATCCTTTAAGCTTACTTGATTCAAAGATTATATTATCTTGACATTTACATGCTTTCATGACACTATGGACTTCCCTGTAATTGTTTTATTTACCAACATTGATTATTTATCCTTTGGGAATTTTGGTAAGACTTTAATTATGCATGATCTTTATGAATTTACATGAGGCCATGGATGCAAGCGTTGCCCTTGCCTTTACCCTTTTGTCGAGTTAGCCCTTGCTACTCTTCTCTTTATTGAGTTGGCCATTGCCACTCTCCTTGTTATTGAGTTGGCCATTGCCACTCTCCTATTTGTTGAGTTAGTCATTGCTACTCTCCTCTTTAACGGGTTGGTCATTGCCACTCTCCTCTTTGTCGCATTAGCCATTGTCACTCTCATCTTTATTAGCCTTGTGCTATTTACCTATAAGGCTTGGGCATGTGTCTTGATATTCCAGAACTTCCATGATTCAGTTTACATTCCATTCGTTGTAAGTGATATGTTGAAGGTATCATAACTAGTGATTCATTTATTATATCATGGACGTAATGCGCACTATGTAGAGACCCTCTTGATTGACGCGTAATTCCATAGGTTTTTGGGTAGTAGTGCACAAATCGACGTAAGTAATTACAATGCATGTTACATCACTTCCAGGATTGGATGTCATAAATAGTCGCTCCATGAACAAATCGTGTCATGTAATTCATCTGACTCATGTGTTGTGCCGCCTCGAGTTGTTCATAAAAATCCATAGTAGCATTGGATATGCCGGCGAATATCCTTAGTTATAAGATGTGGATCAAGTCAGGTTTTCTATGAATTATATTCCACATTGTGATAATCATTACGTATGATGAGCCGCACACACTTTCCTATGCATGCATCTCATGTAGGTTGTTTGTGCATACTAATACTTCTCGTAGTTGTAGAGTACGTGACGTATCAGAACCCTTGCATTGTTTTCATGAATCTCTTGAATTAATGTTAATCTTAAAGGATTACTATGCCAAACTAGTGAAAAAAGGATGGCTGAAAACCGTCTCAAATCTCAATTAATGACGATTTTGAACCATCGCATGGGCCGTCATATTTTGCTGCATCATATTAGTAAGGATGGTTATAGACCGTCTTTATCTCTTTGATTTTAGATGATTAACAGAAAAAGTTTCAAAGGCTATGAATTTAATCCGTTGCACGACCGTGCCCATTGCTTGTAGCAAAATGTAGCACTAGATCCGTACTGATAGGCCGAAGTTAGAAATGACTATGGTTTCAACATCTAGGGATATGGCTAATGTCCGTAGCCATTTTTTTTAAAGAATTAATAATGGTCTCTTACCATTGCTAGTACATGCCCTGATAGATCAACTCATCTAAAAATTCCAGTTCGATAAGAGCCTTCAATAATTCAACAATAAAAGAAACCAATGAATAGATGACAGTAAGATCAACAACACATCTTAAGATTAACCCCGATGCAACTAGATATGAGAAAAAATGAACACTATCACCTATCCTTGTCAAGGATTCAGAAAGGATTTTCTTCATCTTCTGGGCATTCGACATCGAAATGGCCAACTCAAGACACTTTTCACAAGTACAACAACATTGACAACAATAATGATTAAACAAGACAAATATCTGCAAATTACACTAAGTATTCTTTAACAAACAATCTATGTTTGAAGTTCCTGCATGCTATCAGCTAGTCCCTTTTTATTCATACCAAACAAAGAGATACATGGCATATAATATTACATGAGCACCAACTTCGGGAAGAAATAAAGTACCAAATCCTCCAACAACAATTCATACATGTCATATCCATTAAAATTGGTATATAGAATCCCTTCACTCTAAATCCCTCCATTGTCTTCTATCATTTGTTTGAGCAAAGAAAATAAAAGATGGATGGATGGGATTGCACCTATTAGTCTGCTATCCAGCTCTGCTCCACTATCTCACACACTCTTCGGTTGTAATCCCACTTATTCTCGCAGAACATGAAGTAACCTTAGAATTCGCAGGGGAGTTCGGATTGGGATCACAAAGGGACAGAAAAGAGGACATGATAGGATAGATTAAATGAGTATTATAAAAATAAAAGAATGGAAAACCCAATACCTTAAAGCCTAAGTAGATTCATACATTATTTCACTTGCATGTACTGAAGTGGTAATCAAGATTAATTCCAAAGATTGTGCACGGTTAGAAAAGAGTAGGATAAATGTTGTGTATTTTATTCATTAAGACGTGGAATTGAATTATACATAATAAACCTTTGTACAACTATATACAGAGTCGTATACATAAAAAAATCACCCCTACATATATAAACTCACCCTTAAAGCATCACTATAACTACCCATTTTTGGATATTTAGAACCTAGATGACATACTCGTGTTTTTGGCATTAAACTCATTCATTACACATGATCTGGATTTCCATTAGACTTCTTCAGTCTAACATTCTATAAATCTACAATTGCTCAGGTGCATTGTTCAAAGTTGACACAACTGACCCAAAGACTTGGGTATTTCTCCTGATAACCTGTTCTTGCTCAAATCAATATAGAAAAGCTATGGAAGGAAAAGAGGACTCGTACTACTAGAGAAGCTGCCCTTCAATGTAGAAAAGATAAAGAAACTGATAGAGGTATCGTCTACACACATGCTACACATTCAGCTGATGTCAGACGCAAACTAACTGGAAATGGTCAAAAACTCTGTGCATTGCCAGGAACAAGTGCTAGGGTAAGATCATTTAATACATACATACAATGAGCACCCCAAAACTGGATCAGTTACCATCAGACAATGACTCTGGTGACAATAAAAACTGAGATTGGACCTACAAACCTAGTCAAAGACTATTCGCAGAAGCATGCATGCATGGAGAAAAACTGAAGAATGAATCAATAGCTCAATACCTTAGATTGAGAACATGTAATGACCTCAAGTTGTTGTCTATTGTTGAAGATGATGATGTGGGGCAACTTGGGAATCTCTCATAAACTGTAGGAAGCCAACCTGCAATCTGCAACAAAAGATTTCTTTTCTTCACTCCCATTGCCAACAAAAGCACAATCTGTAATTTGACAAATGAGCCCACTAGCTCACACAATATCATTGCCAAGTATAACAGTTTGAAAATCCAAACTTATTATTTAGCATGGAATTCGTGCCTTCAATTTCCTAAGATTGGAAAACTGAAGAGGCATGCATTTTTCTTAATGCCAAATCAAGAATAATGGTCCAATTCAACCCAGTTTAAATAATAGCTAGGGCATCAAGAGGAACAAACATTTCAAGTAATGGAAAAGGGAATTACCCAGAAATGCCTCAAATCGATACCACCTGGAAATGTCTCTTATTTAACCGCTTGGAATATCTCTGGCCTTCCACATTCTTACAAACCCATAACAATTTGTAGCAGACCTGTCAAAAAGATTCCTACATAAAAAAACAAGGGAAGAGAGCCTAACTCACCCAAATGCAAGCATACGTGCCAATATGGAACACGGGTGTGAGATCCAAATTTTGAACCAGGTTAGTATTTGTGTTTTCATTTCATTCTAGTGTGGAATGACAATGTAACAAGTGGGCTATCTATATGCATGGTTAAAAATGAAAAAATATATATAATGACTGCCTTATATAGGGCAAACGAAAAGCTCGATCAAGCATATTTAATCACACGATCCAAAAGCAATAGTTGTGGGGCCACATGGTATGTATCTCACATTCAACCCACTCAATAGATGCTCGACACCATTATTATGCGGCAAAACTAAAAATATGGCAAATCCAATCATAAGGTGGGCAAATCCATAGAAAGTAATGTATACCCTTCAAATTATCGCAATTAAAGTGTAGCCCATCTGATGATCTAATTGACCTGATATTTTAACCATGTTATCACCATGATGTAGTACATACATTTGATAGATTGAATGTTATATCCATACTACATGGACCACTCAAGTCTCAAGTTTCATTACTTGATAAAGGAAAAAAAATGAGACCATTTTTGTAATTTCATCCCTCAAAAACACCTCATAGAGATATTATTTTGTAAAATATAAATTCCTAAGGAATTTTGTAGTAAATATATATATATATATATATATTAATTGGTAATTCTTTTTAGTAAATGCTCCAATGGATTTATAATTGGGTTCTTAAGTGATGGACTTGGAATTTACCAAATCGAGATCTATTTCAAATTAATCAATTTATCTGGTTTATGGATTTTTTGTTCTTTTCTTTTCTCTAGGTACACGTGGCATGCATGTGACTATAATTAAGTCATTGGAATGGTGGACCCCACCATGTACATTCCATTGCTAGTAAATCAGGCCAATTCAATCATTTGGTCAGTTAAAAAGGATTTACCATTAGTTGACATTTGATATGTGGTCCACCTAGTGATGAAGCCTGCCTAGTCTTTCAGGCCACGGAACATGTAAGGTGGTTCCATCTGATGAACTACCCTACATTGGCATGTATAGGGATGGTACAGCCTAGATATTAAATGGGTTATAGGATTAACAAAGGCCTAACAAGGTAGTTGGACCCCTTGCTTCTGATGGAAATCATGGTTTTTGGAGTGGAGTAGACCACCTAAAACCGGTCCACCTACAAGCAAAGCATGAGAACAACCTGCAGACGGAATCTTGAAACAAAGGTCAAGATGAATAGATATGTAATGTTGGATCTTCTTACTAGTTGCACACAAAAATAAATAAATAAAAGAGTGGAAGGATCATTATTTGATAGCACCTATTATGGGATAAGAAGCAGAGAAGCATATGAGGTTCATGTACCAATCAATGGGAATCATACCACCTCCACACCCATTTCATAGATACTTGATATGTCCTTGCATCAATGTGAACCTTCATTCAATCATTTCTGATAGATTATAAAAAGAAAAAAAAAAAAAGAAGCAAGAAAGGCCTAGGAAGTTGATAATAGATTTGTGGCTTAAATCGGTTGGATAAGTGCAATTATTCGGAAGAAGATGAATTAGATGTTTACTGTGAAACCGCTACATTTAACTGGTTGAAATACTGTGTTCTGCATAGTTGGATGATTTCCCTCTCTCCTTCTTGCTCCCCACATTTCTCTCCTACACCAACCATCAAACAAGGGGCATGCATGTCCACATTATATTTTCCATTGCCTTACCAATTAAACAAAAGGCATTGAAACAGATATATCAATAAAAACCAAGGATTAAAAAATAGATTTGCATATCATACCATTCACCGAGAGATTTAGGGCATCCACATATAAACCAATCCTAAACCCAAACAGAAAAAAATCCAAAATATATGAAAAAATCATATCCAGATCTATAAATGAGGAAATATAAAAAAAATAAAATAAACAGTTAATATCATTTACGAAAAACTAGTAAGAAAAAACTACAAATATAAATTTATCAAAGAGAGGATACTAAATTATCTCCTTTTCATTAAAGCATTTAAACATACATCTGAAATGCATGTTAATGGGGATTTTTTTTAATCTACAAACTCACCTCTAGTCGCAAGCTCCAAACCAATGTCCAACCCCAAATCCGAAACCCTTACTGCTGCATCTCCAGCCCACCATCTCCAATCTTCGAAAACCCCTTACTTGATAAGGGTTGTGCATTTGTTGGAAACCATCTCTAATCTCCAAAAACCCACAAATAAAAAATCCCAAAAGAAAAATGCAAACAGAAGATGATTAAATATGCACAAATCAAAAAGTTGGAAGGTTGGCTTCATCACCAGCTGTCGTCTCACTGGACCTAGGTTGCAAAGGGTTGCAATGGCATCCCAGAGTGCTTTATAGGGGGAGAGAGAGAGAGAGAGAGAGAGAGAGAGAGAGAGAGAGAGAGAGAGAGAGAGAGAGAGAGAGAGTCGGAGGAGACAAACCGATTTTGATTGAGAGGGAGAGAGGAAAAAGGAAATCAAGAGAGGGAGAGGAAATCGAGAGGGAAATCAGGAGGGAAGATGGAAAATCAAAGGGGAAACAGGGAAACAGATCGGCTTCTCACTAGAAGCGGATTGCATACTGAGTAAACTCTGTGGGGCCCACCGTCATACATGCATTTTATCAAATCCATCCATCCGTTTTATCATATAATTTTAGGGCGTTAAACGAAAAATTAACCATATATGACGCTCAAGTGGACCACACCACCTGAAACAGTGTGAATTGAAGTCTACCGTTGAAAAGTTCTTAGGGACCCACCGAAATTTTAGATCAAGATGATATTTGTGTCTTCCATTCATCCATGTCTTTATGATATTATGAACAATTTGTATGACAAATAAACATCACTGGGGGCCTTTGAAATATTTCAACGGTGAAAAACAACACTTCCACTGTTTCCTTTGGTATGGTCTACTTAAGATTTTGATATACTTTATTTTTGGGCTCAATACCTAAAATGATCTGAAAATGAATGGATGACATGGATGAACCATACGAGTTCACAATGGGCTCAACAGAGTTTACTCAGTATGATAAGAACATACTGAGTAACTCAGCATGTAATCCGATTTCCTTCTCACCCTACCACTAGCTAATGGCTGGTGGTCAGTGCTCCGTGGGCCCCACCATGATGTATGTATTTCATCCATGCCGTCCACCCATTCTTACCAATCATTTTATGGTATAAGCCCAAAAATGAGCTTGATCTAAATCTTATGTGGACTGCAAAGTGTTGATTGAATGATCACCATTAAAAACTTTTTGGGGGCCACAACAGTTTTGGATCAAGCTGATATATATTGTTTCACTTCATCCAAGTTTGTATGACCTAATCTATAGGTTAGATGTCAAATAACCATTATAGTGGGCCCTAAGAGGTTTTTAATGGTAGACATTCAATCAAATTTTTTCCATGGTGTGGTCCACCTGAGATTTAGATCTACCTCATTTTTGGGATCAAGACATTAAATTATGTTTCAAAATGGATAAACGGCATGAATAAAATACATACATCATGGTGGGGTCCACATAGCACCAAACGCTAGCCACCTGGCTAGTAGCAGCGTCCGCGTCTGGAATGGAAGCGGATTATGTACTGAGTAACTCACCGTGATTTATTTATTTTATCCACTCCATCCATCCATTTTAGCATATAATTTTATTGCATGAACTCAAAAATGAAGCCTATAAAAATTTAAAGTGGACCACATCATAGAAAATAGTATGAATTGAACGTCTACCATTGAAAAATTATGCGAGGCCACGGAAGTTTTGGATCAAGTTGATATTTTAGTTTTCCCTTCGTCCATGTATTTGTGATATTATGAATAGGTTGGATGACAAATAAACATCACTGTGGGCCATAGGAAGATTTCTACGGTGGAAATCATTATTCCCACTATTTCCTATGGTATGGTCCACTTAAGCTTTGGATATGCTTCAATTTTGGGCTCAACCACTAAAATGATCTAGAAAAATGGATCGATGGTGTGGATAAACCAAATACATTCACTATGGGCCCAACCAAGTTTGCTCAGTGTCATGAGAGTGAAATAGATTGGCTACTCCCCCTGCCACTAGCCATGTGGGCCCCACTATGAAGTATGTCTTTTATCCATGTCATTCATCCATTTTAAAAAATCATTTTAGGGCTTAATACCAAAAATGAGAAGGATATAAATCTCAGGTGGACCACACCACATGAAGACAATAGTGATTGGATATCCACCATTAAAATCCTACTAAGGCCCACTGTGCTGTTTATTTGACATACAATCTGTTGATTAGGTCGTACAGACCTAGATGAAGGGAAAAAACAAAGATGAACTTGATCTAAAACTTTTATGGCCCCCAAAAAGTTTTTAATGGTGTACATTCAATCAACATTGCTTCTTGTAATGTGGTCCACTTGAGATTGAGATATACCTCATTTTTTGGCTCATACTATAAAATTATCTAAAAAAATAGATGGATGGCAAGGATGAAACACATACATCATGGTGGGGCCCACAGAGCATTGACCACTAGTCATCGGCACACTTGAATATTGGATCTAACTCATTTTTTGCCCCATGTCCTAACATGATCTCAAAAAAATGGATGGATGGGGTGAATTTCTCACGAACATCGTGGTGGGCCCCACATAGGTTCTAGCTAAGGATCTTCATGTGAAAGGCTTTGGCAGGAAATCCAGAAATGGATTGATTGGTGGCAGTGGATTGCATAATTGCATAGTAACTTAGTACTGAGTAAACTCTGTGGGGTCCACCATGATTTATATAGCTAAGGATCTTCATAATATTTGTGTTTTACTTTCATCCAGATGTACACAACTTTATGAATCGGTTGGATAGTAAATATACATCACGGTGGCCCTGGGAAAGTTTAAATAGTGAGTATGATTATCACTATTGCTTCTTATAGTGTTCTCCACTTGATCCTTGTATTTGTTTAACTTTTGGTCTCATTTCATAAAATGCAATGAAAAAATGGATGGTAAGGAAAGTTAATCACCACTTTCAAATGGTATGGTCCACTTGGTAATTGGATCTGTTTCATTTTTTGGGATAATGCCTAATATTGATTTGAAAGAACTAATAGATGGCTTGGATACTTAATACATACATCAAGGCGGCCCCCACAGTAACCCCACGTTAAGGCATGCTCCACTTTATGTGAGGGAGTCGTGGAAGTGGAAGGGTAAGATGATTTAGAACCATCTCTAATGTAGATGGTCTCTGACTGTCTCAGATGACCACTATAAGACGGCCAAGGACCATCTCTAATACAAACGGTCTCTGACTATCTCAAATGACCACTAAAGGATTGTCTCTAATGTAGACGATCTTTGATCGTCTCAGATAACCACTATAAGACGGCTAAGGACCGTCTCTAATGTAGACTGCCGATGACCGTCTCAGATGACTTCCTATAAGACAACTAAGGACCATCTGTAATGTGGACAGTCTCTAACTATCTCAGATGACTGCCCATAGGACAGCTAAGGGCTGTCTTTTATTCAGACGGTGGATAGCCACCTTTTCTCTACAGTTATTGATGGACTCTAACCATCTTAAATGATTTGTTGACATTTAACATAAGATGATTTTGCTTCATATTAAAGACCGTTAAGAGCCGTCTAAAATTTTAGAGATGGTTCATAGCCGTCTTTAAACCAAGGGATTTTGCAGACGGTCTACAATTGTCTCAAAATTTATCTTATTATTCCCTTTTTCACGTAGTTGATAACCATCACTATGAGTAAGGCATTGACCCTTTCCAACCGTACAGATAATGCAGGTGACGTATAGGCTAAGGACACAGAAAGCCAATCCCCTATAGAAGATTTTGCTAAATAAAGTAAAAGAATAGTTTATGACTTAGTTTATTTATATTTCCATTATGCAACTCGGAATATTGTCATAGGCTCCCATTGAGAGAGCATTTGACAAGTTTATTTAATTATCGAATGATAATTTTAGTTAATTTTATTCTTATAGATGATTACCTTTATTAATGTAAATGAATGTGATATAGATGAAAGGAAAATCAAGGCAAGACCTTGCGACATCTAAATTTTTACATTATTAACACCCGAATTCCTCGGGCACGAATATAAACTCTGGCCGTGAAAATTCAGGATGTTACATATACTAAAAAGAGAAAATTATAATTTAATCATATAAGATAATTCCTAGCATAATTAGAATTAATTCCTAAGAAGACACCGAATAAAAAAACTCTAAGATGAAAAAGATATGTGTGGTCCATTAGCAATTTGTGATTGCATAAATTTTCGGTTTCAATAATTTGGTAAATTCTTTATACTTTTAGTTATTGAATTATATTTATATTTATATTTTTATATTTCATAATCAAGTCTACTTTAACCCCACCAAATTTCTTTTCATTTAGAATTTCAAAATAATCCTTAAAGTTTCAGATGTTCTAGGTGCCTGAAACCAACGATTTTTTGTATAATTTCCAAAATGTCCTAAATTCAACCCCATTTAATTTTGGTTTTATTTATTTATTTATTTTTATATAAAAATAGACCAATCAATCTTTAATCTGGCTTTTAAGTCATTATAATTAGAGTTGTATTGAAGGTAATATGAATTTTTAAATTCAGCATACTAAAACTGCCAATTACTGAACATTGTTGTTCACTATTGAATAGGGGGTGATGGTGGCATCATGGATGCAATGATGGCACTGCTGGGGTCTATCCAGAAACTCCATTTTTTATGGTGGTACCATGTGTAAGGCCCGTATCATGGATCGTACCATTCCGTAGACTTCCGTGATCCTTCCCACCGAATTTTGGCAATCCGCAACACATAAATATCATTTGCGCGTGACCCTGAGTCGCATCCTGTCAACCCAAGTCAACTCAACCCGAGACTTATACCCTTGCAACCACACCGTCACCGCAGTTCTAATGCCACGTCTTGTGCACCGATGCGATACCCAGGCCAGGAGTTGTGGGCCCACATCTATTTCAAGGTAAACACCGCGCGTTGTGAATCCTGAGAAGAGAATCTCTACAATCTATCAAATCAATCCCATCAATCAATTAAGTACAACACCCATCTCTCTCTTACTAACAAGGCATGACAACCCATAACTCTCCCATCCAAAGTCTCTCTCTCTCTCTCTCTCTCTCTCTCTCTCTCTCCACCCATCCCTTCCTTACACCCATCACCATCCCTCTCATTCATCACTCTCTCTCTCTCTCTCTCTCTCTCTCTCTCTCTCTCTCTCTCTCTCTCCCTCTCTCTCCCTCTCTCTCTCTCTCCCTCATTTTTCTCTTCACTCCCAAGCTACCAAGGGAGCAACCGTCCAAGCCTTCCATGGAGAAAAAGAACCTCAAGTGTGGCTCACTCCTTACCACACAATCTCCCATTCTAGCCATCTTACCTTCATCATCTTCCATCGAAGGGAAAGCCAAGGAGTTTAGGAGTTCAAGGAGCTAAGAAGGAGCAAAATCGGTGAGTGTTCATAGCACTAGATGGTGGTTTTGATGTAGGGCCCACATGATTTGGGACCCATATTGATGTATGTATTGATGCATGTGCTCGAGGGGCCCATAGTGGCGGGGCCCCTCCATCGCTCATCTCTCTGTCTCTCTCTTTGATGTGTGGCCCACCTAATGATACACGTATGATGATCCAGATCGTTTGATTGCGGGACCCACCTTGCTGCCCGTTTAGGTAGACCCAGTTTAAAGGAAAACCATAAATATCAGTTGATCTTTTGTGGGGTGGCCCACATGTGTGGACCCCACCTATCCATGCTGTCCTTCCCCGGATAGACCTGGATGGAGGGATATTATAAATACCAGCTTGTGACAGCTGGTGGGCCACATGTATGGACCACCAAACGTTAATTCAGACCATCCGTTAGCAATCATCTAGGTTCTAGACAATTCATGTGTGTGTGTGTGTGTATATATAATATAATATAATATATATGTAATATAGCATATCTGTATAGTTGGTGGGCCCCACGTGGGACCCACCAGATGTAGTGTTCCATCCCTCTGATTCCCCATCTAGTGGATTGGACGGTGGATAACCCACTATGATGTATGTGTTTTCACATCCACCCCATTCACTGTTTGGACAATGGAGACCCACTGCTAGCGTGTCTAATCCAGATCATCCAGATAATGTGGGGCCTACCAAGACGTGTGTGTTGTATCTACACCATCCATCCAAGGGGCCCACGTGATATATGTGTTTTATCCTTGCCGTCCAAGGGCCACACACGATGTATCTGTGTCGTCCAAGGCAGTGGACCTGCTGTGATGCAGGTGTGGTATCCTGTAACGACTTGAAAATATCCGTACAAAGACCCGAGTACCACCTCAACAAGAAATCACTTAGGATTAAATCCTTTAGAAATTTGACAAAGTTAACTAAGTGCTAAACTAGAGTAGCCATGAAATCCATTTGAATCGCTTTAAATACGATCTGCAAGACCTAAAACTTGTAGAATCATTGATGCTAGATTACCCTAAAATATAGGATCAAACTCATTACCCGACTGCTCTCGGGAGCACGTTGAAACTCCGTATCAGATCTGGACCGCACATCGGGAGTCTGAATAACACGAAGTTAAGGACTTAGGACCGCCTCACTGGGCTTGACAATCATCTCGAAAATCAAATCCAGAGAGTGTCCCACGGCTATTCGCTTGAGTCCGGAGCGAGGAGAGTGAAAACACTTGGTTTTCTTTAAAAATAAATATCTCAAATAGTAATCTGAGACTTGTTACTTGCGGGCATTTTGTAAGAAACCAGACTGTCAGAATCTGACCCAAATACACCCTCGGATCAGGAAAAATTTCATGAACATATCCATGTACTTGGAATTTTAGATCGAGATCCGTTGACCGTTGAACTGAAACTGGTCCGCCACGCGTGAACTGGGAATCCTACTAAAATGAAAACTTAACTCCACCTGGATCCAAGGTTGGTGAGCTTAAGTTCGACCTTTGGATATAGGAGGCCCGTCAGAAGTCCTCCGTTGAGTTAGAAAAGTGTCGCTTTGGTTATAACCTAAGTATACCTTGTCCACAAGTCTATTTTGGAATGTTTTTAGGCTATATAAGGACCTTAGAACCCTCTCTCTCATGGCCATACGAATTTGAGAGAAACCCTAGAGAGAGAAGTGAGAAAAGAGAGAGAAAGAGTGAGAGAAGTGGGAGAATCTCCATACTACCATCCCCTGCCGCTACACAAGCTGAACCACCCCATTTTCATCGCTTTCCTGGCGATACCGACTTCATTTCTAGGTAAGAAACCCTAACCCTAATCTGTTTTAGAGTTGTAAGGGTTGTGGGTTATGAAATAGCTAACCTATTTCATTCTATAGGTTACCAAATTGCCGGATACGGAAGCTTAGCAAACCTACCTGATTTGTTACGACTCTACAATAAGAGGTGAGGACTTTAGGTGTATAGGTTATGGTTTTCAATGCTTTCAATGTCAGATAATGATAGATTCATGATCTGCATGCAATTGCACATGTACAAAGTGCTGTCTGTTTTCCATTTCGATTAATGATGAAGAATATGGGATTTTACATATTCTAGGTATTTGTAGAAAGTACCGTATACGTATAAATTTTGGAAATATGTTTGCCATGATTATTTCTTGTATGAATAAATTATATATGGATAAAATACTTATTTAGCGAAAGGACTCACCCTAATACATGTTTTGCTAATATACACTATGTATGTAGAAATGGTGTATTCTAGAAAGCACCGTATACGTATAAATTTTGGACATGCGTTTGCCATGATTATTTGCTGTATGAATATATTATATATACGTAAAATACTTGCTTGGTGAAAGGACTCGCCCTAATACATGTTTTGCTAACATACACTATGTATGTTGAAATAGTGTATTCTAAGTGTTTGTGAAAATGCTTGTGAGAGTAAGTGTTTGGATGATGGTGCCTTAGGTAGGTGTTGAGATGGGATTCTCAACTACCTTAGAGACATGTATGATTTCCTCCATGTTGGTTGTTTAACGTAACCGCTTACTTATGAATTATATGTGTTTATATTTCCTGTTTATATGGTGCTTTATAACATGCTTTATAACATGCTTTATAAACATGCTTTATGATATGCTTGTTAACTTGCTTGAATTACTTGGTTTATTATGTTTTACTCCACATGTTCTAAATAAGGATTGATTGAGTTTGAGACTATGTTTATAGTCCAGACATTCGATACCAGACTTGAGATCGTGGTTGAGATTCATTTCGCCACGTAGGATGTGTCAAACGAACCCGAGTCGTACTTCGGTTGGCGACAGTGGTTAGGCCACACGAAGTGCTTATGCACTTCATGTCGTTCGGTTGATTGTGCGCTCGAGCAAGTCAGGCTCGTCAAGTAACCCGATATATCTAATGTATGTTCACCATGTTTGGACACTACTGCTTGAACATAAGATACCAAACTTACCAGTGAAATCCCGTTAACCATGGTACCTCGATCCGCTAAGACTCATGAGCTGGGCATGGTGGTATGGGACACCGTGGTCGAGCTGTCGGTCTACGCTGGGGCCACATGCCTCCCCGTAGTGACCAGTGAGCAACCAGACTCGTGAACCGATTATGGTGGTAGGAGACACTATATTCGTGCTGTCGGCCTACATTGATAAGGTGATGGGGGAGTGGTGTAACCTTTATGCGTAACAGCCCTGACAGACCTTTGTAGTGACCTCGAGCATACTCTGAATCTGCGGTGAGGCGACGAGTTTTGCGGCAGTGTATAGAGTATGAACTAGGCCTGTATCAGCTTAGTGATGAACCGTTAAAAAGGTGATGGGGGAGTGGTGTAACCATTGTGCGTAACAGTCCTGACAGCCTTTGCAGCGACCTAGAAACACACTATTGTATGAGATTAACTAGGACTGACGACCCTAGAATGGATCTTGTTTGGGAATGATATAAGGGAGGTACCTTAGTTTCCCAATACTGCTATTTGAAATGGACTAATAACAACTCGGTAATCATGTTCATCATACATTGCATGTGCCTAGAAGATGTGGAGCACTGAGGAATGCAAGCATGCCACGAACGTAAGATGGTGTCACACGAGGGAGTGTGTCGTGAGGGCATACATCATGACTGCATTCATACTTGCATTAATAAGAGTAGTTAGGAGTGTTTGATTATACTGCTTATCATTACTGCTTGACTGAGTTGATAACATGTTAACCTATGCTTTATTGTTCCACTGAGTTAGCTACTCACTCCCACGTTATGGGATGGTGTTGTACACACCAACCACACTTTGTCTTAGGTACAGATAAGATGACGATTCAGGAGGCTGAGCCGGACTATGACGAGGACCAGGACGAGTTCTCATTTATGCAGTATTCTGGTGGCTTCGACTAGACTGCCACGATCGACGGGATTTACAGGAATTATTTCTTTAGTTGTACTCTTGACCTTTTTTATTGTAAAACAGATATATGTATATGGTGACTCAGATGGGTTCATACTCTGGAGATTGTGATGGTTTTGTTTCTTTTACATACATATATATATATATAGTTTCAGTCTTACGCTTGCCTTTGTACAATGTATGAATTACTGTTTTGGTATGATCTCACTCATGTTTATTGCTCTAACACAGACAACATTTAATCATCATTATCTATGTTGCATAAGTGATGTTTTGGAACTCGAGAGTTGAGTTGCTACTCGACCCTCGAATTTCAGGGCGTTACAAGTTGGTATCAAAGCATGATTTTGATTACACTGGACCTGAGTTATGTTCCCACGATGTACGCTGACGCATTTTTGACTCAGGAGGGTGCGAGAATAATGTAGTAACAGTCTTAGGCATCCCAGTTTCTTCCAACGGCAAAGTTCACTAAAATGAACGCCAAATCGAGTCTGTACTCAACCCTAGTCGCACGGGTCGACCTTAAAACACTTCTAGGCCGTCAAATTACGGGTCTGGATCGTAATCCACCCAATCCCAGCCGTTGAAGTTCGGTAAAATACTGTTATGTATCAGAATGTACTCGAATGGACTAGAAATGACTCGAAACAGAGTCAGAGGCCACACGATGCAATCCGGAAGGACCTAGGACAGACCCAAGGGGTATTAGACACCTTGGGGAATGGTGAACACAGCCCCACCGCGGTGGTGCATTTCCTGGCCCACTGGACTGCGGTCACCGCGGTCGACCGCGGTCAGGTCCATCTGGTCTGGTTGGGCCAGTTCTGGTCAGGGTCGGCCCGACCCCCAGACATGTGTGGGACCCACGAAATCGTGCGAGGGTCCCTATTTTATTCCGTCAGCCCCCCTCTCCTCATTTTCACCCTTCTAAGCCCTCTAAATTGCTTTTTCTCTCTCAACTCTTCCTTTTAATCAACAAAACTCTTGATTTCGGTCACAACCCACCCCTCTCCTTCGTTCAAAGCAACCCTACCTCCCTATCCTCTCCATTTCTCTCTCATTTCAGCTCACACACTCCCCATTTTGTCTTAAAATCGTGCACACCCCCTACCCCACTCCATTTCTTCTTCTTTCTTCTTAAACCTTGGTCGTTTGGGCCTCTACAACCGCTGTTGAGACCCAAATTCATGGTGAAGCAAAGAGAGCAACCCTTTATCTCTCTTATCGTCACTTTTCATGGCT
Organism: Magnolia changhungtana; assembly: GCA_030180095.1. Taxonomy (NCBI): domain Eukaryota; kingdom Viridiplantae; phylum Streptophyta; class Magnoliopsida; order Magnoliales; family Magnoliaceae; genus Magnolia; species Magnolia changhungtana. The sequence continues at coordinate 210,582 of JASAUF010000660.1, forward strand.
TTTTTCGCCATTGTTTTGGCCATTTTCTCCGTCTCCACCATCCTTTCTCTTATGAGAAAGAGGAAGACCGCTGTAGATGAAGCTGGACCTAGCCGTCCAACCCATTCGAGGAGAGAAGTGGACGTTAAAGCTAGCCCTAGCACAGTTCGGGAGTATAGGTCAAAGCGGGACCTAGATCCCCAACCTCCGATCAGAGATGCTTTTTCGATAGGCCTCGAATATAGTCGTTTTGCTGACCGTAAGATTGTGTTTGAAGCTCACATGGATGAGAGAATGTTTGGGCTACACCCGATAATGGACCGCTTGGTGGACATCGAATGGGGTCCTATATTTGAAGGTGAGTCTCCTGCATGTGAGAACACGGTTCGTGCCTTCTACGCCCATATCATAGACCCATCATTGGAGCCTCTTTAGTTCACGGTCTTTATGAGGGGCATAAGGCGCACAATTACTGTGGTTGAGATGGCGCGGATCATGAACATCCCACGTGGTGAAGTGCTTCCTAATGACAACTTCTCCAGGAGTGCGCGTGAGAGGGATCGCCGTACGTGATACTTTTGTGGTTAACGGGTTTCTTGGACATGAGGAAACTGTCTTTGATAGATGACTTCCATTTGCTCCACCACCTTTTCACATATAATGTGTATCCACGGTCGGGTAACTACACGGAGTGTACTCGATTGATGGTGGACTTCCTATACAGGATTGGACATGGGGACAACTTATGCCTACCCACGTTTGTCCTATTTCAGATAGTTCAGGTTGTTCAATCTGTCAGAAATGACCTCTCGCTCCCATTTGGCCGCCTGATATGCAATATGGCTCGTGATGTCAGCTATAGGCTTAACATGGAAGACCTTGCGCCAGTCCGGGTCATAAGTGAGGCTACACTTAACAATATAAAGATCGGCCCTCGACAACGGCAAGCCCGACTCTACAAGTCTGGAGATGAGTCGGATAGCGCTGGTGAGGAGAGTGTTGACCTCGAGGCAGGAAGTGAAGAAGGAAGTGGTGCTGAGATACATGAAGAGGAGGATGAGGCTCAAGATACTGAGGAGTGCTCTCCACCTGGAGCACCAGAGCCGGATGCTACTCAAACTGCTAGGGATGCTCGCATGGTTCGCATTGAGGAGAACCAGGCTGCCTTGCAGCAAGAGATTGGACAGGTTCGGGCTGAGCTTGGTGAGACCTGAGCCAAGCTTGAGGTGACCGAAGCCTACATGAAGAGAAGTTTTAAGAAGGTGTCTCGCACATTGAAGACCATCCTGTGCTGTGTACAGGACAAGGATGCTCCTCCTCCATCATCTGATTCGGATGCCTAGTCATCCAAGTTGTTATTTGTAGTTGTTTTGGTTACCGCATTAGCCGGTTTATGTTTTCATGTTGATGGATGTAGTAGTTAGTAGTATGTTTTTGTAGTTGTTGAAGCTTAGTTGTATTAGCTCCCCTGCATCTTCTATCATGATTCATGTAACTCTGTATTCAATGTATTATAACAATTTTGGTAATGAAATGCATACAACCTCTTTGCTATGATGTGTGTGGAATGCTTAAGTGATTACGTATTGTGTTGCCCTGCTTTATCTCACAAGCAATGTACCCTATGTTGTATAGGGCATGCCACAGAGATCTACGAGGAGCACGGTACCCCTCTTGCTCACTGACTCGATGGACTAGACTCCTTCCCGCAAGGGTGGTCCTACGGGCCCAGGTTCTGGCTCTGATCATCCTCCTGCTGGTCCTACTGGTGGTCTACCACCTTATACACCCCCGGTTTGCGAGCAGAACCTGGCATCCTCTTCAACGCCATATGAGCCGCAGGCTGCTCCACCTACTAACAGGTTTGAGCAGATGATGATGCTGATGCAGCAGCAGCACCAGCATCTTCTTGCGGTCTTATTAACTCAGTGTGGGAGTGCAACTCTACCTCTGACATTTACACACCTTACTGAGCCTACAGAGCCTCCTGCTCACTTTGAGGATGTGCCTCTGCCCACACCTTAGGGTCTACTTGAGTGATTTCAGCTCTTGAGGCCTCTAACTTTTACGGGTTCTCACATACCTGAGGAGGCTGAGTACTGGTTGGACCGCGTCTCGAAGATACTAAAGATGCTGCATTGTTCTGAGGCTGACAGGTTGAGTTGGTTGCTTTCATGTTCGAGAAGGAGGCTAGCTTATGGTGGGACAACATACTGCGGACTGTCGCTGTGGGATACGTGTGGACCTGGGCAGCATTTGAATTCCATTTTCACGAGAAATATTACCCTCAGGCCTACCGACACGAGAGAGAGAATGAGTTTCTACGCCTCAGACAGGGAGGCATGATAATCACGGAATATGAGCATTGCTTCACCGAGTTGGGCCGCTTGTCCCGACTATACTTTCTGATGAGCCAATGTGGATTCGACGCTTCACTGAGGGATTGCGACCTGACATCTGGTCGAAGATGTGCTATGTCCGCATACCATCTTATGCGGAGTTGATTCATATGTCCATCCAGGCGGAGCAGGATGTGGACCGCTTGACACGCTCACGTGGTGCTATGGTTATGAGACCACGACCTGATGTTCAGGGCAGGCCTTTCATAGGCAAGAGGCCTCGTGCTGATTCACCTCCCAAGATCGCAGCACCAGTGGCTCTGATGAGGCACCCTATTGTGACCTGTACATACTACAGGAAACAAGGTCATCTTGTCTGGAGTTGTTTTGCGCGGATGAGGGATAGCGGGTTCTCTCTGCTGTAGATGATTGGTCGTTCTCGCCCGCAGGCTATATCGACTCCACTACTTCGGATGACACCTGCACATCCGTCTTTCAGACCACCTGCACCTCGTTTCTGGCCACCTCAACGGCCCATGGTACCTCAATCTAACCGGCCGCAACAGGCTCGAGTGCATGCGCTTGTAGCTGAAGCACCTGAGACATCGATTACGGCCCCGATGGCTTTTGAGGGTACGACCCACATTCAAGGTACATCCGTCTCCATGTTGGTGGACACTGGGTCCACTACTTCTATCATTTCATGTGGGGCAGCTAAGCATCTAGCTTTACATACTACTCCTATGAAGGGAATAAGACTCACTACGGTTACTGGAACCTTTTCGGATGTCACACGGGTGTGTGAGGGTTACTTCGTGGATTTGGGTAGCAGAACAGTGTTCGTTGACCTCATTGTCGCCCCACTATGGCACTACGACATTATCTTCGGTATGAACTGGCTAACCAAGATGAAGGCAGAGATTGGTTGTGATGACCCGGTGGTAACAGCCTATGGACCTGATGGCACGGTCTTTACTTTTCCAGTGCAGGTTAGTTTGCCATGTCGTGTTGGATGTTACGCTGCTTTACTAGAGCATGTTGATGGTCCGACGTTGGGAAATACGCCTGTGGTTCAGGATTTTACAGGTTTGTTTGCACTGATTCCTGGGTTGCCACCTCTGTGCGAGATCGACTTCACCATTGATCTTACGCCCGGTGCGACACACATCTCCTTACCGACGTATCGCATGCCTCCGTGTGAGATGGAGGAACTGCAAAAATAAATTGATGGACTAGTAGAGAAAGGCTTTATACGACCTAGTGTGTCTCCCTAGGGAGCACCTGTACTGTTTGTGAAGAAGAAGGATGGCTCACTACGGTTGTGTATTAATTACCGTAGGTTGAACCAGGTCACCGTGAAGAACAAGTATCCTTTGCCCAGGATAGATGATCTGTTTGATCAGTTGAAGGGGGCAAGGTATTTCTCGAAGATCGACTTGCAGTCAGGGTACCACCAGTTACGCGTCATAGATGAAGACGTGCAGAAGACAGCTTTCAGGACATGTTTTGGCCATTATGAGTTCCTAGTGATGTCATTTGGTCTTACGAACACGCCGACAGTGTTCATGGACTTGATGAACAGGGTATTCCGGCCATACTTATACCGATTCATCATCGTATTCATTGATGACATCCTGATATATTCCACGAGTCGGGAAGAGCACGAGGTGCACCTGAGAGCGGTGTTGGATGCCTTGAGGAAGAACAAGTTGTTTGCGCAGTATAAGAAGTGCGACTTCTGACAGGAAGAAGTCTAGTTCCTGGGACATGTGGTGTCCAAGGATGGTATAGTTGTGGACCTTGCTAAGGTAGCCATGGTTTAGGATTAGAAGCAGGCTAACTCGATTACAGAGGTGAGGAGTTTTCTTGGCCTGGCAGGATACTATCGATGCTTCATTCGGGACTTCTCAAAGATTGATAGGCCGTTGTCATAGTTGACACTTAAGGATTTGAGGTTCACTTGAGATGAGAAGGCAGAATCAGCTTTTCAAGAACTGAATGACAGACTGACGTTCGCCCCTGTGCTAGTATTGCCAGAGCAAGGGGTGAAGTACATGATATACACTAACGCGTCTCACGTTGGTTTGGGTTGTGTCCTTATGCAGAAGGAAAGGGTAATTGTGTATGCCTATAGACAATTAAGGAAGCACGATGAGAATTACCCTATACACAACCTTGAGTTGGCAGCTGTCATCTTTGCATTGAAGCTCTGGAGACATTACCTCTACGGAGAGGAGTTCGAGCTTTCCTGCCACCACAAGAGCCTTAAGTATATATTCACGCAGTGAGACTTGAATATGAGGCAACGCAGATGGCTGGAAACCTTGAAGGACTTCAAGTTCGAGGTCTCCTACCATCTTGGCAAGGCCAACCTTGTGGCAGATGCGTTGAGCCGCAAGAAGGCTATTACATTTGCGGCTCCACTGATGATAGTTGAGTACGACATGCTAGAGTTCGTGCAAGACTTCGATCAGAAACTCTCAGTGGAGGAGCCATTTGAGTGTGTCGCGCACGTTCGGGTGCGATCACTTATTGACGATAGGATCATCGAGGCCCAGAAGGGCGATGAGCGGTTGTTTGAGCTTCGAGAGCAAGCTAGCGACGCCGAGGACTCCGAGTGGAGAGTTGGCACAGATGGGGGTTTATGATACCATGGCCGCTTATGCGTTTCTGATATTCATTACTTGCGACAGGAGCTCCTCGAGACTACCCACAAATCGAAGCTTGCGATGCACCCTGGCAGCACGAACATGTACCAGGACATGAGATGGTCTTATTGGTGGGACGGCATGAAGACCCATATAGTAGAGTATGTTTCTCCTTGTCTAACGTGCCAGCAGGTCATGGCAGAACATCGCCGACCTCCTTGACTACTTCAGCCCATGCCCATAGCTGAATGGAAGTGGGACTTCATTTCAATGGATTTCATATCGGGGCTGCCGAAGACGAGGAAGGGACACGATTCCATCTGGGTGATCGTGGATCGGTTGACCAAATCGGCCCATTTTCTCCCTATCAGAGTCACGAACTCTGCAGACGAGCTAGCTAGGCTGTACATCAGAGAGATTGTGCGTCTGCATGGAGTTCCCCTAGAGATCGTATTGGATAGAGACGCGCGGTTCACGTCTATCTTCTAGACTCGTATCCAGGAAGTGAATGGTGTGAAATTGAAGTTCAGTACTGCGTTTCACCCTCAGACCGACAGACAGACAGAGCGGGTGAATCAGATTCTGGAGGATATGTTGCGGGCCTGTGTCTTGGACTTCAATGATAGTTGGGATGACTGTCTTCCTTATGCAGAGTTCGCGTACAACAACAGCTTCCAGGCGAGTATTGGTATGGCTCCATATGAGGCCTTATATGGTCATCCTTGCAGAGCACCGCATTGCTGGGCTGAGGTTGGCGAGCGCAATTTGATTGGGCCGGAGTTAGTATAGGCGACCTCAGAGAAGATCGACATTATCAAGCATCGACTTCTTACAGCGCAGGGCAGGCAGAAGAGTTACGCCGATACGAAGCGGCGACCGCTTGAGTTCGAGGTCGGAGATCACGTATTCCTCCGAGTTTTCCCTATGAAGGGAGTCCTTCCGTTTGGGAAGAAGGGGAAGCTCACACTAGGGTTCATTGGCCCATTTTAGATACTTGATCGAGTGGGTGCTGTGGCATATCGTCTCGTTTTGCCCACACCACTTGCAGCTGTACATAACGTATTTCATGTATCTATGCTGAAGAAGTACATTCTTGATCCTTCACACATTATCAATTGGGAGCAGGTACAGTTGAGCGAGGATGCTACATATGAGCTGCGCCCAACATGTATCCTTGACAGGAAGGAGCAGGTACTGCGTAGCAAGGTGATTCCACTTGTGAAGGTACTGTAGACACATCATACAGAGGAGGAAGCTACCTGGGAGACAGAAGCCGAGATCCGAAAGAACTACCCTTAGCTCCTCGTGGAGTACAAAAAGGTACTAATTTCGAGGACGAAATTTTTCATTAAGGGGGGTAGATTGTAACGACTCAAAAATTTCTGTACAAAGACCCGAGTACCACCTCGACCAGAAATCACTTAGGATTAAATCCAATAGAAATTTGACAAAGTTAACTAAGTGCTAAACTAGAGTAGCCATGAAATCTGTTTGAATCGCTTTAAATACAATCTGCAAGACCCAAAACTTGTAGAATCATTGACGCTAGATTACCCTAAAATCTAGGATCAAACTCATTACCCTACTGCTCTTTGGAGCACGTTGAAACTCCTTATCAGATCTAGACCGCACATCGGGAGTCTGAATAACACGAAGTTAAGGACTTAGGACCTCCTCGCTGGGCTTGATAACCATCTCGGAAATCAAATCCAGACAGTGTCCCATGGCTGTTCGCTTGAGTCCGGAGCGAGGAGAGTGAAAACACTTGGTTTTCTTTAAAAATAAATATCTCAAATAGTAATTTGAGACCTGTTACTTGTGGGCATTTTGTAAGCAACCAGACCGTCAGAATCTGACCCAAATACACCCTCGGATCAGGAAAAATTTCATGAACATATCCATGTACTTGGAATTCCAGATCGAGATCCGCTGACCGTTGAACTGAAACTGGTCCGCCACCCGTGATCTGGGAATCCTACTGAAACAAAAACTTAACTACACCTGAATCCAAGGTTGGTGAGCTTAAGTCCGACCTTTGGCTCAAGGAGGCCCGCCAGAAGTCCTCCGTTGAGCTGGAAAAGTGTCGTTTTGGTTATAACTTAAGTATACCTTGTCCACAAGTCTATTTTGGAATATTTTTAGGTTATATAAGGACCTTAGAACCCTCTCTCACAGCCATATGAATTTAAGAGAAACCCTAGAGAGAGAAGTGAGAAAAGAGAGAGAAATAGTGAGAGAAGTGGGAGAATCTCCGTATTACCATCCCCTGCCGCTACACAAGTTGCACTACCCCATTCTCATCGCTTTCCTGACGATACCGACTTCATTTCTAGGTAAGAAACTCTAACGCTAATATGTTTTGGAGTTGTAAGGGTTATGGGTTATGAAATAGCTAACCTATTTCATTCTATAGGTTACCAAATTACCGGATACGGAAGCTTAGCAAACCTACCTGATTTGTTACGATTCTACGATAAGAGGTGAGGACTTTAGGTGTATAGCTTATGGTTTTCAACGCTTTCAATGTCAAATAATGATAGATTCATGATCTGCATGCAATTGCACATGTACAAAGTGCTGTCTATTTTATGTTTCGATTAAAGATGAAGAATATGGGATTTTACATATTTTAGGTATTTGTAGAAAGTACCATATATGTATAAATTTTAGAAATATGTTTGCCATGATTATTTATTGTATGAATATATTATATATGGATAAAATACTTATTTAGCGAAAGGACTCGCCCTAATACATGTTTTGCTAATATACACTATGTATGTAGAAATGGTGTATTCTAGAAAGTACCGTATATGTATAAATTTTGGACATGTGTTTGCCATGATTATTTGCTGTATGAATATATTATATATGCGTAAAATACTTGCTTGGCGAAAGGACTCGCCCTAATACATGTTTTGCTAACATACACTATGTATGTTGAAATAGTGTATTCTAAGTGTTTGTGAAAATGCTTGTGAGAGTAAGTGTTTGGATGATGGTGCCTTAGGTAGGTGTTGAGATGGGATTCTCAACTACCTTAGAGACGTGTATGATTTCCTTCATGTTGGTTGTTTAACATAACCGCTTACTTATGAATTATATGTGTTTATATTTCTTATTTATATGGTGCTTTATAACATGCTTTATAACATGCTTTATAAACATGCTTTATGACATGCTTGTTAACTTGCTTGAATTACTTGGTTTATTATGTTTTACTCCACATGTTCTAAATAAGGATTGATTGAGTTTGAGACTATGTTTATAGTCCAGACATTCGGTACCAAACTTGAGATTGTGGTTGAGATTCATTTCGCCATGTAGGATGTGTCAGACGAACCCGAGTCATACTTCGGTTGGCGACAGTGGTTAGGCCACACGAAGTGCTTATGCACTTCATGTCGTTCAGTTGATTGTGTGCTCGAGCTATCAGGCTCGTCAAGTAACCTGATATGTCTAATGTATGTTCACCATGTTTGGATGCTACTGCTTGAACCTAGAATACCAAACTTACCAGTGAAATCCCATTAACCATGGTACCTCGATCAGCTAAGACTCATGAGCCGAGCATGGTGGTATGGGACACTGTGGTCGAGCTGTCAGCCTACGCTGGGGCCACGTGCCTCCCCGTAGTGACCAGTGAGCAACCAAACTCGTGAGCCGATTATGGTGGTATGAGACACTATATTCGTGCTGTCGGCCTACATTGATAAGGTGATGGGGGAGTGGTGTAACCTTTGTGCGTAACGACCCTGACAGCCCTTTGTAGTGACCTCGACCATACTTTGAATTTGCCGTGAGGCGACGAGTTTTGCCACAGTGTATAGAGTATGAACTAGGCCTGTATCGACTTAGTGATGAACCGTTAAAAAGGTGATGGGGGAGTGGTATAACCATTGTGCGTAACAGCCCTGACAGCCTTTGCAGCGACTTAGAAACACACTATCGTATGAGATTAACTAGGACTGACGACCCTAGAATGGATCATGTTTGGGAATGATACAAGGGAGGTACCTTAGTTTCCTAATACTGCTGTTTGAAATGGACTAATAACAACTCGGTAATCATGCTCATCATGCATTGCATGTGCCTGGAAGATGTGGAGCACTGAGGAATGCAAGCATGCCGCGAACGTAAGATGGTGTCGCACGAGGGAGTGTGTGGTGAGGGCATACATCATGACTGCATTCATACTTGCATTAATAAGAGTAGTTAGGAGTGTTTGATTATACTGCTTTATCATTACTGCTTGACTGAGTTGATAACATGTTAACCTATGCTTTACTATTCCACTGAGTTAGCTACTCACTCCCACGTTACAGGACAGTGTTGTACACACCAACCAGACTGTCTTAGGTATAGATGAGATGACGATTCAAGAGGCTGAGCCGGACTATGACGAGGACCAGGATGAGTTCTCATTTATGCAGTATTCTGGTGGCTTCGACTAGACTACCACGATCGACGGGATTTACAGGAATTATTTCTTTAGTTGTACTTTTGACCTTTTTAATTGTAAAACAGATATATGTATATGGTGACTCAGATGGGTTCATACTCTGGAGATTGTGATGATTTTATTTCTTTTACATACATATATATACAGTTTCAGTCTTCCGCTTGCCTTTGTACAATTTATCTGGAGTATGAATTACTATTTTAGTATGATATCACTCATGTTTATTGCTCTAATATAGACAACATTTAATCATCATTATCTATGTTGCATAAGTGATGTTTTGGAACTCGAGAGTTAAGTTGTTACTCGACTCTCGAATTTTAGGGCGTTACATATCCACCATCCATCCAGGCCTCCCAGGCCTGGACAATGAGGTAGATTCTAATCTTAGGTGGGACACCATCCACCACGTGGACCCCATTATGACGTGTGGGTTTTATCTGCATTGTCCATCCATCTGCCTATCTAGATGGTGGAGCCCACTGTGATGTTCACGTGTCATCCTCACCATCCAGTTGTTGGACGGTGGGATGCACCATGATGTATCTGAATTATCCATGTTGTCCATCCACTTTTTTTGAGTGGGACCCACCCCACACGTGTGACACGTGTGGGCAGTGGGGCCCACCTTGATGTTTGTGTTACATATTCACACTGTCCAGATAGGGCAGTGGGCCCTGATTGATGTATGTGTTACACCTCCACCGTCTAACATGGTCGATGGGACTCACCCCGATGTATGTGTTCCATATCCACGCTATCTATTCGTTTTGATGGCGCCGGGTGAAAAAGCCGAGCTATATGTCCTAGAGGGGGGGGGGGTGAATAGGACTATGCCAAATAAAAATTAATAAGTGGAATATAGACAACAAATAGTAAAAAAGAATGCAAATAAAAAAAGGAAATAACAACCTCAAAAATCAAGTATCAAGAGTTTAATACAAACTTGGTTCTAAGGACAACCTAACACCAAAAACCAATGGTTTATGGTAGGACAACCTTATTAAAACGTGGGTGAGTATCAAAAACTCAAACTCAAGAGGATATGAACGAAATAGAAACTAATCTATTACAACATTCACCACACAATGCTGAATATAAAGATTACAACATTCATATCCACAAATACATCCCATAATCTTAAACCATGAAAGGTAAAGAAATAAATCACACATCCAACAAACACAGAGAATTCTAGTGGTTCGCTTGTGTGTACACAAACTGTTAATAAGCAGCCACACAACTGCTCCACTCCTAATGTCCACTCCCTCGGGATATTAGTGTTCACTAATCAAAATAGGTTTTTCAAGGTTCACCAAAAACCTTCACAATTGTGTCTTTAGATGGGCTTACACAATTCAAAAACCCCTCGCTCTAAGATTTTCTAGATCACCTCAGACAAAATTAAAATAGAGAATTTTTAGAACAATCTCACAAACCAGAAATGAATTGAATTACATAAAAAGTAAAAGCTTATCTATATGACGATTCTGAAGTAACCCTGTAAAACTAACTTGATGATCATATAGATGTTCAACGTTCAGTCTTAAAAGTGTATAGGGTTCTTGTAACGTCTCAAAAAAATCTGTACAAAGACCCGAGTACCACCTTAGGCAGAAATCACTTAGGATCAAATTATGTGGAAATTAGATGAAAACTAATTAAGTAGTACACTAAACAATTAGTTGAATCAGCTTGGATCGCTATCTATACGAACTGCAAGACCCAAAACCATTAGAATCACTAACTCAGTATTACTTAAGAACTTAGGAGTAATTGGAACTCCGTATCGGGCCTGGATCGCGCGTCGAAAGTCTGATTACCGCGAAACTATAAGTTTATGACCACCTTATTGGACTTGACAACCATCGCTGGAATCGAGCCCAAATAGTATCCAGAAACGCACAACCTGAGCCTTGAGCGAAGTGTGTGAGAAACACGAATATCTTTAGAAAATGAACTCAAACTTAAGTGATTTGGGACATTCGCTTACGGGCGAAATTGAAGACTTCAGACCGTCAGATTCAAACCAAACTTTACCCATGGATCAAATAAATTTTCCTACCCTTATCAACATACTTGTGGTCCTGATCGAGTAACAATGACCATCGAACGAAAACAGGTCCTTCTCGGCCGATCAGTTTGTCAGATCGCACCATAAAGATAGTCCTGGCATAGATCCATTGTCAGGGAACTTGCTCCACGACTTAGGTGAGAAATGGACCTTCCTAAGGGTCCCGTTTGTCAAAAACAGGCACCCTTTGGCTATAACCTAAGTATACCATGGCCTTGGGGCCATTGATTTCACTTATGAGCCTATATAAGGACCTTAAAGCACCCCTCTCTCATTTCATATGAATTTCTTAAACCTTAGGTAAGAGAAGAGAGAAGAGAGGTGGAAAGAGTGAGGAAAAGAGAGTCAGATAGGGAGATCGTTGTTGGGATTCACTCCCACTACTCCACATATCGAATCACTACCCCACCATTGCTACACCATCGATTCTAACTTTGATTTGGGTGAGAAATCCTAACCCTAATCTTGTTTTAGGAATCCAAATAAGGAAACGAGGAAATAGTTAACCTATTTCATGATTTAGGTAGCCGTTGTGCTGTAAACGGAAGTATAGTGTTCGAAATGAGGAAACCGACGAAATGTATGGACTATAAACGTTTAGGTTATGGTTTCCAAAGCTTTCAATGTTAGTTAATGATTTATGACTGACTTGATTGCTACCACCTGCACCTAGATATGATGTTTTCCATATACCACACATATATGAACTATGTTGAAAATATAATGCATTCTATGTGTTTGTTGAAATGTTTGAATGAAAGTGAAATCATGATTTGTGCTTGCCATGACTATTAACCTAAAATACATGATTATTATATGCATGATAACTCCTTGTGGAAGGATTTGCTCTAATATATGTTATAACTAATTTATGTCATGTATGTAGTAATGTGTAGGCTAAGTGTTTGATAAAATGTTTGAATGAGCAATTGTTTGATGAATTGTAATTATTAAGGGTGTTGAGATAGGATTCTCAACTACCTCATCTATATGTATAAATTCCTTCATGTAACCTTAATTTCACATGCGTGATTTATGTATAAAAATGCCTATATATAGTAACATGCTTTATGTTTTGATAAAATGCTCAAATGATTATTGTAATTGAATTGTTTGCTAAATGTTGTTATGATTATTACATGTGACTACCTATTGCATTGAGTATGATTGGGACTACTACATAGTCCAGGCAATTGGTAACGGTTTTCGATCGAGTGGCCGAACTAGTCTTGCCACAACAGATACGTTCGATGAATCTGTGTCGTACGGTGATTATCGACAGTGGTTAGGCCACGAGGAGTGTGTATGTGCTCCATGTCGATTAATTTAGCGTGCGCTCATACCAATCGAACTTGTCAAACACCCCAATTAGCCTATTGTATGTTTACCATATATGGACGCTCCTGCTTGAATCTAAGGTACCACTTATCAATGTAAAGCCTTTTTAAACCTTGGTACCACGATCCGTTAAGACTTATGAGCCGGGCATGATGGTATGGGATACTGTGGTCAAGCTGTCATCCTACGCCGGGGTGACGAGCCTCCCTGTAGTGACCAGTGAGCAACCCAAACTCGTGAGCCGAATACAGTGGTATGGGATACTGTATTCAAGTTGTCGGCCTACGATCAGGTGATGAGCCTCCCGTAGTGACCTCGAGTGTAAACTCATGAACTTGCCTATTCACTACTTTTAAATTAGGGGTGATGTTGTCCTATAACTTACCTATCGTATGTGATTAACTAGGATTGACGACCTTAGATGGATCATCGTTTGGGTAAATGATATAAAGGGAGGTACCTTAGCTTCCCAAATTTGATATATGAATAAACCTAAATAATTACTTGGCGAACACGATCATGCACCACATTGCATGTGCTTTGGTGTGGAAGCGCACGTTTAGGGAGTTTACCATGTACAATCATGAGATGATGTCGCTAAGGGAGTGCAGGCAAGGGCATGCATCATTATAGCATACCATTTCTGCATTAACAATAGTACTTAGGACATGACTGGTATACTGCTTTATCATTACTGCTTGACTGAATTGATAACATGTTAACCTTTGCCTTATAGTACCACTGAGTTGATCACTCACTCTCACGCTGGGACGGTGTTTTAAAACACCAATTAGACTCTGTTTTAGTTGCAGATGATGGCAAGGCTTATGTGACGGAGCCGGCCTTTTATGATGAGGAGGAGGAGTTCTCCTATGTGCAACTCTCAGGCGGGTCTATGTAGACCTAGAGTTACGTCGCCAGGATTACAGGGATATAGATTAGTTGGCCAATACACTTTGTCATTTTGTATAACTTGAAACAAATTTTGTATGTATATTTTAGCCTAGTTTCACGTTCATACTCTAGAGGTTATGAAACATGTATATACTTTATATATTTAGTTCAGTCTTCCGCTTGCTTATTTACATTCACTCTGGAGTATGATATGTTGTTTTAGTGTAATCCCACCCATGTTTAATGCACTAATATGGACAACATTCAAACATCATTATCTATGTTACATAAGTGATGCGTTGGAACTCGAGAGTTGAACTTTGCTTGACCCCTGATTTTTAAGGCGTTACGAGTTAGTATCAAAGCATGATTTGGATTAAACTGGACTTGGGTTATGGTAACACGACACACTCTGACGCACTTTAACGTAGGCGGAGGTGATAAAAATGTATAAATGAACGTAGGATTCCCAGTTTCATCGACGGGTGAAACTGAGAGCTAAAATGCACCCTGTATGTGTCTAAGATCACGTGAAATGATCTCAATCCCCTCTTAGACCATCAATCAACGGGTTTGAGTTATTTCTCAATGAATACCAAACTTAAATCACGTCAAAATGTGTGAATATGTGCACGATGGGTTCTGAAACCGCCTCAAACTGACAAAGGGGCTTAAACCACACGAAACAGGGGCAACCAGAGGGTCCCCCACACCATTCCGGCACCCCGGGAGGGGGAGGCCACTGCCCACGGTCCAGCGGATCACGGCAGCACCAAGCCGACCGCCACGCATTACGGTCCACTCCAGCGGGCGGTGGCGAGCCCGCGGGTCCGGCGACCCACCGCCCTCTCCCACTTGTGTGGGGCCTACAATTTGTACGGGGTTACTTTATTTTGCCCTCTTTGCCTCATTTTCACTCCATTTCACCCCTCCTAGCTCTCAAAACCCTCATATTCCCTCTCAAATCTTCATTCCATACTCCATCTTCTTCTTCTTCTTCTTCAATACACATACACCCACCACCATTTCCCTCAAAACCCATCTCCTACCACCTTCTATTTCCCTTATTTCCTCTCATTTGAGCACAAATCCTACATCTTTGTGTCTTATAACTCTCAAACTTCCCACATCCATCCTATTCTCAAGCTTTTCCAATTCCATGGCTCTTTTTGAGCTTGTTACCGCCATCTTTTCCATTTCAACTCTCCATTCCCTCATGGTAAAGAAGAGGCCATCCGCGGGTGAAGGTAAGCCTAACCGCCCTACCCACTCGAGGAAGCAAACACATGCCAAACCAAGGACTAGCATTGAGCAAGAGCGACGGACGAAGTGGGATCTCGATCCCTAGATCCCACTCAAAAGATCTCTACCACCGAGCATCGGACATGGTAAGTTTCAGGGCTGCAAGGTTGTGTTTGAAGCACATATTGACGAAAGGCTATTTAGCTATACCAGGTGATGGACCTCCTGTTGGAATCCAGGTGGGGTCCCATATTTGAAGGCAAGTATCATGCATGTGAAAGCACTGTCTGAGCCAATGGGATCCATTACTAGATCCTCTACAGTTCACTATTCCCATGGGAAGGCAGGAGGCCATAGTCAATGTAGATATGATGGCCCGGATTATGGGAATTGCACGTTGTAACGCCCTGAAAATCGGGGGTCGAGTGTAACTCAACTCCCGAGTTCCAACGCATTACTTATGCAACATAAATAATGCTGATTAAATGTTGTCTGTGTTAAAGCAATAAACATGAGTGAGATTATACTAAAACAGTAATTAATACTCCAGATCATTAGTATAAAGGCAAGCGGAAGACTGAACTGCATATATATCTGTATGTAAAGAAACAAAATCATTTCATTCTCCAGAGTATGAATCAATCTAAGTCACCATATACATATGTTTGTTTTGTGAACAAAATGTCAAAAATAAACTAAGATGTGATCCCTGCAAATCCCATCAATCCGGTAGCCTAGTCGAAACCGCCAGAGTACTGCATATAAGAGAACTCCTCCTGGTTCTCGTCATAATCAGGCTCCGCCTCCTGAGTCGGCAGCTCGTCTAAACCTGAGACAGAGTCTGGTTGGTGTACGCAACACCATCCCGTAACGTGGGAGTGAGTAGCTAACTCAATGGAATAATAAAGCATAGGTTATCATGTTATCAATACAGTCAAGCAGTAATGATAAAGCAGTAAAATCAAACACTCCTAACTACTCTTATTAATGCAAGTGTGGATGCAGGTATGATGGATGCCCTCACCACACCCTCCCTCGTGTGACACCATCTCACGTTCGCTGCATGCTTTCATCCCTCAGTGCTCCACATCTTCCAGGCACATGCAATGCATGATGAGCATGATTACCAAGTTTTTAATTAGTCCATTTCAAATAGCAGGATTGGGAAACTAAGGTACCTCCCTTGTATCATCCCAAACATGATCCATTCTAGGGTCGTCAGTCCTAGTTAATATCAAACGATGGTATGTTTTCTAGGTCAGTGCAAAGGCTGCCAGGGCTGTTACGTACAAAGGTTATACCACTCCCCCATCACCTCTTAAACGATTCATCACAATACAGAAACAGGCCTAGTTCATACTCTATATAACGCGGCAAAACCCTAAGGCTCACTGCAATTTCAGAGTATGCTCGCGGTCATTACAAAGGGCTGCCAGGGCTGTTATGCACAAAGGTTGCACCGCTCCCCCATCATCTTATCAATGTAGGCCGACAACACGAATATAGTGTCCCATACCACCATAATCGGCTCACGAGTCTGGTTGCTCACTGGTCACTACGGGGAGGCACGTGGCCCCAGCGTAGGCCGACAGCTCGACCACGGTGTCCCATACCACCATGCTCGGCTCATGAGTCTTAGCGGATCGAGGTACCATGGTTAACGGGATTTCACTAGTAAGATTAGTACCCTAGGTTCAAGCAGTAGCGACCAAACATGGTGAACATACATTAGACATATCGGGTTACTTGACGTGCTTGGCTAGCTCGGTCACACAACAAGTTGAGCGATATGAAGCGCAGAAGCACTTCATGTGGCCAACCACTATCGCCAACCGAAGTACGACACGGGTTCGCCAAACACATCTTATGTGGCAAGATGAATCTCAACCACGATCCCAAGTCTGGTGCCGAATGTCTGGACTATAGACATAGTCCCAAACTCAATTAATTCTCATCCATAGCATGTGGAGTAAAGCATGATAAACAAAGTAATTCAAGCATGCTAGCAAGCAAGTCATAAAACATATTATAAAGCATGTTATGAAACAAGTTACAAAGCATGTTAAAAAGGCATGTTATAGAGCACTATACAATTAGGGATACAAACACATATATTTCATAAGTGAGTGGTTAGAGTAAACAACCACGTGGAGGGAATCATACATGGCTCTAAGGTAGTTGAGAACCCCATCTCAGCACCTACCTAAGGCACTAACATCTAAGCACTTACTCTCACAAGCATTTTCACAAACACGTAGAGTACACTATTTCAACATACATGACGTATGTTAGAAAAATATGTATTATGGCTATCCTTTCGCCAAGTGAGTAGTTTATCCGCGTATATCATATTCATACAACAATTAATCATGACAATTACATCTCCAAAATTTATACATACACGGTATTTTCTAGAATACACATTTTCAACATACATAGTGTATACAAGCAAACATGTATTACGGCGATTCCTTTCACCAAATAAGTAATTTATCCATATATTATATAATCATACGACAAATAATCATGGCAAACACATTTCCAAAATATACATGTATACGGCACTCCTTACAATACAGTGTTTCTACATACATAGTGTATATTAGTAAAACACGTATTTAGGTGAATCCTTTCGCCAAATAGGTATTTTATCCATATATTGTATATCCATACAACAAATAATCATGTCAAACATATTTCTAAAAAATATACGTATACGGTACTTTCTACGAATACCTAGAATATGTAAAATTCCATATTCTACAACTCTAATTGAAACAGAAATCGGAAAGCACTTTGTACATGTGCAATTGCATGCAGATCATGAATCTATCATTATCTGACATTGAAAGCATTGAAAACCATAACCTATACACCTAAAGTCCTTACCTTACACCTTAGGATTGCAACGAATCAGCTAGGTTCGTTAGGCTTCCGTATCCGGCGATTTTGTAGCCTAAAGAGCGAAACCAATTAGCTATTTCATAACCTATAACCTTCACACTCTTAAACAGATCTAGGGTTAGAGTTTCTCACCTTAAAACAGAGTCAGTATCGCCGGGAAAGCGGCAAGGAAGGGGTGGTGCAGTCCGTGTGGTGATTGGAAACAGTAGGAGGGTGTTTCTCCCACAACTCTCAAGCTTTCTCTCACTAGGGTTTTATCCCAAATTCGTATGGCTGTGAGAGAGGCTGCCCTAAGGTCCTTATATAGCCTAAAAACTCTTCGGAATAGACTTATGTTCAAGGTATACTTATATTATAAGTAAGTCGACATTAATTCAGCTCAAAAGAGGGTTTCTGGCGGCCCCCCGTGAGCCAAACGTCGGACTTAAGCTCACTAACCTTGGATCTATGTGGAGTTATGTTTTCGTCTCGGTTGGATTCCCAGATCACGTGTGGCGGACCATTTTCAGTTCAACGGTCAGTGGGCCACGATTCGGAATTCCAAGTACATGTAAATGTTCCTGAAAATTTTCCTGATCCGAGGGTCTATTTCGGTCAGATTCTGATGGTCTGGTTGCTTATAAAATGTACGCAAGCGATACGTGCCAGATCACTATTCAAGATATTTATTTTTTAAAGGAATAGTGTATTTTCACACTCCTTCGCTCCAGGCTCAAGCGAACAACTGTGGGACACTGTCTGGGGTTGATTTCTGAGATAATTGTCAAGCCCAGCGAGGCGGTCCTAAGTCCTTAACCTTGCCTTATTCGGACTCCCGATGTGCGGTCCAGACACAATACGGAGTTTCAATGTGGTCCCGAGAGCAGTCGGGTAATGAGTTTGATCCTAGATTTTAGGGTAAGCTAGTGATGTTTTATTTAAACTAACATGATTTAAATGATATTTAAACTCGCAAGTATACGAATCAGATGTAGATATGGTACGTATTACGAGATCGTTCCCACGAGGACTGGTCGTCACAATTCAAATCTATGATTCTCCTTAACAAATCCAACAAAGAATGGAGCGAATTTCTAAGCACGATTCTATAAATAAAACAATTGAGAATAAGGAAGAAAATTCAATCAGAGAGAGGGCACTAGGACTTTCGAATCCACCCCTAATTATCCTAACCCTTGTTTTGTCTGTTGATTCACCTTAATCTAGATTGATACCACTTACATAGAGAAAGCACAATCTGTGTCCTTAATCGGGCATACAGAATGTCTAATTCCTTTAAGCAATGCCATGAATAACATATCCCATGTCCTTGGTCGGGCACATGGAATGTACAGTTCATTAAAGCACCCTGTTTCTTCCTCTATAGGAAACCTGTTTATGATCAGACACAAGCACCTAGAATAAGCATCCAAACAACATCCATATAGATACTTTGGTCAAGTTCATAGATGGAGAAGTATAGAATTTAAACCAATCAAGCCCACTTAGAGAAATAAATACACCAATCAAATCAAAGTAAAATTAAAATATAACAAGAGTATTCAAATTAGGGGCTTCATCTCAGCCCTAGCTGAAAGATTAGCAATCCATAAAATTAATTAGGAAAGAAGGAAAAATAAATATGAAAAATAGGAACATCTCCCTTCTCTCTCTCTCTCTCTTGTCTTTGTCTCTCCTCCTCAGCTATGGATCTGGAAATCTCCCCTCTCTCACATCCAAAACCCTTTTTATAACTGCTGGAGTGGAGAAAATCAGATTTGAAAAACTGACGCATTCGCAGAGAAAGCCTTTTCGCAGCCACGTTCGGGGTCTCGAAACACGGCACTTTCCTCATTCAAATTCCAAACAAACACCGTCCCTTAGGACTTTCTTGGGTCCTCTACATGATGGACGGTTCAGATCTACCATACGATCAAAGATGGTGGCCCACAACCGTCTGGAAAACCGGATTTCCTAATATGTTCGAAACCTTTCGCACCCTTTCGCTGTCGTGATCGGTGGGCCCCACAAAAGTATTTTCTGGAAAATCCACCCCGTCCATTGGATTCAGGACGAAATTTTAGTTAAGAATAGGTAGTTTTGAACATCCATTGACGCGTCCCAGAGAAGAAAACACAAAAAGATCAGATTTGAACGTTGTAGGATAGCCCTTTTGTGGCCTCTGTACCGCACACGTGTGCACGCATGGACACAAAATATCAACATGGTTTTGTAGTGCTCGAAGCCTTCTACACGATGAACGGCTTGGATCGGCCAGACAGACCATGGACGGGGCCCACTGACGTCCGTAAAAATGGACAGCGTCCGTTCGTTACGTTGTCTGGAAACGGCAGCTGCCGTTTTAGTAGGATGACGCGGTCAGCGCTGCTGACCGCGTCAAGCGGATCTGGTGCGATGCTTGGTGCAAGTGTGCAGTGTGCACACTCCTCATACACAGGGCCTACCATGATGTTTACGAGAAATCTACACCATCCATCCTCTTTCTCATATTATTTTAGCCGTCAATACCAAAGTTAAGGCAGTTCCAAATATCAGGTGGGCCCCAAATTGGAATTAATGGGCTGATTTGTCCGTTGGACCACTTCCTAAGATCTTCAATGGCTGAAATTTAATATGTACAGTTAATTTACGGCTCCCATCACATGTATGAAGTTTCGAGGCAATCGGATGGCGGGAACCCTATGATCTTGCATTCTGGATGGTTTTTGGGCCCGTTTAACATGAACGGCTTGATTTCCTCAGATATCTGGCATGTAAATTCATTGATCTCAGTCCTCTGGAGTCCGTTCCTTGCTCTGGTAACTTCGGAGTGTCAAATCCACACTTTTAATACTCTTTTTTCAATTAATGCTCCTTATTACATCCTGCAACAAAAACACGATTAAAATACGGTGTTAGACATTATCATGTACGTAAAATTGGGCAATAATCGGGGTCCGATCTGCAATATTTGACCCTCATCACAACCCCCAACCAGCATTTTGCTAGTCCCGAGCAAAACATGCGAAAAATAATTTTAGAAATAAAAGACAATTCCTGTAAACTCAAGTGACTTGTGAAAAGATAGTTGAGATGTGAAAATTCTAAAATTCATGAATGGTGGGTGAAATTTTTTTCCTGGAATCAAACTCACGGTAAACTTCATAATCAAGTTTAAAATATTAATCCATTAATTAGAATATTCTAAACATTGAGTTCCATGAGTGTATAGTGTAATCTCGACTTACAATCATTAAGAGATCCAATTGTCAATTTCATGATATCATTAGTAATTAACAACAAAATTCATGACAACTAAAACTTGAAAGCAAAATATGCCAACAGATTAACTTTTCAGTCTACCAACCTATGATATTCTTTATGAACAGTAACGCCAATGAGGGGAATCAAGTTCTCACCTATAGAGAGCAAACCTATGGTGAAAACTTGTCGCCTAACCCTTTTTTTTTTCATATGTCAACTATGGAGAATCAAATCTACACCTATAGGGAGCAAACCTATGGTGAAAATTATGTGACTTAGTCTTTCTTTTCTTCTTTATAAACTGATGCTAAAAATTTTGTTTTTCAGGCTGGTTCCTTTCATGCTTAGTGATTACCAAGTAAATTATTCAATTATCGAACCGGAACCTTAATGTGTAAGCGAGATGTGATAGGTGAAATCACGGCTCAATCAATGTTTACAACTTCTAATTATGGATTATCAATTCAAAATTGACTGTGGAATCAAGCAGATGGCCGAATCCAAGAGTCATAAGTTACCAACATCACGTGTCTTATAATGTTAAAATCACAACTATCCTTCAAAATCACTTTGAATTCAACAGAAATTCCAGAAAAAATGTTAAAATTTTCACAAGTTCTGCTCAAGACCAAGAAAATACTGATTGGGTAACCTAATCTCCCACCCCCAACCTAAAATCTACATTGTCCTCAATGTAAAAGAAATAAGCATGCAATGCACATGGGACAATAAAAGTAAAAGAGGAGTGATGGAAGATAGTACCTGGATGGAGAATCAAGAAGCTTTCAAAAATATCAGCGTAAAAGCGAGTCAGCACAAGAGAGAAATCAGTAAAATATAAAAAATAAAAGATCCTACCTATACCACTTTCGCAGGTGCTCTCGATTGCATTTAGCGTATGCAACAAGCCTTTAAACCCCTAGGTTACCCCTAGTGGACGAGTTGTAGTCTCGTGAGGGTTTGCAGCAATGTTACCCATAAACATTGAGCTAACTAACTAGAAAAATGAAATGAAATGAAATAAAAAGCTGGGTTGCCTCCCAGGAGCGCTAAGTTTAACGTCTTCAGCCAGACAAGAAATGAAAGCAATCATGGACCATCGGCCAGTATCTTGGTAAATTTCTCAGAAGGTTGTTCAATAAGATCATCCAAAAGCCTGTTTTGCAGTAGGCTTGGATGTCCCGGAGCGGGAATATCCAGAGAAATTGAGGGACCTCAGCGAGTGTCCAAAGTATATATGATTCACCTGTGGCCGAAAAAATTTTGAAGTTAGTACACCATGATGAATCAGAGACTACAAGTGGATGAAATTCAGAAAAATTTGTAGTAGGTGGTGTAGTCTCAACACATGCCAAAGCTTCACTCTGTAGTTCAATTTTCATCTCCTCCTCATTTAATGGTAAACATTCAAGATCTGGGGAAGGAGGTACTTCAGAATACGGATTCTCTCGATCTCTGACAACTACCGAGGTATTGTTTTGCAAGGCATCCACTATTTCTTGTAACATGGGATCGTTTGAATATACAAAATGTGCCAGGCAATCATCCAAAGAGTTCGAAAGTTTAGCTGAACATGACTTATTTTCCACATCGGAGATTGTGATGATCTGCCCAAGAAATCCATCATCTTTAAAAGTGGATGGAGGTATACTCTCTTGCTCCAACCCTACGCACACAATTTGAGGGTCAAGAAATGAAGTATTGATGAGAGGACTCTGTCCATTGATACTACTCAGAAGAGGCATTGAATTGTCAAAAGTGTTTGACTCAGATGGTGGCTTCAACTGGATGGTTTCAACTTTCAAAGTCATATCAAGGGGTTCGTTCATTTTCCGAATCATATCATTGTCTAATTCCCTGTTGTGCATACTTGGGATGGGATTGCTTTCCTCACATTCTATTCCTGAATTGGGTTGATGTTCGAATAAACAGACCTCTTCCTCATCATTGAAATCCTGCGTGTCATGTAAGGAAGGTGTGTCATCATCTTTGTATTCGAAAGACACCCATGTCTCTTTACCATTCCTTTGAACCGTCATCGAGATCGATTCATCTGGAAATTGAACCATATGATCCTTAACACAATTCAACTATTCATCCCGAATTCCAGAGTTTGTCAAAAGCGAGTGAGGATCACCTTCCTCGCATTGTCTTTCTAGATTGGGTTGTGGTTGAGACGAACTAGTTTTTATTATCTAATCATAAGTAGGGAATCCAAAGGAATAATCACGAGGATCAACGGGTTGCGGTTGGGATGAATTAGTCTCAATTAGCCTATCAATGCATGATTCAAGTGCGTCTAATAATTTCCACATGTCCGTAACTGTGTAACTCGAAGATGACTCCTCTTGGATCGTTTCTGGTTGATATTCAAAAATAGGGGATCCAAGAGAATAATCATTATAACATATTATTGGTTCATTTCCCCAATTTTGATGTTTCCACTGATTATAGTCATACGGATCATAGGTGGGAGAATCTGATGAGTGATAATAGTCCTCATGCCCATAGTTATGATAATCCCAACACTCATGTACTATCTTATTAATCCGTGGGGTGTAATTATTCTCCCACATATGATCGAGTAAGGACTTCTTAATCGGTGGATCATTAGATTCTGGTTGGTTCTCGATGATAGTTTCAGAAAAGTTTTGAGACATTGGTGGATTTCTATCATAATCATCATCCCAATATATGTTATTCTTCTTAGCATACTGACATTCCCACTCGTGCATATACATGGTGAAACTCTAACTCTGAATCTAATTCTAAAGGAAAAATCCTACACCAATCTAGAAATAGGAAGAGAGATAATTAGAAAGAAGTTACCAATTTGGAGATCTATGTTAGAATCCTGCAAAAGAAAACAAAACAAGTTAGTTTCTAAAAAAACAGAAAATCTAAAATTAGAAATTTTCTAAAGAACAACAAAGAAGAGTTAGTTTCTAAAAAGGAAGGAAATCGTAGAATTAGAAAGTTACTAAAAATAAAAATAGAGAGTTAGTTTCTAAAAAATAAAGTTTCTAATCTTAGAAATAAAAATCTAAGTTAGTTTCTAAAAAGGAAAAAATTTCTAAAACTAGAAAATAGAAAGTTACTTAAAAGAATAATCTAAATCTAAAATTAGAAAGTAGAAAATTTCTATAAAAGAAAGCCTAGAATTAGAAAATTTCAAAAAAATAAAAATAAAACACTAATTCTAAAAATAGAAATTAGAACAAGTAGAAAATTTAGAAAGGGATTACCAAATTAGAAGTTTATGTCAGGACCCTACAAAACAGGAAATAGGTTAGTTTCTAAAAATAAAATAAAATAAAAATAAAAACTTTAACCTAAAGTTAGTAAAATCCTAAGCTATGAATTATGATAAGAGAGAATCCTAAATTCAATTTGGAACGAAAACAGTCCCCGGCAACGGCGCCAAAAACTTGATGTTTTATTTAAACCAACATGATTTAAATGATATTTAAACTCACAAGTATACGAATCAGATGTAGATATGGTACGTATTACGAGATCGTTCCCACGAGGACTGGTCGTCACAATTCAAATCTATAATTCTCCTTAACTAATCCAACAAAGAATGGAACGAATTTCTAAGCACGATTTTATAAATAAAACAATTGAGAATAGGGAAGAAAATTCAATCAAAGAGAGGGCACTAGGACTTTCGAATCCACCCCTAATTACCTAACCCTTGTTTTGTCTGTTGATTCACCTTAATCTAGATTGATACCACTTATATAGAGAAAGCACAATCTGTGTCCTTAATCGGGCATACAAAATGTCTAATTCCTTTAAGTAATGCCATGAATAACATATCCCATGTCCTTGGTCGGGCACATGGAATGTATAGTTCATTAAAGCACCCTGTTTCTTCCTCTATAGGAAACCTGTTCATGATCAGACACAAGCACCTAGAATAAACATCCAAACAACATCCATATATATACTTTGGTCAAGTTCATAGATGGAGAAGTATAGAATTTAAACCAATCAAGCCCACTTAGAGAAATAAACACACCAATCAAATCAAAGTAAAATCAAAATATAACAAGAGTATTCAAATTAGGGGCTTCATCTCAGCCCTAGCTGAAAGATTAGCAATCCATAAAATTAATTAGGAAAGAAGGAAAAATAAATATGAAAAATATGAACATCTCCCTTCTTCCTTCCTCTCTCTCTCTCTCTTGTCTTTGGCTCTCCTCCTCAGCTATGCATCTGGAAATTCCCCCTCTCTCACGTCCAAAACCCTTTTTATAACTGCTGGAGTAGAGAAAATCGGATTTGAAAAATTGACGCACGCGCAGAGAAAGCCTTTTCGCAGCCACGTTCGGGGTCTCGAAACACGGCACTTTCCTCATTCAAATTTCAAACAAACACCGTCCCTTAGGACTTTCTTGGGTCCTCTACATGATGGACAGTTCAGATCTACCATATGATCAAAGATGGTGGCCCACAACTGCCTGGAAAACCGGATTTCCTAATATGTGTGAAACCTTTCGCACCCTTTTGTTGTCGTGATCGGTGGGCCCCACAGAAGTATTTTCTGGAAAATCCACCCTGTCCATTGGATTTAGGACGAAATTTCAGTCAAGAATAGGTAGTTTTGAACGTCCATTGACGCGTCCCAGAGAAGAAAACACAAAAAGATCAGATTTAAACGTTGTAGGGCAGCCCTTTTGTGGCCTCTGTACCGCACACGTGTGCACGCATGGACACAAAATATCAACATGCTTTTGTAGTGCTCGAAGCCTTCTACACGATGAACGGCTTGGATCGGCCGGGCAGACCATGGACAGGGCCCACTGACGTCTGCAAAAACGTACAGCGTCCATTCATTACGCTGTCCGGAAACGGCGGCTGCCGTTTTAGTAGGATGACGCGGTCAGCGCTGCTGACCGTGTCAAGCGGATCTGGTGCGACGCTTGGTGCAAGTGTGCAGTGTGCACACTCCTCATACACAGGGCCTACCGTGATGTTTACGAGAAATCTACACCATCCATCCTCTTTCTCATATTATTTTAGCCGTCAATACCAAAGTTAAGGTAGTTCCAAATATCAGGTGGGCCCCAAATTGGAATTAATGGGCTGATCTGTCCGTTGGACCACCTCCCGAGATCTTCAATGGCTGAAATTTAATATGTACGGTTAATTTATGGCCCCCATCACATGTATGAAGTTTCGAGGCAATCGGATGGCGGGAACCCTATGATCTTGCATTCTGGATGGTTTTTGGGCCTGTTTAACATGAACGGCTTGATTTCCTCAGATATCTGGCGAGTAAATTCATTGATCTCAGTCCTCTGGAGTCCGTTCCTTGCTCTGGTAACTTTGGAGTGTCAAATCCACGCTTTTAATACTCTTTTTTCAATCAATGCTCCTTATTACATCCTGCAACAAAAACACGATTAAAATACGATGTTAGGCATTATCATGTACGTAAAATAGGGCAATAATCGGGGTCCGATATGCAATATTTGACCCTCATCACCTAGCGTTAAGGATACTACAAGTTTTGGGTCTTGCAGATCATATTTAAAGTGATTCAATTGGATTTCATGGCTAATTTAGTTTAGCACTTAGTTAACTTTGTCAAATTTCTAAAGGATTTAACCCTAAGTGATTTCTGGTCGAGGTGGTACTCGAGCCATTGTATGGAAATTTACGGGTCGTTACAATCTACCCCCCTTAAATAAAAATTTCATCCTCGAAATTTGTACCTTTTCGTATTCCTCGAGAATTTGAGTGTAGTTCTTCTTGACCTCGGGCTCAGTTTCCCAAGTAGCTTCCTCCACTGAATGATGCGTCCATAGTACCTTCACAAGTGTAATGACCTTGCTACGCAGTACTTGCTCCTTCTTGTCAAGTATACGCATCGGACACAGCTCATATGTATCATCCTCGCTCAGCTATACCTGCTCCCATCTGATGATATGTGAAGGATCAGGAACGTACTTCTTCAGCATAGATACATGAAATACGTTGTGTACAGCTGCAAGAGGTGTGGGCAAAGCAAGACGATAAGCCACAACACCCACTCGATCCAGTATCTGAAACGGACCGATAAATCTCGATGTAAGCTTCCCCTTCTTCCCAAACCGAAGGACTCCCTTCATAGGAGAAACTCGGAGGAACACGTGGTCTCCGACCTCGAACTCAAGTGGTTGCCGCCTCGTATCGGCGTAACTCTTCTGTCTGCTCTGCACTGTAAGAAGCTGACGCTTGATAATGTCGACCTTCTCTATGGTTGCCTGTACCAACTCTGGGCCGATCAGACTACGCTCACCAACCTCAGCCCAACAATGCGGTGCTCTGCAAGGATGACCATACAGGGCCTCATATGGTGCCATATCAATAGTCGCCTGGAAGCTGTTGTTGTAGGCGAATTCTGCGTAAGGAAGACAGTCATCCTAACTGTCCTTGAAGTCCAACACATAAGCCCGCAACATATCCTCTAGAATTTGATTCACCCGCTCTGTCTGCCCATCAGTCTGAGGATGAAACGCCGTACTGAACTTCAACTTCACACCCATCGCTTCTTGAATACGAGTCCAGAAGATAGATGTGAACCCCGTGTCTCTGTCCGACACGATCTCAAGTGGAACTCCATGTAGACGCACAATCTCTCTGATGTACAATCTGGCCAGCTCGTCTGTAGAGTTCGTAACTCTGATAGGGAGGAAATGGGCCGATTTGGTCAACCGGTCCATAATCACCCAAATGGAATCATGTCCCTTCCTCGTCTTCAGCAGCCCTGATATGAAATCCATGGAGATGAAGTCCCACTTCCACTCTGCTATGGGCATGAGCTGAAGTAGTCCAGGAGGTCGGTGATGTTCTGCCTTGACCTACTGGCACGTCAGACAACGAGACACATATTCAGCGATGTGGGCCTTTATGTTATCCCACCAATACGACCGTCTCATATTCCGGTACATCATCGTGCTACCAGGATGCATCGCGAGCTTCGAGTTATGAGCAGACTTGAGAAGCTCCTGTCTCAAGTCAGGACTATCAGGAACACATAGGCGGCCACAGAATCGTAGACCCCCATCAGAACCAACTCTCCACTCGGAGTCCTCGGCGTCGCTAGCTTGCTCTCGAAGCTCAGACAACTGCACATCGCCCTTCTGGGCCTCAACGATCCTATCATCCACAAGTGGTCACACCCTAACGTGCACAACGCACTCGAATAGCTCCTCCACGGTGAGTCTCTGCTCGAAGTCCCGCACGAACTCAACCATGTCCCACTCTGCTATCACTAATGGAGCCGCAAATGCTATAGCCTTATTGCGGCTCAACGCGTCTGCCACAAGGTTTGCCTTGCTCGGATGGTAGGAAACCTCGAACTTGAAGTCCTTCAAGGTCTCCATCCATCGGCGTTGTCTCATATTCAAGTCCCGCTGCGTGAATATATACTTAAGGCTCTTGTGGTCGCAGAAAAGCTCGAACTCCTCTCCGTAGAGGTAATTCTCCAGAGCTTCAATGCAAAGATGACAGCCGCCAACTCCAGGTCGTGTGTAGGGTAATTCTCCTCGTGCTTCCTTAATTGTCTCGAGGCATACGAAATCACCCTGTCCTTCTGCATAAGGACACAACCCAAACCAACGCGAGATGCGTTAGTGTATATCGTGTACTTAACCCCTTGCTCTAGCAATACTAGCACAGGGGCGGACATCAACCTGTCCTTCAGCTCCTTGAAAGCTGCTTCCGCCTTCTCATTTCAGGAGAACTTCAGGTCTTTCCATGTCAACTGAGACAACGGCCTAGCAATCTTCGAGAAATTCTGAATGAAGCGCCTATAATACCCTGTCAGACCAAGGAAACTCCTCACCTCGGTAACCGAGCCAGGCTGCTGCCAATCCTGAACCACGGCTACCTTGGCAAGGTCCACTGCAATCCCATCCTTGGACACCACATGTCCGAGGAATTTGACTTCCTCCTGCCAGAAGTCGCACTTCTTATACTGCGCATATAACTGATTCTTCTTTAGCGTATCCATCACCACTCTCAGGTTCTCCTCGTGCTCCTCCCGTCTCGTAGACTATATCAGAATGTCATCAATAAAGACGATAATGAATCGGTATAGGAATGGTCGAAGTACACGGTTCATCAGGTCCATGAACACGGTTGGTGCGTTCATAAGACCGAACGACATCACTAGGAACTCGTAGTGCCCAAAGCATGTCCTGAAAGCCATCTTCTGCACGTCCTCATCTCTGACGCGCAGCTGATGATACCCTGACTGCAGATCAATCTTTGAAAAATACTTCGCCCCCTTCAACTGATCAAACAGATCATCTATCCTAGGCAAAGGATACTTGTTCTTCACCGTGACCTGGTTCAACCTACGGTAATCAATACATAACCGTAGCGACCCGTCCTTCTTCTTCACAAATAGGACAGGTGCTCCCCAAGGGGACACACCAGGTCGTATGAAACCCTTCTCTACTAGCCCGTCAATCTGCTTCCGCAGCTCCTCCATCTCACATGGAGGCATACGATAAGTCGGCAATGAGATGGGGGTCGCACAAGCGTAAGATCAATGGTAAAATCGATCTTACGCCGAGGAGGTAAACTAGGAATAGTCTTAAACACATCTATAAATTCTCGAACCACCGGCGTATCTTCCAATGCTGGACCATCGATCGGCGCTAATAAAGCAGTATAACAGTCAATACGACAAGGTCAACTGACCTGCACTGGAAATGTGAAAGCTGTGCCGTCAGATCCATAGGCCGTCACGACTCGAGTATCGCAATCTATCTCTGCCCTCACCTTCAAGAGCCAGTCCATACCGAGAATAACATTATAGTGCCATAGCGGAGCAACAATGAGGTCGACGAGCACTGTGCTGCTACCCAAATCCACAGAGTAACCCTAACATATCCGTGCGACATACGAAAAAGTCCCAGTGGCCATAGTGAGTCTCAATCCCTTAGTGGGAATAGTATGCAAAGATAGATGTTTAACTGCCCCACAAGAAATAATAGAAGTAGTGGACCCAGTGTCCACCAACAAGGAAATGGAAGTACCATGAATGTGAACTGTACCCTCAAAAGCTGTCGGGGCCGAAATCGACATCTCCGGTGCCTCAGCAATGATCGTATGCACGCGGGCCTGCTACTAACGGTCCGACTGTGGAACCAAGGGTCTTAGTGGCGGCCTGAAGAGTGATACAGGAGGTCGGAAGGATGGATGAGTAGGGGTAGTCTGTAGAGGTGGAGTCGATAAGGCCTGTGGACAGGAACGACCCATCATCTACGGTGGAGAGAAACCACTATCCTTCATCCGCGCGAAACAACTCCCAATAGGATGACCCTGTTTCCCGCAATACATACAGGTCACAATAGGGCGCCTCATCGGAGCCACTGGCGCTGCGATCTTAGGCGGCGAGTCAGCACGAGGCCTCTTGCCTAGGATAGGCCTGCTCTATACCTCCTGTCGTGGTCTCGCAACTATAACACCACGAGAACGGGCCAGCCGATCAACATCCTGCTCGGCCATCATAGACAAACGCACCAGCTCCGCATAAGAAGGTACACTGATGTAGCATAACTTCGACCATATGTCAGGTCGCAAACCCGAAGAGAAACGACACATCCGCATCTGATCATCAACCAGTATAGTCGGGATCAAGCAGCCCAACTCTGTGAAGCGGTGCTCGTACTCCGTAACCGTCATGCGTCTCTGCCTGAGGCGTAGAAACTCATCCTCCCGCTCATGTCTATACGTCTGCGGATAATATTTCTCATGGAACCGGAACTCGAATACCTCCCAGGTCCACACGTAGTCCGCTGCGATAGACCGCAGCACACTATCCCACCATAGACTAGCCTCCCTCTCAAACATGAAAGCGGCGAGTTCGACCTGCTCTGCCTCAGTGCAGTGCAGCATCCGTAGCATCTTGGAGATGCAGTCTAACCAAAACTCTACCTCCTCGGGTCTGTGAGAACCCATGAATGAGGGAGGCCTCAAGCGCTGAAATCACTTGAGTAAGCCGCGGGTACCAGCATCTCCAGTAGGAGGTGCGATGGGTGAGGGCAGAGGCACATCCTCAAACTGAGCTGGAGGCTCCGAATGCTCGGCAGGACGTGCAGATGTCGTAGGTGGAGTCGCACTACCACCCTGGGATAAGGCCTCAGCAATGGTGGCCATAAGCTGCTGGTACTGCTGGTGCTGTATCTGCTGCAGATGCATCATTAACATCAACTGCTCGATCCTATCAGTAGGTGGAGCAGCCTGTGAGTCATGCTGCGCAGATGATGATGCCCGGTACTGCCCACGAATCGGGGGCATGTAAGGTGGCAGTCCACCAGTAGGACCAGCAGGGGGCTGATCAGAATCTAACCCTCTATCCGCAGGACCACCCCTACCAAAAGGAGTCTGGTCCATCGAGCAGGTAAGAAGAAGGTGTGCTGTGCTCCACGTATACTGCCGCGGCATGCCCTATACAACATAGGGTGCAACGTTGGTGAGATTAAAGCATATCAACACATTATTTAAGCACTTTAAGCATTCCACACATCTCTTAACAAAAGAGGCTACATGCTTTTCATTTACCCAAAATTATCATAATACATGGACTACAGAGTTACATGAATCATAACAGAAATTACATGCAAGCCAATTACATCCAAAGCATCAAACACTTAAAGCACGTTACTACCTAGTACATCATTAGCATGACAGCATAAACCGCCTAATGCGGTAAACAAAATAACCACAACAACAACTTGGATGACTAGGCATCCGAATCGGGCGATGGAGGAGGAGCATTCTTATCCTGTAGACAACACAGGATGGCCTTCAAGGTGCGAGACACCTTGCTTAGCTTGGTTTGGACCTACCCGACTTCCTGTCGCAGGGCGGCTTGGCCCTCCTCGAGACGTGCTAAACGCGCATCTATGAAAGCCTGATCGGTGCCCTGCTCCTGAGCCGCGGGAGGTGAACTCTCCTCTGTATCCTGGGCCTCAGGTTCCTCTTCCTCTTCTTCAACTTCACTCCCATCTTCACTCTTGTCTTCTTCGCTCTCAATCTCATCCTCACTCTCCCCATGTCGGGCCCATTGTCGCTGTGCCCCAAGTTTCATCTGCTTGAGAGTATTTTCGTCGATTTGGTGGACTGGTACTGGCATTTCCACCCCCAGACTATAGCCATACTCCCGTGCAATCCTGCATATGAGTCGGCAGAATGGAAGCGAATCAGAGCTCCTGGTGGAGCGTGAAATATTCACGATCTGTCGCAACATGAATGTGGGTACACACAAGTTCGCCCTCTGCCCCACTTGGTATAGAAAGTCAACCATAAGGCGCGTGCACTCGCTGCGATTACTGTGTCTGGGGTAGAGGTTGTATGTGAAGATGTGATGTAATAGGCGAAAGTCGTCTGACATGTGGGACGCTAGCAGGCTTTTGTTCGGCTGCCACTTAGCTAGTCGACCACCACAAAGGTATCGTGTGCGACGATCCCTTTCACGAGCAGTCCCCAAATTCATCTTGCTAGCATGTACATCACCAAGGGGCATATTCATAAGCCGTGCGATCACCCTCACATCAATGGTGATGAACAGATCCACCCCAACTAAGAACCGGAACTGCAAAGGTTCTAGTGTAGGCTCACGAATGTTGGCGTAGAAGGCTCTGACAGTGCCAGAATTGGCACGACCTCTGACCTCAAATAGCGGACCCCAGAGGGCTGCCTCCACTTGCTCGAACAAATAGTATTCCCCAAATAGCTGACCATCCACCTGGGCTTCAAAAAGAACTCTGTGGTCCTCATAAACTCCATGAGGTAGCGCCGCCAACTGTACCCGTTCAGCAGGGATCCGGGGATCAAGGTCCCGCTTCGTGCGAAACTCCGGGGCAAAGCTCGAGCTAGCGGCGGAGTCTCTCGGCCGCCTTGATCGTGTAGGGCGACTAGGCCCGGCCTCATCAGTGGCACTCTTTCTCTTGCCCATCAGAGAGAGGATGGTGGAGATGGAGAAAATGGTCGTCACAACTTAAAAAAAAACCATGGAAAAAGACAGAATAGGGGAGAAAGGGCTGGGAATATGGTTTCTCCACGGATTTAGGGCCCAAAAGAGAGGGGATTAAAAAGGAGAATGGAGAAAACAGGTGAAAATGGAGACTCCCATGAGTTTTGGAGCTCCAATGGCGTGTGGGGGGTCCAAATGAGAGAAACGAAGAGGGAATGGAGAAGGGGGCTGCAATACACGATGGAGGAGGGTAGGGTGTGGTCGAAAACAGTAGAGAAGAGGGTTAGAGAGGTGATTTGCGAGAGAGGGCAGCAATGTAAGAGGAAAAACGGCTAGGGGAGGGCGTTTGTGAAGGGGATGCACTTTTGGGTGATGGGAGTGGGATGACGTGGGCACTAGGCGGTTTATAAAACCCCCAAACACGATCCCAGCTAAAAAAACGGCGAGGCCTCGCCAAAAAATTTTGGGATTTCAAAAAGGGGGCCCATGGCCTTGTTCGTACAATCCCCTGGGCCCCAAAAATCACTGGGTCCCACCCTGGGTACCCCTAGATTAGAGTGGGTAGGCCCTCGACCCCGATTCGCTCTATTTCGGGCACTTTCGGACACACACTAACATTTGTAGATTTTTTACCGCTGGGGTAAGGTGTATGGTGATCTAGACACATCAATAGACGGTCTAGAAGTGATGAACTTCGTCAAATGGAGAAATCGGGGAAACCTAGGACTGTTTCTATATTATTCGTGCACCCTCCTAAGTTGTAATGCATCAGCGTACGTCATGGGAACATAACTCAAGTCCGGTTTAATCAAAATCATGCTCTGATACCAACTTGTAACGCCCTAAAATTTGGGGGTCGAGTGTAACTCAACTCCCGAGTTCCAACGCATCACTTATGCAACATAAATAATGTTGATAAAATGTTATCTGTGTTAAAGCAATAAACATGAGTGAGATTATACCAAAACAGTAATTCATACTCCAGATCATTAGTATAAAGGCAAGCGGAAGACTGAACTGTATATATATCTGTATGTAAAGAAACAAAATCATTTCATTCTCCAGAGTATGAATCCATCTGAGTCACCATATACATATGTTTGTTTTGTGAACAAAATGTCAAAAATAAACTAAGATGTGATCCCTGCAAATCCCGTCAATCCTAAGACCTAGTCGAAACCGCAGAGTATCGCATATAAGAGAACTCCTCCTGGTCCTCGTCATAATCAGGCTCCGCCTCCTGAGTCGTCGGCTCGTCTAAACCTGAGACAGAGTCTGGTTGGTGTGTGCAACACCGTCCCGTAATGTGGGAGTGAGTAGCTAACTCAGTGGAACAATAAAGCATAGGTTATCATGTTATCAATACAGTCAAGCAGTAATGATAAAGCAGTAAAATTAAACACTCCTAACTACTCTTATTAATGCAAGTGTGGATGCAAGTATGATAGATGCCCTCACCACACCCTCCCTCGTGCGACACCATCTCACGTTCGCGGCATGCTTTCATCCCTCAGTGCTACACATCTTCCAGGCACATGTAATGCATGATGAGCATGATTACCGAGTTTTTAATTAGTCCATTTCAAACAGCAGGATTGGAAAACTAAGTACCTCCCTTGTATCATTCCCAAACATGATCCATTCTAGGGTCGTCAGTCCTAGTTAATATCTAACGGTAGTATGTTTTCTAGGTCACTGCAAAGGCTGCCAGGGCTGTTACTCACAAAGGTTACACCACTCCCCCATCACCAAACATGGTGAACATACATTAGACAAGTTGAGCGATATGAAGCGCAGAAGCACTTCGTGTGGCCAACCACTATCGCCAACCGAAGTATGACACAAGTTCGCCAAACACATCTTATGTGGCAAGATGAATCTCAACCACGATCCCAAGTCTGGTGCCGAATGTCTGGACTATAGACATAGTCCCAAACTCAATTAATTCTCATCCATAGCATGTGGAGTAAAGCATGATAAACAAAGTAATTCAAGCATGCTAGCAAGCAAGTCATAAAACATATTATAAAGCATGTTATGAAACAAGTTACAAAGCATGTTAAAAAGGCATATTATACAGCACTATACAATTAGGGATACAAACACATATATTTCATAAGTGAGTGGTTAGAGTAAACAACCACGTGGAGGGAATCATACATGGCACTAAGGTAGTTAAGAACCCCATCTCAGCACCTACCTAAGGCACTAACATCTAAGCACTTACTCTCACAAACATTTTCACAAACACGTAGAGTACACTATTTCAACATACATGACGTATGTTAGAAAAATATGTATTATGGCTATCCTTTCACCAAGCGAGTATTTTATCCGCGTATATCATATTCATACAACAATTAATCATGACAATTACATCTCCAAAATTTATACATACACGGTATTTTCTAGAATACACATTTTCAACATACATAGTGTATACAAGAAAACATGTATTATGGCGATTCCTTTCGCCAAATAAGTAATTTATCCATATATTATATAATCATATGACAAATAATCATGGCAAACACATTTCCAAAATATACATGTATACGGCACTCCTTACAATACAATGTTTCTACATACATAGTGTATATTAGTAAAACATGTATTTAGGTGAATCCTTTCGCCAAATAGGTATTTTATCCATATATCGTATATCCATACAACAAATAATCATGTCAAACATATTTCCAAAAAATATACGTATACGGTACTTTCTACGAATACCTAGAATATGTAAAATTCCATATTCTACAACTCTAATCGAAACAGAAATCAGAAAGCACTTTGTACATGTGCAATTGCATGCAGATCATGAATCTATCATTATCTGACATTGAAAGCATTGAAAACTATAACCTATACACCTAAAGTCCTCACCTTACACCTTAGGATTGCAACGAATCAGCTAGGTTCGTTAGGCTTCCGTATCCGGCGATTTTGTAGCCTAAAGAGCGAAACCAATTAGCTATTTCATAACATATAACCTTCACACTCTTAAATAGATCTAGGGTTAGGGTTTCTCACCTTAAAACGGAGTCGGTATCGCTGGGAAAGTGGCAAGGAAGGGGTGGTGCAGTCCGTGTGGTGATTGGAAACAGTAGGAGGGAGTTTCTCCCACAACTCTCAAGCTTTCTCTCACTTTTCCTCTCTTCTCCTTAAGGTTTTATCCCAAATTCGTATGGCTGTGAGAGAGGCTGCCCTAAGGTCCTTATATAACCTAAAAACTCTCCGGAATAGACTTATGTTCAAGGTATACTTATATTATAAGCAAGTCGGCATTAATTCAGCTCAAAAGAGGGTTTCTGGTGGCCCCCCTTGAGCCAAACGTCGGACTTAAGCTCACTAACCTTGGATCTACGTGGAGTTATGTTTTTGTCTTGGTTGGATTCCCAGATCACGTGTGGCGGACCATTTTCAGTTCAACGGTCAGTGGGCCACGATCCGTAATTCCAAGTACATGTAAATGTTCCTAAAATTTTTCCTGATCCGAGGGTGTATTTCGGTCAGATTCTGACGGTCTGGTTGCTTATAAAATGTACACAAGCGATACGTGCCAGATCACTATTCAAGATATTTATTTTTTAAAGGAATAGTGTATTTTCACACTCCTTCGCTCCAGGCTCAAGCGAACAGCCGTGGGACTTGATTGTCAAGCCCAGCGAGGCGGTCCTAAGTCCTTAACCTTGCCTTATTTGGACTCCCGATGTGCGGTCCAGACACAATACGAAGTTTCAATGTGGTCCCGAGAGCAGTCGGGTAATGAGTTTGATCCTATATTTTAGGGTAACCTAGCGTCAAGGATCCTACAAGTTTTGGGTCTTACAGATCGTATTTAAAGCGATTCAATTAGATTTCATGGCTAATTTAGTTTAGCACTTAGTTAACTTTGTCAAATTTCTAAAGGATTTAACCCTAAGTGATTTCTGGTCGAGGTGGTACTCGAGCCATTGTACGGAAATTTACGGTTCGTTACACACGTGGTGATGTGCATGCTGCTGAGTCTCATTTCAAGAGTCTGCGAGAAATAGATCGCCGCAAGCGGTTTTTGTGGCCGACTAGTTTATTGGAAGCAAGGCAATTGCCTCCCATCGACCAAGATGACTTATGATTTTTGCCTACTCCCCCACATATTCACATACAATGTGTATCTTAGGTGGAGCAACCATACTGAATGCACATGTTTGATGATGGACTTGCTGTACAGAGCTGGGCAGGGAGACAAGCTGTGTGTAAGCCCTATATCCTAGACCGTACCATTCCATAGGCTTCTGTAGTCTTCTTGGTCAAATTTCGACAACCTTCAACCTTTATCCAATGTTTCCGCACGACCCTGAGTTACACATCATCAACCCGAGTCGACTCAACTAGAGACTTGTACCAGTGCGACCGCGTTGTCGTCGTGGTTCCGATGCCGCGTCTCGTGCGCCGAGGCGATATCCAGACTAGAAGAGGTACGCTTGCGCTCAGTATGAGGAAAAATGCCGTACAAGAGAACCTCTTCCAAATGTCAAATCAATCACATCAATCAATCCATGTACACATCAATCACACCTCATGTCAAGTATACATCAACTTTCACCCATCTTTAAGCAACCCTAAAGTCAACCTTTCCATCCCATCTCTTACACACTCCATCACTCACCATCACTCTCATCCCATCACTCCACCTCACCACTCCTCTCTCTCTTACAACAATCTCTCTCCCTCATTTTCCCCAAGCAACCCACATCCATGGCTTCCATAGGGGAGAAGCTAATATGGCCCACTTCCTATCTCCCATCTCCACCGTCCTAAGTCGATCTCAACCATTGAAGTCCATCCATTGGATCTCTAGCATGCATTGATGGAAGAAAAAGACCAAGAAGATCTAAAGTAGGTGTTTCTCTCTCTCTTTCCCTTTTTTGTGATGATATGGTTGTGTGGCCCACTTGGATGGACCCCACTTTATGTATGTGTTGTACCCACACCACCCACCATTTGGTGGCCCACCTAAACAGGGCCCACCTCAATGCATGTGTTATACCCAAAATGTCCAGACTCTGGACATGAGAAAAAAAAATATAAGCTTGATTTCAAGCTTATTGGGTGGGTCATCCATGCAGACCCCACCTTGATGTATCAACCCAATCCACACTGTCCATCCCTTTCCCTAGACCATTTTAGGCGTTGGGCTGAAAAAAGGGGTCAATCCGACTTTCTGATGGGCCATAGCATAGGAAACCATGGCTATCACCGTTGAAAATTCACATGTTATTTCCACACCCCAAAATATACCCAATATTGGGCTTGATGGGTCTGTCTTGAGCCTTGAAGACCAATGGTAGGGTCGGATTCTTCTGATGCGGGGCTCACGCATGAAAAACCTCAAAAAATGTAATTCAAATAATAATAAAAATAGTAACAGGCGCTGCTGCTGCCAGAGGCGTAGGCAGCGCCTGCGGCATCTGGCGGGTGAACGAACAGGGACCTATGGTCCCAGCCGTGGGCCCCACCATGATGTGTGTTTTGTATCCACTCCGTGGACCCTTAGGGCAGCGGGCTGCCCTCCAAAAATTAGGCCCATCCAACGCTCAGGTGACCCACATCATAGGAAACAGTGTTGATTGAACGTTTGCCCTTGGAACCCCTTTGGGTCACCACAAAAGTTTCAAAATCAATATGAAATTTGTTTTTACTCTTCATCCAGGTATGCGTGACCATGTGAACGGGTTGGATGGCATAAAAACATTATGATGGGCCCCACATGGGACCCACAGTGATGTATGTATTTCATTCACACTGTTTAAGCAGACGGTGGAGCCCACTGTTATGTACGTGTTTTATCCCACCGCCCACAGCGTGAGATAGTGGAACCGACCATAGTGCATGTGTTCTGTCCGCACCGTCCACATCATGGGACGGTGGGACCCCAATGATGTATGTGTCCTTCCATGCCGTCCATCTATTTAGGACCCACCATGATGCATGTGCTACAGTCAACCGTTCAACCATTTGAGAGCTCATTTTATGGCATGAACTAAAGAATGAGTCAGATCCATAGCTCATGTGGACCCCGCCCTTGATGCATGTGTTGCATCTAAACCGTCCAACCATTTGGTAAGCTTGCCTTCATAAGGTTGAGACTAAAAATGAGGCAGATCTAGGATCAAGTGAACCACATAGGAAAAAGCAGTGAGGATTGAGTGTTTGCCATTGAAACCTTCTGATTTACATAAGTTTTGGATCATTAGGAAATTTGTTTCCTCTTAATCCAGGTCCGTGTGACCCTATGGCCAGATTGGATAGAAAATAAATGTTACAGTGGGCCTTGAGAATTTTAATGGTAGAAATCATTATCACCACTTGTATTTGGGTGTGACCCATTTGATATGCATGGGGCCCAAGTGGTGTGGCCCATTTGATATATATATGGTCCATGTGATTAGGCCCACCTTGATATATACACGAGACCCATGTGATTAGGACCACCCTGATATATACACAAGACCCATGTGATTAGGCCCATCTTGATTCATTTGTGGCCATCTGTTGAGGCCCACCTTGATGTGTATGAGGGCTCGCTGTTGACGCCCACCTTGATGTGTATAGGGGCCCGTTATTGAGGTCCACCTTGATGTGTATGAGGGCCCATTATCGAGGCCCACCGTCATGTGTATGACCCTATGAGGCCCGTTGTTAAGGCCACCTTGACATACATGAGGAAAATGTGATTAGGCCCATTGTGATGTATTAAGG
Source organism: Magnolia changhungtana (assembly GCA_030180095.1). Taxonomy (NCBI): domain Eukaryota; kingdom Viridiplantae; phylum Streptophyta; class Magnoliopsida; order Magnoliales; family Magnoliaceae; genus Magnolia; species Magnolia changhungtana. Next base: position 250,429 of record JASAUF010000660.1, read on the forward strand.
CCCATGGGTTGAGACTCATTGTGATGTATAAAGGCCCGTGGGTTGAGACCCACTGTGATGTGTATAGGGCCCACGGGTTGTGGCCCATTGTGATATGTATTGGGCTCATGACGCATGGCCCATTTGATGTGTTCGAGGCTTAAATACGTGGCCCATTTAATGCATATGAGACCCATGTGTAGGGCCCACTTGTGATATATATTAGGCCCATGTGTATGGCCCACTTATTGTGTATTTGAGGCCTATGAGCACGGCCCAATATGATGTATTTGGGACCCATGGGTCAAGGCCCAACATGATGTATTTGGGGCCCATGGGTTGACACCCACTGAGATATATTAGAGGCCCAGGTATGAGGCCCACTTAATTGTATTAGGCTCATGTGTAGGGCCCACCTGTTGTGTGCTTTAAGCCCATGGGCTGTGGCCCATTGTAATGTATTCAAGGCCCATGGGAGGTGGCCCATCTGAGGTATTCGAGGTCCATGTGACACGACCCTCAATGATGTGTATCAGGGTCTTGCGTGAGGCCATGGGCCCACTTTATGTTTGGCTCTATGTGAGCCACTCCTAGGGAGCAATGTTGGTTAAATGTTTATATTGATAGGCAATGATGGTTGAATGTCCACATTGTGACTTTCCCTTAGGCCTTGTTAGGCCCATTCTCATCATTCCCTCAATGGGTTAACCCAAATAAGTGGGCCCCATTCACCATAGACGTATGACTCCGTGTTATCGGATTGATATAACCATGGTCGAGTGCTGATCTTTATACCATAGTTGATCGGCTGATCATCTATGGACCTCGTTTTATTTATCTGCTGATTACCGGTTCCGATTGATGTGACCGATTTGCTGATTATGATTATTGATCAATTCCGATTGTCATGACTGATTAGCTAATTCTGATTATCGATCGATCCCGATTGTCGTGACCGATTACTGATTATGATTGACGTGACCGATTTACCAATTCTGATTATCGATCAATCCTGATTGTCGTGACCGATTACCGATTCTGATTGACATGCCCGATTTACCGATTCTGGTTATCAATCGATTCCAATTATTGTGACCGATTGTTGATTTCGATTGATGTGACCGAATTGCTAATTCCGATTATCGATCAATTCCGATTGTCATGACCGATTGCCGATTCCGATCGACGTGACCGATTTACCGACTCTGATTACTGATCGATTCCAATTGTCGTGGCTGATTGACGATTCTGATTGTCGTGACCGATTTTAATTATGGAGGCCTACTCTAATTCCAATTTCAATTGTTGAGGCCGATTTTGATTTTGATTGTTGGGGTCGATTTCGATTGCTAGGGCCGATTACTGAGGCCTATATGATGTATATGCGACCCGTAGTTGAGGCCCATTGTGATGTATTTGTGGTCCTTGGGCATGGCCCACTGTATTATATATTAGGCCTTTGTGTGAGGTCGTTAGCCCATTATGTGTTTGGCCCATATGTGGGCCATTCCTTGTCGCAATGTTGGTTAGATGTTCACATTGTCAAGGCCGATTGTTGATGCCAGTTATTGATACCGATTATGAGTATGTGACAGCATAACATCATAATACATACGCATCTGCATGTTCGTTATGAGATATGATTGACCATCGCATATGCCATAGGGCAGGTTATTCATGGGGCTCCCTGATAGGTGGAGTTGCCCCACATGAGCGCACGATATGCACAAGATTTATGCATGATTGCATTGTATGACTGATGCATCTCGCATTTGTGTAACATGACCATCGTACGCCCTGGCGACATCAGGGTTGTAGCCTCCGCAGGCATATCGTGGATGCCCAGATGGGACACCAGAAATCTGTTCTACATGACGTGTTATAGATATCCTTAGGTGAAAGTCCCAGAACCCTCTTGGTTCTAGAGGTTACTCCAATGTCTGGACCAAGTGGATGGATGAGTGCATAAAGGCCGTATACCGTTAGGCCGCGTCTCCCACTGTATCGTGGTCGATTGGAAGGGGGTGCACCCTTACCTGCCTGAGAGGAGGGGGCAATGCCAGGTTGACTCTGACCAGCTCGAGGAATGAGTCCGCTATCTACGAGTCGGGCTCGATATTGGCAGGCGAATGGTGAGGTCTCTTCCACTCACCTTGTTGCCTGCGATGGGGTGGCAATCTGGCTTGGAGTGTAATAGACCATCGTTGATTTTTTAGAGAGGAACCGTACTGATATGTGGACTTATTGAGTAGGAATTACATGCTCATTCATTCATTCATTCACTATCCACTCAGGCTGGTGGTGCACAACTAATTGTTGTGTACCTTCGTTATGGCAATGATTTCGGTTGGGCGCGCGACTAACCTGAGATCACGAGTTTACAACGTTGAGTCTGACTATCCAAATTTTTGTATGGGACTGGTTTGGATAGAAGTCCTGTAACGACCTGAAAAATTCCGTACATTGGGTCGAGTACCACCTCGACCAGAAATCACATAGGATTAAATCCTTTAGAAATTTAACAAAGTTAACTAAGTACTAAACTCAATTAGATATGAAATCCATTAGGATCGCTTTAAATACGATCTGCAAGACCCAAAACTTGCAGAATCATTGACGCTAGGTTACCCTAAAGTTTAGAACCAAATTCATTTCCCGTCTCGCTTCTCGGAATGAAACGAAACTTCGTATTAGGTCTAGATCGCACCTCGGGATTCCGATTGAAGTTAAGGAACTAGGACCGCCCCACCGGGCTTAACAATCATCTCAAAAATCGACCTTATCCGATATTCCACCGCCATTCGTTTGAATCGGAGCGAGGTAGTGTGAAAACACTATTCACAAGCCGAAATAAATATCCGGAATAGTGATCGGCATCGTTCGTTGACGCGTCGATTAAGCAACCCGACCGTCGAATCGACCAAATTACACCCTCGGATTAAGAAAAATTTCAGAACATTTACATGTACTCGGAATTTCGATCGTGGCCCATGACCGGCCGAACCGAAAGTGGTCCGCCACGTGCGATCTACGTATCCGAATGAGTCAAAACGTAATCCCACGTAGATCCATTGGTGGTGAGCTTAAGTCGACGTTTGGTTCAAAGAGGGCTACCGTAACTCCTCTTTTGAGTGGAAAAGCGTCGAAAATCTTATATGAGTACCCCATGAACCTAAGTCTATTTCCGTAATGTTTGAGGCTATAAAAGGGGCTTAGAACAGCCGCTCCCACAGCCATACGAATTTAGGGAGAAACCCTAGAGGGAGAGAGAGAAAAGAGAGGGAAAGACTTGGAGATCGTCGATCTTCCTCCCGCCGCTTTGGCTTGCTACACGGCCTACATCTCTCGATCTAGACGCTTTCCGGCGTATTCGCCTCATTTGAAGGTAAGAAAACCTAACCCTAGGTCGATTTGAGGTGGAATCTAGGTAGGATGTATCACCGACTAACCGATTCCGCTCTTTAGGCTAGAAATCGCCCGTAGACGGAAGATTCATCACCCTTGCTGATTCGTTCCGTTTCAAAAGGCAAAGGTGAGGACTTTAAGCTTATAAGTTACGGTTTTCAACGCTTTCAATGTCAGATAATGGTAGATTCATGATCTGCTTGCAATTGCACATGTACAAAGTGCCTTAGTTTCTGTTTTGATTAACGGTGTGAAATATGGAATTTCACATATTCTAGGTATACGTAGAAATACCGTATACGTATTTTTTTTGGATAATTGTTTGACATGTTTATTTAATGTTTATTTATATAACATATGAATAAAATACTAGTTTGGCGAAAGAGATCGCCAAAATATATGTTCCTTTGTAAATGTGCCGTATGTTGAAAATACGTATTGTAGAAATACCGTATACGTATTTCTTTTGGAATAATGTTTGACATATGTATTTAATGTATGATTATACAATACATGATTAAAATACTAGCTTGGCGAAAGGAATCGCCGAAACCTATGTTCCTTTGTAAACACTATGTATGTCGAAATTGGGTATACGTGAAAGTACCCTATACGTATAAAATTTCTTGATGTGTTTGCTATGTTTATTTGCTGTATGAATAGGATGTATATGTATAAAATACTAGCTCGGTAAAGGGACAACCCTAGTACACACTTCCCTAGCATACGTCATGTATGTTGAACTATTGCATTCCAAGTGTTGGTGGAATCACTTGTGAGTGTAAGTGCTTAAGTGTTAGAATCTTAGGTAGATGCTGAGATGGGATTCTCGGTTACCTTAGTGTCACATATGACACTCTCCATGTGGTTGATCACTCTAACCACTCACCTATGAACTCTAGGTATTTGTATCCCCTGTGTGTATAGTGCTTTATAACATGCTTTATAACATGCTTGATAACATGCTTTACAACATGCTTTACAACATGCCTTATAACATGCTTTATTTCATGCTTTATAATACATGCTTTACCTTATGCTTTACTCCATGCTTCACAACTGATTGAGTTTGGGACTATGCCTATAGTCCAAACATGCGTACGATTTACGGTTGGTTGTAGGCCGAGGTTCATATCGCCACAACGGACGTGTCTGGGCGAACCCGAGTTGTACTTCGGTTGGCGATAGTGGTTGGCCACACGGAGTGCTTTTTTGCGCTCCATATCGCTCAACTTGTGGTGCGCTCGAGATAGTCGTGCCTCCAAGCAAACCGATGTGTTTATGTATGTTCACCATGTTTGGTCGCTAATGCTTGAACCTAGGGTACCAAACTTACCACTGAAAAATCCCGTTAACCATGGTACCTCGATCCGCTAAGACTCATGAGCCGGGCATGGTGGTATGGGACACCGTGGTCGAGCTGTCGGCCTACGCTGGGGCTACGTGCCTCCCCGTAGTGACCAGTGAGCAACTCTACTCGTGAGCCGATTATGGTGGTATGGGACACTATATTCGCGCCGTCGGCCTACACTGATAAGGTGATGGGGAGTGGTGCATCTCTTGTGTGTACGGCCACTGGGCAGCCTTTGTAGTGACCGCGAGCATACTCGAAGTCAAGAACAGCTGCGGCGTGCCTTAGGGTTCGCCGCGATACATAGAGTATGAACTAGGCCTGTTTCTCGATAGTTGTATCGTGATGAATCGTTTAAGGGGTGATGGGGAGTGGTGCAACCTTTGTGCGTAAATGTGCCATGGCGCCTACTGCAAAGTGACCTAGAAAACACACCTTCGTCGATATTAACTAACTGACGACCCTAGATTGGATCATGTTTGGATATGATAAAGGGAGGTACCTTAGTTTCCCAATCCTATTTGTTTGAAATGAATTAATTAAAAACTCGGTAATCATACTCATCATGCATCGCATGTGCCTGGGAAGATGTGGAGCACCATGGGATGTAAGCATGCGCGAACGTGAGATGGTGTCGCTTGAGGGAGTACGTCGGAGAGGGCATCCATCATAATCGCATTCATACTTGCATTAATCGAGTAACTAGGAGTGTTTGATTTTGCTTTATCATTCTTGCTTGATGTATTGGTAACATGATAACTTATATCTTCTTGTTCCCCGAGTTAGCTACTCACTCCCACGTTACGGGACGGTGTTGCGCACACCAACCAGACTCTGTCTCGTGTTTAGGCGATCGGCTATTCGGGAGGCGGAGCCGATTACTGACGAGGACCGGGAGGAGTTCTCGTATATGCGATTCGGGGCTTGACTAGACTAATTTGTCGGGATGATGGGATTTCTGAAGATTGTATTTAGTTATTTTGACATTTTGTTTATTACAGTACATGTATATTGTGACTCAGAAGGATTCATACTCTGGATAATGAATCATTTATTTTGTTTCTTTACATACATATATATACAGTCAGTCTTCTGCTTGCTTTTATACAACTGATCCGGAGTATGAATTACTGCTTTGGTATAATCTCATTCATGTTTACTGCTCTAACACAGACAACATTCAAATATCATCAAATATGTTGCATAAGTGATGCGTTGGAACTCGGGAGTTGAGTTACACTCGACCCCCGATTTTCAGGGCGTTACAAGTCCCTTGTGGTGGACCCCGTAGCCTACGATACTATGTACTATCATCCTGACTTCACACTCCATCATGGTCATTTCATTCGTATCGCATATTGCATCACATCCGCAGGCATATGACATTTTAGGTTGCAATGTTTCGGCACTTATATGGCCTAGACAGACTTAGTAGTATTTGTATATTGCATTGCATCTTTGGCTCTGATATTTGGTTCTTTATGACTCCTTATTTCACAACTGTTCTATATTGCGTATTCTTATATTGATTAACTTATGGATTTGTTCATACTTCCGCTTACTCTGTTATTGTATGATTTATGATCTTGTCAATATTTCTGCGCATTTTGATAATTCATGATCTTGCCAATATTTCTGCTTATTCCGATAATGTACGATTTATGGATTACCAGTAATTTCAATATTGTATGATGATGGCATTGTGTTGAATACTTGACACTTACTTTATACAGAAACTTACACCACCCTCTATGCTTGCTATAAGCTTATGCACGATAGATGTGTGCAGGTGGCATTAGGTTGCAGCAGCGTTGAACTTGGAATATGCAGCGGACCTCTGGAGCTTTAATTTTTGACATATGTATTTCCCTTTTTGCATTGTATTCAAATGTTTATATTAGTGAATATGTGATGATGATGTTGCCTTTATGATTTAGGTATACTTATGGTTATGCTTCTTACGAGATAAGTGTACGTTGGAAAAAAAAATCCTCCTTGTAGGATCCCAGGATCGGAACCTAACATATGAGCGTTGGGAGTTGAGAATGGGATACTACGGAGGCTGTCGGCACCAGATTAGGCGATCAAGATTCCTGTGAATCCGATTTACGGGTTTGGGGTATGACACTATTGCTGCCTATGTTCACCCTGCTACAGATAGTACAGACTGCATGTGCTATTAAGGGAGATATTTCACTCCCATTTGGCCTACTTATATGCAAGATTGCTCAGGAGTTCGGCTACAGACTTAACATGGACGAGCTCGCGCCGATACACTTCATTAATGATACTACACTTAACAACATGGGTATTGAGCCACAACAACGCCAAGCCCGACTCGATGAGAGTGGGGATGAGATAGAAGAGAGTAGTGAAGAGGAGGAAGAAAATGAAATAGAAGAATTAAGTGGGGAAGAAGGAAGTGAGGAAGGAGAGGAGGAAGCCTAGGACTTTGATGAGGGACCTCCTACTACTTCACATGACGACCACCATGATCGGGCTGCCTCAGAAGCACACATGGCTCAAATTGAAGAGAACCGGGCCATCCTGAGACAGGAGGTCAAGGAGACCCAGGCTGAATTGAAGCAAAAGCTTGAAGAGAATCAGGCTTATCTAAAACAAAAATTTAAGAAGATGTCTCGCACTCTGAAGGCCCTCTTATGCAGTATGCAGGACAAGGGTGTTCCTCCACCATCACCAGAGTCGAACAACTAGTCATATGTTGTAGTCGTCTTTTGGTTTGTTTTGTTCCATGCTTTCTATGTAATAGCCCTTGTTGGCTTAGTGGGATATTAGTAGTTAGTTTTAAAGCTTTTATTATATTGGCTCACATGCATCTTCTATCATGATCCATGTAAGACTACCTCTCATGTATTGTGACAATTTTAGTTAAATGAAATACATGAAGCTTCTTTTGATTTGGAATGTGTAAAATGCTTAGAAAAATTGAGTATTGTTATTCAAAATCTTACACGTGTTGCACCCTATGTTGTATATAGGGAATGCCCCCTAAGAACACTCGGAGCACTGTACGTCTCACACTTTGCGGATCGTTTGACAGGGCACCTCATCAAAGCGATCGCCATATGGACCCTAGCTTGGGCCCGGATTGTAACACCCTAAAAATCTGGAGTCGAGTAATAACTCAACTCCCGAGTTCCAAAACATCACTTATGCAACATATATGCTTATGATTAAATGTTGTCTATGTTAGTGCATTAATCATGAGTGGGATTATACCAAAACAGTAATTCATACTCCAGATTAATTTCTAAAATGCAAGTGGAAGACTGAAAGATGTATATAAACGTATATGAGCCAAAAAGGATCACTATCAGTCTCCAGGGTATGAACACATCACTGAGTCACCATATACATGTAATAGTTTAAGAGTCAAAATGTCAAAAATAGTTCAACTACAATGATAAGCCCTATAGCCCCACCGAACAGGACGGCCTAAGTGAAACCGCCGGAGAACTGCATATACGAGAACACATCCTGATCGCCATAGTAATCAGGCTCCGCCTCCTGGGTCGCATCGTCATCTGTAACTAAGATAGAGTCTGGTGGGTGTTCAGAACACCGTCCCAGAACATGGGAGTGAGTGATTAACTCAGTGGAATCATAGAGCAAAGGTTAACATGTTATCAACTCAGTCAAATAGTAATGATAAAGCAGACATATCAGACATTCCTATATACTCTTATTAATGCAAGGATGAAATGTATTCATGATACATGCCCTCGCCTACACTCCCTCGTGCGACACTATCTTACGGTCGCGGCATAATTTCTTCCCTCTGTGCTCTTTAACCCGGAGCACATGCAGTTCGATGTTATGAGCGTGATTACTAAGTTCTTATTAGTTCCTTTCATACAGTAGGATTAGAAAACTAAGGTACCTCCCTTATATCATTTCCCAAATAATATCCATTCTAGGGTCGTCAGTCCCAGCAAATCTCATACAATGTTACAGTTTTAGGTCACTACAAAGGGCTTGTCATTTGTTCAGTGCAGGCCTAGTTTATACTCTAGTTGCAACGGAAAGGCTCATCGCCTCATCGCAGTCTCAGAGTATGTTCGAGGTCACTACAAAGGGCTCGTCACCTAATCAGTGTAGGCCGACAGCTCGAATACAGTGTCTTATACCACCATATTCGGTTCATGAGGCGGTGTTGCTCACTGGTCACTACGGGGAGGCTCGTCACCCCAGCGTAGGCCGACAGTTAGACCATAGTGTCCCATACCACCATGTTCGGCTCATGAGTCTTAGCAGATTGAGGTACCAAGGTTAACAGGGTTTCCACTGGTGAGTTTGGTACCTTAGGTTCAAGTAGGAGCATCTATAAATGGTGAACATACATCGGGTCAATCGGGTTACTTGACGAGCTAGACTATTACGAGCGCACTTTAAGTTGATCAACATGAAGTGCGTAAACACTCCGTGTGGCCTAACCACTGCCGACAACTCTAGTTCGGCTCGAGTTCGTCAAACACGTCCTACGTGGTGAATAAATCTCAGCCACGAACTCAAAGCATGTTACTGATTGCCTGGACCATAGCATAGCTCCATACACATTCAACATTAACCAATAAGCAGGTGAGGTAGTAAGAATAGGAGTAACCAAGTAGTCCAATCATATTATCGAGCATGTTATAAGATGCAACATAAATAAGAGTCCATACACATGCCTTTCACAAGTAAAGCGAGGAAACTAAACAACTTGCATGGAGGAAATCATACACATCCGTAAGGTAGTTGAGAATCCTATCTTAACACCCACCTAAAGCACTATCTCCTAAGTACTTACTCATACAAGCATTTTCACAAACACCTAGACTACACTTATTAGCCTACATAACGTAAGTTGGCCCAAACATATATTAGGGCGAATCCTTTTGCGAAGGAGTTATTACGCGCATAACTAGTATATACGCATGATAATTAAGCATGGCAAACACACTTTCAAATTTCATACGTATACGGTACTTTCTACAAATACAAAGAATACATTAAACTCCACATAGTTCGTATATATCTGAAACGCAAGATAAAATCGTATTTTGCATGTGAAATAGCATCCACGTCAACAATCTATCATTAACTGACATTGAAAGCTTTGAAAACCATAACCTATATGTGTATAGTCCGCACCTTATGCCGTAGAAGCGTAACAAATTTGATAGAGACTCTAAGTCTTCGTCAACGATGGAATGACAACCTATAGCATGAGTTAAGTCAGCTATTTTGTTCATTGTAACAATTGAAACCCTATAACAGATTAAGGTTAGGTTTTCTTACCTAAGAACGAAGTCAGAATCGCCAGAATAGCTATTTGGAAGTGATGAACAAGCACGTAGAATAGCAGGAACAATTCTCCAGAACCACTCCCTCTCTTTCACTCACTTTCTCTCTCTTTCCTTCTCTTTCTTCTTTCTTCTCTCCTTAGGGTTTCTCAAATTCGTAGGTATGGGATGGGAGAGGGTTTAAAGCCCTTATATAGGCTCTTTTCTGAACTCAATGGCCCCTGGGTCAAGGTATACTTAGGTTATAACCAAAACTTGTCTATTTCGGCTCAACAGAGCATTTTCGGAGCCTCCTTTTCTCCGTACGGTCAGACTTAAGCTCCTTGACAGTGGATGTATGTCAGGTTAAATTTTTAGTTCAATCGAATTTCCAGATCGACTATGGCGGACCAGTTTCAGTTCAACGATCACCAGCGCTCAATCAGGGCCACAGGCACACTGCCATGTATGGGAAATTTCCCCTGATCCGAGGGTGTATTTAGGTCAGATTTTGATGGTCTGAATCCTTATTTTTGGCCCACAAGCAATACGACTCAGTTTACTTAAATCCGAATTTATTTTCTAAAGATATTCACATTTCTCACACACTTCGCTCCAGGTCCAAGTTGTGCGTTTCTGGACACAATTAGAACTTGATTTCTAAGGTGGTAGTCAACTCCAACTAAGCGGTCATAACGGCATGGTTTCACGGTTTTCGGACTTTCGACATGCGGTCCACGTCCGATACGGAGTTTCAATGTGCTCCCGAGAACAACCGGGTATAGAGTTTGATCTTAGATTTTAGGGTAACCTAGCGTCAGTGACTCTACAAGTTTTGGGTCTTATAGATCGTATTTAAAGTGATTAGTGCTAATTTCATAAGTAAACTAGTTTAGCACTAGTTAATTCTCGTCTAATTTCTAAAGGATTTGGTCCTAAGTGATTTTTGTCTGAGGTGGTACTTGGGTCTTTGCACGAAATTTTTTGAGTTGTTACACGGACTTTAAGACAATGCCGGATTCACAGCCGGCCACTGGCCCCACCAATGGGCAACACCTTTTGCACTACCGGTTCTAGAATAGAACCGTGCGTCTTCATCGACGCCACACGTACGTTAGGCAACTCCTCTGCCTGATAGGTTAGAGCAGATGACGCTACTTATGTAGCAGCAGCACAGATTTGGACCACGATTATAGGGGCCGTTGCCCAAAATATGAATATGGGCCTGCCACACCACCTATGCAACCTATTGGAAATATGAATACCAGTAGACTTTTTGAGCTCTTCAAGCGTTTTCGACCTCCCACCTTTGCGAGCACTCATAAACTCGAGGAAGCCGAATACTGGCTCGATCGCATCTCTAAGATGTTGAAGCTACTGCACTGCACTGAGGCAGAGCAGGTTGAGTTGGTTACATATATGTTCAAGAAGGAGGCTAGTCTATGATGGGACAGCATCCTACGGACAGTTCCTGTAGGACACGTGTGGACGTGGGAAGCTTCTAAGACCAGCTTCCAAGGGAAGTACTTCCCCCTCACTTACCATAATGAAAAGGAGGGAGAGTTTCTTCACCTCCAACGGGGAGGATGACCGTGTTGGAATATGAGAACAAATTTACGGAGCTAGCCAGATACGCTCCTTTGATCCTAGCAAGTGAGCCGATGAAGATGCGGCGTTTCTCAGATGTTTTGTGGCCCAATATCCGCATAAAGGTGTGTTGCGCTAGCATTCCCAATTATGCTGAGCTAGTGAACATGTCCCTACGAGCTGAGAAGGTGGGGACAGACTATCCCGTACATTTGTACCCATGTGTCCGAGGCCTCGACTTGATTTATCGATCAGACCGTTCCTTGGCAAGAGGCCACGTGAAGATTCGCCTCCTAGGCTTACGGCTCCACCGACCCAGTCGAGGAAATCAGATTTGTGGTGCACCTACTACAAAAGGTTGGGCCATACGGACACTTATTGCTTTACTAAGATGAAAGACAACAACTTCACTCCTCCTCAGAAAATCAACCTTCAGATGCCACAAGCTATCTCAGCTCCACCTCTACAATCAGCACCGCCAGTACAACCTTTCTATAGGCCAAATGTACCTCGAAATAGGCCGCCTCAACGACCTATGGCAGCGTATTCGAATGGTCCTCAATAAGCTCAGGTGCATTCACTTGCAGCTGAGGCATCCGAGACAGCAACCGCAGCACCATTAGCTTTTGAAGTCAACACACATCTAAGGTATACCAGTCTTCCTATTGGTGGACACTGGGTCCATTATTTTAATAATATCATGCGGAACAGTCAGGCAACTAGTATTGCAAACTACTCCTATGGTTGGGATGCGACTCCTTACCACCACGGGGACCTTCTCAGACACTACCATGATTTGTTAGGGTTGCTCAATAGACTTAGGAAGCAGAATAGTACTCGTTGACCTGATTGTTGCCCCGCTGTGTCATTACGATGTCATCCTCAGTATGGATTGGCACACTGAGATGAAGGCAAAGATCAATTGCGACACTAGAGTGGTGATAGCCCATGGACCTGAGGGCACAACCTTTACTTTTCCAGTTCAGGTCAGTTGGTACTACCGCATTAGTTGTTATGCTACCTTGTTAGAGAATGTTGATGGTCCGACACTTGGGAATGCGCCTGTAGTCTGAGATTTCACGGACGTGTTCAGGACGATACCTGAACTACCTCCTCGGTGTGAGATCGACTTTAGTATCGACCTTATGCCTGGTGCGGCATCCATTTCACTACCAACGTATCGAATGCCTCCATGTGAAATGGAGGAATTGAGGAGACAAATCGACGACCTATTGGATTCAGGCTTCATCCGATTGAGTGTATCTCCTTGGGGAGCACCTGTGTTGTTTGTGAAGAAGGATGGATCACTGTGATTGTGTATTAATTATTACAAGTTGAACCAAGTGACAGTGAAAAATAAGCACCCTCTGCCCAGGATAGATGACTTGTTCGACCAGTTAAAAGGGGTACAGTATTTTTCAAAGATCGACTTACAGTCAGGGTATCACCAATTGTGCGTCAGGGATAAAGACGTGTATAAAACGACATTCAGAACCAGTTTTGGGCACTATGAGTTCCTTGTGATCTCATTTCGACTCACGAATGCACCGACTGTGTTTATGGACCTCATGAACTGGGTGTTTCAGCCGTACCTATACCGGTTCATCATTGTATTTTAGAGGACATTTTGATATACTCCAAAAGTCAGGAAGAACACAAAGAGCACCTGTGAGCAGTCTTTGGTACTCTCAGGAAGAGTCAGTTATTTGATCAGTATAAGAAACGCGACTTCTGGAAGGAAGAAGTCAAGTTCCTGGGACATGTGGTGTCGAGGAAGGAATAGCTATGGACCTTGCTAAGGTGACTGCAGTTTAGGACTGGGAGCTGCCTGGTTCGGTTACTGAAGTGAGGAGTTTTCTAGGACTTGCTGGCTACTATTGCTGATTCATCAAAGACTTTTTTGAGATAGCCAGGCCATTGTCTCAGCTCACTTGGAAAGATCTTAAGCTTGCCTGGAGCGAGAAGACAGAAGCAGCCTTTCAGGAACTGAATGATAAGTTGACGTCCGCACCTGTGCTAGTATTGCTAGAGCAAGGGGTCAAATATAGCATATACACTGATGCATCTCGTGATGGTTTGGGTTATGTTCTTATACAGAAGGACAGGGTGATTGTCTATGCATCGTGATAGTTGAGGAAACATAAGAAAAACTACCCAACGCATGACTTGGAGTTAGTGGTCATCATCTTTACATTAAAGCTTTGGAGACATTACCTCTACGGAGAGGAGTTCTAACTTTTTTGGGACCACAAGAGCCTCAAGTACATATTTACATAAAGAGACTTAAATATGAGGCAATGATGATGGTTGAAAACCTTGAAAGACTTCAAGTTTGAGGTCTCCTAACATCCAAGCAAGGCTAACCTTGTCGCAGATGCGTTGAGCCGCAAGAAGACAATAGAATTTGTGACTCCGCTAATGATAGAAAAATGGAACATTGTGGAATTTGTGCGAGACTTTAAGAAGAAACTTATGGTAGAGGAGCCATTCGAGAGCGTCGTGCATATTCGTGTACAGCCACTTATCGATGACCGAATCATTGTGCTCAGAGGGAAGATGAATGGTTCGTGGAGATGAGAAAATGACCTAGTGACGATGAAGACTCTAAATGGAGAGTTAGTTTGGATGGGAGTTTACGTTATCGTGGCCGTCTATGCATCCCAAATCTTCATGACTTAAGAAAGGAAGTTCTTGAGGCTGTTCACAGTTCGAAGATGGTGATGCATCCTGGTAGTACAAAGATGTGTCGAGATATGAAATGTTTGTATTGGTGGGACAACATGAAGAACCACATAATAGATTATGTATCTTATTGTCTCATGTGCCAGCAGGTAAAGGCTGAGCATCGCCGACCTCCTGGTTTACTTCAGCCCATGCTCATAGCTGAATGGAAATAGGATTTTATTTCATAGTTACCAAAGATGAGGAAGGGGCATGACTCCATTTGGGTGATTGTGGACCGATTGACAAAATTGGCTCATTTCCCCTCGATTAAAGTTTCAAACTCAGCAGACGATTTGGCCAGGCTATATATCAAGGAGATAGTATGTCTTCATGGAGTGCCTATGGAGATTGTGTCAGATCGAGACACACGATTCACATCTATCTTTTGGACTCGAATCCAAGAAGTAATGGGAGTGAAGTTGAAGTTTAGTATTGCGTTCCACCTACAGACCGATGGGCATACAGAACGGGTAAATCAGGTGTTGGAAGATATGTTATAGACATATGTGCTCGATTTCAAAGATAGTTGGGATGGCTTTCTTCCCTATGCAGAGTTTCCTTATAACAACAGCTTTCAAGCTAGCATTGGCATGGCTCCCTACGAAGCACTGTATGGGCATCCATGTCGAGCACCACATTGTTGGGCAGAAGTTGGCAAGAAGAGTTTGATTGGCCTAAATTTAGTACAGGTAACCTCAGAGAATATTGACATTATCAGGCATCAACTTCTTGTAGCACAGAGTAGATAGAAGAGTTACGTCGATACAAGACGGCGACAGTTAGAATTTGAGGTTGGGGACAATGTACTCCTGAAAGTTTCCCCAATGAAGGGAGTCCTTCATTTTGGTAAGAAAGGGAAGTTTACACCGAGGTTCATTGGTCTGTTCCAGATTCTAGATCGAGTGGGTGTGGTAGTATACCGCCTTACTTTACCCACACCACTCGCAGGCATGCACAACGTATTTCACGTACCGATGCTGAAGAAATACATTGCTGATCCTTCCCATATTATCAAATGGAGGTAGATACAATTGAGTGAAAATGCTACTTATGTATTACGACCAACACGTATCCTTGATAGGAAGGAACAAGTGTTACGCAGCAAAGTGATTTTGCTCGTGAAAGTATTGTGGACTCACCACACCGAGGAAAAGGCTACTTGGGAAACAGAAGCTGAGGTCCATAAGAACTACCCTCAGATTCTCAAGGAGTATGAAAAGGTACTAATTTTGAGGACGAAATTTTTCTGTAAGGGGGGTAGATTGTAACGTCTTAAAAAAATTCATACAAAGACCAGAGTACCACCTCAGGCAGAAATCACTACGGATCAAATTCTGTGGAAATCAGACGAAAACTAATCAAGTACTAAACTAAATAATTAGTGGAATTAGCTTGGACTGCTATTTATATGAATTGCAAGACCCAAAACTATTAGAATCACTAACTCAACATTATCCAAGAACCTAGGAGCAATCTCAAAACCAGTTGCTCTCGAGAGCGCATTGGAACTCCGTATCGGACCAGGACCGCACATCGAAAGTCCGATTACTGCGAAACTATAAGGTTATGACCACCTTACTGGGCTTGACAAACATCATGGGAAACAAGCCCAAATAGTATTTAGAAATGCATAACTTGAGCCTTGAGCAAAGTGTGTGAGAAACGCGAATATCTTTAGAAAATGAACTCAAACTTAAGTGATTTGGGTCATTCGCTTGCAGGTGAAATTGAAGACTTCGGACCGTCAGATTCAAACCAAACTTTACCCATGGATCAGGGAAATTTTTCTGCCCTTATCAATATACTTGTGGCCTTGATCGAGTAACGATGACCGTCGAACGGAAATAGGTCCTTCTCGGCCGATCAGTTTGTCAGATCGTACCATAAACACAGTCCTGGCATAGATCCATTGTCAGGGAACTTGCTCCACGGCTTAGGTGAGAAATGGACCTTTCTAAGGGCTCTATTTGTCAAAAACAGGCACCCTTTAGCTATAACCTAAGTATATCATGGCCTTGGGGCCATTGACTTCACTTCTAAGCCTATATAAGGACCTTAAACCACCCCTCTCTCATTCCACACGAATTTCTCAAACCCTAGGTGAGAGAAGAGAGAAAAGAGGAGGAAAGAGTGAGGAGAAGAGAGTGAGATAGGGAGATCGTTGCTGGGACTCACTCCTACTACTCCACGTACTGAATCACCACCCACCATTGATTCTAACTTCGATTTAGGTAAGAAATCCTAACCCTAATATTGTTTTAGGAATCCAAATAGAGGAACAACGAAATAGCTAACCTATTTCATGATTTAGGTAGTCGTTGTGCTGTAGACGGAAGTATAGTACTCGAATCGAGTTCGAAACGAGGAAACCGACGAAAGGTGCTAACTATAAACATTTAGGTTATGGTTTTCAAGGCTTTTAATGTCAGTTAATGATTTATGACTGACTTCATGCCCTGAAAATCGGGGGTCGAGCAAAGCTCAGCTCCTGAGTTCCAACGCATCACTTATGCAACACAGATAATGATGATTATGATGAGAGCATTGAAACATGAATGAGATTATACCAAAGCAGCATATCATACTCCAGAGACAGTTAAATTACAAGCGGAAGACTGTGATAGATATATAAAATATATAAACTGTGGTGAGTATCCCGAGTGTGATAACATTACCAGGTTAAATAATTACATGTGCAAGTCCAAAATATACAAAAAAAATCTAATGGCATGTAATCAGCAACCCTGTAACCCCGTCGATCAAGACACGGCTCGCATGAAGCCACCACAATACAACATATACAAGAAGGCATCCTCGTCATCGCAAAAGTCCGGCTCCGCCTCATAAGCATCGCCATCACCTGCAGCTACAATAGGGTCTGGTTGGTGTGTACAACACCGTCCCGTAACGTGGGAGTGAGTAGCTAACTCAGTGGAACAATAAAGCATAGGTTAACATGTTATCAATTCAGTCAAGCAATAATGATAAAGCAGTACAATCAACATTTCTAAGTACTGTAATTAATGCAAGGATGAGATGCGATTATGATGCATGCCCTCGCCAACATACTCTCTCATGCGGCACCATCTTACGCCCACCGCATGCTGTCACCCTCAGTGCTCCACATCTTCCAGGCACATGCAATACGATGATGAGCATGATTACCGAGTTGTTATTAGTCCATTTCAAACAGCAGTATTGGGAAACTAAGGTACCTTCCTTATATCATTCCCAAACAATGATCCATTCTAGGGTCGTCAATCCTAGACAATCTCATATGATGGTGTGTTTCTAGGTCACTGCAAGAGCTGTCAGGGCTGTTATGCGGAATCCTTACACCACTCCCCCATCACCTTATCATTACAGGCCTAGTTTATACTCTGTTACTACGGGAAGGCTCATTACCTCACCGCAGATTTATAGTATGTTCGACGTCACTACACCGGGTATGGTCAGGGCTGTCAGGGCTGTTACACGGAATCGTTGCACCACTCCCCCATCACCCATCAAAGCAGTGTAGGCTGACAGCTCGAATATAATGTTCCATACCACCATAATCGGCTCACGAGTCTGGTTGCTCAATGGTCACTACGGGGAGGCTCGTGGCCCCAGCGTAGGCCGACAGCTCGACCACGGTGCCCCATACCACCATGCCTAGCTCATGAGTCTTAGTGGATCGAGGTCCACGGTTAACGGGATTCCACTGGTAAGGTTAGTACCTCAGGTTCAAACAGAGGCGTCCAAACATGGTGAACATATATAAGACAGATCAGGTTACTTGACGAGCTAGGCTAGCTCGAGCGCACGACAAGTTGAACAACATGAAGTGCATAAGCACTTCGCGTGGCTAACCACTATCACCAACCGAAGTACGACTCGGGTTCGTCGAATACATCTCATGTGGCGAATGAATCTCAGCCATGAATTCAATCCCGTTACCGATTGCCTGGACTATACAATAGCCCCAAACACAATCAATCCTTGACTAGAAGCATGTAAAGTAAAGCAAAGTAAACAAAATAATTCAAGCATGTCAACAAGCATGTCATAAAGCAAGTTATAAAGCACATTATATAGCACGATATAAACAGGAAATACAAACACATGTATTTCATAAGTAAGCGGTTAAATTAAACAAACAACATGGAGGGAATCATATATATCTCTAAGGTAGCTGAGAATCCTATCTCAACACCTACCTAAAGCACAATCCTCTAAATACTTACTCTTACAAGCATTTTCACAAACACTTAGGATACACTCTTTCAACATACATAGCGTATGCTAGCAAAAACATGTATTAGGGCGAACCCTTTCGCCAAGTAAGTATTATACACATATATAGCATGTTCATACAGTAATTAATCATGGCAAACACACTTTCAAAATTTATACATATACTGTACTTTCTACAAATACGAAGAATACAGTATATTCAACATAGTTAACGTATAACCAAAAAACAAAACGGACAACACTTTGTACATGTGCAATAACATACATATCATGAATCTATCATTATCTGACGTTGAAAGCATTAAAAACCATAACCTATAGTCTAAAGTCCGCGCCTTTTGTCGTAGAATCATAACGAATACGCTAGAATCTCTAAGCCTTCATCTACGGTGATTAGGCAGCCTGAATCATGAAACATGTCAGCTATTATATCACCAACACTCTTGGAAACCCTAAAATAGCTTAGGGTTAGGTTTTCTTACCTAGAAATGAAGTCGGAATCGCCGGGAAAGCGATTAGATCGGGATGGTTAAGCTTGGATAGCGGCAGGGTAGAGTATCAGGGAGATCCTCCCACATATCCCACACTTTCTCTCTTTTCTCTCTTCTCTCTCTTAAGTTTCTCAAATTCGTATGAAATGAGAGAGTGAGGGTTTAAGGTCCTTATATAGGCCCAAAACTTTCCAAAATAGACCTAGGGTCAAAGTATACTTAGGTTTTGTCCAAAGGGTATCTGTTTCAGCTCAGCGGAGCATTTCCGGAGCCCTCCCTTGAGCCAAAGGTCAGACTTAAGCTCACTGACCTTGGATCTAGGTACAGTTAAGGTTTCGTTCCAGTCGGATTCTCCGATCGCACGTGGCAGACCAGTTTCAATTCAACGGTCACCGGAACTCGATCAAGGCCACAAGTACACTGCCATATGTATGAAACTTTCCCTAATTCGAGGGTGTAATTGGGTTCGATTCCGATGGTCTGATTGCTTATATTTGGCCCGCAAGCGACAAGTCTCAGATTACTTAAAATTAAACTTTATTTCTAATTAATTTCACATTTCTCACACTCTTCACTCCAAGCTCAAGCGAATAGCACTGAGACACTATCTGGATTTGATTTCCGAGATGGTTTTCAAGCCCAAAAAGGCGGTCTTAACCATTTAACTTCGCATTAATCGGACTTCCGACATGCAGTCCAGATCTGATACGGAGTTTCAATGTGCTCCCGAGAGCAACTAGGTAATGAGATTGATCCTAGATTTTTGGGTAATGTAGCGTCAATGATTCTACAAGTTTTGGGTCTTGCAGATTGTATTTAAAGTGATTCAAGCAGATTTTGTAGCTAATCTAGTTTAGTACTTAGTTACTTTGTCTCATTTCTAAAGGATTTGATCCTGAGCGATTTCTGCCTGAGGTGGCACTCGGGTCTTTGTACGGATTTCTAAACTATTGTTCTTCATCACCTAAACTTTAGGATTCATGCCTAATATGAAAGTACTTAGAAGCATTTAAAGAACACGATGGTGAAAGGTGAAATGAGAGATTGTGAAGGAAATGGGTTAAAAAGCAATTTTTAGAATATGGGATTGAGTTCTGACATGTTAATAAGGTGTTAGGAGCGACTCATGGCCTAAGGACGTCTAATTCTAGGTTGGTAAAAATCCGAGATGTTACATGATTGCTGCCACATGCACCTAAATACGATGTTTTCCATATACCACACATATATGAACTATGTTGAAAATATAATGCATTCCATGTGTTTATTGAAATGTTTGAATGAAAGTGAAATCATGATTTGTGCTCGCCATGACTATTAACCTATAATACGTGATTGTTATTTCCATGATAACTCATTATGAAAGGATTTTCACTAATATATGTTATAACTAATTTATATCATGTATGTAGTAATGTGTAGGCCAAGTGTTTGATAAAATGTTTGAATGATCAATTGCTTGATGAATTGTAATTATTAAGGGTGTTGAGATACGATTCTCAACTACCTCATCTATATGTATAAATTCCTTCATGTAACCTTAATTTCACATATGTGATTTATGTATAAAAATGCCTATGTATAGTAACATGCTTTATGTGTTTGATAAAATGCTCAAATGATTACTGTAATTGAATTGTTTACTAAATGTTGTTATGATTATCACATGTGACTGTCTATTGCATTGAGTATGATTGGGACTACTATATAGTCCAGGCAATCGGTAACGATTTCCGATCTAGTGGCCGAAGTAGTCTCACCACAATGGATACGTTCGATGAATCCGAGTCGTACGATGATTATCGACAGTGGTTAGGCCATGAGGAGTGCGTATGCACTCCATGTCGATTAATTTAGCGTGCGTTCGTACCAATCGAACTTGTCAAAAACCCCAATTGGCCTATTGCTTGTTTACCATATATGGATGCTCCTGCTTGAATCTAAGGTACCACTTACCAATGTAAAGCTCATTTCAACCTTGGTACCACGATCCGCTAAGACTCATGAGTCGGGCATGGTGGTATGGAACACCGTGGTCGAGCTATCGGCCTACGCCGGAGTGACAACCCTCCCCATAGTGATCAGTGAGCAACCCAAACTTGGTATGAGACACTTTATTCGAGCTGTCAGCCTACGATCAAGTGATGAGCCTTTCGTAGTGACCTCGAGTAGAAATTAGGCCTACGCTAAGGTGACGAGTCTCCCTTAGTGACCTCGAGTGTCAACTCGTGAACTTGCCTATCCACTGCTTTTAAATTAGGGGTGATGTTACCCTATAACATGCCTATTGTATGTGATTAACTAGGATTGACGACCCTATATGGATCATCGTTTGCGTAAATAATATAAAAGGAGGTACCTTAGCTTCCCGAATCTGCTGTATGAATAAACCTAAATAATTACTTGACTAACATGATCATGTGTCGCATTGCATGCGCTTTGGCAAGGTAGCGCACGTTTAGGGAGTTTGTCATGCGCGATCGTGAGATGATGTCACTGAGGTAGTGCAGGCGAGGGCATACTGAAAAGGCCGAGCTATATGTCCTACAGGGGTGGGTGAATAGGACTATGCCAAATTAAAAATAATAATAATCATGGAATTTAATTAAATTAAATACAGATAGCAATAGACAATCTCACAATACTGAATTTGAATACAACCTCAAATGTATGGGTATTGAGAGGTTGATACAAATGTTATTCTAAGGACAACCTTGCACCATAAAACCAAGGGTTTATGGCAGGACAACCTTATTAGAAAGGTTTGTGTATCAAAATCTCAAACTGATATAGAGGAATAAGAAACTAAATAGTAAGGAAGGAAATCTAAGCTATTACAACATTCCCATACATCCACATAAGGATTGCAGCATTCTCCACAAATGTAAAAAGGGAAATTACAATCATCTACAAAAAGAAATAATTATTCAAACAACAAGACAAGAAATTATAGTGGTTCGCTTGCGTGTACACCAACTATTAAACAACAGCCACACAACTACTTCACTCCTAATATCCTCACACAGTGGATATTAGCGTTCACTATGAAAATAGGTTTTTCAAGGTTCACCTAAAACCCTCACAATTGTGTCTTTTAAGTGGGCTTACACAATTCAAAAACCTCACACTCTGAGTTTTCTGGATCACCTTAGACAAACCAAAGCAGAGAGATTTTTCTAGCTCAATCTCAATGAAAACCAAAAATAGAAATTTACAATACTGTAAAATACCTGGATATTGTCTTTGATGCAGCCTGGAAGAACCAAGTCGGAGTAGAAGTTCAACATAGAAGTTCAATGTCCAATACTCACTTATGAATGGTTCTAGGTTCTAAATTGATTTTAGATGTAAAGTACCTTGGGCTAGCTTAGTTTGATTTTGATTTCAAGAAATGAGAATACTTTAATCCCTCTTTCAAATAAAATTGGAATGCGAAAATTCAAAATCAAATGCAAAGAAAGCTAATAAAAGATAATATTAAATGAGCACAATATAGCTTAAAATAATGACTAACTTATCTCTCAGAGTGGCGTATAGATTTAATGTAAATTGAATGAAATACTCTAAAATTCATCGTCTATTTATAGGTGAAGAAATTACTTTCACGACTGGTCCTGCGAACACTACGACTGGTCGTATGACCAACTAATTTTTGAAATTTGGGCGCGATAAGATAAAGTCGTGCTACGACTGGTCATAAGCCTTTCACAACCGGTCGAAGGACCTCCAAGACTGGTCGTGACCTATTCACGACTGGTCGTGTGGAACCTGATTTAGTCGCTGGACTTTGAGTTGTGGCTGTAGGACTAATTGAGAACGAGTCATGCACTGTTCACACGACCGGTCGAGCAGTCTCCAGGACTGGTCGTGGCTTAACAAAAAATTCTGAAAATTTGTAACAAACTTAGGACTGGTCGTGGAATTTGTTGGACTGGTCGAGCCAATGCTAGGACTAGTCGAACAGAGTCCATGACTAGTCGAGAAACAGACTATTCCCTTATAAAATGAGTAATTGAATAGTGTATTCAAAATGACCTACCCTAAGGTCAATCTATGGTCATTTATACCTTGTTAATGAAGTATGAACATTGAAACTTCTTTTCCTTCGGTTGATAGTCGTTCTTTGAAGTTCACGAAGCTTGTGATCATTATATGATGAAGCTTGAACTTGAAACCTTTTGAAACTTGAATTTGTGACTTTAAGAAGCTTGTTCTTGAAATATCTTGAGTTGAGGTTCAAAGTAAAAGACTTTGTCTTGACTTGGAGCTTCATTTATGAATCTTGAAACATTGAACTCACACTTGTTGTACGTGAACATGACCATGTAAACTTGCATTTCTTGAAGTAAATATCTTTGTTCTTGAGTGATGCACAATCTTCATTATGCAGATGAGCTACACAAGACATAAATTTCAAGAGAGGTTTTGGCACTACAAAATTTGACAATATAAGAGCTAGAAACCTTACCACTTGCAATCTCCCCCTTTGTCAAATTTGTGACAAAACACACTCCATACAAACATAAATAATATATGCTCAATGAATCATGCACCAGTTATAAAAAGAATAACCAGTTGCAACCTGGTTAAAGAATGATGCACCAATTATCAATATGCATCAATTCTACCAATAATACTCCCCCTTACTCAATTCCCCTTCACAACATAGAATCATTCACAATCAATTCATCCACAATCCACAATCCACATACAATATATCAAACATGACAAAATTCTCCCCCTTTTTGTCACAATATGACAAAGGAAGGAAGCAAGAGATAAAAGTGGAAGTAGATAAAGAAAAAAGAGTAAGAAGAGTGTTGAGGAATCAAGATAATCAAGATAGATAAAATATCAAATCCATAAGCAAGTTAAGTTCAACCATAATTAACTAAAGTCAAACAAGTACAACTAAGTTAAGCCAAGTTCAAGTACTATCTCAAGAGACTAAATAAATCCAAGCACCATGTAAGTTATTACAAACCAAGAGTAAAAAATACTAATCAGATCTTGAAGAGGGAGCAGGAATAGATGGATCAATTTGGTGTAAACCTTTGTTAATGCACCTCATATATTTACGCATATAAGAAAATTGAGAATCCTGAGTTACACGAATTTGAGCCACCTATTCCTCAAGAGTATGCAACCTCTCAGTAAAATCAAAAGGCTGATAGTCAGGGTCAGCCTTAGAATCCGATTCGATCTTATCAAATATATCATCCATATTAATATCATCTGGAGGTGAATCGTCTTCTTCTTCATTCACAGCTTCAGCTCCACCAACACCCTCATTGACTTGGCCATCAGCCAACCTCAAATTCATTTTGTTGATATTGAAATTGTTGAAAATAAGGTGTTGAATGGGAGCCTCTCCAATAGGCATAGCTACTAACATATGAGTGGCTAACACAGTCATAAGATATGTAAAAAAAATATTATTGTGTCCAGGATGGATACAAAATTGAAGAATGGAATGACAGATTAAAGAAGGAAGGCATGCAGATGTACCAGAGACGATGGAATGCAAAATCCGAACTATGAAATAGGTGAGTTCGATTTTATTACCAGAACAAGGATAAAGATTTGAAATAAATATCCTGTGAAGGACCCTGTATCTGGGTAACAAGTACTTTAAAGCAAGCGCATTCTCATTTTGACTCCATTGCGCGTCTATATTACATAATGCTCTAGTAAGCATACATTTTTCTGATTTAGATGGTTTATCAACTAGAGAGCTAATTGGAATACCTTCATCATTGACAAGTATGTCCATTAGGCAAGAAATTAGATGTCGGTCTACTTCAAATGGACCTTCTCTAGTTGCTATAATAAAAGTTAAATTTTCAGTTGAAAATTCATAAATACATACAAACATAGCTTGCACAATAGACCGGTATGCCAGCCCACCCCAATGTAGAATGTTATCCCATCCTATAGCTTGGAGAAGAGGAAAGATCTCAAATGGAGCAATATGTTCAATATGCACAAGTCGTTCAACTATTACATTGCGAAACTGTAAATCCCGTACATAGGAGGGATCATCTTCGGGTGACCGAAGGTGGCGCCTTGTAATAGGTGTCGATCTAGATGAGGAAGGAGCATGAGAGCTTTTCTATTCGCCTCTAGCATCCATTTTCATAAAAGAATACAAGAAATTAAGAGGTTACAAAAGATATAGAGTGGGTTTTCTTAAAAATAGATTTTGGAGAAGAAAACCCTAAAAACCTCAATGAAACAAGAAATAAATCACTCTAAGTATGAAAATGAAGTATATGAGCTTGAATCTACAAGAAAAATGGAATTAAAGCATTAACATTGAAGATCAAGAAAGGTGGGTACGACCGGTCGAGCTTAGACTCGTTGGAGAGGAAGCATAAATGAGGAAGAAAAGGGTTTTTCCCCAAATTAAAGTACCAGCCTGCGCTACACGACTGGTCGAGGACATGCTCGACGAGTATATACTCAATTGGTTGTTCACAGCCAGAAATATGCATTTTTCTTGAAATTTGAAATTTTAAACAAATAAAATAATAAATATATACAATATAATACAAACATGCATAAATAATCAATTCAAATTGAACGTACGAAGATCAAATTTCAATTTATTAAACCCTTTTTTTGTCAGCAGTTTACTGAAAATGTCAGCAAGTTGAGTCTCAGTTGGAATGCATTCCAAAGAAATTGTCTTTTCTTCCACTAATTTACGAATGTAGTGATATCTAATGTCAATATGCATGGTTCTTGAATGCTAGATTAAATTTTTAGATAGATTAATCGCACTGGAATTGTCATAATATAAAACCATAGAATCCTGTGCAATTCCATAATCGCTTAACATTCTTTTCATCCATACGAGCTGAGTACATGCATTACCCGCTATAATGTTTTCAGCCTCTACAGTGGAGAGTGACATTGAACTTTGTTTCTTACTTTGCCAAGAAACTAGACAGTTCCCAACATAGAAACAACCACCACTAGTTGATTTCCTATCATCAACGTTACCAGCCCAATCAACATCAGTGTAACCAACTAATTGAACATTAGTATCATGTGGATACCAAAGACCCAGATTAGCCGAACTTGCGACATATCACATAATCCAGTTAACAACAATTAAATGTGACAGCTTGCAGTTAAATACAACAAACTACCTATCGTACTGTGATATAATTTAGATCAACTCTCTTACTTGTAGAGTCCTTTGAGAGTTTTAAGGTTGTACTCATAGGAGTATCAAAATTCTTCCCATTCTCAAATCCAAACTTTTTAACTAAGTTCAGAGTATATTTAGTTTGGGAAATAAAGAAACCAGCAGGTTGCTGTTTAACTTGCAACCCTAGAAAGTAGTTCAATTCCCCAACCATGCTCATTTCGAACTTAAATTTCATAAGATATACAAACTCAACAGTTATGTGAGCACAAGTAGATCCAAAAATAATATCATCAACATATATTTGCACTAGTAAAATGTGATCATTATGTTTATTTAGAAATAATGTCTTATCAACCCTTCCCATTATAAAGTTATGAATTAATAAAAACTTAGTCAAATTTTCATACCATGCCCTGAGAGCTTGTTTTAAACCGTAGAGAGCCTTTCTTAGGTA
Organism: Magnolia changhungtana; assembly: GCA_030180095.1. NCBI lineage: Eukaryota > Viridiplantae > Streptophyta > Magnoliopsida > Magnoliales > Magnoliaceae > Magnolia > Magnolia changhungtana. The sequence goes on from JASAUF010000660.1 coordinate 277,097, forward strand.
ATAGACATGATATGTATTCTTAGGGTCTTTAAAACTCATTGGTTGCTCAACATATACTTCTTCATACAAATCGCCATTTAAGAAGGTACTCTTTACATCCATTTGATAAATTTTGAAGTTTCTAAAACATGCAATGGATATGAACAGTCTGATTGATTCAAAACGAACCACTAGGGCAAAGGTTTCATCATAATTGATGCCTTCAATTTGAGTGTACCCTTATACAACCAGTCTAACCTTATTTCTAGTTATATTACCAAGTTCATCAGACTTATTTTTAAAAATCCATTTAGTTCCGATTATGTGTTTATCTTTAGGTCTAGGAACTAAGTACCAAACATCATTTCTAACAAATTAATTAAGCTCTTCTTGCATCGCAACTATCCAGTTTTCATCAGTAAGAGCTTCTTTTACGTTAGCCGATTCTATCTGAGAAGTAAAGCACACGTAGTTACATACATCTTCAAGTTGTCTATGAGTGCACACACTAGTGAGAGGGTTTCCAAGAATTTGATTAGTTGGATAGTCTTTAATAGTCCTCAGTTCAGAGTTATTTTGACTTAATGAAGAATCTGGTTTATCAATTAGAAGTACATCATTATCTAAACTTGAGACGGGTGTATTCAAGTGATCGTCAATAACCACATTAATGGATTCTTGAATCACACTGGTCCTCTTATTAAGAACCCGATATGCTCGACTATTCAGAACATACCCTAAAAATATCCCTCCATCACTTTTGGTGTCAAATTTACCCAGATTTTCACGGTCACGTAAAATATAGCATTTGCTGCCAAAAACTCAAAAGTATTTGATAGTAGGCTTCTTGTCAAACCACATTTCATAATCCATTTTACTATTTGATTTTCTCGTATAAATGTGGTTAATTATATAACACGCAGTATTTATAGCTTCGGCTTAAAGATTTTTAGGGAGCTTCACACTATTTAACATTACATTTGTCATTTCTTGAAGCACTCTATTTTTTCTTTCTACTATACTATTTTTTATGGTGTTTTGGGTGCAGAGAATTCATGAGATATTCCATGATTAATACAAAACTTTTTCAAAACCACTATTCTCAAATTCCGATCCATGATTGGTACAAATCTTATAGATTTGATTCTCTTTTTCAGTTTAGATACGTTTATGTACCCTTTTAACTTCATCAAGAGTTTTCGATTTGTCTCTTAAGAAGACTACCCATGTATATCTGGTAAAGTTATCAACGATTACCAGAATATACTTTTTGCCACCACAACTCTCTGTTCTAGTTGATCTAATAAGATCCATATGGAGGAGTTCGAGTGGTTTCGATGTGGTATTGGAGTCCACCTTTTTATGAGAGTTCCTAGTTTGCTTGCCAATCTGGCATTCACTACATATTTTATCTATTTTCTGTATTTTGGATAAGCCTCTTACTAACTCTCTTTTGCTCAATTTATACAAGTTACGGTAGTGTACATGTCCAAGGCGTTTATGCAATAGTTCAATTTCATCGGTATGGACCATGTAACATGATAGATTAGATGAGCTAGTGTCACTTACAATATAGCAGTTTTCAGAAGTTTTGCGACCAGTTAATAATACAAAACCATTTTTATTTAAATTTTCATACCCTAGGTTAGAAAATTTTATACTATGATTTTTATCGCATATTTGAGAGATGCTTAATAAGTTGTATTTTAAACCCTTTACATATAAAACATTCTTAAATACAGGGAGGTTAGAAAGTTGAACCACACCTTGGCCAATAATCCTGCAGTTGCTACCATCACCAATTGTGACTGAACCATCAGTCATGTCTTTAAGATTGGTGAACAGACATTTGTCACAAGTCATGTGCCTAGAGCATCCACTGTCTAGGTACCACTTTGAATGAATTGATGCTTTGAAAGCCATGTGGGTAACCAAGTAACCTTAGGAACCCATTTCATTACAGTTTTGGGTTTAGGAGTATAGTTGGTCTTCTTGTGTTTGTAGTTGATATAAGACTGACCCATTGAGTTAGATTTTAAGAGCTCCTTAAGTAAATCAACAATTTTCTCAGCTAAAGGATTACGATTCTGATTTTTATAGTTGTTATGGTTGCTTTTAGGTTTTAAGGATTGAAAAGTTTTATCACTTTTAGAAAAATTTTAATTAAAACTTTTTCCTTTTGATTTTGAAGACTCTCATTTCACAAACTTAGGAGTAGTATTCTTACGTTTGAGAGGAATATTTTTTTCATAGCCCAAACCGAATCGGTCGCCACATTTTCTTGATTCAGATAAAAGTTTTTCTAACTTCGGATCACCTCCGGCATACCTCCAAGTGTCTTTCAAAATCGAAAGAGAAGAGACTTCAAGTTTTAGTTTTTCATTCTCAGATTTAAGATTTTCAATAAGGGAGGTTTTGAAATCTAAATTGCACTTAGATTTTTCAAAACAATCTGAAAGGTGAGATTTTTCTAAAACAAGAGTATCAAAATTTTCTTTAAGTTTCAAAAACTTTTCTTTTTGAAGTTTTAGTTTTACCGCAATTTTACAACTTTCCTTGTATAGGGCATTGTATGCATCTTAAAGATCTTCTTCATTTTCATGATCATTATTCAAATTTTCTTCACTAGTTAAATCATCATTATCTAAAAAAGTAAACTTGGCTAGAGTCATAAGGGCTTTGACTTCATTAACTGACTCAGTTTCAGAATCTTATCATTCAGAAGAGGCTTCAGTGCCAGAAGATTCATCTCAAGTAGCCAACATACCTTTCTTTTTCGGTTTGTCCTTTCTAAGACACTTGTTTGCTAAATGCCCATATTCACGGTAGTTGTAATATTGGCTATCTTTTAAAGATTTCAAAGTTTTAGATTTAGGTCTTTTCTTATCATTAGATTTTTGAAAATCAACCCTCTTTTTACTTTTGAAAATTTTGTAAAACTTTTTAGCTAAAAGGGTCATATCATCTTCAGAATTTTCTAAATCAGAATTACAATTTTGTTAAGAAATACATTTAGAAGATTTAAGGGTGATGGATTTACTTTTAGGAGCTTTAAAATTTAATTCATAGGTCTGTAATGACCCAACTAATTCTTCTACCCTCATATTGTCCGTATCACGAAGTTTCTAGATCGCAGTCAACTTAGAATTGAATTGTTGAGGTAGTGAGCGTAGTATCATTGCACATACTTTACTTTTTGGGATTTTATCACCGAGACCTCACATAGAGTTGGCAATATCATTCAATCTAGTATAAAAGTCCATGAAAGTTTTACTTTCCTCCATACGTATTTCCTCAAATTTGGTTGTGAGGATTTGGATTTCTTTACAATTGTTTTTCCCTCGTGTGTCATTTCTAAAATATACCATGCTTCCTTTACAGTGTCGAGGCATAAAAAGAGAGGAAGACAACAGAAAAAGCATCATGCATAAGCAGGATGGTCAAAAAGAGTATTATGCAGAAAAAACAAGCATTGTGAGGGAAAAGTGGTCATTGTGCGGAAAAGATCATTGTCCGTAGTTGATTGGGGTGCACACCGAGTTCCGCATAGAGGATAGCGCACAATGGAATCTGTACCAAATCGCCTGCACAATGGAATCCGCACAAAGATGGTTAGTGCAAAGGGGACCGCACAATGATGACATGGCACGTTCGCATGTGTGAGAAGGCTATATATACCCCTTGACCCCTCTAAAGGGGTCATTAGCAGCCAATCACGAAGAGAGAACAATTTGCAGGAGAAGAAAGGTAGAGTCCACAACCATTGTGTGAAACAGGCGTTGTGAGGCACACAACGCTGCTGGCACACAATGAGTGTCAGCGCACAACCAAAGCTGGCGCACAATGGAAATCAGCGCACAATGAGGGTGTCAGCGCACAATAGTTTCCTCCAGTGCACAATGGCTTTTGACAATGCACAATGACTTCTGGCACAGTGTTCAATGTTATGTTTTAATGTTTCATACATTTATACATAATTTGACTGCTAAATCTTTATTGTATATTATAATTCATGGGTATTCTATTTGAAATCAAAGGAGAAAATGATGTGAAGAACCTAGAATATATAAACAAAGTGATTGTCTTTCTTGTCTTCTTCTGGTAATCTGTTCAAATGAATAAAATTTCCCCCAAACGAAATGCATTTGTTTCTTGTTCGAAACAAAATGGCGACTCCACTGGGGACTTTTCATATTCATTTAAATATTAACCTAAGAATTACAAGGAAGATAATCACAATTGTTTGGCGTCTTCAAGGCGCCAAAATGGCGACTCTCAACGGGAACATCCTACCTTTCATTTCCAAAATAAAATACGATTTAATATAAGTACTAATTTTCCTTTACTTCGTGCATATGAAAGAAAGGTAAAGAAGAATATTGCAACCAACCAATCAATGACAGTCGTTCAAGGAAATATAGTTTTCTACTTCATCACGACAGGATTTGTTTTGGAATATGCTGATAAACGAGCTGGGCTTAATGAGGGTAAAGCGGTAGCAAACAAGCAAACAGAATCATAAACGACTGTTACGGTCGTGACTGCTTCACCAGTGGCACAAGGAGAAAGAGATTAATGAATCGTCGTCACTCGCAGAAGGATAAGGGCCTAGAATACAACTGCAACAAGAAAAAACTCGCCATTGAGAAGAGTTAGGGGACCGGTAACACGAAATGCAACCAGAAAAATCCAGAACTCGCCCCTCCTGCGATATACCCCAGGCGAACAATTCTGCAGCTAATGTCCCGTGATTTCCTGACCTTGATAACCCCGAGAGCCAGATGGATGAAAGAACAAAAGGGAAAAGCACTGTTAGTAAGTTCCCCGACATCTATTTTGCCCCAATCGTTCAACAACAACGGGGGCATAGAGAAGTCAAATGAAATCCTAGACGAACAAGTCATGATGACAGGTTGTGAAGCTATTTTCGATGAATTCCCAGATAAACAAGTCATGATGACAGAATTGCCTAAAGCGTGGCAAATGTTCTTTGATGGGGCGGCTCGGGCGATGGGGGCAGGTGTCGAAGTAATATTCATTACCCCACAGGGCAATTTATTACCTTATTCTTTCATGTTAGGTGTGGCATGTATGAATAATGAATTCAAATATAATGCCCTTATCATTGGGATGAAGAAAGCCAGCGAACTAAGAATAAAACACCTGCATATTTACAAGGATTCAAAGCTGGTCATAAAGTAGGTGGCGATGGAATTTGAAACAAGGAAACCGGAACTTCTGCCATACTGTCGAAGAGCACAGTGTTTATTGGAGAAATTTTTAAACGTTGAAGTCAAGCATATACCACGAAATGAGAATGCAAAGGCCGATGCTCTGCCAAGTCTAACAGTAGCGCTGTCTTGCCCAGATCGAAGCCCCCTACAAGTGACAATCGAAGAATGGAGATTCTTGCCTTCGGCAGAGGTAATTGGTGAAACAATGGAAGCTCTACCCGTATCATGCTTAAAAGTGATAATAGACGATTGACGTCAGCCTTTCATTGACTATCTCAAATACTACGACATCCTGCCAGACGATCCAGAAGCAAAATCGCAAATTAAGCAGAAAGTAAAAGGATTCATTTTGTGTGATGAGGTGTAATGATGAATTATACAAAAGATCTTATAATGAAATATTATTGCGATGTGTAAGCAAAGAAGAGGCAAGCTAAGTGCTACGTGAGGCACATTTTGGGGAATGTAGGGCGCATCAAGCCAGGAGGAATCTATTTCACTGAGTACACTGGATGGGATATTACTGGCCGACAATGTTTAAAGATGCAATAGGTTATGCGAAATGGTGCCATGAGTGTCAAATCCACGGAGACATCATACATGCCCCTCTTAAAGACCTTCATCAGTCAGTTACTTCTTGGCATTTTGTAGCGTGGGGACTTGATGTCATTGGTCCTATAAATCCACAGTTTTCTAGAGGAAAATAATATATATTTGCAGCATCGGACTATTAAATGGATGGAGGCGGTTGCACTACGAAGCTTTAAGGAAAAAGATGTTGTTAATTTCATTTGGCATGTGATAATATATCGTCATGGTATCCCCAAGAGAATCATTACAGATAATGACACCCCTTTTAAGAACGGGGGAATGGAGAAGTTATGTCAGAAATTCGAGATTCATCAGTCATTCTTAATACCCTATTATCCACCAGCCAATGGGCTGGCTGAAGCATTCAATAAGACGACTGTAAAAATACTGAAGAAAATGGTGAGTGGGAATAAGCGTGACCGGGATGAAAAATTGCAGGAAGCTCTATGGGCCTATAGAACAATGAATCGTACAGTGACACAGGCTACCCCGTATTCGTTAGTTTATGGGGTGGAAGTTGTCATGCCGATCAAGATATAAGTCGCTTCACTAAAGGTAGCAGTGCATCAATCAATTATAGATGACAAAAATGCAAAGATACGGTTGAAAGAATTGGATTTGCTTGATGAAAAAAAGGCTTGTAGCTCAGTAACGTTTACAATTATATCAAGCCAGAGTTTCTGCCACCTTCAATAAAAAGGTTAAACACCGATCTTTCAGGAAAGGGGATTTGGTTTTGATGTTGAAAATGCCGATAGTAATCACTCGAAGAACAGGGGGCAAGTTTGACCCTAAATGGGATGGACTGTATGTAATAACTAAAGTCTACTCCAATGGAGCGTACAGAGTAATAGATCAAGACGAGCGAGGCATTAGTATACCAATCAATGCTTGCTTCATCAAGAAATATTACTCCTAATAGTAGGAGAAATTTTGATTTAGAAGGTTATCAAGATAATTCTTCTATATCAAAAGGGGGCGATCACAGATGAAAAAAGATGAAATGATGAAATAACCTTTACAGGCACAACCTTATATTCTCTCTTCATGAGCAAGAGAGCTGCGAAGGACAAAGTCATGAACTCTCCCTCACGAGAATGAATAAAATCGCAAACTTTGCTGCCGAAGTGTTAATGATCGCCAAACGTCTATGATTATCGCCAAGCATCGATGATTATCGCCAAAGTAGCAACTATTGTTATCATCATCAATTGCTCACATAAGCTCATTTTAATCAAAATTGCTATCATCACTAAGCCGATACATTATGTTAAACATAATATAAATGTTCTTGGGACATCATCAGCCATGGTGAAATATCAATTATTGATTTAACAATTTTGGCAGCGGAACAGACTGTACAGTCAACCACATATAAAATTGATGACAACGATGTTAGCTTACTTCTTAAGGCAGCCTAGCAAAGCCTTACATGGCCAACTATGCATAAGACCTATCGCTTTCGTCGTTTGGGCAGTAGTGAGAAGCTAGTGGCCCTAAAAAGCATGTGAAGGAAATCATGTGCATACCCATGAGGGCAACGGATAGAGTGAGCGACTAAAAGCCCTAAAAGGCCAAGAAGTCGTAAAATAGCCAGTTACGCGTGAGACCAATGTCGTTTGTGAGCTGTCCAATAGCGTCATGGATGAGGATGAAAATACCCTCCCAGGAATGGGTCGGAACTCACAGATGAAGAAAACCCAGATCCCTGGTTTGATTTCAGTATTAACTCATAAAGAAGGACATGAACCTACTCATTGATGGACCGACGACCTTAAATTTGGTACCTAAGGTAGCCTGGTAAAGCCCCGTGAACTCTAGAGAGTTACTGTGGCCATCCTTGTGAGTAAATCCTACTCATGGTCGTGATTACTCCAACTACTCAAGAGCTTAAATTGTGTGTGACTATCTAACTAAACTGAAATCTAGCACATATCAAAACATAAATCACACAGGGAAATCCCATACTGACAATCATAATATGTGGTGATTTTGTTAATAGTGCTTCGATGAAATATCATGCCAAGATAACTGCACAAATGAATATGCGTAGAATGATTTATAATGTAGAAGTTTTTTAAAGAGAAAAATATCTTGAAATATCTCTAATAAAATTCTGCAAGTTGTTTATACATCACAACGCAAAAAGAATGTTTATATACAATGCCTACAAATCTTTAGTTATGTTCAAAAGTTCTAAGTAATGCTGCAACTCTTCTTTTAATTGAGATTGTGCTACAACAGTTGTGTGCTCAGCTTCAAGGATCATGCTGGCCATATCAGGAGCACCAACTAGTTTAGATTCCAAAGAAGCAGCAGCTTCCCCACTCCTTATCCCTTCAGGTTGTACGGTATCAATCAATTAATTGTTTGTTTCGAGTTCCGCTTTGATCTGGCAAATAGTTGCATCTTCCGCTTCCCACTAACTCTTGAGTAATAGAATCTCCTTCTCAAGAAAAGTAATCTAATCACTAATGTTTGCCTTATTTCTGTTGGAAACCTTCAATTTCTCATGGAGAGATTGATTAATAGTATTATAGTTGGCAAGAACATTATCCGCCTGAGAAAACTGCTCCTTAAGAAGCGCTAATTCCTTCTAACGATTTAGAATCTTGGGAGCAATGACCATACTCCACACTACTCCTAAGTTCTTCGTGGAGTCATAGAATTGTGATAAGGAAGTGTAAAGAGACTGAACATCGACATGTGCCAAGCGTGCTAAGTGAGTTAGAACTGTTAGAACACTATCCAAAAAGGGCCATTGAGTTGGATCTTTAAAAGCTCCAACAATGACAGAAATTGCATTCTTGAAAAGCCCCAACATAAGACGTGGCACCTTTTATAAGGAGAATTTATTGAAGGTCGCCGTCACTGAGTTGGATCCTTCAGATCCACTAGGAGTTGGCACGACAGAAACTAAAAGATAAGAGGGGAATATAAGTTAGAAAGAAAACATTTGTGTATTCAATATTGATAGCAAATAAGAAAAGAAAATATATACCTGGAGTAGGAATAATGGCTGAGACAACTAGAACAGAATGAGTTACGAGTGTTGTAGAACTGGGGATGTCCGTAGTCATAACGGCATTGAAAGAAAGTTTATGAACTCCTACGGTGCTTGAGTCAAGAGTATTGGAGTGGGGACATCAATTGGATCAGAAAGAAATTCCAGAATCCGAGCTACCGGCTGAATAGGAGAAGGGCGTGCGGCAGGGGACTTGTTAGTCTGAGCGGGGGTATCAGATGTTTGAGGGACTAATGACAAAGTTTCTTCTAGATCGGGAAGAAGAAGTACGTTCCCCACCATTACTTGAATACCGGATGGTCGAGCCTCTGCATCCCTTGAAGTTGATGTTCCACGAGCAGCCATCTTAGCACATCCATGATACAAGGGGAATATGAAGCATCGAAAGAAAGAAAGATATTCGCACCAGGAGAACCACCGTATTCACCATAATCAAGTTGCTCTTCATTATCCAGAGAAGTCTCTAGAATAGGATGGGAAGTAGAGCCTCGAGAAGAGAAGACCTAACTTTCTTTTCTAACGTTTATCTTAGCATCAGTATCTGCATTTAACAAAGCATCTCCTTCATCAGTGAGACTTGTGGGAGAAGATGTATCTTCGCTTGCAGTGTTTACAGAATATTCTGACAAGCTGTCCTCCTCTGACACAGTTTGTTTTCCTTTATAAGCAGTCTTCACAGGAAGGAGACATGCACCTCAAGAGGGAGAAGGGATTGGTTGTGCCAGAATCTCATGAGACAGTGACTTAGCATGAGAGTGGGTCATGGGGGAAGTAGCAATGACAATTCGACGTATGGCCGAAGAAGTCGTGGCAGTAGCACGATTTGCTGCAGTTTCTATAAGATCCACGATAGGAACAATCATGGCAGTTGCATGTTCGACAGGCTGAGAAGTTGCAGGAGGGACAAGTCTATAATCAGAGGAATAATAGGAGTAAGACCCGCTGGTTGATTTTCTCCCATGAGAGTAGGAGAAGGCAGGACACCCCCTGCAATTTCAAATTCATTGTGAGGACTAGCTGATCTTTCTCTCCGATTTATCAGCTCCAAAAGGGAACCGAAGGCAATCCAGTGTTCAAGAGTGTTTGGGGGCTTTATCTCTCTGATAGGCTCTTTTACATAAATTTTTATATGAAGTTGCCCCGGGACGGTGACTTGATCTCTCTCCTAAAAATATCTGATCCCTTGTTTTGGCCTGTAATTCCTCAAGCGCGGGGGAGGAACCCAAATAGGACGATCCACTGAAAAGTAATTGCGCACTAGATAGTAATGATGACTCCACCATCGCATCCAGGTATATGAAGTTGTTACTCTGTGGTTATACCCTAGGAGGACGAATAGAGAGCCAAATTTTCTAGTTAGGAGCTGCTTCCATATCAGAGCCCAATTGTAAGGACCAACTCCGTAACTCCTCATTGTTCAGGTAACTTCCTCACCTGTTTGGTGCATGGCTTAATCATACCCAAACTGTCTGGCAAATCGACTCGGGTAATATGGTTCTCGCCAAAACTCTAGTCCTTCTCGTAATGGAAGACTGTAAGAACGAATGCAGAGAAAGAAAGTCCTTTAAATAGGGTTTAAGCCTTAGTTATGCTCCACATCTCTGTCTTCGGCCTGATAATCTAAATAGAAAGGAAAGAAGTCAATGGATTCCATGTTATCAATTTTATCCACTATCCATTCATATCCCTTCCTTATCATTTTTCGCTTCAGAAAACGCCACAAGTACAGATGGTCAGGATGGACATAAGCTTTCTCCATATCATTATATGTCCAGGGAAAATAAATGCCGAGCCACCCAAAGAAGTAATGCCATGGAGCGAAGGCAGATGAAACTCCTAGCGTCGGGCTCAAGAAGTGAGTCATGGCATGACCGAAAGCTTAGTATAATGAACATAAGACAGGAGGGGCCAAGGAATATCTCTTTCTGCCTTTTGCCATCGCACCCACTTCCACAAACAAAGTCGGCTGAATAGAGTCCGAACTTTTGAGTTGGGGAGCACGACTAAGCTCAACCAGTAAGCCAGAAAATAAGCTAGTTCAGTTTTGATGGTGAATTCAGCCGGGCCCTTTATTTTCTTTCGATTAGCTTCTAACTCAGCGCAATGACTACCAGGGAACCAAAAAAAGAGAGAGGAGGAGGAAAGGTCAGTGAGCAATTCACATCTATAGATAAGTATTGTTGGAGAGGTAAGAAGAGTGTTAAGCTGCTTGCACCAAGTATCGGGAAAAATGGGCCATCCATTGAAGGGGAACAATCTTATGAACATCGACGAAGTAAGATGTTTCCCAAAAGAGCCCGATGGTTGTTGCTGTGATTTTGGGCACTCTATTGAGCGCGACATAGGCAAACCCCTGGTTCGAAGAAACATATTCATTAAGAAAGGATCCTGAGATGGGCAGGCCGGCTATCCTATATAAATCCCATAAAGTAATGCCCAATTCCCCTACTGGGAGATGGAAGGAATTCGTGGTAGAAGACTAGTACTTCAGAAAGCCTTTGTAGATCATCGTATCTTTTTAAAAGAAGTCTAAAGTGGCTTATATGGAATGATACAACCTTGCCACAGTAAGGACATCTTTATGTTTCTCCAAAATCGCTTTGGTCCAAGCATTGTAATACCGACGAACGGTCTAAACACCTCGTGTCCAGAATTCATCCTTACCCCACAAAGAATAGAGATGACGAAAGCGTTGCTGAATTGTCTCAAAGAAATGGGTGTGATATAAGGAGTGAGGGTCGTGACACGGTGTGAGAAAACGCATATATCAGATTTGCCCAGTCTTTTAGGTTAAGCCTTTATCTATGACATAGCTTTCAAGAATTTACGGCTCCTTGATCACCCAGTTAGTTACATATAAAAGTCTGTTATATGCCATGTAGTTTGTGGGTTCGCTTTGAAGAATGGATCGGTGACGCTGAAGCTACAGAGGAAGAGCGATGGTTTCATCTTTATATAGGTTGCAAAATTTGATCGCTTTAGTAGCCAGTTTGACTGAATCCTAAGCATTCTGAAAATGTCTTCGGTTACGTTCTCGAATCTTCTCCTGGAAGATTTCATCTTGACTCTTTTCTCTTACTTGTTTTGGGACTGATGGGGGAGGAGAAGCCTCTGCTGTAGAAGGACGATTATCATCAGTCAAAAGTTGGTTGTGCATTTTAACCAATCTTCCCAATAGGCTTCTTGTCCTGGAGGGGTGGTCCTTTTATCTCCTTCATAATTATGGCCATGCAGATATGCTCGGACAAGCGTTGAATATGATCAGTAAAATTCACAATGGCAGGAGTCGATTCTTCGAAGAAAGAGTTGTAGTTCTCACCGGAGCGAGGTCTTTTTTGAATATGGGTTTCCTCAAATGGTGGGTCAGATAGTCCTGCAGTACTTGGGAAAGGAAGGGGTCTTTTTGAGCCGGCCATTTGAAACCTACACAGGAGAGAGAAAACTTCATTAAGTGGAAATGAAAGTGTTGAAGGTGCTGTGTGCGGGGCTATTGTGCGCAAAGTATTATGCACAAAGTGTTGTGCGCAAAGTGTTATGCGTAAAGTGTTGTGCGCAAAGTGTTATGTGCATAGTGTTATGCGTAAAGTGTTATGCGCAAAGTGTTGTGCTTAAAGTGTTATGCGCAAAGTGTTGTGTAAAGTGTTGTCCGCAAAGTGTTATGCGAAAGTGTTATGCATAAGTGTTGTGCACAAACTGTCGTGCGTAAAGTATTATGCGTAAAGTGTTATGCGCAAAGTGTTATGATCAAAGTGTTATGCGCAAAGTATTATGCGTAAAGTGTTATGCGTAAAGTGTTATGCACAAAGTGTCGTATGGACAAAGTGTTGTGCGTAAAGTGTTATGCGTAAAGTGTTATGCACAAAGTGTTGTGCGTAAAGTGTTGTGCGCAAAGTATTATGTGCAAAGTATTGTGCATAAAGTATTATGCGCAAAGTGTTGTGCGTAATATGTTGTGCGTAAAGTGTTGTGTGTAAAGTGTTATGCGTAATTTGTTGTGCGCAAAGTGTTGTGCGTAATATGTTGTGCGTAAAGTGTTATGCGTAAAGTGTTGTGCGTAATATGTTGTGCGTAAAGTGTTGTGCACAAAGTGTTATGCGTAAAGTGTTGTGTGCAAAGTGTTATGCGTAAAGTGTTATGCGTAAAGTGTTGTGCGCAAAGTATTATGTGCAAAGTGTTATGCGTAAAGTGTTGTGCGCAAAGTATTATGCGTAAAGTGTTATGCGTAAAGAGTTGTGCGTAAAGTGTTATGCATAAAGTGTTGTGTACGAAGTGTTGTGCGTAAAGTATTATGCGTAAAGTGTTATGTGCAAAGTGTTATGTGTAAAGTATTGTGCGCAAAGTGTTGTGCGCAAGGTATTGTGCGTAAAGTGTCATGCGCAAGGTGTTGTGCACAAGGTACTGTGTGCGGGGCTATTGTAAGGAACAACTGATGTGCGCAAAATGAAATGCGCAAAGTGTTAAGAGCAAAGTGTTGTTCACAAGTCATTGAGCGCTACCTGTTGTGCACTGGATTTTTGACTAAGTACAGGAAGGGTTGTTGTGTGCTAAGTCTTATTGTGCGAAATAAGTTGTTGTGCGCAAAGGGCTTTATGCAGAACAATGGTTGTGCGGCACACAATGAGGTTACGCACAAAGTTAAGCAACCTGATGTAAAGACAGTACGGAGCAAAAAGGAAAGTGGTACAAATAAAGACGAGTCCTGTATTTATAGGCAGCAGGGAGAGATGTTGTGCGCTAATGGTTCTGCACAAAAGCATTGTGCGAAATCCATTGTGGACATCGCCCTGCGCACAATGAAGAAAATATGTGCACAATGAAGGAGATCAACAAAACATGCGTTTAAAAGAATTGTTATTATCCTACATGTTTATTTTGTAGGTATAAAAATAAAAATGCAGGATCAAGGGGACATCTGTTGAGGCATAAAAAGAGAGGAAGAAAGCAGAAAAAGCATTGTGATCAAACAGGATGGTAAAAAAGAGTATTGTGCGGAAAAAACATGCATTGTGTGGGAAAAGTGGTCAATGTGTAGAAAAGACATTGCGCGCAGATGATGGGGGCGCACACCGAGTTTTGCACAAAGGATAGTTCACAATGGAATATGCACCAAGTCGCCTGCACAATGGAATCCTCACAAAGGTGGTTAGCACAAAGGGGACTGCACAATGATGATGTGGCACATTCGCACGTGTGAGAAGGCTATATATACCCCTTGACCTCTCTCAAGGGGTCATTAGCAGCCAATCACAAAGAGAGAAGAATTTGCAAGAGAAGAAAGGTAGAGTCCGCAACCATTGTGCGGAACAGGCATTGTGCAGCACACAACGCAACTGGCACACAATGAATGTCAAGGCACAACAAGAGCTGGCGCACAATGGATATCAGCGTACAATGAGGGTGCCAACATACAACAGTTTCCTCCAGCGCACAATGGCTTTTGATAGTGCACAATGACTTATGGCACAGTGTTCAATGTTATGTTTTAATGTTTCATACATTTATACATAATTTGAGTGTTAAATCTTTATTGTATATTATAATTCATGGGTATTCTATTTGGAATCAAAGGAGAAAATGATGTGGAGAACCTAGAATATGTAAACAAAGTGACTGTCTTTCTTGTCTTCTTGTAATCTATTCAAATGAATAAAATTTGCCCTAAACGAAATGCATTTGTTTCTTGTTCGAAACAAAATGGCGACTCTGCTAGGGACTTTTCTTATTCATTTGAATATTAACCTAAGAATTACAAGGGAGATAATCACAACTGTTTGACATCTTAAAGGTGCCAAAATGGCGACTCTCAACGGGAACATCCTACCTTTCATCTCCAAAATATAATACGATTTAATATAAGTACTAATTTTCCTTTACTTCGTGCATATGAAAGAAAGGAGAAGAAGAATATTGCAACCAACCAATCAATGGCAGTCATTCAAGGAAATACAGCTTTCTACTTCACCACGACAGGATTTGTTGTGGAATATGTTGATAAAGGAGCCGGGCTTAATGGGGGTAAAGCGGTAGCAAACAAGCAAACAGAATCATGGGCGGTTGTTACGGTCATGACTACTTCGCCAGTGGAACAAGGAGAAAGTGATGAATGGATCATTGTCACTTGCAGAAGGACAAGGACCCAGGATGCAACTGCAATAAGAACAAACACATCATTGAGAAGATTTAGGGGGACGGTAACACGAAATGCCGCTAGAAAAAATCCTGAACTCGCCCCTCCTACGATATACCCCAGGTGAATAGTTACGCAGCTAACGTCCCATGATTTCCCGGCCTTAATAACCCCGAGAGCCAGATGGACATAAGAACAAAAGGGAAAAGCACTGCTAGTAAGTTCCCTGGCATATATTTTGCCCAGTTCGATCAACAACAACGGGGGTATAGAGAAGTCAAATAAAATCCCATCCTCCCCTCTTTTCGTGAGCCCTATCATGTCAACGTATTCTTATCCCACTCTGATCACGTCTTCATCAAAAGAGTGGAGAAGCCGCAATGCACATGGCCGAAACAAATCAGGAAAATATGCCAACTACAGAAGACTGTGTGAATGAAATGGTGGAAGCACAAAGAGCACTTAATGGAAGAATGCAGAAATCTCAGAGAAGCTCTAGCAACCCTCGTACATAATATTGCCCGAATGGCAGCACCACCAGTAACTAAAGATGTAAATGAAAGAGAGCAACACCCCGAAGGGTCGCAGCTACCGAGGACCGGGTCGCATGGATCTGTCCCCACGACGAGAATAGTGACACTGGAAGAAGTACGACAAGTCATTGAAGAAATGGTTAGGTTAAAAAGAGAACGTGAAGGTGAAGGAAGATTCAGATATCAGACACCATACCCGAGAGAAGTCAAGGATATCCCTTTCCCAAACAACTTTAAACATCCGTACTTTCAGAAGTTCAGTGGGGATGGATCACCAGACGAAAACCTGATACACTTCATCAACAGCATTAGGGAACTTCTCCACAGTACCCCAATATTGTCTCCGATTGTTTGGGTCTTCTCAAACGAATAAAGCGTTCAGGTGGTATGCTAGCTTAACACCTAGGTCGATAAGAACATGGGAGCAGATGCAAGATGCATTTATGTCAAATTTCTTCTCGTCGGAATGTGATGTCAGTATCACGAAACTAGCTTCAGTGTGACAGAGGGAAGGAAAGCCAGTGGAAAATTTTATAGACAGATGGAAGACCATGGGAGCTTATTGCAGGCAATTTCATGAAGAGAAATAACAGATGAAAATATGCTTGAACTCTTTAGAGACCGGAATAACATTCGGTCTCACCAGTGCAGACATCAGAACCTTTCGCGACTTGGCTACAAAATTGCTATGCTCTAGAATTAGTGACTCGGAAGATGCCTGTGTTCAATTATGAAATGGTTAGAAAAGGATCTCAGAGGTTGATCACAAACATAGTTGATAACGAAAAGAGGAACCAGGAAATAAGAGAGGTGAAAGGCAAGAGGATAGAAAGGAGAGAAGAGCTTAATCGCCCCAGAGGGAGATTTTATGACAAAAGACCCCGATAATTGAATTCTCATGAGGGTTTCACATTTGAAAAAGTGGACGTACTCCCCATGATGAATCAGTTGCTGAAAGCCGGAACAATTGAATTGCCGCTATCAAAATGTCCTGAGGAGGTAGGTAAAATAAAGGAAAGAGACTTCTTTCATTATCACCGCCTGGTAGGGCATCCGACAGAAAATTATTATACACTGAAGTGGATTATACAAAGGATGATAAACAAGGGCGAAATAATAGTCGGAAAGGAGAAAGAAAGGGACAGAAGGGCAACGGAAAATGTACTCACCTTACGAGAAAATTGTCAAGAGAGGACAAGGGTAAATGATTAGAAAACAGCAGGGAAAGTTGTCGTAACTACCTTGCAATCAGGGAAGAAGATGGCTAGCCCACCAAGTTCAAAAAATGAAAAACCAAAGATGTAAGCAACCAAAAGTCACGACAGGAATGATAACAATGGTAAAGAGGAAAAGGGAAAGGAGACAGGGAAAGTGACTTACGACATAATAAGTCACTTGAAAGGCATTCCGGTCCAATTGAGTGTTTATGACGCTCTGAAGTTGTCAGAAGATTCTCAACAAAGCTTAATTAAAGCATATCTGATGAAAGTATAAGGGGAGTGTTGTTGGCTGAAGTAGAGAGTGAGAAACAAGAAGATTGTCTGCCGGTTATCTCCTTCTCCAATGAAGACCTAACCTGTGATGAGGGAGATATTAAGCCATTGATGATAATGGGTCATATTCACGGTAAGCAAGTAAAATGAATAATGCTCGATAACGGATGTACTATAAACCTGTTGTCATTAACAATGCTGAGTAAATTGGGTTATCGACGATCGAACCTATGCCCTAGTGGAATGATGATATAGGGCTTTAATCAAAATAAACAACGTGCGCTTGAGAAGATCACGATAACACTAAAGATAGGAGAGTTAACTACGAATGTCATCTACCATGTTATAAATGCAGTGACTACATAGAATCTCCTTTTGGGAAGACTGTGGATGCATCAGTATGACATTACATCTTCTACCTTGCACCAGTACAAACCGCACATGCTGTTAAGGGAGATGTTTCCCTCCCATTTGGCCAACTTATATGTAAGATTGCTTAGGAGTTTGGCTACAGACTTAACATGGATGAGCTCGCGCCGATCCACTTCATTGATGACACTACACTTAACAACATGAGTATTGGGCCATGACAACGCCAAGCCTAACTCGATGAGAGTTCGGATGAGTGTTGAGGCATAAAAAATATCTCATTGTAGTGGTCAGAGAATTCCATGATACAGGGTTGCATAATCTGTATTTTGGTAAAAATCCATGTCAGGGGTAATTTGGTAAAAATCCATGTTGGGGGTATTTTGGTAAAAATCCATGTCCAGGGGGTAGTTTAGGTATTTTGGTAAAAATCCATGTCCATGGGTAGTTTAGGTATTTTGGTAAAAATCCATGTCCAGGGGGTAGTTTAGGTATTTTGGTAAAAATCCATCTCCAAGGGTAGTTTAGGTATTTTAGTAAAAATACATTGAAAAGGGTATTTTGGTAATGAAGCATGCACATGTGTCATTTTAGTGAAGAGAGGCTGTACACCACCACTTAAGAAAGAGCTTGGTGGATGCCATAGTTTAAGAAAAGAAGACATCCATATGTGAATGGATAAGTGGTGGTGATCACTCCTTTATAAGAGTGGTGGGGCCTATAAATACCCCTCCCTGATTCATTTGAAGGGTTAAATTACATTGGTGGGCCAGAAAATGAAGAAGAAGTGAGGATACCGTGAGAGCTGCTGGTTGCGTAGACGGCGCAAGGGAGAGCTGTGGTTGCGCCTATCCGCGCAAGGAAGCATGTGGTTGCGCCGGACCGCGCAAGGAAAAAGTGAGAAATGGAGTAGAAGAAGTGAGGAGCGAGAGAGAGAGAGTGACGTAATTGCGCGGACCGCGCAAGGGAGAGTTGCTGGTGTGCGGAACGCGCAACGGATGAAGGCAGTTGCACGAGCCGCGCAAGGAAGTCTGCCGTTGCGCAGACCGCGCAACTAGGCGAAAATTCAGCCATGCGTACATGAGGAAGAAGTTTGCTGTGTTGCTGGCGAGGCCCAGTACGGACATCTTTTGAGAGATCCACACCATCTAATACCTTCCTCTCAGAATTTCAACCGTGAAAGGCCAGTTTTGATCAACCGATGATGTGTCCCACCAAGATAATCAGGCTACAATGGAGGCTCAATGGTCCATTTACGATCGCCATAACGATCATATGGATGAGCATGGTCACCAAAGCTTAGCATTTTTTCGATTGGTTTTTCACCCTCTACCTGATGGACAACTCAGATCCGTCATTCCCTGCATGATGGTGGCCCACGGCAAAAGGACGGAGCCTCTGTTTTTAACAAGAGTCGACGTACGTTGACTCTATGAAGTTTGGTGGCCCTCTTACTGAAGTTTTTTTTTAGAAAATCCACTCCGTTAATTCGATTTAAGACGAAAAACCATCGAGGAAGGACCAATTTTGAAATGAAATCAGCGTGGCCCGCAAAGTTATCTACTCCGTTGTCCATTCCGTATTCAATGGTTAAGATCTTGTAATCAGTTGTATGAAGACAAAAGGAGAGCTAGGCGAGAGTAAGGCCCATCCTCTGAAGAGAATGGACGGCTCAGATCACTCAATGGAGTAGTGAATGGACCCCACAACACAAAAACGACCGGTGCAGTGAAGACGCTGTGCGGTTTTGAGAAATGAAGAAGAAGAGTCGGTCAGCACACGCTGACCGAGTTTGGGAAATTTCGTGCACGTCTTGTGCACTTGGACTTCATGTACATGCGATGTACATGTGGTCTCAACATAATGTTTGTGGGAAATCTGCTCCGTCCATCCACTTTGCCATTGTATTTAACACATTGAGACAGAGTTTGAAGCATATCCAGATATCAGGCGGGCCCCAAATCACGATCTCAAGGGCTAATTTGTCAGTTTGGCCATTTTTACAAGGTTCTAGAAGATAAAATTTGACGTGTACGGTTAATTCATAGTCCCAAGGCTGCGTGTAAAGTTTCGAGCTGATCAGATGGTGGAAACCCTGCAATCTTACATTCCAGGCGAGTTCTTAAGCCCGTTTAGCGTGGATCGTTTCACATTTCAAGGAAGCCTCAAGGAAGAATGACTTGGAGGATGCTCAGAGCTGATTTCAAGCCTGAGATTGGCTGATCGAATCAGCAATTCCTCCTAAGTATTGGGAGATGACCGAAATAGCGTCGTTATGCTGCCTAAATTTCTATCTCCTTGGAGATTGGCTGATCGATTTAGCAATTCCTCCTAAGTATCTAGGAGATGACCAAAATAGTGTCGGAATGCTGTCGAAATTTCTATCAGACTATCTTGTCTATTTTGATTGATTGTGCTTTGTTTTCAGAATCAAGGGAATCAGAGGATGTAAATGAACTCAGAATAAATGTGATAAATGTTCTCTTGTTCTTTCTTTGTTATCATTGAATAAATCCCCCAAATCAAGCACATTTATTTTCTTGTCGAAACAATGAGATAGAAGAGAGTAGTAAAGAGGAGGAAGAAAATGAAATAGAAGAAGGAAGTAAGGAAGAAGGAAGTGAGGAAGAAGAGGAGGAAGCCTAAGACTCCGATGGGGGACTTCCTACTGCTTCACATACGACCGCCATGATCGGACTGCCTTAGAAGCCCGCATGACTCAGATTGAAGAGAATCAGGCCACCCTGAGACAGGAGGTCAAGGAGACCCAGGCTGAATTGAAGCAAAAGCTTGAAGAGAATTAGGCTTATATGAAACAGAAATTTAAGAAGATGCCTCGCACTCTAAAGGCCCTCCTGTGCTGTATGCAGGACAAGGGTGCTCCTTCACCATGACCAGAGTCAGACAACTAGTCATATGTTATAGTCGTCTTTTGGTTTGTTTTGTTCCTTACTTTCTATGTAATAGCCCTTGTTGGCTTAGTGAGATATTAATAGTTAGTTTTAAAGCTTTTATTAGATTGGCTCACATGCATCTTCTGTCATGATCCATGAAAGACTGCCTCTTATATGTATTGTGACAATTTTGGTTAAATGAAATGCATGAAGCTTCTTTTGATTTGAAATGTGTAAAATGCTTGGAAAAATTGAGTATTGTTATTTAAAATCTTACACGTGTTGCACCCTATGTTGTATATAGGGAATGCCCCCTATGAACACTAGAAGCACTGCACGTCTCGCACTTGGCGGATCGTTTAACGGGGCACCTCACCCAAGCAATCGCCATGCGGACCCTAGCTTGGGCCCAGACTTTGAGACAATGGCTAATTCACAGCCGACCACTGGGCCCACCAATGGGCCAACACCTTTTGCACCACCCACTACAAGAAAGAGGGTTTTTAGTGATGAAACTTTTTTTCATCGCTGAAAGTGACTTTTAGTGGCGAAATAAATTTTTGTAGCTAAAACTTTACTTTTAGCGATGAAATTGTAAATTCGTACCTAAAAGACACTTTTAGCGATGAAAATTTTCCTCGCTAAAAGCTGTAAACAATTTTTGAAAAAAATCGAAAGGTTTACTTTTAGCTACAAAAATTTTTGTAGCAAAAAAACGTGGATGAGACTTTTAGCGACAAAAATTTTCATCGCTAAAGGCTGTAAATAGTTTTTGAAAAAAAATCAAAAGGTTTACTTTTAGCTACGAAAATTTTTGTAGGTAAAAAAACGTGGATGAGACATTTAGCAATGAAAATCTACATCGCTAAAGGCTGTGAACAGTTTTTGAAAAAAATCCAAAGGTTTACTTTTACTTACAAAAAATTTCGTAGCTAAAAAACGCGGATGAGACTTTTAGCGATGAAAATTTTCGTTGTTAAAGGCTCTAAACGGTTTTTGAAAAAAATCAAAAGTTTTAGTTTTAGCTACGAAAATTTTGGTAGCTAAAAAGTGTGGATGAGACTTTTAGCGACGAAAATTTTCGTCGTTAAAGGCTGTAAACAGTTTTTGAAAAAAATCTTAAGGTTTACTTTTAGCTACGAACATTTTCGTGGCTAAAAAACGTGGACGAGTCTTTTAACGACGAAAATTTGCGTCGCTAAAGGCTGTAAACAGTTTTTTAAAAAAATCCAAAGGTTTACTTTTAGCTACTAAAATTTTCGTAGCTAAAAAACGTGGATGAGACTTTTAGCGACGAAAAATTTCGTCAGTAAAGGCTGTAAGCAGCTTTTGAATAAAAGTCGAAAGGTTTACTTTTAACTACGAAAAATTTCATAGCTAAAAAACGTGGATGAGACTTTTAGCGACGAAAATGTTTGTCACTAAAGGCTATAAACGATTTTTGAATAAAATCCTAAGGTTTACATTTAGCGACGAAAATTTTCATAGCTAAACAACATGGATGAGACTTTTAGCGATGAAGATTTGCATCGCTAAAGGCTGTAAACAGTTTTTGAAAAAAATCCAAAGGTTTACTTTTAGCTACGAAAATTTTCGTAGCTAAAAAGTGTGGATGACACGTTTTTTTTAAAAAATTGAAAGGTTTAAAAAACGTGGATGAGATTTTAGCGACAAAAATTTCCGTCGCTAAAGGCTGTAAATAGTTTTTGAAAAAATCCAAAGGTTTACTTTTAGCTACGAAAATTTTCGTAACTAAAAAACGTGGATGAGACTTTTAGCGACGAAAATTTCCGTCGCTAAAGGCTATAAACAGTTTTTGAAAAAAATCCAAAGGTTTATTTTTAGCTATGAAAATTTTCGAAGGTAAAAAAACGTGGATGAGACTTTTAACGACGAAAATTTGCGTCATTAAAGGTTGTAAACAGGTTTTGAAAAAAAATCGAAAGGTTTACTTTTAGCTACAAAAATTTTTTTAGCTAAAAAACGTGGATGAGACTTTTAGTGGTGAAAATTTTCGTCGTTAAAGGCTATAAACAGTTTTTTTTAAAAATCCTAAGGTTTACTTTTAGCTACAAAAATTTTTTGTAGCTAAAAAACGTGGATGAGACTTTTAGCGAAGAAAATTTGCGTCGCTAAAGGCTGTAAACAGTTTTTGACAAAAATCCAGAGGTTTATTTTTAGCTACTAAAATTTTCGTAGCTAAAAAACGTGGATGAGACTTTTAGCGACGAAAATTTTCGTCGCTAAAGGCTGTAAACAGTTTTTGAAAAAAATCGTAAGGTTTACATTTAGCTACAAAAATTTTCATAGCTAAAAAACGTGGATGAGACTTTTCGCGACAAAAATTTGCATCACTAAAGGGTGTAAACAATTTTTGAAAAAAATCCAAAGGTTTACTTTTAGCGACGACAATTTTCGTAGCTACAAAACGTGGATGAGACTTTTAGCAACAAAAATTTTCGTCACGAAAGGCTCTAAACAGATTTTGAAAAAAAATTAAAAGAATTCCCTTTAGCTACGAATTTTTTCATAGCTAAAAAACGTGGATGAGACTTTTAGCCACGAAAAGTTTCGTCGCTAAAGGCTGTAAACAGTTTTTGAAAAAAATCAAAAGGTTTATTTTTAGATACAAAAATTTTTGTAGCTAAAAAACGTGGATGAGACTTTTAGTGACGAAACTCTTCATCTCTAAAGGCTGTAAATAGTTTTTGAAAAAAATCGAAAGGTTTACTTTTAGCTACAAAAATTTTCGTAGCTAAAAAACGTGGATGAGACTTTTACCGATGAAAATTTTCGTCGCTAAAGACTATAAACAGTTTTTTAAAAAAAATCGAACGGTTTACTTTTAGCTATAAAAATTTTCATAGCTAAAAAACGTGGATGAGATTTTTTACCGACGAAACGTTTCATCGCTAAAGGCTCTTTTGAATTTTAACAAAAAAAATTGCATTGTCTTGGTCGCTGTAAGACTTTTAGCAACGAAAATGTTCGTCCGTAAAAGTGTTTTTCCTAAATCTTTTTCCCGACGGCTGAAAACCATCGGTAATAATGTAGAAAATGTTTTAATTTTTAAAATTTTTTGTTGGTAAAAATGTGTGTGTGTGTGTATGTGTGTGTGTGTGTGTGTATATATATATATATATATATATATATATATATATATATATATATATATATATAGTTTTTATATCATATGAGTGGAAATTTTTTTATATATAATTAAAAGGTATTATTTAAATGATTTGTAATATCACATAAAAAAGAATATTGAGAAGTTTAGAAATTTTAGCAATGTTTGGGAAAAATTTTGAGAACAAAATGGGTGCTTTTGAAGAAAAAAAATTGGCAATTTGAAATTTTTGAGAAAAAATTAAAATATGAGAATTTTTTTGAGATTTTGAAAATAGAAATTCATAATTTATATTTTAAATATTTTTTGAAATATTTTTTAATAGAAATGATATTTTATTAAAAGAGAAAATATACATTTTTGAAAAAAAAATGTTATTTTTAAAAGGAAATTGAAATTTATTTGTGAAAAATAAAATTACTAAATTATTAGGCACATCCACTAATTGAACCTTTAATCATTTTTTGACAATCTAATCTGTTCAGATTGAAGAGTAAATAACTTTAGATGTTTAAATCAAATTTCACTAAAATTGTTGATCAATCTTGTATGCTCAATATCTTTCTCATATGTAGCCTGATTGAGGCGAGTAACTAGTCAAATTGAGAGTATTGATCAGTAAAATAGAGTGAATGGACCAGAAATGTAAAATGGGTCAAATACTCTGGTCAAAATTGTGAGCCAACTTACTGACCTCGTGAGAACCTAAGAATTGATGTTAGTAAGTTTTGTGGGCCCCATCATGATGTGTGTCGAACATCAACACTGTAAATTTGATGTGTCCCCTTTAAGTTATGAGATATCTCAAAAATCATTTGTATATGAAACTCAAGTGGGCCAACCATCTAAAACTATGTGAAGACATCCTAAAAATATAAAAGCACTTGGTGGGGCCCACATGAGTTTTGGATAAGGTTGAAACTAGGTCTGACCGCTCATCCAAGTGGGACCCACATAATGAGTGGGTTGGATATGTGAATCACATTTAGGTAGGCCCAATATATGATTATGAATGTTTTAAAGAAACCCTTCTCCACTACATTTAGGTAAGTAACTCGTTACCCTTACCAAAGTAAACTCTGTGGTTATTTATTTATTTTATCCACTCCATTCATCCATGTTAACAGATAATTTGAGGTCTAAAGAACAAAAAGGAAGCATATCCAAAGCTCAAGTGGACCACACCACAGGAAATAGTGTGATTAAACCTCTACCATTTAAAATTTCTTGGAGGCCATAGAAGTTTTAGATCAAGCTAATGTTTGTGTTTTCTATTCATTCATATATTTTTGATATTATGAACAACATTTAACCTTTTTTGGACAATCTAATCAGTTTAAATTGAAGAGTAAATAACTTCAGATGTTTAAATCAAGTTTCACCGAAATTGTTGATTAATCTTGGTATACCCAATATCTTTTCTCATATGTAGCCTGATTGAGGTGAGTAACTAGTCAAATTGACGGTATTGATCAGTAAAATAGAGTGAATGGACCAGACATATAAAATGGGCCAAATATTCTGGTCAAAATTGTGACCCAACTTACTGACCGCGTGAGAACCTAAGAATTAATGTTAGTAAGTTTTGTGGGCCCCATCATGATGTGTGTCAAACATCAACACCGTGGATTTAATGTGTCCCCTTTAGGTTATGAGATATATAAAAAATCATCTGTATGCGAAACTCAAGTGGACCATACCATCTAAAATTATGTGAAGACATCCTAAAAAATTTAAAAGCATTTGGTGGGACCCACATGAGTTTTGGTTGCGGTTGAAAATTGGTTCGATCCCTCATCCAAGTGGGACACACATAATGAGTGGGTTGGATATGTGAATCACATTTAGGCAGACCCAATATATGATTATGAATGTTTTAAGGAAACCCCCCTTAATTATATTATGTGGTGTGGCTCACCTAAGTCATGGATTGACTTTATTTTTAAGCTCTTGGCCCACCTAAGTCATGGATTGACTTTCTCCATACCTTTCAACACTTTTCTCGTATCATTTTAAGATATTAACCAAAAAATGGTGCAGGTCCAAAGCTTAAGTGGACTATAAAGTAGGGACTGAATGTCCACCATTAAAAATAATATTCATAGAAGTTTTGGATCAAGCTGATGTTTATGTTTTCTCTTCATTTATATCTTTTTATTTTGGGATTTGATGGGTTTTTGTCCATCTGGATTTGGGTGTTTGGGTATCACATTAATTTTTTTTCCCAGCTTTGATGTTGAAATATCTTTTATAATTCGGATTTCTCCCTTTGTTAGTGAAATTTTAAGGAATCGTGTTCCTATAAACAAATAAATAAATAAATAAAGTAGAAAGATTTACTTATTCTTCATGGTTATGATGTATCTGCCCTTGTTGTAGCAGTAGTTGAACTTGTTGAACATTGTCTCTTGAAGATGAATTATAGTCTCCATGTTAAAAAAAAAAACTAAAAAAAAAAAAAATTAAGAAAAAACAAACAAACAGTACAGTTGGCCTTACGACGATTTTAATGATGGATAACCAACCACTATTATTTTCATGTGGTGTGGTCCACCTGATATTTGAATATGATTCATTTTTTTGGCTCATATCCTGCAATGAGTTGGCAAAACAAATGGATCATATGGATATACAATATATAAATCAAAGTGGGCCCACATCTACCCCATCAGTCAGATGCACCATTCCATGGTGGGCCTAGGGCTTACAAATCAAGTCAATTCGTGACTTTTTTGGGCTACACCACATACAAAAGTTGAGAGGGGTTACCCTCCATTAAAATATTCATGATCATTTGTTAGGCCCACCGAGATGTGGTTCACAAATCTAGCCCATCCATTATGTGTGTCCCACTTGGATGAGGAGTCAGACCAAGTTTCAATTGCATAAAAATTTTAGGTGGGCCCCACCAAGTGCTTTTATATGTTTTAGGCATTTCTTCACATGATTTTAGATGGTATGGCCCACCTACGTTCCGTATATGGCTGATTTTTGGGATATCACATAATTTAAAGGGGGCCTATCAAATGCACGGTGTTAATGTTTGACACATGTCATGGTGGGGCCCACACGGCTTGACCTTTGTGTTTAATCCATGCCGTCCCCATGAGGTCAAGTTGTGTGGGCCCCACCATGACATGTGTCAAACATCAACACTGTGCATTTGATGGGTCCCCTTTAAATTATGGGATATCCCAAAAATCAGCCGTATACAGAACTCTGGTGTGCCATACCATCTAAAATCATGTGAAGAAATGCCTAAAACATATAAAAGCACTTAGTGGGGCTCACCTGAAATTCGGATGCGTCCGAAACTTAGTATAACCCCTCATCCAAGTGGCACAGACATAATGGATGGGCTGGATTTGTGGACCACGTCTCGATGGGCCCAAAAAATAATTATGAATGTTTTAATGGAGGGTAACCCCTCTCAACTTTTGTATGTGGTGTGGCTCACACAAGTCATAGATTGATTTGATTTTTAATACCTGGGCCCAATATGGGATTGTGCATCTGACTAATGGGGTAGATGTTTGACATGCATCATGGTGGGGCCCACAGAGCTATACCAGACCCTGGCCTAAATTTGGGCGCGCGTGAGCTACGCCCAAAAAACCCTAAATCCCAAATCTCTCTCTCTCTTTCACTCTCTCTCTCTCTCTCTCGCTCTCTCTCTCTCTCTCTCTCTCAATTCCCTAACCCAGATCTGGTCTGTCTTCTCCTCTCAGTAGCTGTTAGAATCCATGGCAAGTTCAGTGTTGGTTCTTCTCCTCCTCTATGTGAAGAAAGCTGAAAGCGAAGAAGTATTTTTACCCTCTCTCTCGCGGGGCTTTCAAGAGAGAAGCTCAGATCTGAAAAACCGTAAGAAATTCTTCCTCCTTGCAATTTCTCGACGCAAAAGAGCTTCGAGGTTGAATTATTTTGCAATATTTTCACACAAATCAGTTGAAAATCACGTTAATCCATGTTCTGCTCAAGTTTGAATACGAGCTTGGATGAAGCATCTATGATGTACAACTTCCTATTATTATCCTTGCACTTTGATTACCAGTGAAGAAACTCATGGGGAATATAGATTGAGATGCCAATTTATTTTGGTTCTCAATAGGCTTACTGTTTCTAGGTCAATGATGTTATAGTAAATCTGCGTTATCTATTTGTATGTCCTAAAAGGATTGAAGATGACTTAACTTACTGAGGCCCTGAATGCAATTTCAACATTTTTCTTTTCTGTAGTTTTTTCATCTTTTGTCGATTAAAGCTTTATTCCCATAATGGGAAAGGGGATTTGTGATTAACAATATTGGTTTTTTTTCTTCTTCTTGTATACTACCCTGTTGACTCATTTGCATATGGCATAATTATTGGCCAACAAAGGAAAACAGAATGTGTTTCCTAATGGCTGAGTCATTTGGCAACAAAGAAAATTAGATGACTGCCACTTCTGTAAGGCCTGATTTGTGACGTTGATGCATTCACATATCAACACATGGATCTTCAAATCCAATGCTCACGTCTTTAAAGATTGGAGTGCAGCTACAAGATAAGAAAGAAAATCTCTACTATTTGTAACTCCACTAGGTCTTGACATTTTTGCCCCTGCAATTAGTTTTCCTTAATGAACAACCTTGACTGCTTTGAGGACATGATGAGACATTGAAGTAAAGTTGCAGGATGTTCTCTCTCCAGTGCTGATTTTATCTTTCCCTAACTCTCCGTGTGTTGCACATGCCACACTTAGTAATCATAAAACAATAAAAGAAGAACAAGCTGGTGTTTCTCTACTCATCCCTATACATGCAATTCATATACTTCTAAACACACTTCTACCTATGTTCTTCACTCTTATTGGATATTTGAATAGCCACTTATGATCTGACGAGTGATGGGTTTTTTTTGACCAGTTGATCTTTGACTTATATACATGTATTTATGTCTTTCAGTCTTCCGCTTGCGTTTTACAACTTGATCTGGACTATGAATTACTGTTTTGGTATAATCCCATCATGATTAATGCACTAGCATAGACAACATTCAATCATAAGCATATATGTTGCATAAGTGATTTTTTGGAACTCAGGAGTTGAGTTGCTACTTGACCCCTGATTTTCAAGGTGTTACAAGATGGTATCAGAGCATGATTTGGATTAAACCAGACCTGAGTTATGGTCACACAACATACGCTGACGCAAATTCAACTTAGGTGGGTGCGAGGAAATGTAGAAACAGTCATAGGAGTCCCGGTTTCGCCAATTGGCGAAGTTCATCGAAAACGATCGCCGAGATCGAATCCGTACACCTCCGTGATCGCATGAGGTGACCCCGGATCACTCCTAGACCATCAAATGACGCGTGTAGACCACAAATTACCTCATCCCAGCCGTCAATAGTCGATAAACAAGAGTATACATCAGAAACTACCCGAAAGGCCCTGAAACGACTCGAATTGGAGTCGGGGAGCAAAACGAGTAATTCGGTGGGACCCAAGGTGGGCCCCACATGTTTTTGGACCAAGTGGGAGGGGAGGACCTCGCCCAGGGGGCGAGCCCTCGCCAGAACCTCCAGCGACTGGCAAGGGGATCGCTGACTAACGGGCTCGGCCGAGCGAGCCACTCTGGCCGATCGAGTTTGGGGTGTAGTGTGGCCCCCTGATGCATGGGTTTTTGATTAAAACCCTTCCCATGTCGACCCTCCTTCACAAACCACCCCTCCACATTTTCTTTTCTTCCAAAAAGTTCAGATTTCTCTCTCAAATTGCCCCACCACGAGTTTTATCTTCCATTTTCGTGCACCCTCTCCACTACCTGATGTAAAACCTTCTCCATTCTCTCTCATTTGAATGCTTAAACCCCCCATTTAAGGCTCAAATTCGTGTGCACCCACTACCCATCCTCTTTCTTCATTTTCCCTCCTCATTCCCTTCCATTTGAGCCTTTACACCTTCACTGAAGGCTCAAATCTGTGGAGACCTAAAGACTCCAACCCTTTTTATCCCTTTTTCTTCACTTTTCCATGGCTCTATTCAAGGTTGTTACAACCATTTTCTCAATTTCCACCATTCTTTCTCTCATGGGAAAGAGAAAAGGGTGCCCCTCCTCCATCGCTAGACTCGGATGCGTAGTCATCCGTGCCGTTGTCTCGTAGTTTATTTATTATTGTGTTAGGACCTTTGTGTTTTCATGTTGAGTAGCTTTGTCGTGTGGTAGTTTGGTAGTATGTTTTAGTGTTTGAAGCCTTAATTGTATTAGCTCACATGCATATTTTGTCACGGTCCATGTAATGCTACATCCCATGTATTGTGACGATTTTAGGTTAAGTGAAATGCATGAAGTTCCTTTTGTTATCAAATGTGTAGAATGCTTGACAGGAGTTGTACTTGACAATTGTGAACTCCTTCCACCCCTCCACCATTACTTCTCTAAACCCATCTCTTACTCCTCTTGGCCTCACCATTTCACACCCATATGAGCACAAAACCCAACTTTTGTGTCTCAAAACTTTCCAAACCCACAAATCTCCTCTCACACTTTCTAACATAAGACTCATTTTCCAAAGACTATGAAATTGATTTTAATCTCATCCCACTGTCCTTCCAAACATGTCATTCCCAATCCCGAAGTGGGATTAGAAATGCAATCCATTTAATACAACCTAATACCATTGGTCAAATAGGCCCTTAGAGTTTTGGACCTAGAGTTGGTACTCCTAGATTGCAAAAAAATCTGGCAGTATAAAAAATCCAACAAATTAATAATGTGAACCCTAGGGCCTTCTTAGCTAGTATGAGTATGTGTGTAGTGTTCGAGTGTAGTTAAATTCAAGTTCAGGCAACTCAATTCCAATCAGACAACGTTTGACCCTAAGCGATAAATAATTTCTTATATTAGAAAGGGTATGAAATCATCTAGTGTATAAGCATAGACCTTGGATTACAATTATTGGCTAGTTATACTAAGGAATGTAAAACACTGAAAATGCTAAGACAATTAAAAGATAGATTTAGTTAGTTGGCTTGATTAGGTTGGAGTGAGATCTCATTCCTTCGTTGAATCCCCCTAAAACTTATAGGCTTACTTAAAAACTTATAGAAAAGTTGTTTTAACTTAGAAACTATTCACACTTAGAGAAAAGTTATATACCCCTCTGATTGAATGTTAGATCAAAACAACACACCCCCTAGGATTGTCTTCTCAAAGGCTTATTAAAATCGGGAACATGGAGTAGAAAACTATATATAAGCAAGGTATTCGCGGTTTGAATTGAATTCTCAATCCTAGTAGTTAAAAATGAACTCAATGCTCTGATCAAGCAAAAGGTCGGGATCGACTAGGATTAAGAACTGATACGACAATTTTCTATCCTAGCTAGGCAAAAGGTCTATGTATCCGGTTCAGACCTACTACACAACTTTCCTTTCGTGTTGGCCGAACCACTTACAACCAAAAGTTTGTTACTTCGCCTTTGAGAACATATATCCAATAACGGGCTTAAGAAATTTCTCAAATGGGCAACAGAGAGTTAGGAATTAGGTCCTGAATCACAGACCATTCGGGCATACATATTGTGCATATGGCCTTAGAAAGATAATCTGCCCGTTAACCTATTTTGTCCAAATTCCTTATGCACTAATAATGTATAGAGTATCTCACAGTATTCAACTAGGTCTAAATTACACCTCGTTCTGACGTACAAAGCGAGACATGGATTCTTGAGCCTTAAATAAGTTTTTAAGGGAGGTAAAAAGGTTATGAATGCGGTCGAGTTAGGGCGCAATGGAAGCTTGGTAGGCCGATAGCCCACTTGCCCAAGATCGAATGGAATTGATCCAGACTATATGTAAAGATAGGTCACTAAAAGGATGTGAACCTTTCTTAGAATGTCGCTAATAAAGTTACTAGAAGGAAAGTGATTAGGGTTTAAGCATTAAACCAATTCGTATTACAGAAAGGGCCTAAGTATGAGTACGAGTGTAACTACTACCATGGACATGAATTAAGATGATGACTCTCCTAGACCAAGTACCAATGGGCAACCTTATGACTATGAAATTTGACCCTTTCATTGATGAACATTCCCTAAATTTTTTTTTAGAGTGATCAGACTACGGAGTTACTGGCATATACAACCGCGAAGCATTCGCGGCTTGACCCACTTCTCAATCCTGGGTGGCTACCAATGGACTCACTGTTTTGACCGAGCAGAAGACCAGGATCTACCAGGATTAAGAAGGGATACGATGAGCCTTCTACCCTGGTCAAGTAGATGATCGATGTATCAAGATCAAGCCCTCTACAACCGTCTCTCTGTATTGGTCGACCATTAAAACAAAATATCTTACTTTAAATAAATGGGAATTGTCGTCAAGACGTCAAATAGATAAAGGAATGAATTGTAACAAACCACCAGGGTATAAGCAAGAGATAAATGATATTTTTAAGGGGGGTAGACAAACATGAGCCAGACTAGCATAGATAGTATACGTCGTACCACGCATATAAACTTGAAATTAGTAAAACCTAAGCAAGAGGAATAATAAAATCTTTACTTACTACCCTTAGACAATTTTGGGGATGAAATTATTTTTAAGGGGGGTAGATTGTAACGCCCCAAATTTTTGCCAACCTAGAGTTAGATGTCCTTAGGCAAGGGGTCAATCCTAACCCCTTATTAACTTCTCAAACCTCAAATCCTTTAGAAATTAAATGAGAAAGAACTAAGTGTTAAACTAGATTAGCTACGAAATCCTCTTGATCCACTTTAAATACAATCTGCAAGACCCAAAAATTGTAGAATCATTGACACTAGGTTACCTTAAAATCTAGGATCAATCTCATTACCCAGTTGCTCTCAGGAGCACATTGAAACTCCGTATCGGATCTGGACCGCACGTCGAAAGTACGAATAATACGAAGTTATATAATTAGGACCACCTTGCTAGGCTTGAGAACCATCTCGGAAATCAAATTCAGATAGTGTTCCGAGGCTATTCGCTTGAGCCCGAAGTGGAGTGTGTGAGAAAACGTGGAATTCTTTATAAATTAAATCTAATTTAAGTAATCTGAGACCTGTCGCTTGCGGGCCTGATATGAGCAATCAGACCGTCAAAATTTGACCCATATACACCCTCGGATCAGGAGAAATTTCATACACATGACAGTGTACTTGTAATCCTGATCAAGTTCCGGTGACCTTTGAATTGAAACTGGTCTGCCACGTGTGATCTCAGAACCCGACTGGAACAAAAACTTAACTCGACCTAGATCCATGGTTAGGGAGCTTAAGTCCAACCTTTGGCTCAAGGGGGGGTTCCAGAAGTGCTCCGTTGAGCTGAAACAGATGCCCTTTGGACATAACCTAAGTAGACCTTGGCCTTGGGCCTATTTCCAAAAATTTTGGGCCTATATAAGAGGCTTAAACCCTCTCTCTCATACTCCATACAAATTTGAGAAAACCCTAGGGGAGAGAAAAGAGGAAAGAGAGAAAGTGAGAGAGAAGTTGAAGTCATTCTTGGGAACCGATCCCTGCCATTCTACGTACCTTTCCATCACCACTGTATTACTTTTTCAGCGATTCGGATTCCATTTTCGAGTAAGAAATCCTAACCCTAATCAGTTATAGAGATTCAACTAATGTAAGTGATGAAGTAGCTAACCTATTTCATGCCATAGGTTGTCGTTCTACCGTTGATAAAGACTTGGTGTTTAAACTGAGTCCGTTACTTGCTTCCACGACATAAGGTGCGGACTATAGACGTTTAGGTTATAGTTTTTAATGCTTTCAATGTCGGATAATGATAGATTCATGATCTGGGTGTTATTTCACATGCAAAATGCGACGTTCGTTTTGCGATTCAGTTATGTATGCAAATTATGGCATTTAGTGTATTTTGTATATTTGTAGAAAATACCGTATACGTACAAAATATGAAAGTGTATTTGCCATAATTAATTACTGTGTGTATATGCTATATAGACGTGTAATACTTACTCGGCAAAAGGATTCGCCCTAATACATGTTTTGGCTAATAAACGTTATATATGTTAAATAAGTGTAGTCTAAGTGTTTGTGAAAATGCTTGTATGAGTAAGTACTTGGGAGATAGTGCTTTAGGTAGGTGTTGAGATAGGATTCTCAAATACTTTAGAGATGTATATGATTTCCTCCATGCAAGTTGTTTAGTTTAATCGCTTATTTATGACATGTATGTGTTTGTACTTCCTGCTTATATTATGCTTTATAACATGCTTGTTAACGTGTTTGAATTACTTATTAATTCTGCTTTGACTACTATACATGCTTTCTAGTTAAGGATTGAATGTAATTAGGGCTATGTTATAGTCCAGGCAATCAGCAGCTGGCTTTGAAGTTGTAGCTAAGATTCATTCGCCACATATGACGTGTTTGAGAAACCCGAGTCGTGTGTTGGTCGTCGGCAGTGGTTAGGCCACACGAAGTGCTTATGCACTTCATGTCGATCAACTCGATGTGCGCTCATGCTAGTTGAGCTCGTCAAGTAACCTAATTGGCCCTATGTATGTTCACCATGTTTGGACGCTATTGCTTGAACCTAAGATACTAAACTCACCAGTGAAAACCCCGTTAACCTTGGTACCTCGATCTGCTAAGACTCGTAAGCCGGACATGATGGTATGGGACACTGTGGTCGAGCTGTCAGTCTACGCTGGGGCGACGAGCCTCCCCATAGTGACCAGTGAGCAAACCAGACTCGTGAGCCGAATACGGTGGTATGGAACACTGTATTGGAGCTGTCGGCCTACAATGTTTTGATGACGAAGCGGTGATGGGTGTTGGGGGAGTGGTGTAATGATTCTGTACAACAGCCCTAGACGTGCCCTTTATAGTGAGCTCGAGCATACACTGAACCTGTGTTGAGGTGACGAGCCTTTCCACAGTAATCAGAGTATAAGCTAGGCCTACCCCATCACTCCCTGGCTGTGGTCCCCAGTTGGGTCGGTGACGTACCTTCGAAAATAGACTGCCAGTTGGTAGGGCGTTGGTGGTAGTGACTTAGAACCGCAATATCGTATGAGTTTAACTAGGACTGACAACCCTAAAATGGATCATTGTTTAGGTATTGATATAAGGGAGGTACCTTAGATTCCTAACCCTGCTATATAAAAAGGATTAATAAGAACTTGGTAATCATATGCATGCACCGCATTACGCGTGCGTTCAGGTGTAGAAGGTCAAGCACTGAGGCAGTGTTGTTCATGGGCGAACGTGAGATGAAGTCGCTGAGAGAGTGTAGGTGAGGGCATGCATCATACATTCATACCATTCTTGCATTAACAAGAGTACTTAGGGATGTGTGATTTACTGCTTTATCATTACTGCTTAATGGAATTGATAACATGCTAACCTTTACTTTATTGTTCCACTGAGTTGATCACTCACTCCCACGTTACCGGACGGTGTGTACACACCAACTAGACCCTGTTTGAGTTTCAGATGATAGCGATGCTTACGAAGCGGAGCCGTTCTTTATGATGACGAGGAGGATTTCTCCTATATGCTGCTATCAGGTTGGTCTAAGTAGACCATCTTCTGATTGATGAGGCTACAGGGATTATCATTGTAGTTGTACTATTTTGACATTTTGTTTTTTGAGACTATTACATGTATATGGTGACTCAGTGATGTATTCATACTCTGGAGACCGATCGTGATCTTTGACTTATATACGTGTATTTATGTCTTTCAGTCTTCCGCTTGCGTTTTACAACTTGATCTGGAGTATGAATTACTGTTTTGGTATAATCTCACTCATGATTAATGCACTAACACAGACAACATTGAATCATAAGCATATATGTTGCATAAGTGATGTTTTGGAACTCGGGAGTTGAGTTGCTACTCGACCCCCGATTTTCAGGGCGTTACACATACACATTGGATCGTTGTTTTTATCCACGTTAGATCGTGAATAAAAGCATGAGAACCACGATGCATATGACCCTAAAACACCGACCCATACAACATGAGCACCACGACCCATATAACACCATAACCACGATCCATATACATATTAAAACACCATGATTACAGTATACTTGTTAAATTTGTCATGGCACACAATTGTCGTGGATTGTGGTTTTTTTCGTGCATGTTCGATCGTATTCGACAATCACGAAACTAAGAGGAACGCGACCCATACAGCATGGAAACCACTCCAGGTGTCATGAGAACCACGACTCGTACAACTTGCAGAATCTTGCGCACTACAACCACGATCAAGTCAGCATGACAACCACGATCCATATAACATGGAAATTACAGCCTATATAACATTACAATCTGTAACGCCCTGAAAATCGGGGGTCGAGCATAAACTCAACTCTCGAGTTCCAGAACATCACTTATGCAACAAAATGAAAGATGATTGAATGTTGACTGTATTAGAGTAGTGAACATGAGTGAGATTAAGCCAAAACAACATATCATACTCCAGAGACAGTTAAAGTTGCAAGCGGAAGACTGTATTAGATAGACAAAATATATAAACTATGATGAGTCTCCGAGTGTGATAACATTTCCAGGTTAAGTAATTACAAGGACAGTTCTAAAATATACCTAATGTGATGACGTGTAAAGTCTCCTATCCCAAATACCATAGCCCCACAAGATAATACTGTGTCTTCACGGACCGACAGAGAGATATAGATAGGAGAACTCCTCCTCATCACCATAGAAGTAGTCCGGCTCGCTTCACAAGCATCGCCATCACCCGAAACTCAACAAACTGTTTGGTGTGTACAACACCGTCTCCGTAACGTGGGAGTGAGTAGCTAACTCAAGTGGAACAATAAGGCATAAGTTATCATGTTATCAATACGATCAAGCAAGAATGATAAAGCAAGAATCAAACACTCCTAGTTACTCGATTAATGCAAGTATGAATGCAGTATGATGGATGCCCTCTCCGACATACTCCCTCAAGCGACACCATCTCACGTTCGCGCATGCTTACATCCCACAAAGTTGCTCCACATCTTCCAGGCACATGCGATGCATGATGAGCATGATTACCAGGAGTTTTTAATTAGTTCATTTCAAACAAATAGGATTGGGAAACTAAGGTACCTCCCTTGTATCATATCCAAACATGATCCAATCTAGGGTCGTCACCCTAGTTAATATCGACGATGGTGTGTTTTCTAGGTTACCGCAGAGGTCGCTGTGGTCATTACGCACAAAGGTTGCACCACTCCCCATCACCCCTTAAACGATTCATCACGATACAACTATACGTAAATGTGCCAATTCATACTCTATATATCGCGGCGAACCCTAAGGCACGCCGCAACTTGAGTATGCTCGCGGTCACTACAAAGGGTCGCTGTGTATCGTACATACAAAGATTGTACCACTCCCCCATCACCTTATCAATGTAGGCCGACAAAGTGCGAATATAGTGTCCCATACCACCATAATCGGCTCACGAGTAGAGTTGCTCTTTGGTCACTACGGGAGGCACGTAGCCCGGCAGGCCAGAGGGCCGGCTCGACCACGGTGTCCCATACCACCATGCCGGCTCATGAGTCTTAGCGGATCGAGGTACCATGGTTAATGGATTTTCACTGGTAAGTTTGGTACCCTAGGTTCAAGCATTAGCGACCAAACATGGTGAACATACATAAGGCATACGGTTTACTTGACATGTTCGGCTAACTCGAGCGCACAACAAGTTGGGCGATATGAGGCGCAGAAGCACCTCGTGTGGCCAACCACTATCGCCAACCGAAGTACGACACGGGTTCACCAACACATCGTGCGTGGCAGAACAAATCCCAACCACATCTTCAAGTCTGATACCGGATACCTGGACTACGAACATAGTCCCAAGCTCAGTCAAATCCTAACCATAACATGTGAAATACGGCATGATAACATGGTAATTCAAAAACACTAGCAAGCATATTATAAAGCATAACATGAAGCATGTTGATAAACAAGTCACCAAGCATATTCAAAAGCATGTTATAAAGCATTATGTAAATAGGGATACAACTACTTAAATTTAGTAGGTAGTGGTTAGAGTGAACAACCACATGGAGAGTGTCATATGTGACTCTAAGGTAGCCGAGAATCCCATCTCAGCACCTACCTAGGATTCTAACACTTAAGCACTTACACTCACAAGTGAATTCACCAACACTTGGAATGCAATAGTTCAACATACATGACGTATGCTAGGGAAGTGTGTACTAGGGTTGTCCCTTTACCAAACTAGTATTTTATACATATACATCATATTCATACAGCAATTAAACATGGCAATCACATCAGCAAATTTTATACGTATAGGGTACTTCCACGTATACCCAATTTCAACATACATAGTGTTTACAAAGGAACATATTTTTGCGATTCCTTTCGTCAAACTAGTATTTTAATCATGTATTGTATAATCATACATTAAATATATATGTCAAACATTATTCCAAAGGAAATACGTCTACGGTATTTCTAACATACACAATTTCAACATACACCGCATTTACAAGTGAACATATATTTTGGCGATTCCTTTCACCAAACTAGTATTTTATTCATATGTTATATAATTATACATTAAATAAACATGTCAAGTATTTATCCAAAAAAAATACGTATACAGTATTTCTACGTATACCTAGAATATGTGAAATTCCATATTTCACACCGTTAATCAAAACAGGAAACGGAAAGCACTTTGTACATGTGCAATTGCAAGCAGATCATGAATCTACCATTATCTGACATTGAAAGCGTTGAAAACCGTAACTTATACGCTTAAAGTCCTCACCTTTGCCTTTGGAATTCCAACAAATCAGCAAGGGTAATAGAGCTTCCGTATACGGGAGATTTCTAGCCTAAAGAGCGGAATCGGTTAGTTTTTACACACCCACGACGATTCTACCTTGAATCAGACCTAGGGTTAGGGTTTCTTACCTCCAAATGGGCTGGATACTACCGGGAAATCACTTAGAACGGAGCGGTGAAGGCCGTGTGGTGAGCCAATGCAGGAGGAGGAAGATCGGCAACGATCTCCAAGTCCTTCTCTCTCTTTTCTCTCTCTTTTCTCTCTCCCAAAACTCAAATTCGTATGACTGTGAGAGAGGGTGCTCTAAGGCCCTTTTATAGCCAAAAACATTCCGAAAATAGACTCAGGTTCAAGGGGTACTGCTAATATAGGATTTTCGCCGCTTTTCCAGCTCAAAAGGGAAGTTCTGGTGGCCCTCTTTGAACCAAACGTCAGACTTAAGCTCACCATCAATGGATCTACGTGGGATTACGTTTTTGACTCATTCGGATACGCAGATCGTACGTGGCGGACCACTTTTTCGCCCGACGGTGAGTAAAGCCACGATCGAAATTCCAAGTACATGTAAATGTTCCCGAAATTTTTCTTAATCCGAGGGTGTAATTTGGTCCGATTCGACGGTCGGGTTGCTTAATACCGACGCGTCAACAAACGATGCCGAGATCACTATTCCGGATATTTATTTTGGCTTATGAATAGTGTTTTTCACACTACCTCGCTCCGATTCGAAACGAATGGCCGTGGAACATCGGATAAGGCTGATTTTTGAGATGATTGTTAAGCCCGGAGGGGCGGTCCTAGTTCCTTAGCCGGGTTAATCGGAATCCCGATGTGCGACCTAGACCTAATACGAAGTTTCGTTTCATTCCCGAAAGCAGACGGGAAATGAGTTTGGTTCTAAACTTTAGGGTAACCTAGCGTCACTTGTTCTGCAAGTTTTGGGTCTTGCAGATCGTATTTAAAGCGATCCTAATGGATTTCATAGCTAATTGAGTTTAGTACTTAGTTACTTTGTCTCATTTCTAAAGGATTTAGTCCTAAGTGAATTCTGGTCGAGGTGGTACTGTGCCTTTGGAGTTTGTATATAAAGTGATCCAAGTTATACTACTTAGCTAGTTTAAGATAGTGTCTAGGGTGAAAGTTATTAGAAAAATTGGAAGATCAAGGTGGTGAAGGGTGAGATTTGTGAAGGAAATGAGTTCAAAGGCGGCTTTAGACTTTGGGATTCAGTTCTGACAAGTTAATGAAGTATTACGATCAAACCATTGCCTAAGGTCATCTAATCCCAGGTTGGCAAAAATCCGGGGCGTTACACAATCACAACAATATAATATGAAAACATCGATCCTTATAACATTACAACCACGACCCATATAACACAGTAACTGCCAGAAGTGAAGCTCAGTAATGCGCAAGACTGCTAGTTTCTTCCACTTAACTTTATAGTATAACAAGAAAACACGCCCCTTATAACCACTTTAACGGGTCATGGTTGTCATGACATGGGGATCGTAGCTGCCATGAGGTATTGATCATGCTTTCCATGACGTATGGATCGTGTTTCTCTTAGTTTCGTGGTTGTCAATGACGATTCGAGATGGATGACAACCATGAATGATTACATATGTGAACCATGAAAATATTAACACGACTACAATGACCAATATTAACATGACCAGCGATCCATTTGTTCTTTTTACAAATTTCTCAAAGGACATATATATATACACATGGGATTTTCGATATCTATATATGCCATGTCCTAACTTTGATGGGCAGATTTCCATACACTTATAGCTCATAAGTTAACTACTCAATCACACCTCTCTATAAGTAAATATGACAGCGGGTAAAAAACTCTTCAACCCTTCAAAAGGAGAGGGAGAGTTACCTTGATGTGTTATATGGGTTGTATTTGCCATGTTATACGAATCGTGTTTATCATTTTTCCTAGATCGCTATTGTATTTTCAACATGTACGATAGGGCATGGAATATGTACGACATGGACGAAACATATAAGCACCGAGCCATCCATGAGCCATGTCGTATACATAGTCTGTGGTTGTTCGCTTATACGGGCCGTTGTTGTGATGGTATATGGATCATGGCTTGAAGGCTCTTATGGATCATCCTTCTCATGTCATATGAGTCGTGTTTTTCATGCTTAAGGGTCGTGGTATTGCACTCAGTCCCATGACCTCACATAATGTACATATATCATGCAGGCTTTTCAGGGGACCAGATTAGGGTAGTGGTTGTGAACCACGAACAAACATGCGTGACAACTATGATCCAACGTGGTCAATAATCACGATCTAACATTCATGTGAACCACGGGATCAGATCACATGACAATTTCGTGGTTGTCATACAGACTGTCATTGTTCTTATGGACAGTGATTATTATTTTAGATGGGTCGTGGTCATGATGTTAGAAGGATAGTGGTTGTAAGATGATATGTGTCGTGGTTCTAGTGTTACAGGGGTCGTGTTTGTCCCCATATATGGATCATGTTTGGCATGCACCTTCAACCACACATATACAACAATGATCCACTGTGCATGTCAACAAATGTGGCTGATAGCCAAAGTGCAATACAACTTGGAATTGTTCATGAACAATTATGACCCATCTCATTGACCAACCCATTATAGATCATAATAAGAAGAATAGACATCAAATACACCAATCCATTCATCATTCAACATCAAATCAGTGTTTGACTCTCTTTGTTGGTCGACCTCACGCCTCTTCTCCTTGATTTTTTAGGAAGGCAACTGCATCTGCTCTTGTCTGCCGCAGACAATCATATGTAATCGTCTTTATAAATTTTGAAATTTCCTCCTACAGAATCAGAACGAACTAATATTAAAACAAAGTACAAAGCAATCAGGATTGAATGTATATATATATATATATACTTACATGCGTAAAGTCAATTGTACTCATACTGCATAAGAAGTCTATATATTTTAGCATGTCTACGCCACAATCGTCCGAGTTAGATTGCGTAGGCCTGTCAGCGGATGGCTTCACATTCCATGGCTTCTCCCATATAACTAATCCGTCATCAAGAACATGGAATAACCACCTCAGTCTGTCCGTTACCTATGCGACGACCAACTCATTTTTCTCTTCCAATTTGATACTGAAGTTGTCGTACAAAGTGAACTCTTTCTTCTTCGGATAAACAACATCCATCAGCCAATGCTGCCCCCTCGCATTAAGAGGGATGCACACTTATGAAGCACAAGAAATACGACAATAGTTAAAGCATTGCCCTTCCAAAATTGGACTTAATCATTTAAGTTGTAACGCCCTGAAAATCGGGGGTCGAGTATATCTCAACTCCCGAGTTCCAACGCATCACTTATGCAACATGTTTAATGATATTTGAATGTTGTCTGTGTTAGAGCAGTAAACATGAATGAGATTATACCAAAGCAGTAATTCATACTCCAGATCAGTTGTATAAAAGCAAGCGGAAGACTGAACTGTATATATATGTATGTAAAGAAACAAAATAAATGATTCATTATCCAGAGTATGAATCCTTCTGAGTCACAATATACATGTCTGTGTATATAAACAAAATGTCAAAATAAACTAGATACAATCCCTGTAAATCCCATCAGTCCCGGCAGCCTAGTCGAAGCCGCCAGCGAACTGCATATACGAGAACTCCTCCTGGTCCTCGTCATAATCGGGCTCCGCCTCCAGCCGTAGTCGGATCGCCTAAACCGTGATGAGTCCGGTTGGTGTGCGCAACACCGTCCCGTAACGTGGGAGTGAGTAGCTAACTCGGTGGAACGATAAGACATAAGTTATCATGTTATCAATACAATCAAGCAAGAATGATAAAGTAAATCAAACACTCCTAGTTACTCGATTAATGCAAGTATGAATGCGGGTATGATGGATGCCCTCTCCGACGTACTCCCTCAAGCGACACCATCTCACGTTCGCGCATGCTTACATCCCACAAGACTCCACATCTTCCTGGGCACATGCGATGCATGATGAGCATGATTACCGAGTTTTTAATTAGTTCGTTTCAAACAAACAGGATTGGGAAACTAAGGTACCTCCCTTGTATCATTCCCAAACATGATCCAATCTAGGGTCGTCACCCTAGTTAATATCGACGATGGTGTGTTTTCTAGGTCACCGCAGAGGTCGCTGTGGTCGTTACGCACAAAGGTTGCACCACTCCCCCATCACCCCTTAAACGATTCATCACGATACAACTATACGTAAACAGCCTAGTTCATACTCTATATATCGCGCGAACCTTAAGGCACGCTACAACTTCGCAGTATGCTCGCGGTCACTACAAAGGGCCGCTGTGGTCGTTACGCACAAAGGTTGCACCACTCCCCATCACCTTATCAATGTAGGCCGACAGCCGCGAATATAGTGTCCCATACCACCATAATCGGCTCACGAGTTGAGTTGCTCACTGGTCACTACGGGGAGGCACGTAGCCCCAGCGTAGGCCGACAGCTCGACCACGGTGTCCCATACCACCATGCCCGGCTCATGAGTCTTAGCGGATCGAGGTACCATGGTTAACGGGATTTCCACTAGTAAGTTTGGTACCCTAGGTTCAAGCATTAGTGACCAAACATGGTGAACATACATAAGGCACACGGTTTACTTGACGTGTTCGGCTAGCTCGAGCGCACAACAAGTTGGGCGATATGAGGCGCAGAAGCACCTAGTGTGGCCAACCACTATCGCCAACCGAAGTACGACACGGGTTCGCCAACACATCATGCGTGGCGGAACGAATCCCAACCACATCTTCAAGTCTAATACCGGATGCCTGGACTATGAACATAGTCCCAAGCTCAGTCAAATCCTAACCATAGCATGTGAAATACGGCATGATACATGGTAATTCAAGGACACTAGTAATCATGTTACAAAGCATATCATGAAACATGGTAATAAACAAATTACAAAGCATGTTCAAAAGCATGTTATAAAACATTTATGCAAATAGGGATACAATTACTTAGAGTTCATAGGTGAGTGGTTAGAGTGAACAACCACCTGGAGAGTGTCATATGTGACTCTAAGGTAGCCGAGAATCCCATCTCAGCACCTACTTAAGGTCCTAACACTTAAACACTTACACTCACAAGTGAATGCACCAACACTTGGAATGCACTATTTCCACATACATGACGTATGCTAGAGAAATGTACATTAGGATTGTCCCTTTACCAAACTAGTATTTTATACATATACATCATATTCATACAGCAATTAAACATGGCAATCACATCAGCAAATTTTATACGTATAGGGTACTTCCTCGTATACCCAATTTCGACATACATAGTGTTTACAAAGGAACATGGGTTACGACGATTCCTTTCGCCAAACTAGTAATTTAATCATGTATTGTATAATCATA
The DNA here is from genome assembly GCA_030180095.1 of Magnolia changhungtana. Taxonomy (NCBI): domain Eukaryota; kingdom Viridiplantae; phylum Streptophyta; class Magnoliopsida; order Magnoliales; family Magnoliaceae; genus Magnolia; species Magnolia changhungtana. The sequence goes on from JASAUF010000660.1 coordinate 320,721, forward strand.
CATTAAATACATATGTCAAATATTATTCCAAAAGAAATACGTATACGGTATTTCTACAATACGTAATTTCGACATACGGCGCATTTACAAGTAAACATATATTTTGGCGATTCCTTTCGCCAAACTAGTATTTTATTCATATGTTATATAATTATACATTAAATAAACATGTCAAGCATTTATCCAAAAAAAATACGTATACGGTATTTCTACGTATACCTAGAATATGTGAAATTCCATATTTCACACCGTTAATCAAAACAGGAAACGGAAAGCACTTTGTACATGTGCAATTGCAAGCGAGATCATGAATCTACCATTATCTGACTTTGAAAGCGTTGAAAACCGTAACTTATAAGCTTAAAGTCCTCACCTTTGCCTTTGGAAACGGAACGAATCAGCAAGGGTAATGGAACTTCCGTCTACGGACGATTTCTAGCCTAAAGAGCGGAATCGGTTAGTCGGTACACATCCTGCTTCGATTCCACCCCAAATCAGACCTAGGGTTAGGGTTTCTTACCTTCAAATGAGGCGGAATACGCCGGGAAAATGCCTAGAATAAGGCGGTGTAGGCCGTGTAACGAGCCAAAGCAGGAGGAGGGAAATCGGCAACGATCTCCAAGCCTTTCTCTCTCTTCCTCTAGGGTTTCCTCCAAAATTCGTATGGCTGTGAGAGGGGCTGCTCTAAGCCCCTTTTATAGCCACAAACATTACGAATTTAGACTTAGGTTCAAGGGGTTCTGCTAATATAGGATTTTTGCCGCTTTTCCAGCTCAAAAGGGAAGTTCTGGTGGCCCTCCTTGAACCAAACGTCAGACTTAAGCTCACCATCGATGGATCTACGTGGGATTACGTTTTTTACTCGTTCGGATTCCCAGATCGCACGTGGCGGACCACTTTCAGTTCGACGGTCAGTGGGCCACGATCAGAAATTCCAAGTACATGTAAATGTTCCTGAAATTTTCTTAATCCGGGGTGTAATTTGGTCTGATTCTCGACGGTCGGTTGTTGCTTATACTCGACGCGTCAACGAAGGATGCCGGATCACTATTCCAGATATTTATTTTGGCATATGAATAGTGTTTTTCACACTACCTCGCTCCGATTCGAAACGAATGGCCGTGGAACATCGGATGGAGCTGATTTTTGAGATGATTGTTAAGTCCAGTGGGGCGGTCCTAGTTCCTTAGCTTCGGGTTAATCGGACTCCGGATGTGCGATCTAGACCTAATACGAAGTTTCGTTTCATTCCCGAGAGCAGACGGGAAATGAGTTTGGTTCTAAACTTTAGGGTAACCTAGCGTCAATGATTCTGCAAGTTTTGGGTCTTGCAGATCGTATTTAAAGCGATCCTAACGGATTTCACGACAAATCGAGTTTAGTACTTAGTCAACTTTGTTAAATTTCTAAAGGATTTAATCCTACGTGATTTCTGGTCGAGGTGGTACTCGACCCAATGTACGAAAATTTTCAGGTCGTTACATAAGTCCATGTACATGTGTAAGAAACTACGATTTTACCACATCATACTTCCATAGAGGTTTCGGGTTACAGTCGACTATTTCTATAATCACTTCACACAACCTTTCAGACTTCATGGTCTCATGATCCTTATGGTTCCCAGCGCCATAAGTTTGCAGCAAGTCAAGTTGTTGTTCCGTGTATTACTATTGATACATTGAATATTGTTAGAAACAGAAATGATTAATGACGTTTTAAAGATAATTATGGTCCTCAAATTCACATTACCGTAAATATTGACGAGACGAATACGCAATCCTGTTTACCTCGTGGTCGATCGTCCTGACACACTGATAGGTATCTTAGGTATAGGTCTATGACATACGTAGTGAAGAAAATGTGTGATGTAACTATAATATTCATATGTTGATATGAAACAGTAAAGGAGAAAGGGTAGAAACTTACCTTAGAGTTGACTCATAAATTTAGGTCATAGACACTTTTCAACCAGACGAGTGAACCTGACTCTTTGACAAATCTCAACTCGTCCTCTTTGGCATCAGTTAGAACTCGGTGGAGTTCACTGAGCCCTCGACAAGGCTCTATTATAGTTAGGGCTTTGTCGGGATCCATTGTATCGCGACGTGGTCTCCCTTCCTCACTTAGTTGTGGGATAACAATATCGAGCTGTAATAAAAATGACATATTATTTATGGAGTTCATAATATAATGTCCGATTTAAACCACGATCCAAATGTAATTTCACGTACAATTGTCTTATTAACTTCATCCTTTAGCAGGTTCATCTCCTGCTTCATTTGCGCCTGTAGTGTAGCATTCTCATCTTTAAGATGGGTCATCCCAGCTTCAAAACTAGAGAGCTAGTGGATCCAACCTCAAATTTGGAGCTGTTGACCTATTATAACAATCGTATTATATATTTTATAGAAGACATTACATACATATGACTTGTTAACCAAAGATAAATAACGTACATATTTTGTATGTATATCATATCTCGTCCACATTGGGTCGTGCGTCTACTCGAACCATGGTGGATGATAACCACGACCAATCACACATGATAACAACAATCAAGCATTGATATTAACCACAATCCAAGGTGGAACACAACAATGACCAAATTTCCATTTCACATACAGTTATTGCTTCTACCTCCTCTCTAAGCTTCATTCAAGTAAGAATTCTCATGCTGAGGGGACTCGTTGAATAGGCAAGGGCATGTAACAGCAACCCTCGCTAGATCATGACCACGACCTAAAAAGGAATACAACAACAACCAAATATGACAAGGGAAAATTTTAATGTTATATACCTTTATTCCTTGTATTTCCTCCCCAAGCTGCCTCATCTGCTCCAGCAGTGAAGTATTCTCTACAATCAGAGAGTTGGTCGAAGGAGCATTGTCCTGTAATGAAATCATATATCAAATATGGTTATTACGGCCACTGGACCCTTGTTGTCATCCATGGTGGGTCGTGGTTCATGTCCATGGAGGTTCGTGGATGTCAACAACGATCCACTGTGTATCATAATCACAATCCACAATTAATGGAAATAATGATCGCAACGGATGATAATAACAATCCACACTGAACGATAATCACGATCCATGTCTCGTAGAAAACACGTCCATTGTCTAGATAGAAGACTATCATGTTATGTTGATCGCGACTCATCCACGATTCAGTGTGCATGTCAACGACGACCCCTGCTGTATGGTAACAACGATTCAGGATAGATTCAACTTCATATACCTTCATTGCCTGGATCTCCTCTCTGAGTTGCTTCACCAGCTCCTGTAGTGAAGAATTGATGTCCTCTCTATTTTGCTTCAACTGCTCCTGTAGTGAAGCATTGATATCCTCTATAAGTTGCTTCACCTGCTCCTGCAGTGAAGCATTAATCTCCTCCCTGAGTTACTTCACCTGATCCTGCAGTGAAGCATTGATCTCCTCTTTATGTTGCTTCACCTTCTCCTGCAGTGAAGCACTGATCTTCTCTCTATGTTGCTTCTCCTGCTCATGCAGTGAATTGTTTTCTACACGGAGAGGGCTGATCGACGAGACAATGTCTTATAATAAAATCACTATTATTATGTATTTCAATATGCCTTTCTATAAGGAACCCAACCATGATATCATGTATGTGAACACGACATACAGTAGATGACAACAACGATGAACTAAGTGTCGTGGTTATTACAAACAGTGGATCGTGTTTCTCGACTGTATTGGGTCGTGGTTGAAAGATAAGTGGGTCACAACTACGATCAAGAATAAGGTCGTGGTTATTATGACCAATGGGCGTGGTTGTCGTCCATGTTAGGTCGTAGTTCAACCACATGAACCGTCATGGATGAAAACCACGATCCACTATGTGTGATAAGAATGATCCATATTTCATTTAAACCACTAACCACGTTACACGGAAACCGCGACCCTAGGCCATCAATGTTGGGTCATAGACCCTAGGTACCTGAAAACCACGACCCTTCCTGTATGATAATAATAATCCTGTGCAGATGACAACCATGATCCATTTTACATTTTCCTTTACAGTAAGCTATTAAAAAATGGGTTAGATGAAGCAAGGAGATCTCACGTATGTGTTTTGTATTCATATCATCTCTCGTTGACGTCACTTCTCGTAAAGAAGCATAATCCTCCTTGAGTTGCTTTACTTCTACTCCAATCTGTCTCGCCCCAAACCCGGAGATCGGACTTACAAGAATCCCGATCGCTGAATCTGGTGCCGACAGCCTCCATAATACCCCATTCTTGGCTCCTAGCATCTATACGCCAGATACCGATCCTGGGATCCTACAATGAAGATTTTCCAACGTACATGTTTTCGTAAGAAGCATAACCACAAGTTTACCTAAATCATAAAGGCAACATCATCATCACATATCCTCATTTAAATACAATGCTAAAAGGGAAATACATATATCGAAAATCAAAGCTCCAGAAGACCGTTGCATGCTCCAAGCTCAATGCTGCTGCAACCTAACATCACTCGCATGCATCTATCGTGCAAAATCTTATAAAAAGCTTAGTTGGTGGGGTAAGTGTGTGCACAAGGTAAGTGTCAAACAACAATATCAGAGTAATCAGAGTAAGCGAAAATACTGATAGGCCCATAATCATACAATATCAGCGTACGTAATACAGATCAACTAGAAAAATAAGGAGTCATAGAGAGCCAAATATTCGATGTCGAGGATTCAATGCAATGTGTAAATCCTTCTAAGTCCATCTAGGCCATATAAGTACAGAAACATAGCAACCCAAAATGTCACATGTCTGCGGATGTAATGCAATATGCGATGCGAATGAAATGACCAAGCTGGAGTGTAAAGTCAGGATGATGGTACATAGTATCGCAGGCTATGGGGTCCATCACAAGGGACTTTTATCCAAACCAGTCCCATACTTAAATTTGAATAATCAGACTCGATGTGGTAAACTCCTGATCTCAGGTTAGTCGCGTGCCCCAATCGAAATCCTGACCATTACGAAGGTACACGTAATAAATAGTTGCGCACCACTAGCACGAGTGGATAGTGAATGAATGAATGAATGACTATGCAACTCCTGCTCAATAAGTCCACATATCAATACTGTTCATCTCTAGGATCTTCACCGGGGTCTATTACACTCAACGCTAGCTTGCTACCCCTATCCGAACGCATAACTGGGCAAGTGGAAGAGACCTCACTATCCGCCTACCAATATCAGGCCTGACTCATCGATTAGCAGACCCATTACTCAAGCTGGTCAGACTCAACCTAGATATTGTCCCCTCACTCAGGCGGGTAAGGTCACACCCCCTCCCAACTGACCACGACACAGTGGGAGATGCGGCCTACTAGTATACAGCCCTCATGCGCTCATATACATCCACTCGGTCTCGAAGTTGGGGCGTCTCCTGGCCACGGAAGTTTAGGAATTTTTACCTAGGAACATCTATAGCACCCGTATGCTAGAACCAAACAATTTTGGTGTCCTATTTAACCATTTACGATATACCTGTGGAAGCTATGACCCTGATATCTCTAGGGCGTATAATAGTCATATCATAAAATGCGTGATGCATGAGTCATACATCAATCCTACGCATGTCGTGTGCTCATGTGAGAGATAACCTCCGCCTATTAGGGAGTTTCATATCAACCTGCCTAATGACATATGAATAGTCAATCACATCTCATGACAAACACACGGATGATGCGTATGGGCATGTATCATGGTGTTATGTTGTCACATACTCATAATTGGTATCGGATGATATACTCGTAATTGGTATCGATAACCAGTACTAATAATCGACCTTGACAATGTGGATATTTAACCAACATTGCCCCAAGGAATGACCCACATAGATCCTAACATATAGCGGACCCATGACCTCACATAAGAGCCAAATTTACAACACCATGAGCCTCGGTCAAGAGCTTAACACATCACGATGGACCTTTCACATGGCCTAACATACATCACAATAGGTTACATCGCCTGACCCTCAAATACATCGCAATGGGCCTCATCACATAGGCCTCATATACATCACATTGGGCCTTAAACATGGGATGAATACACATCACAACAGGCCCCAAATATGCGCCGCATACACATCACATTGGGCCTCGACAATCGGCCTTGAGATCCGACCTTGACAATCGGAATCAGCCTCAATAATTGACCTTGACAATCAGAATCGAAATCAAAAAATCGGTCACATCAATCGGAATCGACAATCGGCCACAACAATCGGAATCGATCGATAATCAGAATTGGTAAATCGGTCACGTCAATCGGATGCGGCAATCGGTCATGATAATTGAAATTAATCGATAATCGGAATGGGAAAATCGGTCTTGTCAATCGGAGTCGGCAATCGGTCATGACAATCGAAATCTATTAATAATCGAAATCGGCAAATTAGTCATGTCAATCGGAATCGGCTTATACAATCGACCTTTAGAATCAGCTGAACCAGGTCTCTATACTCGGCCTCGACAAATCAGAATCGGCTTATACAATCGACCTTTACAATCGGCCTCAACAAATCATAATTGGCCTCGATACTCAGCCTCGACAATCGAAATCAGCCTATCGGCCTCGATACTCAGCCTTGACAATCAGTTGATCAAGGCCTAAGGAAAGGTCACAATGTGGACATTAAACCATCATTGCCCATCAATGTGGACATTTAACCAACATTGCTCGAGTGACCCACATAGGGCTAATCGTATATGGGCCCATGACCTCATACAAGGGTCTAATATACATCACAATGGGCCGAATACATGGGCCTAATATACATCACCATGGGCTATGACCCCTGGTCCTCAAATACATCATAATGCTCTACGACCCATGGGCCTAATATACATTAAGTGGGTCGCATTAATGGGTCTCATATACACGACAGGTGGGCCCTGCACATGGATCTCATATACATCAAATGGGCCACGTACCTAGGCCTCGAATACATCAAGTGGGTCACACATCATGGGCCTAATACATATCACAATGAGCGTTGCCCTTAGGCCACAAATACATCACAATGGGCCTTGCCCATGGAACTTAGATTCAATCAGGTGGGCCCCATCATATGGGCCTTAAATACAAGGTAGGTGGGCCCTCACATGGGATAAAATACGAATAGGTGGGACCCCCACATGGGCCAAAAATACATAATGATGGACCTTATAGATAGGCTGCACCAGTTGTAAGACCTGTATCCTAGTCAATACCATTCCGTTGGCTTCCGCTGTCCTTTTAGTCGAATTCTAGCAATCCCCTGACCCGTATCTGATAATTTTGATCGATCTTAAGCTGAGTCCTGCATGCCAAAGTCGGCTCGATTAAAAACTTGTACCCTAGCGACTGCGGCACCGATCTAATACCCAGGGTAGAAGATGTCGGCCTGCGTTTATTCTGAAGAAACGCTGCATGTTGCGAATCTCGAGGGAATCTCTACAATAAGTCTCATCAATCAACCATAAATGCATCCCTTACCTAAGTACAACCACCCCACTCCTCCTTTTCCCACAAGTCTAACCTCTCTCTCCCTCACCATCCCTTTCTTTAAAAATTTCAAACTAAACCATCCCTCTTTTACCCATTTTTCAAACCACACCATACCATCCATTCTTTTTCTTATTTTATTCCTTATTCCATTTTCTTAAGCTCTCTCCCAAGCAACCCAAGACACATCATACTTTCAAGCTTCCCTCTCCCTCCCAAGTGTGGTCTACCTTCTCATCTTCCATCTACACCTTCTCATCTCCCATCTCAACCATCCAAACCCCATCATCCACCGTCCAAGGAGAAGGCAAGGAGCATTGGATGCCAAGGGAGCAAGGAGGAGGCTTAGAGGTGGGCGATCCACTGTTAAATCTTTTTTCTTATGGTCCACATGTTGGTGGGACCTGTTGTGATGTATGTGGTGTATCAATGAGGGCCTATAGTGGCGGGGTCCCTCTATTGTACCATGAATTTCTCTCTCTTTCTCTTATTCTCATCTTAGAATGTAGTGGGCCCCACCAAATTACCTATTTCACCCATCAGATGGGGTGGCCCACCACATTTAGGAGATCCCATATTCCATACATATATATATAATATACATTATATATATATGCGTACTAACATGGTGGGCCACGTCCACGTGGGACCCACTACGATGTCTGTAAGCATCCATGCCATCCATTGTCTCTGGATGCTGGACGCTGCAAGTAGCTAACGTGAAGTGTGAACTGACACGGATGTACTAACAAGCTACCCATAATGGGTTTGGGAATGGGAGTTCAAGTAGGCCCCACATTGATGTTTAAGCATGATCCAAGCCGTCCATCGCAACCGTTGCATCATTTTAGGAGTTGAGCTGAAAAATGAGACCGATCCAATTATCTGGCGGGCCGTGGCATTGAAAATGCTAGTATTTTCCATTAAAACTTGGGAAAATGATTGCTGGGGTCCACAAGAAGCTTAGACCCACCTGAAACTTGGTTTGGACCCCTAATTTTGTGGGACACATACAATGGATGGGGTAGATCTGGTTAATGTGTGTTCCACCTAGGAAAAAATAAATATATATATATATATAGCATGCACTTGCTGCCTTGACGTCCAGAGGAATCTGGATGTCCAATGTAAAAAAAAAAAAAGGGGGTGTGCCCCATTGGCCCCAGTTGTGGACCCTACCATGATGTATGTTCTACATTCATGCCATTCATTTAATAGGTCCCCTTAAATGATGCGTTGGCTCCAAAAATCAATCATAAACAGTTCTCGGATGGCCCACACCATCACCTTTCATGCGATAGTATGCCAAACCACATGGAATCAAATGCTAGGGTCCACCTGAAACTTGGTTTGGACCCTTAAATTGGTGGGACACACACAATGAATGGGTTGGATTGGTGAACTACATCACGGTGGACCCCAAGACCACGTAACCATACCAAAAGTTTGGTTGGCAAATAAACATTATAGTGGCTCTGTCCACGTGACCTTTCAAGATGGTGGATGAAAAATGAATGTTACAGTGGGCCCTTGCTCACATGACCCTATCAACAAGTTGGGTAGCAGACAAACATTATAGTAGGCCCCATGTACATGTGGCTTCATCAACAGATTAGATGTAAAATAAGCATTTTGGTGGACCACGTCCTTGGGACCCACCACTAATGTATGTTGTATCCACGCCGTCCATTCACCACCTGGATGGGTGGAGTCCACCAAAAAAAATGTTTGTACCCACGCCGTCAATCCATGAGGCCCATCATGATGCATAGGTTACATCCAAAGCCGTCCAACCATTTTTTTTAAGATCATTTTGAGGCTTGAGACTAGACATAAGGCAGATCTAGTTGTTTAGTGGCCCATTTATATGCATAAGGCCCATTGTTGTAGCTCATTTAATGTACATATGGCCCATGTGATTAGGCCCATTTTGATTTATTGGCAGTCGTCCATTAAGACCAACCACGATATGTGTAAGGCCCAATCTGACTCGGCCCATTCGGTCGGCCCATATGACTCAACCCATTTGATTAGCCCATTTGACTAGGTCCGATTGATATACATGAGGCCCATATGACTTGATCCATTAGAATCGGCCCACCTGATTGGCCCATTGGATTAGCCTATTTAACATATACGAGGCCCATTCCTATGCGATATCCCGCCATGATTTATATTATGATATTCAAGGTAAGTCGTGCCTTGAGAGCAATGATGGTTTGATGTCCACATTGTAAGGATGATGTTGGTTCAAATTCCGCATTGTCACTCTCCCCAAGGCCCACTAATAGGCCCATATTTGTAATCTGCAGGGCGTTTAGGCCCATCTCGTTTTGAGTAGAGCCTATTATCATATCATAAGTTTAGTGACGCCCCATGATTCATGATCATACGCATCATATGTATGCTTGAGATGAGGAGTGACTGATCATAGCATATGCCTTCGGGCAGACTATTTACGGGCTCCCTAATAGGCAAAGTTGCCTACATGAGCGTGTGCCTCACGCAGGGTGGTTGCATGACTGATAGTGTGATACATGCACTTGCATTTGTATGATTGTGAATGGCCTAGTGACATCAGGGCTATAGCCTCCACAGACACACCGTAGGTGGCTGGTTGGATACCGGAAACCTCATTTTAAGAAATTGGGGCACCGTAGATGTCCCTGGGTGAAAGTCCCTGAACCCGATGGTACCAGAGGATGACTCCAACGTTAAGACCAAGTGGATATATGAGCACATGAGGGCCGAATACCAGGAGGCCGCGTCTCCCACTATGTCATGGTCGGTTGGAAAGGGGTGTGACCTTACTCGCCTGAAAGAAGGGGGCAATACTAGGTTGAGTTTGACCAGCTCATGAATGGATCCGCTATCGACGTGCCGGATAGGTATTGACAGACTATTGGCTAGGCGGATAGTGAGGTTTCTTACGCTCACTTGGACTGTGCGGCTAGGAGAGCGGCACTGCAATTTAGAGTGTACTAAACCCCGGTGATTTTCCTGAATGAGAACTATACTGATATATGATGAGGATTGGCATGCTTGAGTTACATCTTGCATCGTATGGTCTTGACATGACCGATAACACTCATATCTTGCACCGCATAGCCTTGGTACGACTGATTGCATTCATTTACTTATCAGCATGATCTCGCATTACCCAGACCTTGCATTCTGAGCACGCTCATATCGCGCACACACTTACACTGCCCTCTAAGTTTTCTATAAGCTTATGTACGATTGATGCATATAGGTGACGCGAGGAGGCAGGCGTAGCTTCACCGCAGTTGGAGTGTGCAGTCGAGCTTTTGGAGTTTTGTTATTAGTATTATCTTGTATTTCCCATTTTATACGTATTGTATTTAAAGTTTTTTATCACAGTGGATGTTGGGATGGTGTTCTTGTGGTTATTGTTCGTGGGTTATGCTTATTACGAATTAAATCATGTTTAAAATCCTCCTTGTGGGATCCCAGGATTGGAACCCGGTAGATGGGTGCTGGGAGTAGAGAATGGGGTTCTAAGGAGGCTGTCGGCGCCGGATTCGGCAATCGAAAATTTTGTGAGCCCGATTTCCGAGCTCGGGGCATGACAAAAGTTGGTATAGAGCATAACTTGGGAATAACCAATAATAACATCACATTTTTGCTATGACTTAGGGCGATTAGGTTCCAAGTGCGTAACCTTTTGATTGAATTCCTTAACGCGCGATTCTCAAGATTGATTGGTGCCTTATATTTTCCATAGGACATACCGCCCAGGAGAACGACCCGAGCACACCCCGATCCACCACTTGAGGCTCTATCTTTACCAACTGCGCCTCCCGTTCAACTGCCAAAGATCTTTGCTCCCCTGCCTGAGGATGACATTCCTCCACCTGATGCCGGTGCGGATCTGACCGTGCCTATGAGTGCCTTGCAGTTTCAGCAGATGTTGCATGCTGTGACTGCTGCACTTCAGGGACAGGGTAGGCGCCCAGCTGTTTCGCCAGCCCAGTCAAAGCAGGAGCGCGTGAGTGCCTTGCTTCGAGAGTTCTGATAACTCGATCCTCTACATTTCCAAGGCGAGCCATATTCGACTGCAACCGAGAGATAACGCTTCGATGTGGAGAAGATCTTCGATACTATGTCATGTACGACTGAGCAGTGAGTACGGTTGGCAGTATTCCTCCTCCAGGGTGAGGCAGGGCACTGGTGGACCTATGTTACCCGAGTTGTAGGGCCCGATTTTGTCCGGACATGGGATGATTTTATAGATCAATTTGAGGAGCAGTACTTCCCTAACCACATTCGACGTCAAAGAGCACTGGAGTTCGAGACTCTGGTGCAGGGGGACATGACAGTGGCACAGTACGTGGCCCGTTTCACGGCGCTATTGAGGTTTGCGCCATATATGGTTGATGATGAGGGGCGGAAGGCCCACCGTTTCAAGGATAACTTACGTTACAGTCTTCACGGCCGTGTTATTGGGCATGAGCTCCCTACCTTTCAGCAGAAGAGGCAGCAGTTTCGAGCGCCTTACTGACATCAGTAGTAGCAACACCGTCCGAGGGGACAAGCACCTCCCCAGCCAGCTCAGGCTAAATTCTATGCGGCTCAGCAGGACCCGTAGTCATCCAGAGGAGTTGTTAAGTGTATGCTTCCAGTCTCTTCATGCATCACTCGAGTATTATTTGATTCCGGCGCTTCGCACTCCTTCATGTCTGAGGATTTTTACCGATCGATTAGATTACCGACAGAGTCTGCTAGTGAGGGATTGACCGTATCGACGCCCTTGGGGAAGACCACAGTATTAAGCCGTTTCTGTTCGTCTTGCCCCATTCTGGTCGATGATATCTTTTTGCCCGCTGACTTGTTTGTGTTGCCGATGACGGACTTCGATGTTATCTTGGGCATGGATTGGCTTGCCGAGTACAACGTCATTTTCGACTATTCGGCAAGGACAGTCACGTTCTGCATACCCTGCTTGTCATAGTTTCAGTTCGTTGTAGAGTCCCGAGGAGAGCCATTGTCTCGTTTGATGACCTACGCAGTCGAGGAGCCCGTTGCCTTGTGTATCAATCAGTTGCCGGTGGTCTGTGATTTCCCTGACGTATTCTAGGAGATTTTGGGATTGCTGTCGTGCTGTCATATTGAGTTTCAGATCAATCTTGTGCTCGGTACCGCGCCTATCTCGAAGGCCCCGTACCGTATGACACCTATGGAGTTGCGTGAGATGCAGCGGTAGTTGGACGAGTTGCACGAGTTGGGATTCATTCGTCCGAGCAGTTCTCTGTGGGGAGCGACGATACTCTTCATCAGGAAGAAAGATGGCTTGTTGAGGCTCTGTGTCGATTACCGCGAGCTCAACCGAGTCACGATTAAGAACAAGTACCCACTCCTGAGGATAGACGATTTATTTGATCAGCTGCGGGGTGCACAATTCTTTTCAAAGATTAACCTATGTTCCGGTTATCATCAGATTCGTGTCCAAGAGGAGGACATCTCGAAGACGGCTTTCTGGACATGTTACGGTCATTTTGAGTTTCAAGTCATGTCCTTCAGGCCAACCAATGCACCTGTGGTCTTCATGCAGTTGATGAATAAGGTCTTTCGTCCATATCTCAATTAGTTTGTTGTGGTCTTTATCGACGACATTCTGATATATTCGAGGACCCGTGAGGACCACATGCAGCATCTAGAGATCGTTTTGTAAACCCTCCATGCCCACCAGCTGTATGCGAAGCTGGAGAAGTGTGAGTTCTAGCAGGAGGAGGTGAGATTTCTCAGTCACGTAGTGACGAGGGAGGGTATCGCAGTAGACCCCTTGAAGGTTGAGGCAGTGCATCTGTGGGGCCAGCCCACGACTGCGTCTGAGATCCGCAGTTTCCTTGATTTAGCGGGATATTATCGGCGTTTCATTGAGGGCTTCTCCTGTATTGCTGCCCCAATGACCAGGTTGACTTGGAAGGGCGCAGATTTTGTTTAGACTGGTGCATGTGAGCGGGCATTCGTTGAGCTGAAGGATCGTCTGATGTCCGCTCCTGTCCTCACTCTTCCCTCTGGGAGTGATGGATTTGTTGTATTTATTGATGCCTCACGTATTAGTTTGGGTGTTGTCCTAATGCAGTACGGCAAGCCTGTAACCTTCGCGTTTCGTCATCTCAAGGTTCATGAGCTGATATACCCCACGCATGACTTAGAGCTGGCAGTAGTCGTCTTCGCACTGAAGGTGTGGAGGCATTATCTCCATGGGGTCAGGTTTGAGCTCTTCTCCGACCACAAGAGCTTGAAGTACTTATTCTCTCAGTCCGATCTGAACATGAGGCAGAGGCGTTGCATGAAACGTCTAAAGGATTAGATTTTGACCTCCAATACCACCCAGGCAAGGCGAACGTGGTGGTTGATACCCTCAGCCATCAGCCACGAGGCCTGGTGGCACACATGATGATTTAGGAGTGAAGGATGCTCGAGGATATAACAAGTACGACTTTGATTTTGGTCTGCAGTCTTCTATTGTTCAGCTATCGAGCCTGTCGATTAAACCCTCTCTTGTCATAAGGGTAATCGAGGCTCAGCAGGCAGACGAGTTGTTACAAGATTACTGAGTAGAGGCAGCATCTGAGAGTTAGACGAATTGACAGATTGGTTCTGATGGTGGACTTCACTTCCGAGGCCGATTATGTGTCTTGGATATTCCTGAGTTGTGCAGAGATCTTATGACCAAGGCACATCGATCGCGATTTTCTATCCACCCTAGCTTGACGAAGATGTATTGTGATATGAGGAAACAATATTTTTAGACGGGGATGAAGGGCCAGATTGCTAGTTTTGTGGCCGAGTGTGACACATGCCAGCGTGTCATGGCCGATCATCAGAGACCCCCTGGTCTATTGCAGCCATTGAACGTCTCGACGTGGGAGTGGGAGCACGTGTCGACAGATTTTATTATGGGCTTGCCAAGGATTCAGCGCGGTCATGACGTCATCTGGGTTATCGATGATCGTCTGACGAAGTCAGCATATTTTCTTGTGATTCGTGCGAATTGGCCTTTGGACCAGCTTACGAGGTTATCCATTAAGGAGATTGTGAGACTGCACGGTGTTCCAGTCTCGATCATTTCTGACCGAGACCTGAGGTTCACATCTCAGTTCTGGAGGAGCTTTTAGAGAGCGATGGGGTCTATTTTGCAGCTCAGCACAACGTATCATCCGCAGACCGATGGTCAGACCGAGAGGGTCAACCAAATCCTTAAGGATATGCTTCGGGCCTGCGCGATTGACTTTAGGGGTAGCTGGGATGAGCACCTACGATTGTCTGAGTTTGCATACAACAACAACTATCAGGCGACCATTGGCATGGATCCTTTTGAGTATGTATGACAGACTGATCAGATCTCCGAGTTGTTGGACAGAAGTCGGAGTGCAGTGTCTCCTAGGTCCCGAGCTTGTGCAGGAGACATCAGAGGCTATCGATATCATCAGGCAGAGGATGCGCACAACTCAGAGCTGGCAGAAGAGTTTTGCTGATCGCCAGCGTCGTCCCTTGGAGTTTGATGTAGGAGATCATATGTATCTCAAGGTCTCGCCCATGAAGAGTGTGGTTCAATTTGGAGCGAAGGTCAAGCTTGCCTCGAGATTTATAAGGCCTTTCGAGATAACTGAGTGCACTGGCGCCTTGGCCTATCGACTTGTCTTACCATCTCAGCTGTCTGGCGTCCACAATGTTTTCCATATCTCTATGTTGAGGAAGTGTGGGTCAGACGTAGTCCCTGTTATTGATTGGCAGCCGCTAAAGGTTCGTAAGGACGCTTCTTACATTGAGCAGCCAGTTCGTATCTTTGATCGGAAGGAGCAGGTCCTCCGGACTAAGGTCATTCCTTTAGTGAAAGTTCAGTGGGGTTATCATTCTGTTGATGAGGCATCTTGGGAGCGCGAGGCTGAGATTCGAGAGGCTGAGATGAGGCATCTTGACACCATGTTTCCTCTCCTATTATGAGTTATGTTTGCTTGTAATGACTATGTAAATTTCGAGGATAAATTTTTTATTTGGAGGGAAGAGTTGTAAGACCTGTATCCTAGTCTGTACCGTTTCGTTAGCTCCCTTTGTCCTTCCGGTCGAATTCCGGCAATCCTCGACCCGTATCCGACAATTTTGATCGATCTTAAGCAGAGTCCTGCATCACAAAGTTGGCTCAATTCGAAACTTGTAAACTAGCGACCGCGCCGTGGCCGTGGTTCTAACGGTGCAACTCGCGCATCGATCCTATACCAAAGGGTAGAAGATGTCGGCTTACGTTTATTTCGAAGAAATGCCACGCATTGCGAATCTCGAGGGAAACTCTACAACAAGTCCCATTAATCAACCATAAATGCATCCCTTACCCAAGTACAACCACCCCACTCCTCCTTTTCCCACAAGTCAAACCTCTCTCTCCCTCACCATCCCTTTCTTTAAAAAATTCAAACTAAACCATCCCTCTTTTACCCATTTTTCAAACCACATTATACCATCCATTCTTTTTCTTATTTTATTCCTTTATTCCACTTTCTTAAGCTCTCTCCCAAGCAACCCAAGACACTTCATACGTCTAAGCTTCCCTCTCCCTCCCAAGTGTGGTCCACCTTTTCATCTTCCATCTACACCTTCTCATCTCCCATCTCAACCATCCAAACCCCATCATCCACTGTCCAAGGTGAAGGCAAGGAGCACTGGAGGCCAAGGGAGCAAGGAGGAGGCTTAGAGGTGGGCAATCCACTGTTAAATCTTTTTTCTTATGGTCCACATGTTG
This sequence comes from Magnolia changhungtana, assembly GCA_030180095.1. Taxonomy (NCBI): domain Eukaryota; kingdom Viridiplantae; phylum Streptophyta; class Magnoliopsida; order Magnoliales; family Magnoliaceae; genus Magnolia; species Magnolia changhungtana. The sequence continues at coordinate 337,005 of JASAUF010000660.1, forward strand.
GTGGGACCCATTGTGATGTATGTGATGTATCAATGAGGGCCCATAGTGGCGGGGTCCCTCTATTGCACTGTGGATTTCTCTCTCTTTCTCTTTTTCTCATCCTAGAATGTAGTGGGCCCCACGAAATTACCTATTTCATCCATCAGATGGGGTGGCCCACCACATTTAGGAGATCCCATATTCCATACATATATATATATATATATTATATATTATATATTATATATTATATATATATGTGTGTACCAACATGGTGGGCCACATCCACGTGGGACCCACCATGATGTCTATGAGCATCCACCCCGTCCAGCGTCTCTGGACACTGGACGCTGCAAGTAGCTAACGTGAAGTGTGAACTGACACGGATGTACTAACAAGCTACCCATAATGGGTTTGGGAATGGGAGTTCAAGTAGGCCCCACCTTGATGTTTATGCATGATCCAAGCCGCCCATCCCAACCCTTGCATCATTTTAGGCGTTGAGCCGAAAAATGAGACCGATCCAATTATCTGGCAGGCCGTGGCATTGAGAATGCTAGTATTTTCCGTTAAAACTTGGGAAAATGATTGCTGGGGTCCACAAGAAGCTTGGACCCACCTGAAACTTGGTTTGGACCCCTAATTTTGTGGGACACATACAATGGACGGGGTAGATCTGGTTAATGTGGGTCCCACCTAGGAAAAAAATAAATATATATATAACATGCACTTGTTGCCTTGACGTCCAGAGGAGTCTAGACGTCCAATGTAAAAAAAAAGGGGGTGGGCCCCATTGGCCCCAGTTGTGGACCCTACCATGATGTAGGTTTTACATCCATGCCATTCATTTAATAGGTCCCCTTAAATGATGCGTTGACTCCAAAAATTAGCCATAAACAGTTCTCGAATGGCCCACACCATCACCATTCATGCGATGGTATGCCAAATACTACAAGCAATCCCACTTTTAGCGACGGAAATTTTTGTCACTAAAAGCCAAATTTTCGTAGTAAAGACTTTTAGCGACGAAAATTTTCGTCGCTAAATTCATCGCTAAAACTCCGAGGCAGAAAGGGTTTATCGGCGAAAATTTTGAATCGTCACCAGAGGCAAGATTTTTAGCGACGAAAATTTTCGTCACCTTAAAAACTTTTAGCGACAAAAATTTTCGTCGCTAAAAACATTTGCAAAACTTTTAGCGACGAAATTTTTCATCGCTAAAAATATTTACAAAATTTTTAGCCACGAAAAATTTCGTCGCTAAAAATATTTGTAAAACATTTAGCTATGAAAATTTTCGTCGCTAAAAATATTTGTAAAACTTTTAGCTACAAAAATTTTCATCACTAAAAAAATTTTAAAAACTTTTAGCTACGAAAATTTTCGTCACTAAAAATATTTTGCGAAACTTTTAGCTACGAAAATTTTCATCGCTAAAAAATATTTGCATAACTTTTAGCCTCGAAAATTTCCGTCGCTAACAATAATTTGCAAAACTTTTAGCTACAAAACATTTCGTCACTAAAAACATTTTGCAAAACTTTTAGCTACGAAAGTTTTCATCACTAAAAATAATTTGCAAAACTTTTAGCTATGAAAATTTTCGTCGCTAAAAGTCTATTTTCTTAAAAAAAACTATTTCAATAGAAAATTCCTGATATACACCTGTAGCATCATATTCATCCTGATATACAACTTATTCACATTCACATTCATCTAAACCCGTACTAGTAAATCCATCCAAACACAAACAATCTTATCCACATCACATTCATTAATGCATAAATACATATAAGCTTAACATCATAAACAAAAATACCCTAAACATAAACCTATAACCTATAACCTAAACATTAACCTAAACCTGACCTACTTATAAGTTTAGGTTTAGGAAATCGAGTTCAGGTTCGGGATCGGGTTTTCAAGTTTAGGTTTAGGTTTAGGTTAGGGAGTTGAGATTAGGATTAGGTTTAGGTTATAGGATTTTGAGAATACGTTAAGGTTTAGGTTTAGGTTTAGGAAATCGTGTTCGGGTCATAGGTTTAGCTTTAAGTTAGGTTATAGGTTAAGGTTTAGGAAATTGAGTTTAGGTTATAGGTTTAGTTTATAAGTTAAGGTTTAGGTTAAGGTTTAGGTTATAGGTTAAGTTTTAGGTTTAGGTTTAGGTTTAGGTTATAGGTTTTAAGATTTGAGAATAGGTTTAGGTTAAGGTTATACGTTTAGGTTTAGGAAATTGAGTTCGGGTTAGGGATCGGGTTTAGGTTGTTTCAAGTTTAGGTTTAGGTTTAGGTTAGGGAGTTGAGATTAAGATTAGGTATAGGTTTAGGTTTAGGGATTTGAGAATACATTAAGGTTTAGGTTTAGGTTAAGGTTATAGGTTATAGGTTAAGTTTTAGGTTTAGGTTAAGGTTATAGTTAAGTTTAGGTTTAGTTTATAGGTTTTGAGATTTAAGAATAGGTTTAGGTTAAGGTTATAAGTTATAAGTTTAGGTTTAGAAATCGGTACGGGTTTGGTATTGGGTCTAGGTTTGGGTTTTGAAGTTTAGGTTTAGGTTTAGGTTAGGGAGATGAGATTAGGATTAGGTGTAGGAATAGGTTTAGGATTTTGAGAATATGTTAAGGTTTAGGTTTAGGAAATTGGGTTCAGTGGGAAATTGGGTTCAGGTTAGAGGTTTAGGTTTAGGTTAGGTTATAGCCATAGGTTAAGGCTTAGGAAATTGAGTTTAGGTTATAAGTTAAGGTTATAGGTTAAGGTTTAGGTTATAGGTTAAGTTTTTGGTTTATTGTAACATCCCGAAAATCGAGGGTCGAGTAGTAACTCAACTCTCGAGTTCTAGAACATCACTTATGCAACAAAATGAATGATGATTGAATATTGACTGTATTAGAGTAGTGAACATGAGTGAGATTAAGCCAAAACAGCATATCATACTCCAGAGATAGTTAAATTTGCAAGCAGAAGACTGTGATAGATAGATAAAATAAATAAACTATGATGAGTCTCCAGAGTGCGATAACATTACCAAGTTAAATAATTACAAGTACAATCCTAAAATATACCAAATGTCTAAGGTCCTCTAGTCAATATCCCAGAAAGCCCCGTCGATCAGGACACGGCTCACAGGAAGCTGTCAGAAGACAACCAATACAAGCAGGCATCGTAGTCATTGCTCTGCCTCAGAAGTAGCGTCGCCATCTGAAATCAGACAATGTCTGGTGGGTGTTCGAAACACCGTCCCATAACGTAGGAGTGAGTAGCTAACTCAGTGGAACAATAAAGCATAGGTTAACATGTTATCGACTCAGTCAAGTAGTAATGATAAAGCAGTACAATCAAACACTCCTAACTACTCTTATTAATGCAAGTATGAATGACATGATGTATGCCCTCACCACACCCTCCCTCGTGCGACACCATCTCACGTTCGCGGCATGCTTTCTTCCCTCAGTGCACCACATCTTCCAGGCACATGCAATGCATGGTGAGCATGATTACCGAGTTGTTATTAGTCCATTTCAAATAGCAAGATTGGGAAACTAAGGTACCTCCCATATATCATTCCCAAACATGATCCATTCTAGGGTCGTCAGTCATAGTTAATATCAGACAATGGTGTGTTTTCTAGGTCACTGGAAAGGCTGCCAGGGCTGTTACGCACAAAGGTTACACCACTCCCCCATCACCTCTTAAACGATTCATCACTATACAGAAACAAGCCTAGTTCATACTCTATATACCACGGCAAAACTCTAAGGCTCACCGCGATCTCAGAGTATGCTCGAGGTCACTACAAAGGGCTGTCAGGGCTGTTGCTCACATTCATTGCACCACTACCCCATCACCTTATCAATGTAGGCCGACAGCACGAATATAGTGTCCCATACCACCATAATCGGCTCACGAGTCTGGTTGCTCACTGGTCACTATGGGAAGGCACGTGGCCCCAGCGTAGGCCGACAGCTCGACCACGGTGTCCCATACCACCATGCCCGGCTCATGAGTCTTAGCGGATTGAGGTACCATGGTTAAAAGGGTTTTCTCTGGTAAGTTTGGTACCCTAGGTTCAAGCAGTAGTGACCAAACATGGTGAACATACATTAGACAAATCAGGTTACATGACAAGCCTGACTAGCTCGAGCACACAATCAATTAGATGACATGAAGTGCATAAGCACTTCGCGTGGCCTAACCACTGTCGCCAACTGACATACGACTCAGGTTCGTCAAACACATCTTACGTGGCGACATGAAACTCAAACACGATCTCCAATCTGGTATCGATTGTCTGGACTATAGACATAGTCCCAAACTCAATCAATTCTCATCCATAACATGTGGACTAAAGCATGATAAACAAAGTAATTCAAACATACTAGTAGACATGTTATAAAGCATGTTATAAAGCATGATATAAGGCATGTTGTAAAGCACTACGTCAATAGGAATACAAACACATATATTGTAAGTAAGCGGTTTAAGTAAACGGTAATCATACATGTCACTAGGGTGTTGAGAATCCCATCTCAACACTCTCCTAAGGCATCAACATTCAAACACTTGCTCACACAAGCATTTTCACAAACACTTAACATACACTATTTCAACATACATAGAGTATGTTAACAAACATGTATTAGGGCGAATCCTTTCGCCAAGCAAGTATTTTATATACACATAATATATTTATACAACAATTAATCATGGCAAACACATCTCTAAAATTACATGTATACGATACTTTTACAATACAATATTTCTACATACATAGTGTATATTAGTAAAACATGTATTTAGGCGAATCCTTTCACCAAATAAGTATTTTATCTATATATCGTATATCCTTACAACAAATAATCATGTCAAACACATTTCCAAAAAATATACGTATACGGTATTTTCTACGAATACCTAGAATATGTAAAATTCCATATTCTACAACTTTAATCGAAACAGAAAACGGAAAGCACTTTGTACATGTGCAATTGCATGCAGATCATGAATCTATCATTATCTGACATTGAAAGCGTTGAAAACTATAACCTATACACCTAAAGTCCGCACCTTTTGTCGTAGAATTGTAACGGAGTCGATAGGTTTGCTAAGCTTCCGTATTCGGCAGTGTGGCAACCTATAGAATGAAATAGGTTAACTATTTCATAACCTACAACCTTCACAGCCCCAAAACAGATTAGGGTTGGGTTTTCTTACCTAGAAACGATGCCGAGATCGCCAGGAAATCGATGAGAAATGGGTGGTTGAACACGTATAGCAGCGGCAGGGAGATGCTCCACATCTCCCACACTTTCTCTCTCTTTCTCTCCTAGGGTTTTCTCAAATTCGTATGGCTGCAATGAGAGAGGGTTTAAGGTCCTTATATAGCCTAAAAACTCTCCGAATTAGACTTCTGGACAAGGTTTACTTAGGTTATAACCAAAGCGGAACTTTTTCATCTTAACGGAGGACTTCTGGCGGGCCTCCTTGAGCCAAAGGTCGGACTTAAGCTCACCGACACCGGATCTACGTTCTATTAAGTTTTCGTTTTGGTTAGGATTCCAGATCACATGTGGCGGACCAGTTTCAGTTCAACAGCCAGCGGATCTTGATCGGAGATTCCGAGTACATGTAAATGTGTATGAAATTTCTCCTGATCCGAGGGTGTAATTTGGTCTGATTCTGACGGTCTGGTTGCTTAAAACTGATCCGTAAGCGAGAGGTGCCAGATTACTATTCAAGATATTTTATTTTGAAATAATTTCACATTTCTCACACTCTTCACTCCGAGCTCAAGCGAATAGCGCTGGGACACTATCTGGATTTGATTTCCGAGATGGTTGTCAAGCCCAGCAAGGCGGTCCTAATTCCTTAACTTCGTGTTAATTGGACTTCCGACGTGCGGTCTAGATCTGATACGGAGTTTCGAGATGTTCCCGAGAGCAGCCGGGTAATGAGATTGATCCTAGATTATAGGGTACTGTAGCATCGATGATTCTACAAGTTTTGGGTCTTGCAGATCGTATTTAAAGTGATTCGACCGAATTCTACTGATTGTTTAGTTCAGTACTTAACTAAATTCTGCCCTAATTATTACAGAATACGGTCCTAGGGAAGTTTCCTGCCTCTTTCTAGCAATTTTAGTTGGTCTATTATTTTAATTATTTTTTTAGTAGTTCATTATCAAGTATACTTTATCTCCACCAAATTTCATTAGGTTTAGTGTTGTAGAAAAATTTTAAAAATTTCAGAAGCGGCAGCTGTCCAAATAATGACTTTCGGATAGTTGTCACCATGAACTATATTTAACTATATTTATTATTTTATTATATTTTTTACTTATTTTTATATGAAACTAGACTTATTTAACTTCAATCTGGCTTTTGAATCACCTAAATTGGAGGTATAACGAAGGAGATATGACTTTTCAAAGTCAGACCAAAATTGTAGGAAAAGTAGGCGAAAACGGGCCACTACCCCCCTGCGGCCCTGCCTGGCCCATCTTTTGGCGAGGCCTCGCCAACCGGGCGATGCCCTTGCCGGTTACTGACCTATTTGGGGTGATTTTTTCATCCAATATGTAAAATGGATGCATTTTACAAACCGGGATGAGTTATTCGACATGCAATATATGTTTTTGGGGTAGGGGAAGCTGATCTATCCATGTAGCCTACTTATTTCGTGAGATTCCAAAAGGTTAATGGTTAAAAACCTATTTTATTTATTTATTTACTATTTATAGTAATTTTTAGGTTAAGTATTGATCAATATCACCTAAACTTCAAGAGTTGTGTCTAATATGAAAGCACTTAGAAAATTTTGAAGGACGAGGTAGTGAAATGTGAGATTTGCGAAGAAAAAGTGAGGTTTTCAAGAGAATGGTTTGAAGAAGGGACTTAAGACCCTTGAATTGAGTGTTTGAGAAGTTAAACAGGAGTTAGGATTGTCCCATCGCCTAAAGACGTCTAATTCCAGGTTGGCAAAAATCCGGGATGTTACAATCTACCCCCCTTAAAATAAAATTTCGTCCCCGAAATTGGCTAAAGGTAATAAGTAAGGATTCTATTAGTTCATTTGCCTAAGACTTATTAATTCAAGTCTCTATGCGCGGTAGGGTATATATTAGCCTGGTTCATTTTAGTCTACCCCCCTTAAAACTTATTTCTTTATCCATTTCTCATACCCTGATAGTTTGCTACAATTTATTTCTGTACCTATTTGGAGTCTTGACGATAGTTCCCAATAATTTAGAGTAAGATAGCTATTTTCATTGTTTGACCAACACGGAGAGACGGTAATAGTAAGCTCGATCCCGATACATCGATCATCTACTGGGCCAGGGTAGGAAACTCATCGTATCCCTTCCGAATCTTGGTGGATCCTGGTCATCTGCTCGTCAGCAGAGAGTCCATTGGTAGTCACCCAGGATTGAGAATTGGGTCAAGCCGCGAATGTTCGCAATTGTATATTTCAGTAACTCCATAGTCCGATCACTCTAGAAACGTAGGAAATGTCTATCATTGAAAGGGTTAACTTGTCTATGTCTAAGGTTGCCCTTTAGGTCTTAGTCTAAGAGAGTCCTCGTTATTATCTATGTCAAAGGAAATGGTGAATCAAATCGTACTAGATCATCCTAAAACGGTTTCTCATAGTAGAACTTGCTAGGGCTTCTATAATGTTCGTATTCAACCAGCACAGTTTCGATCTTGGGCCAGTGGGGTAGGGTCCACCACGCTTTCGCTGCGCCACCCAGATCAAAGAGGTGTATTGATTTGACCTAACTACATCTATTGGTCTCTGGCATTCTCTAAAGTAACCGGTAGTCTAGTCTTTAATTTAGGAGTAGTGGAAATCCATAGGTATAGTCCAAAATCTATGCTCATGCGCTAGATGATTTCGCAACATGTCTAATACAAGGAAGGGTTTTATCACTTAGGGTCAAAGTTGTCTAATTGGAACTGAGTTGTCTGTACTTGACGCTCGAGCATTTCACATATGCTCATTCCAACTAAGAGGGTCCTAAGGCTCACATTATATATTTGTTGGATTTCCTATACGGTCAGGTCTGTCGAAGTCGAGGAGCACTGCTCTAGGTCCAAACTCCAAGGGCTTATTTGTCGAACAACCATTTACTCTAAAAGCTTAAGCTATCAGAGTATGGTGGGTTAATGTATATCAAGGGACTTTACCACTCCAACACTATTTGGCCAGTAGTCTTAAGTTGTATTAAATGAGACTGTATTACTAATCCTACCTCAGGATTGGGAATGACATGTTTGGTAGGAGGGTGGGTGGGGATTAAAATTAATGGTATAGGCTTTGGGAAATGAGCCTTGTGTGGGAAAGCGCTAAAATGGCCGTAACCAATTCGAATAGGGCCAAGTAAATTGAATGAAAAGTGAAGGGGAGAGAGAGTAAGGGCTGGAAATGTGGGTTCTCCACGGGTTTGGGGCCCAACAGATATTGTAGAGGCCTGAGTGACAGAGAATGAAGGAGATAAGAGGTAGGAATGGGGTAGGGTAGGAGGCTACACATTTTGGAGCTTCAAATGGGTGGTGTAGGGGCTGAAATGAGAGGGAATCAAATGGGTAGGGCGTGTGGACTGCTATGCACGAAGGAAAGGGATGGGTGGTGGTCGAAAATGGGAGATTGAACGTTTGGAAGGGCGTTTTGAGAGAGAGGGCAGCAACTTGGAGGGGAAAAGGGAACTTGGAGAGGTGGTTTGTGAAGGAAGTAGGGTATTGGAGGTGCTTTAAGGAACGACCCCTATCCAGGGGGTCCCACTAGACCCCAAAGGACATCGGCCCGAACCGCGGGCCTGGCCCAGCAAAAAAAAGTGGCAAGGCCTCGCCAACCGAGCGAGGGCCTCGCAGACCAACTTCCCAAAATTCAAAGGGGGGCCCCATGAACGAGACCCCCAGGCCCCCTAAGCTCCAAAAAACCCTGGGTCCGACCCTGGATCCCTCTGGAAGTGCTCCGTTTCGCTCAATTTCGGGTAGTTTCAGGACAATCGGACGTATCTTGCAATCCAGAATGAGTTATCTGACGTAAAATATATGAATTTAGGATAGAACGAGCTAATGAAGCCAACCACCCAGCTATGCAGGGTTGCGCAGCCCAAAATTGCAAAAAAAAACCCTCCGATTGATAGTCGTTTCCCTGTTTCAATTTCGTTTTACTAAATAGTAGTTTTAGTTTGATTTCTCTTCATCCGTTGGGCTTTAAGAGTTGCGCCCAACGTGGAAAGGACTTAGAATAATTAGGACGATGGTTTGGTGAAGCCAAATAGGACACTTACTATTTTTTGGCCAAAAACATTGCACACTAGTAGACATCACGACCTAGGGGTTTTAGTTGTAGTTTGTTTCTGATTTCTTTCCCATTACTTGGTATCCCTACTTAAAGGGTTATGAACTCATCATTTTTTTCTTTTGTCATTCACTAATCAATTTTGAATTTATTAGAATTTATTTCTACTTTCTACTTTCTTTTCTCATAGACTCGAGAAGTCTCTGTGAGGAGTCCAGAGAACCTCCGAGGATTCGGAGTAGTTATCATCATCACTCTTATCCCGTATTCTACCAATTTTCAATGGTTGGGGTGAGGTGGATTGTAATCTAGAATCATCTATAGACGGCCTAGGAATGTTTTAAGGTCGACCCGTGCGACCATGGTTGAATACGGACTCGATTTCGGCGTTCGTTTTCAGTGAACTTCGCCAATTGGCGAAATCGGAATACCTATGACTGTTTCTACATTCCGTCGCTCCCTCCTAAGTCAGAGTGCGTCAGAGTGCGTCGTGTGACCATAACCCAGGTCCGGTTTAATCCAAATCATGCTCTGATACCATCTGTAACATCCCGAAAATCGAGGGTCGAGTAGTAACTCAACTCTCGAGTTCCAGAACATCACTTATGCAACAAAATGAATGATGATTGAATGTTGACTGTATTAGAGTAGTGAACATGAGTGAGATTAAGCCAAAACAAAGATATCATACTCCAAAGAGAGTTAAATTTGCAAAGGAAGACTGTGATAGATAGATAAAATATATAAACTATGATGAGTCTCCAGAGTGTGATAACATTACCAGGTTAAATAATTACAAGTACAATCCTAAAATATACCAAATGTGTAAGGTCCTCTAGTCAATATCCCAGAAAGCCCCGTCGATCAGGACACGACTCATAGGAAGCCGTCAGAAGACAACTAATACAAGCAGGCATCGTAGTCATTGCAAAGGGCCGGCTCCACCTCAGAAGTAGCATCGCCATCTGAAATCAGACAATGTCTGGTGGGTGTTCGAAACACCGTCCTGTAACGTGGGAGTGAGTAGCTAACTTAGTGGAACAATAAAGCATAGGTTAACATGTTATCGACTCAGTCAAGCAGTAATGATAAAGCAGTACAATCAAACACTCCTAACTACTCTTATTAATGCAAGTATGAATGACATGATGTATGCCCTCACCACACCCTCCCTCATGCGACACCATCTCACGTTCGCGGCATGCTTTCTTCCCTCAGTGCTCCACATCTTCTAGGCACATGCAATACATGGTGAGCATGATTACTGAGTTGTTATTAGTCCATTTCAAACAGCAGGATTGGGAAACTAAGGTACCTCCCTTGTATCATTCCCAAACATGATCCATTCTAGGGTCGTCAGTCCTAGTTAATATCAGACGATGGTGTGTTTTCTAGGTCACTGCAAAGGCTGTCAGGGCTGTTACGCACAAAGGTTACACCACTCCCTCATCACCTCTTAAACGATTCATCACTATACAGAAATAGGCCTAGTTCATACTCTATATACCGCAGCAAAACACTAAGGCTCACTGCGATTTCAGAGTATGCTCGAGGTCACTACAAAGGGCTGTCAGGGCTGTTGCTCGCATTCGTTGCACCACTCCCCATCACCTTATCAATGTAGGCGACAACATGAATATAGTGTCCCATACCACCATAATCGGCTCACGAGTCTGGTTGCTCACTGGTCACTACGGGGAGGCACGTGGCCCCAGCGTAGGCCGACAGCTCGACTACGGTGTCCCATACCACCATGCCCGACTCATGAGTCTTAGCGGATCGAGGTACCATGGTTAAAAGGGTTTTCATTGGTAAGTTTGGTACCCTAGGTTCAAGCAGTAGCGACCAAACATGATGAACATACATTAGACAAATCGGGTTACATGACGAGCCTGACTAGCTCGCGCGTACAATCAATTAGACGACATGAAGTGCATAAGCACGTCGCGTGGCCTAACCACTGTCGCCAACTGACATACGACTCGGGTTCATCAAACACATCTTACGTGGTGACATGAAACTCAACCACGATCTCCAATCTGGTACCGATTGTCTGGACTATAGACATAATCCCAAACTCAATCGATTCTCATCCATAACATGTGGAGTAAAGCATGATAAACAAAGTAATTCAAACATACTAGTAGACATGTTATAAAGCATGTTATAAAGCATGATATAAGGCATGTTGTAAAGCGCTACGTCAATAAGAATACAAACACATATATTGTAAGTAAGCGGTTTAAGTAAACAACCTCATGGAGGTAATCATACATGTCACTAGGGTAGTTGAGAATCCCATCTCAACACTCTCCTAAGGCATCAACATTCAAACACTTGCTCACACAAGCATTTTCACAAACACTTAACATACACTATTTCAACATACATAGAGTATGTTAACAAACATGTATTAGGACGAATCCTTTAACCAAGCAAGTATTTTATGTACACATAATATATTTATACAACAATTAATCATGGCAAACACATCTCTAAAATATACATGTATACGGTACTTTTACAATACAGTATTTCTACTACATAGTGTATATTAGTAAAACATGTATTTAGGCGAATCCTTTCGCCAAATAAGTATTTTATCCATATATCGTATATCAATACAATAAATAATCATGTCAAACACATTTCCAAAAAATATACGTATACGGTATTTTCTACGAATACCTGGAATATGTAAAATTCCATATTCTACAACTTTAATCGAAACAGAAAACGGAAAGCACTTTGTATATGTGCAATTGCATGCAGATCATGAATCTATCATTATCTGACATTGAAAGCGTTGAAAACCATAACCTATATACCTAAAGTCCGCACCTTTTGTCGTAGAATTGTAACGGAGTCGATAGGTTTGCTAAGCTTCCGTATTCGGCAGTTTGGCAACCTATAGAATGAAATAGGTTAACTATTTCATAACCTACAATCTTCACAGCCCCAAAACAGATTAGGGTTGGGTTTTCTTACCTAGAAACGACGCCGGAATCGCCAGCAAAATCGATGAGAAAGGGGTGGTTGAACACGTATAGCAGCGGCAGGGAGATGCTCCCACATCTCTCACACTTTCTCTCTCTTTTCTCTCTTTCTCTCCTAGGGTTTTCTCAAATTCGTATGGCTGCAATGAGAGAGGGTTTAAGGTCCTTATATAGCCTAAAAACTCCCCGAATTAGACTTCTGGACAAGGTTTACTTAGGTTATAACCAAAGCGAAACTTTTTCAACTCAACGGAGGACTTCTGGCGGGCCTCCTTGAGCCAAAGGTCGGACTTAAGCTCATCGACACCGGATCTACGTTTCATTAAGTTTTTGTTTCGGTTGGGATTCCAGATCAAGCGTGGCGGACCAGTTTCAGTTCAACTGTCAGCGGATCTCGATCGAAGATTTCGAGTACATGTAAATGTGTATGAAATTTCTCCTGATCCGAGGGTGTAATTTGGTCTGATTCTGACGGTCTGGTTGCTTAAAACTGATCCGCAAGCGAGAGGTGCCAGATTACTATTCAAGATATTTTATTTTGAAATAATTTCACATTTCTCACACTCTTCACTCCGAGCTCAAGCGAATAGCGCTGGGACACTATCTGGATTTGATTTCCGAGATGGTTGTCAAGCCTAGCAAGGCGGTCCTAATTCCTTAACTTCGCGTTAATCGAACTTCTGACGTGCGGTCCAGATCTAATACGGAGTTTCGAGATGCTCCCGAGAGCAGCCGGGTAATGAGATTGATCCTAGATTATAGAGTACTGTAGCATCGATGATTCTACAAGTTTTGGGTCTTGCAGATCATATTTAAAGTGATTTGAGTGAATTCTATTGATTGTTTAGTTCAGTACTTAACCAAATTCCGCCCTAATTATGACAGAATACTGTCCTAGGGAAGTTCCACGCCTCTTTCTAGCAATTCTAGTTAGTCTATTATTTTAATTATTTTTTTAGTAGTTCATCATCAAGTATACTTCATCTCCACCAAATTTCATTAGGTTTAGTGTTGTAGAAAAATTCTAAAAATTTCAGAAGCGGCAGCTATCCAAACTAATGACTTTCAGACAGTTGTCACCATGACCTATATTTAACTATATTATTTATTTTATTATATTTTTTACTTATTTTTATATGAAATTAGACTTATTAAGCTTCAATCTAGTTTTTAAATCACCTAAATCGGAGTTATAACGAAGGAGATATGACTTTTCAAAGTCAGACCAAAATCGTAGGAAAAGTAGGTGAAAACGGGCCACTGTCCCCCAGCGGCCCTGCCAGGCTCGTCTTTTGGCGAGGCCTCGCCAACCGGGCGATGCCCTCGCCGGTCACTAACCTATTTGGGGTGATTTTTTCATCCAATATGTAAAATGAATGCATTTTACAAACCGGGATGAGTTATTCGACGTACAATATATGTTTTTGGGGTAGGAGAAGCTGATCTATCCATGTAGCCTACTTATTTCGTGAGATTCCAAAAGGTTAATGGTTAAAAACCTATTTTATTTATTTATTTACTATTTATAGTAATTTTTAGGTTAAGTGTTGATCAATATCACCTAAACTTTAAGAGTTGTGTCTAATATGAAAGCACTTAGAAAATTTTGAAGGACGAGGTAGTGAAATGTGAGATTTGCGAAGGAAAAGTGAGGTTTTTAAGAGAATGGCTTGAAGAAGGGACTTAAGACCCTTGGATTGAGTGTTTGAGAAGTTAAACAGGAGTTAGGATTGTCCCATCACCTAAAGACGTTTAATTCCAGGTTAGCAAAAATCCGGGATGTTACATTTAGGTTAAAGTTATAGGTTTAGGTTTAGGTTATAGGTTTTGGGATTCGAGAATAGGTTTAGGTTAAGGATATAAGTTTAGGTTTAGGAAATCGGGTTTGAGATCGAGTTTAGGTTTGGGTTTTCAAGTTTAGGTTTAGGTTTAGGTTTAGGTTAGGGAGTTGAGATTAAGATTAGGTGTAGGTCCAGGTTTAGGGATTTGAGAATGCGTTAAGGTTTAGGTTTAGGAAATCAGGTTCGGGTTATAGGTTGTAACATCCCGGACTTTTGCCAACCTGGGATTAGACGTCCTTAGGCAATGGGCAGCTCCTAACGCCTTATTAACTTGTCAGAACTCTATCCCATAGTCTAAAATCGCTTGTGAACCCATTTCCTTCACAAATCCCACCCTTCACCACCTTGTTCTTTCAATTTTTCTAAGTACTTTCACCCTAGACACAATCTTAAACTAGCTAAGTAGTATAACTTAGATCACTTTATATACAAAGTACCACCTCAGACAGAAATCTTATAGGACTAAATACTTTAGAAATGAGACAAACTAAGTGCTAAACTAGATTAGCTATGAAATCCGCTTAATTCACTTTAAATATGATCTGCAAGACCCAAAACTTGTAGAATCATTGACGCTAGGTTACCCTAAAATATATGATCAATCTCATTACCTGGCTGCTCTCGGGAGCATCTCGAAACTTCGTATCAGGTCTGGACCGCACATAGGGAGTCTGAATAATACAAGGTTAAGGAATTAGGACCGCCTCGCTGGGCTTGACAACCATCTCAGAAATCAAATCCAGACAGTGTCCCATAGCTGTTCGCTTGAGTCCGGAGTGTGAGAGGGTGAGAACACTTGTTTTCTTTACAAAATAATATCTCAAATAGTAATCTGATACTTGTCGCTTACGGGTCAGTATTAAGCAACCTGACCGTCCGAATCAGGCCAACTTACACCCTCGGATCAGGAAAAATTTCATAAACATACCCATGTACTTAGAATCTCCGATCGAGATCCACTGACCGTTAAACTGAAACTGGTCCACCACGCGTGATCTGAGAAGCTGACTGGAATGAAAACTTAACTAAACCTAAATCTTGTGTTAGTGAGCTTAAGTCCGACCTTTGGCTCAAGGGGGGCCACCAGAAGTCCTCCGTTGAGTTTGAAAATTGTCGCTTTGGTTATAACCTAAGTATACCTTGGCCATAAGTCTATTTTAGTGAGTTTTTAGGCTATATAAGGACCTTAGAACTCTCTCTCACAGCCATACGAATTTGAGATTGAGAGAGAGAGAAAAGAGAGAGAAAGTGTGGGACATGTGGGAGCATCTCCTTGCCTTGCTTCCCTGCTGCTATTAGTGCTTAACCACTCCATTCCAGTCTCTTTCCTAGCGATTCCGGCTCCGTTTCTAGGTAAGAAACCCTAACCCTAACCTGATTTGGGGTGTTGATAGTTGTATGTTATGAAATAGCTAACCTAAAGCATCATATAGGTTGCCAAATCATCGTAGGTGAAAGCCTAGCATACCTACCGAACTCGTTACAATTCTACGACAAAAGGTGCGGACTTTAGGTGTATAGGTTATGGTTTTCAACGCTTTCAATGTCAGATAATGATAGATTCATGATCTACATACAATTGCACATGTACAAAGTGTTGTCTGTTTTCCGTTTCGATTAAAGATGAAGAATATAAAATTTTACATACTCTAGGTATTTGTAGAAAGTACCGCATACGTATAAATTTTGGAAATGGGTTTGCCATGATTATTTACTATATGAATATATTATATATGGATAAAATACTTATTTGGCGAAAGGATTCACCATAATACATGATTTGCTAATATACACTATGTATGTAGAAGTAGTGTACTCAAGAAAGTACCGTATACGTATAAATTTTGAAGATGTGTTTGCCATGATTATTTGCTATATGAATATATTATATATGGATAAAATACTTATTTGGCAAAAGGATTCGCCATAATACATGATTTGCTAATATACACTATGTATGTAGAAATAGTGTATTATAGGAAGTACCGTATACGTATAAATTTTGGAGATGTGTTTGCCATGATTATTTGCTATATGAATATATTATATATGTGTAAAATACTTTCTTGGCGAAAGGACTCGCCCTAGTATATGTTTTGCTAATATACACTATGTATGTTGTAATAGTGTATTCTAAGTGTTTGTGAAAATGCTTGTGAGAGAAAGTGTTTGGATGATGGTGCCTTAGGTAGGTATTGAGATGGGATTCTCAACTGCCTTAGAGATGTATGTGTTTGGATGATCGCTTACTGTTTTATGAAACATATGTGTTTGGATTTCCTGTTTGCATTGTGTTTTATAACATGCTTGTAAATATGTTTGAATTACTTGTTTATTTAATTCTGCTCTGATTACATCACATGTTTAAATTGTATTCCATAAATTCGTGAAGGATGACGGGGGAGTGGTGCAACGTTTCCGAGCAATAGCCCTGGCAGCCCTAAACGGACAATATTGGATATTTGATTGTATGATTTGAAATCTTGATCCATTACTGCTTTAACAGTTCTGTAATTTATTGTGTTTAGGGCTATGATTACAGTCCAGGCAATCGGTAATGGGATCGAATTCATGGCTGAGATTCATTCGCCACGTTGGACGTGTTTGACGAACCCGAGTCGTGCGTTGCTTGTCGGTAGTGGTTAGGCCACACGAAGTGCTTATGCACTTCATGTCGTACAACTCAACGGGCGCTCGTGATAGTCGAGCTCGTCAAGTAACCCGATCTGTCTAATGTGTGTTCACCATGTTTGGACGTTATTGCTTGAACCTAGGGTACCAAACTTACTAGTGAAATTCCATTAACCATGGTACCTTGATCTGCTAAGACTCATGAGTCGAGCATGGTGGTACACTACGCCAAAACAGCGAAAAAAGGACGGTCCAAAACCGTCTCAAATGACCAAAAAGGACGGTCATGGACCGTCGCATAGGCCGTCAAATTTTGACGTGTCTTATTTTTTAAAGGACGGTTGAAAACCGTCATTCTTGTTGACGAAAAAAAGACGGTCATGGACCGTCCTAAAAAAGGACGGTCATGGACCGTCTCTTAGAGATCTAAAAAGGATGACCATGGGAGTCCTTTAAAAGGACTGTTATGGACCGTCCTTAACAAGGACTGTCATGGACCGTCTCTTATGAGCCTTCAAAGGACGGCCATGGACCGTCCTTTAAACGGACGGTCATAGACCGTCCTTAAAAAGGACTGTCATGGACCGTCTCCTATGAGCCTTAAAAAGACGGTCATGGACCGTCCTTTAAAAGGACTGCTATAGGCCGTCTCTTATGACCCTTAAAGGACATTTTCAAATTCGACCTGTTACAATATTCTCCCTGACACCTGTTATACAAACTACGTAAATCCAAACTGTTTCCATCACATTCACATTCACCTGTTTCATCCAAACAGGACTGATATACACCTGTTTCATTCACATACGTAAATCTAAATTGTTTCATCCAAACAGGACTGATATACACCTGTTTCATCCAAACAGGACTGACATACACCTGATATACACCTGTTTCATCCAAACAGATGATATACACTGTTTCATTCACATTCACTGTTTCATCCAAACAGATGATATACACTGTTTCATCACATTCACATTCACTGTTTCATCCAAACAGATGATATACACTGTTTCATTCACATTCACTGTTTAATCCAAACAGGACTGATATACACCTATTTCATTCACATACACTGTTTCATCCAAATGAATCGATATACACCTGTTTCATCCAAACAGGACTGACATACACCTGTTTCATTCACATTCACTGTTTCATCCAAACAGGACTGATATACACCTGTTTCATTCACATTCACCTATTTCATCCAAACAGGACTGAATTCACATTCACCTATTTCATCCAAACAGGACTGATATACACCTGTTTCATCACACTCACATCCATCTAAACCCAAATTACGTAAATCCATCCAAACATAAACTACATCCATCCAAACACAAACAATCTTATCCACAATACATTATTCATCCACGCATAATACATATAAAGTTTAACTTCATAAGTAAAAAAGAAGGAAAAAAATCAAGAACAATTTTCTTTCACGTGTCTTTCATCTAATAAAAAAATATTCAACCAACAAAACATTATAATTCAGAATCATGAAAAATTGCAGAAACTTCTTCCAAAAAAGTGGGCACTTTTTTAAAATAAAACTGATCATTAAAATAAACCTAACATGAGCAAATAATGCAAAAAAGTGTTTCAATTAATAGAAACAACAACAAAAATTAAAGCTTTGTAAAAAGGGGCATGTGTTAAAAGGGATACATTCTTGTTTGTTGCCTTATGATTGGGCTACATTATTACAGCAATCGGGTTCAGGTTCGGTATCGGGTTTAGGTTTGGGTTTTCAAGTTTAGGTTTAGGATTAGGTGTAGGTCTAAGTTTAAGGATTTGAGAATACATTCAGGTTTTAGGTTTAGGTTTTAGATTATAGGCTTAGGTTTTAAGTTTAGGTTAAGGTTTAGGTTTAGGTTTAGGAAATCGGGTTCGGGTTCGGGATCGGGTTTAGGTTTGGGTTTTCAAGTTTAGGTTTAGGTTAGAGAGTTGAGATTAGGATTAGGTGTAGGTTTAGGTTTAGGGATTTGAGAATACATTTAGGTTTTAGGTTTATTTTTAGGTTTTAGGTATTGGTTAAGGTTTAGGTTTTAGGTTTAGGTTAAGGTTAGGTTATAGGTTATAAGTTTAGGTTTTAGGACATAGGTTTTGGTTTTAAGGTTATAGGTTTAGGTTAAGGTTAAGGTTTTAAGGTCTTATAAGTTACGAGAGTTTAGGGAATTGAGAATATGTTAAGGTTTAGGTTTAGGAAATCGGGTTCGGGGATCGGGTTTAGGTTTGGGTTTTCAAGTTTAGGTTCGGAGTTTAGGTTAGGGAGTCGAGATTAGGATTAGGTGTGGCGGGTTCGGGATTGGGTTTAGGTTTAGGTTTAGGTTAAGGTTAGGGAGTTTAGATTAGGATTAGGTGTAGGTTTAAGTTTAGGGATTTGAGAATAGGTTAAGGTTTAGGTTTAGGAAATCGGGTTCGGGTTCGGGATCGGGTTTTAGGTTTGGGTTTTCAAGTTTAGGTTTAGGTTTAGGTTAGGGAGTTGAGATTAGGATTAGGTGTAGGTTTAGGTTTAGAGATTTGAGAATACATTTAGGTTTTAGCTCGTAAGTTTTGGTTTAGGTTAAGGTTATAGGTTTTGGTTAAGGTTTAGGTTTAGGTTTAGGTTTAGGTTATAAGCTATAGGTTTGGGAATTGAGAATAGGTTAAGGTTTAGGTTTAGGAAATCGGGTTCGGGTTCTGGATCGGGTTTAGGTTTAGGTTAGGGAGTTGAGATTAGGATTAGGTGTAAGTGTAGGTGTAGGTTTAGGGATTTGAGAATACATTTAGGTTTATTTTTAGGTTTTAGGTATTGATTAAGGTTTAGGTTTTAGGTTTAGGTTAAGGTTAGGTTATAGGTTATAAGTTTAGGTTTTAGGACATAGGTTTTGGTTTTAAGGTTATAGGTTTAGGTTAAGGTTAAGATTTTAAGGTCTTATAAGCTATAGGTTTAGGGAGTGAGAATATGTTAAGGTTTAGGTTTAGGAAATCGGGTTCGGGTTCGGGATCGGGATTAGGTTTGGGTTTTCAAGTTTAGGTTCAAAGTTTAGGTTAGGGAGTCGAGATTAGGATTAGGTGTAGGTTTAGGTTTAGGGATTTAAAGATAGGTTAAGGTTTAGGTTTAGGAATTTGGGTTCGGGTTCGGGATTGGGTTTAGGTTTGGGTTTTCAAGTTTAGGTTTAGGTTTAGGTTAGGGAGTTTAGATTAGGATTAGGTGTAGGTTTAAGTTTAGGGATTTGAGAATAGGTTAAGGTTTAGGTTTAGAAATTGGGTTCGAGTTCGGGATCGGGTTTTAGGTTTGGGTTTTCAAGTTTAGGTTTAGGTTTAGGTTAGGGAGTTGAGATTAGGATTAGGTGTAGGTTTAGGGTTTAGAGATTTGAGAATACATTTAGGTTTTAGCTCGTAAGTTTTGGTTTAGGTTAAGGTTATAGGTTTAGGTTAAGGTTTAGGTTTAGGTTTAGGTTTAGGTTATAAGCTATAGGTTTAGGGAATTGAGAATAGGTTAAGGTTTAGGTTTAGGAAATCGGGTTCGGGTTCGGGATCGGGTTTAGGTTTAGATTAGGGAGTTGAGATTAGGATTAGGTGTAGGTGTAGGTTTAGGTTTAGGGATTTGAAAATACATTTAGGTTTTAGGTTTATTTTTAGGTTTTAGGTATTGGTTAAGGTTTAGGTTTTAGGTTTAGGTTAAGGTTAGGTTATAGGTTATAAGTTTAGGTTTTAGGATATAGGTTTTGGTTTTAAGGTTATAGGTTTAGGTTAAGGTTAAGGTTTTAAGGTCTTATAAGCTATAGGTTTAGGGAATTGAGAATATGTTAAGGTTTAGGTTTAGAAATCGGGTTCGGGTTCGTGATCGGGTTTAGGTTTGGGTTTTCTAGTTTAGGTTCGGAGTTTAGGTTAGGGAGTCGAGATTAGGATTAGGTGTAGGTTTAGGTTTAGGTTTGGGATTTGAAAATAGGTTAAGGTTTAGGTTTAGGAATTGTGTTCGGGTTCGGGATTGGGTTTAGGTTTGGGTTTTCAAGTTTAGGTTTAGTTTAGGGAGTTTAGATTAGGATTAGGTGTAGGTTTAAGTTTAGGGATTTGAGAATAGGTTAAGGTTTAGGTTTAGAAATTGGGTTCGGGTTCTGGATCGGGTTTTAGGTTTGGGTTTTCAAGTTTAGGTTTAGGTTTAGGTTTGGGAGTTGAGATTAGGATTAGGTGTAGGTTTAGGTTTAGAGATTTGAGAATACATTTAGGTTTTAGGTCATAGGTTTTGGTTTAGGTTAACGTTTAGGTTTAGGTTATAAGCTATAGGTTTAGGGAATTGAGAATAGGTTAAGGTTTAGGTTTAGAATGGGATCGGGTTTAGCTAGGTTTGTGTTTTCAAGTTTAGTTTTAGGTTTAGGTTGGACTTGAGATTAGGATTAGGTGTAGGTTTAAGTTTAGGGATTTGAGAATACATTTAGGTTTTAGGTTTAGGTTTAGGTTGTAGGTTATTGGTTAAGGTTTAGGTTTTAGGTTTAGGTTAAGGTTTAGGTTTTAGGTTTAGGTTAAGGTTAGGTTATAGGTTATAAGTTTAGGTTATAGGTTATAGGTTTTGGTTTTAAGGTTATAGGTTTAGGTCTTATAAGCTATAGGTTTAGGGAATTGAGAATATGTTAAGGTTTAGGTTTAGGTTTAGGAAATCGGGTTCGGGTTCGGGATCGGGTTTAGGTTTGGGTTTTCGTGTTTATGTTTATGTTTAGGTTAGGGAGTTGAGATTAGGATTAGGTGTAGGTTTAGGTTTTAGGTTAAGGTTTAGGTTAAGGTTAGGTTATAGGTTATAAGTTTAGGTTATAGGTTATAGGTTAAGGTTTTAGGTCATAGGTTTTGGTTTTGGTTAAGGTTATAGGTTTAGGTTTATGTTTAGGTTAGGTTTAGGTTTAGGTTATAAACTATAGGTTTAGGGAATTGAGAATAGGTTAAGGTTTAGGTTTAGGAAATCGGGTTTGGGTTCGGGATCGCGTTTAGGTTTGGGTTTTCAAGTTTAGGTTTAAGTTTAGGTTAGGGAGTTGAGATTAGAATTAGGTGTAGGTTTAGGTTTAGGGATTTGAGAATACATTTAGGTTTCAAGGTTTGGGTTTTCGAGTTTAGGTTTAGGTTTAGGTTTAGGTTAGGGAGTTGAGATTAGGATTAGGTGTAGGTTTAAGTTTAGGGATTTGAGAATACGTTAAGCTTTAGGTATAGGAAATCGTGTTCGGGTTCAAGATCGGGTTTACGTTTCGCTTTTAGGTTTAGGTTTAGGTTTAGGTTATAAGCTATAGGTTTAGGGGAATTGAGAATAGGTTAGGGTTTAGGTTATAAGTAAGGTTTTAGGTTTAGGTATAGGCTTAAGTTATAGGTTATAGGTTATATGTTTAAGTTAAGGTTTAGGAATTCGGGTTCGAGTTTGGGTTTGGGTTTAGGTTTAGGTTATAGGTTTTGGTTTTGGTTTTGGTTTAGATTATAGGTTTTGATTTAGGTTTAGGTTATAGGTTATGGGATTTGAGAATGGGTTCGGGTTTAGGTTATAGGTTTTGGTTTTGGTTATAGGTTTTGGTCTAGGTTATAGGTTATAGGTTTAGGTTACGTGTTTTGGGATTTGAGAATAGGTTTAGGTTAAAGTCTTAAGTTTAGGTTTAGAAATCGAGATCGAGTTCGGGTTCGGGTTTAGTTTTGGGTTTTCAAGTTTAGGTTTAGGATTAGGTTAGGGAGTTGAGATTAGGATTAGGTGTAGGTTTAGGTGTAGGTTTAGGGTTAAGGTTATAAGTTTAAGTTTAGGTTGTAGGTTTAGGTTGAGATTTAGGGATTTGAGTTTAGGTTTAAGTTATAGGTTTAACTTTAGCTTTAGGTTTTAGGTTTAGGTATAGGCTTAGGTTATAGGTTATAGGTTATATGTTTAGGTTAAGGTTTAGGAATTCGGGTTCGGGTTTGGGTTTGATTCGTGTTTTGGCTATAGGTTTTGAGATTTGAGAATAGTTTTAGGTTATAAGTATAGGTTTAGGTTTGGATTCGGGTTAAGGAGTAGATTAGGATTAGGTGTAGGTTTAGGTTTAGGGATTTTCTAGTATTATCTACTATTGAACCTAGTATTATCTACTACATACTAGTAACGTACAACCAATATGGGGCACCATACCATAAGCTACAAGAATTTCATGTCCCCCTAAACAAGGTATCCTCCGTTGATAACATATATATATATATATATATATTATAAGTTTTTTATTTTCATTTACATTCCCAAATACATGCATCATCCATCAAGAAAATTGAAATAAGTTGTCAATCTACGACTAACAATTGAACAGAAAATCATGCATCTTATCTTACCGACTTATATTTCTTTTCACCTTTGTAACTCTCATATTTGTTGCAGCTGCTAGTTCACCATCAAGTGGTCTCCTAACCAAATCTTTGTACAAATTCCCTCCATTTGAAGCAGTGGCTGAAGTTACAAGAAGTAGGACTGATTAGTCTTTCCATGTTTTGAAAAAAATCAAATTCTTTATTTTTTTGCAAGTCTACTTATAATTATCATTGGCTTTTAATCTATTTATTATGAAAATCTTAAATATCACCCAATAGTGCTCCTTTGATAAATGTCCTGTTTGGAACAAATAATTTATGTAAAACTCTTTTATATTTTTTTCAATCCATCTTCCATTTTCTTCTTAATAAGAAAATCCATATTTACTAATATTCCCATTTTTCTATTTTTCAAAAGAACGAGTTCAATTAAAATTTACTAATAAGAAAATCCATTTCCACTATTGAAACCTTCCTAGGGTCTAAAGTAATTTTTATTTGTCATCCAACTTGTTAATATGATCACAAAGACATGGATGAAGAGAAAGCACAAACATTAGCTTGATGCAAAACTTCTTTGGCCTCAAAAAATTTTCAATGGTAGATGTTCAATCAAACTGTTTCTTGTCTTTGTAATACTTTCATATTCTCATACATGCCTAAGTTGGATTGATGTTGTGGAGATGTTTTCCTTGTAATGTTTTCCTAATGGACGGTCCAGATGGGTGATGTTTTCCTAATCGATGAAGGAAATACTTTTGTGCAAAGTTAACTTCAAGAATGATATTATTGATCGGAGAGTTATTCTATATTTGAATGAGTGCTTCTGCAGGAAAATGCATTGCAAGGAGAATGCAGCATATTTAGTTTAGAATCGTTTGAAAAAAGTCACTTTAAAGGATGTTGCTTTTGACTTCTCCATTGAATACCAAAGGCATCGACAAATACCTAAAAGTTCAGAAGCGGATATAGGCCTTGTTGGCACATTCACCTTAATAAGATGCTCTTGAAAGGACTCGACCGGAGCATGGATGAGATCCTGCACTCTTGTCAAGAGGTTATAAATTGCTTTGGGAGAAAGAAGCACCCTCTTTCACTTTTTTTTAAGAAGATTTATTTGTCAAAGACTCATTTGTCTAAGACTTATATGCAAATTTACTAAAAGGTATGATAGGAACTCTTACACTACAAATATGATGACTAAGTGACCACACTACTAAAAGGTATGAAATTTTTGCCTAAGACATTTCTTTATCTTGAAATTCAATAACACCCACAACTGTTTTGCAAGTTGCAACTCTTCTATATCTACTCATCTATGTTGAGCAGTTGATAAAAGGTGAACAGATCCCTATTATAATTTTTCATTTGCAAGTCACAAATTCATATTTCTTATTAATTGTGACAAGAAAGTTGATACAAAGTTGGAAATGTGAACATGTTTTTTCTAATTGGCATTGCAAAATAGTCAAAAAGCATCAGAACATAAATCTCGCACATGGATATTTAACTGTCTCTCCTGCTCCTACATCCAAGTAATGAGTTACATATATATGTACACATGCACAAAAAGCAAGATTCGGATTCAGATTCCCAAGGAAATTTTTTTAACACAAAAACAAGAGTAGAAAACCATTGCAAGGCATCCAAGAATGAGTTCCTGAATTGAAGTAGGGATAAAAAGGGATCACATTTGCAAAAGGATTTTAAACATGATAGGAAACATGCTCGATCAAAGGCAGGGAAAATGTAATCAAACTGAATTCTGCAATAACTCAATTCCCTATTGTGGACAAAAATAAATAAATAAATAAATAATCCATAGTTAAAAAAGAATGTTTGAAAGCTTTGAACCATTCACAAAATACGAGTTGCATTACAGAACACAAAAAGCAAAACATGAAAGTATAACATTTAGAGGATGTGGGAGAATTAAATTTTCAATCTAACATGATTACATGGACTGGACAAAGGGAAAACATAAATATCAGCTAGATCCAAAACTTCTGTAGCCTAAGAAGTTTTCAACTGCAAGTGTTTAATCCATAATGTATGGTTTACTTGAGCGTTGGATCTGCTAATGTTTGGACGTATACACTAGAATGATATGGAAAAATGGATGGACGGTGTGGATGAAACACATACATCAAAGTGGCACACATGTATAAGACATCTCATGTATGAAGCACAAATGTATAAGACATCTTATTATACATCTCATATAATATACATGTGCGCTTGAAAAAAAATTTCAATGGTATAGAACAAAAGTTAGGCCAAAGATCAGCAGATTCACCACAATTTACAAAAGAAATGAATGGGTGAAAAAAGTTCGAAAGCGATTTTATAAGCGATCCAGTGTTTTGATGATATTGCAGCCCACGATAAGAGTACAAAGCCAAATTTCATGACCATGAGATCTAAATGATGGCTTCTACTTGATGTATAGCTTGGAATTCATGTCCATAACCCACATTGGCACATGAGGTGGCGTCATAGGAAGTGGTTCTTACAAGCAAATGGGCTTAGGCCTATTGAGAAAATCTTTGATATGAAACCAAAGTGTGAAGCTTGATGTGCAATCAAAAAGTCATGCACAGTGTGTACAAGTAACTCAAGATGGATAATCCAACTTGTGCCCCAAAATCGATGAATTAAGATACATAAATTACACTTATGATAAAAATCACAAGTTTTTTTTATGAAGTTTGGATGGGACCTGATATTGAAGTCCCCATCTATGACTGATCCATACATATCTTCAATGATAAAAATCACAGGTTTTTACTCTTCTTAATTGATTCTACTCTTGAGACTCTTCCCTGTTTCCAACATAGCAATGATGATCAATTAAATAAAAAATCAAGATATAAAAGGGTTTAAATATGATTTTTAATTTTTAATTATTTTCATTCTTTCTCCAATATTGAAAAAAAATCAAATAAAAAAGTTTCAATTATTCAAATGACCAAGTCTTAATTATTTTGATTCTTTCCTAAATATTGAAAAAAGAAGAAGTAAAAAAGTTATAATATTTCAAATGTCCTGGGCAATCCACGTGTGCATAGTATTAGTTAAACTCAAGAAATTCCATATTCCACATGGGCCCGCAAATCATATCACCTAAAATAAGCTTCCAATATCTCCAAAATAAGTAGTTATTGAGCAAAAAAAATGCCAATAGAAACTGACATTAAAACATGCTATGTACTTATGCTAGAAACATATCCCAACACATAATGTGCATGATGCAAGAAAGAAAATGGCATCCTAACCGTTGTAATGGTAATTCCTCGAGCTTTCTCCTCGGGTGCCTTGTCAATCTCATCAAAGGCAACAAATTTTTAGCTTTACCTTCTTTCACAACCTATAAAAACCCCATAGAAATTAGAATGCCGCACAACCTCCTTGCAGGGATAACGCAATCATAAACTCGGAAAAAACAAATCAACTCTAGATCTAGAGAGAGACAAATAAGATCAATGTCATCATCATCAACATCTACAGCTTATCCCAACCGATTGGGGTCCACTAGCTAAGATCAATATATGGAAGCATAAAATACATCAACTAGAATCAACCTTTGTAATGGTCCTTTGTGAGTGTAGTTTTCCCATGATTGACATGTCCGATATTCCCAACATTTACATGGGGTTTCTTGCATCAATAAACACAACAAGAATACAAATGTAAAGAATTGTACATGACCAAAGTACATTCACATCATGAACTCAACAGATGATTGAGGACAAGCTAAATATTATCTCCATTTGAAGAAACTGAATCAAAGATACCAAACACATCAATGAGTTGTATACTCTCACTATGGAGTAGTATTTTTCCATTTAAGCTTGTGAAACTTTATTAGAATTTAATGCAAAATAGCAACTCAAAAGACCAAGTGGAAATATTGCATACAAAAATTACAAAACAGGCATACACAAAGAAAGTCTTTGAAGAGTAGAAAGGTTGTAACTAATGCTGATTTGATGACTAGACTATTGGCTTCCTAATGTATGTAAGAGGTCTTTCCAAATCATTTAATTTCATGTGCTTTTGGTCGATTAGTTCAATGATTGTCAACATCTATAAAAATGGTTGCAAAAGGCGTGCTTAAAGAACATCGATGCTTGTGGCAAATAGCATAACATGCGTGGAAATCTTATTGGTTTCAATATCTTGTTGGCATTACAAGGCCCTGTTTCACTCTTTGAATGTTCAAGTCCCATTTACAAGACCACATTATTTAGGCCAATTAAATGTTTTGAGAGAGTAAATTGAGCAATGACCACATTTATTTATTTATGGGGACCGGATGCCAACAAGTGACCAAGACAACAATTAGAGGAAACAGTAGCATCGGCTTAACTCGCAGATTTCTGATCCAATAAGCTGTTGCCATGCTACAATATCTTAGCTGGATGGTTGGAGAATGGGATTGGTTTTTAATCGAAATCGAACACATGTACAAAGTGAAATCAACGTATATATGCACCCATCAACCACTCTTTGAATCGCTAAACACACCTGGAACCTACATTTCATGAATAGTTTCTAACATCTTACAAATGAGAAAGTCATTTTTCCTTCATTTGGCTCATGAGCATTTCACAAGCATAGAAAAACAAATTTATGACTTTGGAATTTCTACTCTTAGGCTCTTAGTAGGTTTCGTAAATTATGAAATATGAAGAAAAATCTCTTTAGTGGCAACCAAATGTACTCTAAACTAATAACCATTAAAGCATAATAAAATTATATACACACAAATATAAATAGGCATTATAGGATGATCAGCAATGAAGAAACATCATGTCATGTTCTGCCCACCAATGGTATAAGTGTGGCCTACCTTTTAACCTAAACATCATGTCATTATAGGATGCCCACCAATGGTATAAGTGTGGCCGACCATTCGGGCCCGCTTAAGCATCCGAAAAGCTCCCTAAGGGCCTGTTTGGCCAGGCAGGGTGGATGGGATTAGGTTGTATTAGGATCGGCCAGGCGAGCCAAACATACTTGGTGGTGAATTCCTCTGGATATAGCAATCCCATTGGATTGCCAGCAATCCACTGACACAACCATCATTACTTGCCATCACCATGATATTTATCAGCCATCTAATCTGTTTAAATGGTCACAAAGACATGGCTAAAGAGCATATAAATATAGTTTGATCAGGCCCAATGGGCGGTGTGATTCACCTATTTTTATCCAAATCGTCCAGTTCATGGACCACCCGAGGTGGTAACACACACCACACTCTCTCTCTTTACAGTATATATACTATATATAAAAAAAAGGCACGCTGTAAGAGGTGACGTCCCGGGAGGACGTTGTGCGTCAGACTCGAGAGGGACGTCCCTATACTCATTTTGGGCTAAAAGCAGCGTGGGGCTTATCATAGTCACATCATGATATCATGATGTATGTGCTAAATCCACACTGTTCATCTATCTTCCCAGCTCCGGTTACTGCATGGTCCCAAAAATCGGGTTGATCAGAAGCTCAGGCAGGACATACTACTTAGACGATGGGGATTAAGCATTTATTGCTTGAAATTATTCCGAACTCATCTTGACAATGTGAGGTAAATCCATGTTGCCGACCTACCTTCCTGTGTTCCTTTTAAGGGTTGGTTCCAAAATGGAATAGGTCCAAGACTTAGGTGGGTCACACAAAACAGGAAACAGTAGGAATTGAACACTTACCCTTGAAAATTGCTTGTGGTCACTCGATGTATTTTACTAATCAAGGCTGGCTATCCATTTGTTCAGATCACTTTAGTGCATGTGCACAAAATCAAGGTAGATGTAAATTTCAATTGGACCCCATCGAGAGGAAAATAGTGGATTCAACATCCACCGTTGGGTGTTATGGAGCCCATCGTGTTTGACACCCAAAAAAGAAAAAAACACTAATGCCACAACTGAACTTAATCTCAATAAAATAAAATAAAAATAGTAATAAATTAAAATTTAAAAAAAAAAGGAGAATAGAAGTCATCCAGAGAAGCCGTCATCTCTGGACGTTGTCCGGAGAGATGTCCATTCAGTGCTTTTGGCCAAAAGGTTGTGGGGTCAGCTATGGTACCACCATGATATTTATGCTAAATCCATACCCTCCATCTCATTCTTCTAGTTCACTTTAGGTGGGCCGCCCCAAAAACTAACTTGATCTAAATTTTATATGGGCCACACCATCGAAATCGGTGGGCATAAATGTCCACCGTTGAACCCTTTCTAAGGTTACCAAAGTGCTTATTTTCCGTCCATCCTGTGGTTGAAAGATTCCACTAGAAACAAATAAATAAATCAAAAAAAAAAAAAGCACAATAGAGTAGCGTCCAAGAACACGCTTCTTCGGGCGCCACCGTGATATATGTTCCTTATCCACGTCATTCATCTTGTGGGTCTCATCTGGGACCACCGCGACGTATGTGTTTCATCCACTCCCTCCATCTGGCGGACCGCCGAAAAGCGCGGCAGATCCAAATCTCATGAGGAAACAGTGGTGAATGAACGATCTCCATGAAAAAACCTCCTGGTTTCACTGAAACGTTTATTTGCCATTCAAATGATACGAAGTGGGGCCCATTGTGGACCCCACCTTGATGTTGTATTTGATTCAATCGCCCATCCACATTTGCAGCTCACTTAGAGCGTGGGACCCACTTGTGAGGTTTAGGCCATTGAAATCGGGACGTCATCCGCTCCAAACCCGACCGCCATCTGTCGGTCCAAGGGACAGGAAAGAGAGGAGGAAGGAGAAGACGAGAAAGGGTGTTGGAATGGGATTACCTTCACTTGCCGGTTATGCATATTACAAATCGGAAGATGAGCGATGGCTTCCACCGTCATCCAGGGAGGCAGTCTCCACTAAGTTCGGTCGCCGTTAGAAATGAGAAGAGGGAGAGAAAAAGGGCGTTGGAAATGAGACGAGGGAACTGGAATTAAATCCATCCCTCTTTCAAAATGAAATGTTTGCTTCAAATCCGCTAAGTTGTGAGTTTTCCATAATTTAGAACATTAACTACATTGATAGCCCTACATTTAAGGAACCATTTAATAGATGATTAAATAGTTTTATATAATAAAAAGTTTAAATATTACTATTAATAACTAGACCCATTATTTAGATGGTCTGGATAACTCTATATATCATTGCCACTATTATTAAAAATGAGTCACCACTATTTTACATTAAACACAAAACTCACACAGTGTTTATCTACACCAAATAACGTCACTTGCCCTTTAGATCTGGTATGGCTTTGTGGGCCCCACCATGATGTGTGTCAAACATCTACTCCATCAGTTAGATGAAACATTCCATGCTAGGCTTAGGTATTAAAAATCAAATCAATATGTGACTTGTGTGGGCCACACCACATACAAAAGTTGAGAAGGGTTACCCTCCATTAAAACATTCATAATTATTTTTTAGGCCTACGTAGATGTGGTTCACAAATCCAGCCCATCCATTATGTGTCACTTGGACAAGGGGTCATACCAAGTTTCAGATGCATCCAAATTTCATGCGGGGCCTCACCAAGTACTTTTATATGTTTTAGGCATATCTTTACATGATTTTAGATGGTATGGCCCACTTGAGTTTATACTGCTGATTTTTGGGATATCCCATAATTTAAAGGGGGCCCATCAAATGCACGGTGTTGATTTTTGACACACGTCATAGTGTGACCCACACAGCTCGACCTCATGGGAGAGTTCCCATGATCTCAACGTACAGAGCCTTTTCCATATATATATATATATAGACTCGAGCTGATTTTAACTTCCCATGAGGTCGAATTGTGTCAGGTGGGCTCCCACCGTGTGATGCGTTTCAAACATCAACACCATCGGTCGGATGCACCATTCCATCGTGGGCCTAGGTCTCAAAAAATCAAGTCAATCCGTAACTTTTGTGGGCCACACCACATACGAAGTTGAGAGGTTCGTGCACCATTAAAACATTTATAACCATTTTTTGGGCCCACCGAGATGTGGTTTGCAAATCCAACCCATGCATTATGTGTGTCCCACTTGTATGAGGGTTCAAGAAGTTTCGTGCGCATGCAAATTTCGGTGGGCCCCACCAAGTGCTTTTATATGTTTTTAGCATGTCTTCACATGATTTTAGATGGTATAGCCCACGAAGTCCGTATACTGGCTGATTTTTGGGATATCCCATAATTTAAAGGGGACGCATCAAATGCATGGTGTTGATGTTCGAAACGCATCACGGTGGGGCCCCACACGCTTGACCTCATGGGACGTTAAAATCACTCGAGCTCATTGTACCTTGTTCCCCTTATTTGTGGTGTGGTCCATTTAATTAATCTTTGGATATGAATTATTTTTTAGACAATTCTTTAAAATGATCTCAAAAAGGATGAATAGTGTGGGTTGATCCCAAATTTTCGGTAAATCCAAAACTCAAGTGGACCATGCCACACTAAAGCAGGTGTGGAATAATGATTTCCACCGTTGATACCTTCCTTGGGCCCATAGTAATGTTTATTTGACATCCAACATGTTCATAATATCAAAAAGATATGAATGAAGAGAAAACACAAAAAGATATGAATTATTGTGGGCCAACTTTGTGATCCATTTAATTTCTTTACTTGCCTCATGTTTAGAAAGTACATGAGATCATGGTGAGAGAAGAATACTAGAAAATAGTAACAAAAGAAATCGTATAAAAATGTTCAAGGCTATTTTCGTTTCAAAATTTTGAAAAAAAGAAGTCATATAAAAAATGTTCAAGGTCATTTTTGTCTCAAAAATTTGAAAAAATAGAAATCGTATAAAAAATGTTCAAGGCCATTTTCGTCTCAATTTTTTTTAAAAAAAAATCGTATAAAAAATGTTCAAGGTCATTTTCGTCCCAAAAATCTGGAAAAAAAAAAAAATTATATAAAAAATGTTCAAGGCCATTATCGTCTCAAAAATTGAAAAGGTGTTCCATTTGTACGGAACAAAAAACCGAATACTTAGAGCCTTTACTTGGCAGCAGACGAATGAACAACAAAAAGACAAAATCTAGTAATGGATTCTTTTAAGGAAGAAAAAGGCTCAATTAATAAACATCTAAGATAGTATAATCATATAAATTTTAGTTAAAGGTCAATCAATGGTCTATTCCACAAGATTAAATTTCTCACATCAGCTTAGATCCAAAACTTCTGTGAATGTTATTTTTAATGGTGGACATTCAATCCCCACTTTGTAGTCCACTTAAGCCTTCGACCCGCC
The DNA here is from genome assembly GCA_030180095.1 of Magnolia changhungtana. NCBI lineage: Eukaryota > Viridiplantae > Streptophyta > Magnoliopsida > Magnoliales > Magnoliaceae > Magnolia > Magnolia changhungtana. Next base: position 369,310 of record JASAUF010000660.1, read on the forward strand.
CCATTTTTTAGTTAATATCTTAAAATGATCCAAAAAAAAACGTTGAACGATATAGAGAAAGTCAATCCATGACTTGGGTGGCCCAAGAGCTTAAAAATAAAGTCAATCCATGACTTGGGTGGGTCACACCACACAATATAGTGGAGACGGGTTTCCTTAAAAAATTCATAATCATATATTGGGCCTGCCTAAATATGATTCACATATCTAATCCACTCATTATGTGTGTCCCACTTGGATGAGGGCTCAGACCAATTTTCAGCCACATCCAAAACTCATGTGGGCCCCACCAAGTGCTTTTATATTTTTTAGGATGTCTTCACATAGTATTAGATGGTATGGCCCACTTGAGTTTCGTATATAGATGATTTTTGAGATATCTCATAACCTAAAGGGGACACATCAAATCCATGGTGTTGATGTTCGACACACATCATGATGGGGCACACAAAACTTACTAACATCAATTCTTAGGTTCTCACGAGGTCATTAAATTGGGTTACAATTTTGACCAGAATATTTGGCCAATTTTACATGTATGGTCCGTTCACTTTATTTTACTGATCAATACCCTCAATTTGAGTAGTTACTCGCCTCAATCAGTTTACATATGAGAAAGATATTAGGCATACAAGATTGATCACACAATTTCAGTGAATTTGATTTAAACATCCGAAGTTATTTATTCTTCAATCTGAACTGATTAGATTATCCAAAAATGATTAAAGGTTCAACTAATGGATGTGCCTAATAATTTAGTAATTTTATTTTTCACAGATAAATTTCAATTTCCATTTAAAAATAACATATTTTTTTTTTTCAAAATGTATATATTTTTTCTCTTTTAACAAAATATCATTTTTTTTTTTATAAAATATTCACTTTTGTTATATAACTTTTCAATTTTTCTTGTCAAAATACAAAATCTAATTTTCTTTTTAAAAAAAATATATACTTTAATTTCTCAATTTTTTAACAAATTTGTTTAAAATCTATAAATTTTCTTTTTCAAAATATCATTTTTTTAATTTCACTTTTGTTATATAAGTTTTCAATTTTTCTTGTCAAAATTAAATATCTAGTTTTTTTTTTTAAATATTTTTTTTTTACAATTTGTCGATTTTTTCACAATTTTGTTTAATTTTTAAATTTTTTTTTCAAAATATCATTTTTTAATCGAAATCTTATTATATAATTTTTAATTTTTTTTGTCAAAATACAAAATCTAGTTTTCTTTTTTAAAAAATATATATATTTTTACAATTTGTCAATTTTTTCACAATTTTGTTTAATTTTTTATATTTTCTTTTTCAAAATATCATTTTTTATTGAAATCTTTTTTTTTTCAAAGTTATCAACATTATTCAAAGTTCTTAATTTTTTTTTTTTCAAAATGTAGAATTTTATAAAATCAGCTTTTTTTTTTTTTTTTTTTTTTATAACATTGTTAATTATTTTTTCTAAACTTCTTAACTATTTTCTAGTCTAATAGAGACGGACTTCTGCGGTTAATAGAGACGATCATAGACAGTCTCTAATAGAGACGGTCTATGACAGTCTCTAATAGAGACGGTCTTTGACAGTCTCTAATAGAGACGATTTTTGATAGGGCAATAAGACGGCTAAGGACCGTCTCTAATAGAGACGGTCTTTATGATCTCAGATTACAAGTAAAAAGACGGCCACTGACCGTCTCTAACACAGACCGCCACTGACCGTCTCAAATGACCACATATAAGACGGTCATTGACCGTCTCTAATACGGACGGTCTTTGACCGTCTCAGATGATGTATATAAGACGGTCTTCGACCGTCTTATATTGTTTGCGGACGCAGAACATTTAAAGACTATATTAGGGACGGTCAGGAGCCGTCCCTAATTTTAGAGACGGTTTACGGCCGTCTCTAAAGCGTCTTTAAACCAAGCAATTTTAGAGACGGTCCAGGACCGTCTTTAAATCTGTCATTTATTTTCATTTTTCACGTAGTGGTATAGGACACCGTGATCGAACTATCAGCCTACGCTGAGGCCATGTGCCTCCTCATAGTGACCATTGAGCAACCAAACTCATGAGCCGATTATGGTGGTATGGGACACTATATTCGAGCTGTCGGCCTACACCGGCGTAGCCTGCCTGTGATCCTCAGTCGGGTTGCATCCGGGTGTCATTGTCAATAAGTAGACTGGTCGGGCTTCAAAAATAGACTGCCAGTTGGTAGGACGTTAATAGAGTGACCTCGAGCATACTTTAAAATCCGTGATTGGCAAATAGCCCTTCGCAGTAACTAGAGTTTGGGTTTAGCCGAGTACGGTGAGACCTGTATTCGAGCTGACGGCCAGCGATTGAGCTGAGTACGGGTGAGACTTGTATTCGAGCTGACTGCCAGCAATTGACCCGCATACGGTGAGATCTGTATCCGTGCTGACGGGTGATGAGCCCTTTGCGATGCCTTCGCGATGCCTCTCGAACCATAATATCATATGAGATTATCTAGGTTTGACGACCCTAGAATGGATCATATTTGGGAATGATACAAGGGAGGAGCCTTAGTTTCTCAATCCTGTTGTTTGAAATTGACTAATAATAACTCGGTAATCATGCTCATCATAGCATTGCATGTGCCTGGTAGATGTGGAGCACTGAGGGATGAACGCATTCGCGAACGTAAGATGGTGTCGCATGAGGGTGGTTTGGCAAGGGCATACATCATGTCATTTCATACTCGCATTAAATAAGAGTAGTTAGAATTGTTTGATTGTACTGCTTTATCATTACTGCTTGACTGAATTGATAACATGTTAACCTATGCTTTATTGTTCCACTGAGTTAGCCACTCATTCCCACGTTACGGGACGGTGTTTTAAAACACCCACCAGACCCTGTATCAGATGCAGGTATCACTGGAGCACAGGAGACTGAGCCCTACTTCTATGACGATCAGGAGGAGTTCTCCTACATACAGTTCGTTGGAGGCTTCGCATAGGCTGTCTAGTGCTATGGGGTGACAGGGTTGATAATTTCAGTTGTACTATTTTTGACATTTTGATTCAGAACCAACATGTATATATACGGTGACTCAGTTAGTGTTCATACTCTGGAGATCGAGAATGTTTTGTTTTATATATATCTATATACACCTTTCAGTCTTCCACTTACATTTTATACATAGATCTGGAGTATGAATTACTGTTTTGGTAGAATCTCACTCATGTTTATTGTACTAACACAGACAACATTTAATCATCATTATCTATGTTGCATAAGTGATGTTCTGGAACTCGAGAGTTGAGTTACTACTCGACCCTCCATTTTTCAAGATGTTACAGTTGGCATTAGAGCATGATTTGGATTAAACCGGACCTAAGTTGTGGTCACACAACACACTCTGATGCACTCTGACTTAGGAGAGAGCGGCAGAACATAGAAACTGACTTAAGATTTTCCAAATTCGCCGAACAGCGAAACCGACAGAAATCGACTGCTGAGATTGGGCCCGTACATACCCATGATCACGCGAAACGATCCCGAATCATTTTTAAGTCGTCTATTGATGAGTCTAGATCACAATCTAGCTCATCCCAACCGTTGAAAATTGATAGAATATGGGATAAACATTATGAGGATAACTACCCCGAATCCTTGGAGCTTCTCTGGACTCCTCACAGAGACTTCTCCAATCTACGAGAAAAGAAAGCAGGAAATAGAAATAAATTCTAATAAATTTAAAATTGATTAATGAATGACAAAAAAATGAGTTCACAACCCTTTAAATAGGGATACCAAGTAATGGGAAAGAAATCAGAAACAAACTACAACTAAAACTCCTAAAATTCACGACTTACTATAAGGTCGTGATGTCTACTAGTGCGCAAGGTTTTCGGCCAAAAATAGTAAGTGTCCTATCTGGCTTCACCAAACCGTTCTCCTAATTAATCTAAGCTCTTTTCGCGTTGGGCGCAACTCCTAAAGCCCAACGGATGAAGAGTAATCAAACTAAAACTTCTATTTATAGTAAAGACGAAATTGAAACAGGGAAACAACCATCGATACAGGTTTTTTTCACAATTCTGGACTGCGCAACCTGACATAGTGGGGTTGGTTGACTTCATTAGCTCGTTCTACCCCAAAATGATATATTTTACGTCATATAACTCATTCTAGATTGCAAGATACGTCTAAAATTGCCCGAAACTACCCGAAATTGAGCGAATCGGGGTCGGGGGCCTACCCACATTAATCTAGGGGTACCCAGGATGGAACCCAGTGTTTTTTGGGGCCTAGGGGACAGGAGGATCTCGCCCATGGGGCGAGACCTCAAAATCTATACAGTTGGTCGGCGAGGCACTCACCCGGTCGGCGAAGCCTCGCTGAAATTTGGGTTGGGCCGGGCCCGCGGCTCAGGCCGATCCTCTTTGGGGATCTAATAAACCCCCTCATACGCCTCCCATCCATTTCCAATCTCCCAAACCCATACTTCCTTCACAAACCTCCCCTCTAAGCCATTTTTCCCTCTACACTTGCTGTTTTCTCTTCAAAATCACCACTTCAATCGTCCCCTTTCTCATTTTCGACCATACCTCACCCATTCCCATCGTCCAGAGAAGTCCCTTCCTCCCTACCCTCTCCATTTCTCGTGTTTGAGCTCTCACACCCCCATTTGAAGCTCAAAATCGTGTGAACTCCTTAAGACATCCTACCTTTCCATTCTCCATCTTCAATTACTGTCTTTTAGGCCTTCACAATCCCTGTTGAGGTTCAAACTCGTGGAGAACCAAAAACTCCAACCCTCGTTTCCCCTTATCCTCATTTTCCATGGCTCTATCTGAGCTTGTACGGCCATTTTCTTGGAGGCCTAATCATCCATATTATGTTTGGAATGTAGGCAGTTAAACTTAAGTCCCGTATTTTCCTTTCAAATTATACTTAGAAATTCCTCATCCTGGGATTTGGAAATCCCATCTCACACTTTTCCAACACTAGGCTCATTTTCCAAAGACTATAAAATTAATCCCCACCCACCCTCCTACCAAACAAGCCACTCCCAATCCCGAGGTGGGATTAGTAATACAGTCCCATTTAATTCAACTTAAGACCACTGGCCAAATAGGCCCTTGGAATTTTGGACCTAGAGCAGTGATCCCAGATTTCGACAGACATGACCGTATAAGAAATCCAACAAATTTATAATGTGAACCTTAGGACCCTCTTATTTAGAATGAGCATATGTGCAATGCACGAGCGTCAAGTACAGACAACTCAGTTCCAATTAGACAACTTTGGCCTTAAGTGATAAAACCCTTCCTTGTATTAGAAATGATGTGAAATCAACTAGCGTATGAGCATAGACTTTAGACTACACCTATGGATTTCCACTACTCCTAAATTCAGACTAGACTACCGATTACATTAGAGAATGCCAGAGACCGATAGATGCAGCTAGGTTAAATTAATACACCTCTTTGATCTAGGTGGCGCAGTGAAAGTGTGGTGGACCCTACCCCACTGGCATAGGATCGAAACTGTGCTCATTGAATACGAACATTATAGAAGCCTGTTCTAATATGAGAAACCATTTTAGGATGATCTAGTAAGATTTGATTCACCATTTCCTTGGACATAGATAATAACAAGGATACTCTTAGATCAATGGGTAACCTTAGTAATAAGACAAGTTGAGCCTTTCAATGATGGACATTCCCTACGTTTTTAGAGTGATCGGACTATGGAGTTACTGAAATATACAACTGTGAAACCTTCGCGGCTTGACCCTATTCTCAATCCTGGGCGACTACCAATGGACACACTGCTTGGCCGAGCAGAAGACCAGGATTCACCAGGATTCAGAAGGGATACGATGAGCTTTCTACCCTGGCCCGGTAGATGATCGATGTATCGGGATCAAGCCCACTATAACCGTCTCTCCGTGTTGGTTAAACAATGAAAACAGCTAACTTACTCTAACTAGTTGGGAATTGAAATGAAGACTCTAAAGAGGTAAAGAAATAAATTGTAGAAAATCATCAGGGTATGAGAAATGGATAAAGAAATAAGTTTTAAGGGGGGTAAACTAAAATGAACCAGGATAGTATATACCCTACCACGCATAGAAAACGTGAAATCAATAAAGCTCAGGCAAAGAAATAATTAAATCTTTCCTTATTACCCTTAGGCAATTTCGGGGACGAAATTTTGTTTTAAGGGGGTTAGATTGTAACATCCCGGACTTTTGCCAACCTTGGATTAGACGTCCTTAGGCAATGGGTCACTCCTAACGCCTTATTAACTTGTCAGAACTCTATCCCACTGTAACGCCCTGAAAATCGGGGGTCGAGCATAAACTCAACTCTCGAGTTCCAGAACATCACTTATGCAACAAAATGAATGATGATTGAATGTTGACTGTATTAGAGTAGTGAACATGAGTGAGATTAAGCCAAAACAACATATCATACTCCAGAGATAGTTAATTTTTGCAAGCGGAAGACTATGATAAATAGATAGAATATATAAACTATGATGAGTCTCCAGAGTGTGATAACATTTCCAGGTTAAATAATTACAAGGACAATTCTAAAATATACCTAATGTGATGACGTGTAAAGTCTCCTATCCCAAATACCATAGCCCCGTCAAGATAATACTGTGTCTTCATAGACCGACAGAGAGATACTGAGATAGGAGAACTCCTCCTCATCACCATAGAAGTAGTCCGCCCTTGCTTCACAAGCATCGCCATCACCTGAAACTCAACAAATCTGTTTGGTGTGTACAACACCGTCCCGTAACGTGGGAGTGAGTAGCTAACTCAGTGGAACAATAAGACATAAGTTATCATGTTATCAATACAGTCAAGCAGTAATGATAAAGCAGTAAATCAAACACTCCTAGTTACTCTGATTAATGCAAGTATGAATGCAGGTATGATGGATGCCCTCACCACACCCTCCCTCATGCGACACCATCTCACGTTCGCGGCATGCTTTCATCCCTCAGTGCTCCACATCTTCCAGGCACATGCAATGCATGATGAGCATGATTACCGAGTTTTTATTAGTCCATTTCAAACAGCAGGATTGGGAAACTAAGGTACCTCCCTTGTATCATTCCCAAACATGATCCAATCTAGGGTCGTCATCCTAGTTAATATCAGACGATAGTATGTTTTCTAGGTCACCTGCAGAGGCCGCTGTGGTCATTACGCACAAAGGTTGCACCACTCCCCATCACCCCTTAAACGATTCATCACGATACAACTATACGAGAAACAGCCTAGTTCATACTCTATATATCGCGGCGAACCCTAAGGCACGCCGCAACTTCAGAGTATGCTCGCGGTCACTACAAAGGGTCGCTGTGGTACGTACACACAAAGATTGCACCACTCCCCATCACCTTATCAATGTAGGCCGACGGCCGAATATAGTGTCCCATACCACCATAATCGGATCACGAGTAGAGTTGCTCTCGGTCACTACGGGGAGGCACGTAGCCCCGGCCAGAGGCCGACAAAACTCGACCACGGTGTCCCATACCACCATGCCCGGCTCATGAGTCTTAGCGGATCGAGGTACTATGGTTAAAAGGATTTTCACTGGTAAGTTTGGTACCCTAGGTTCAAGCATTAGCGACCAAACATGGTGAACATACATTAGACAAATCGGGTTACATGACGAGCTCGGCTAGCTCGAGCGCACAACAAGTTGAACGACATGAAGTGCATAAGCACTTCGCGTGGCCAACCACTATCGCCAACCGAAGTACGACTCGAGTTCGTCGAACACATCTCACGTGGCAAATGAATCACAGCCACGAATTCAGTCTGGTACGATTGTCTGGACTATATACATAGCCCCAAACACAATCAATTTCGAATAGTAAAGCAGTAATGGATCAAGGTTCAAATCATACAATCAAAGTTTGATAATATCCGTTTAGGGCTGCCAGGGCTGTTGCACGCATTCGTTGCTCCACTCCCCCATCACCCATGACGGATCGTACAACGTAAACATGAATTTAACATATACATTACATAAATAACATCATAAAAGCTGAGCATGTTATAAAGCATAACACAAGCATGAGTTTGTACATATTCAATTCCTAATCACACAGCTATTCAAGGAAATCATACACATAGTTAAAGGAGTTGAGAATCATATCTCAACACCCTTAAACATTGCAATTTACTAACTACTACTCATTCAGACATTTCAACAAATGCTTTAAAATTCAGGAATCAACATACATGACATATGTTGATCACAGAGGTATAAGGCCAAATCCTTTCACTAGGGAGTTACCCCAATCATAACACGCATACACCCATGACTGATAGTCATGGCAAGCAGGAATCCAAGTTCCATATTCATTGGTCATTTCCACAAACACTTGGGCCACACATTTTAGCATATATAGTGTGTATTGGCCGTGGCGTGATTTAGGGTAAATCCTTTCGTCAAAGGGGTATTGCCAATACAACAATCAATTATCCATGACAATTAGTCATGGCGAGCACGAATGAGAATTCTATACTCATTCAGTCATTTTCACAACACTTAGAATACACTATTACAACATACATGGTGTATGTTAGCAAAACATGTATTAAGGCTATCCTTTAGCCAAGTGAGTATTTTATCCATGTATAATATATTACTACAGCAAATAATCATGATAACTATATCTCTAAAATTTATACGTATACAGTATCTTCTAGAATAGGCATTTTCAACATACATAGTGTATATAAGCAAACATGTATTACGGCGATTCCCTTCGCCAAGCAAATATTTTATACGCACATAATATATTTATACGACAATTAATCATGACAAACACATCGCTAAAATATATATGTATACGGTACTTCGTACAATACCGTATTTCTACATACATAGTGTTTGTTAGTAAACATGTATTTAGGCGAATCCTTTCGCCAAGCTAGTATTTTATTCATATATTGTATAATCATATATTAAATAAGTATGTCAAACATTATTCCAAAAGAAATACGTATACGGTATTTCTAACATACACAATTTCAACATACGTCACATTTACAAGTGAACATGTATTTTGGCGATTCCTTTCGCCAAACTAGTATTTTATTCATATATTATATAATCATACATTAAATAAACATGTCAAACATTTATCCCAAAAAAATACGTATACGGTATTTATACGAATACCAAGAGTATGTGAAATTCCAATTTCTACAACGTTAATCGAAACAGGAAACGGAAAGCACTTTGTACATGTGCAATTGCATGCAGATCATGAATCTACCATTATCTGCCATTGAAAGCGTTGAAAACCGCAACTTATACACTTAAAGTCCTCACCTTTGCCTTTGGAATTCCAACAAATCAGCAAGGGTAATAGAGCTTCCGTATACGGGAGATTTCTAGCCTAAAGAGCGGAATCGGTTAGCTTTTACACACCCACGACGATTCTACCTTGAATCAGACCTAGGGTTAGGGTTTCTTACCTCCAAATGGGCTGGATACAGCCGGGAAAATGCCGAGGAAGTGGTGGTGCAGCCCGTTGGATGGCAGGGAACGACGGCAGGGAGATTCTCCCACTTCTTCCTCACTTTCTCTCTCTTTTCTCTCTCCCAAAACTAAATTCGTATGGCTGGAATGGGAGAGGGTTTAAGGTCCTTATATAGTCTCAAATCTTCCCAAAATAGACTTAGGTTCAAGGGTTACTGCTAATATAGGATATTCGTCACTTTTCCAGCTCAAAAGAGAAGTTCTGGTGGCCCTCTTTGAGCCAAACGTCAGACTTAAGCTCACCATCGATGGATCTACGTGGGATTACGTTTTTGACTCATTCGGATACGTTAGATCGCACGTGGCGGACCACTTTCGATTCGACGGATCGGTGGGCCACGATCGAAATTCCAAGTACATGTAAATGTTCTGAAATTTTTCTTAATCCGAGGGTGTAATTTGGTCCGATTCTGACGGTCAAGTTGCTTAATATTGACGCGTCAACGAACGATGCCAGATCACTATTCCAGATATTTATTTTGGCTTATGAATAGTGTTTTTCACACTACCTCGCTCCGATTCGAAACGAATGGCCGTGGAACATCGGATAAGGCTGATTTTTGAGATGATTGTTAAGCCCAGTGGGGCGGTCCTAGTTTCTTAGCTTTGGGCTAATCGGACTCCCGATGTGCGATCTAGTCCTAATACGAAGTTTCGTTTCATTCCCGAGAGCAGCCAGGAAATGAGTTTGGTTCTAAACTTTAGGGTAACCTAGCGTCACTTGTTCTGCAAGTTTTGGGTCTGCAGAGATCGTATTTAAAGCGATCCCAACGGATTTCATGGCTAATTGAGTTTAGTACTTAGTTAACTTTGTTAAGTTTCTAAAGGATTTAATCCTACGTGATTTCTGGTCGAGGTGGTACTCAGGCCTTTGGAGTTTGTATATAAAGTAATCCAAGTTATACCACTTAGCTAGTTTAAGATAGTGTCTAGGGTGAAAGTTCTTAGAAAAATTGGAAGATCAAGGTGATGAAGGGTGAGATTTGTGAAGGAAATGAGTTCAAAGGCGGCTCTAGACTTTGGGATTCAGTTCTGACAAGTTAATGAGGTATTACAATCGACCCATTGCCTAAGGTCATCTAATCCCAGGTTGGCAAAAATCCGGGGCGTTACACCCACAGTCTAAAATTGCTTGTGAACCCATTTCCTTCACAAATCCCACCCTTCACCACCTTGTTCATTCAATTTTTCTAAGTACTGTCACCCTAAACACTATCTTAAACTAGCTAAGTAGTATAACTTAGATCACTTTATATACAAACTACAAAGGACTAAATACCACCTTAGACAGAAATCTTATAAGACTAAATCCTTTAGAAATGAGACAAAGTAACTAAGTACTAAACTAGATTAGCTACGAAATCCGCTTGATCCACTTTAAATACGATCTGCAAGACCTAAAACTTGTAGAATCATTGACGCTAGGTTAGCCGAAAATCTAGGATCAATCTCATTACCCGGTTGCTCTCGGGACCATCTCAAAACTCCGTATCAAGTCTGGACAGCACATTGGGAGTCCGAATAATGCGAGGTTAAGGAATTAGGACCGCCTTGTTGGGCTTGACAACCATCTCGGAAATCAAATCCAGACAGTGTCCCACGGCAGTTCGCTTGAGTCCGGAGCGTGAGAGGGTGAGAACACTTGTTTTCTTTACAAAATAAATCTCAAATAGTAATCTGAGACTTGTCGATTGTGGGTCAGTATTAAGTAACCTGACTGTCCGAATCAGGGCAAATTATAACCTCGGATCAGGAAAAATTTCATAAACATATCCATGTACTTAGAATCTTCAATCAAGATCCACTGACCGTTGAACTGAAACTGGGCCGCCACGCGTGATATGAGAAGCCGACTGGAATGAAAACTCAACTAAACCTAGATCCTGTGTTAGTGAGCTTAAGTTCGACCTTTGGCTCAAGGGGGGCTGCTAGAAGTCCTCCGTTGAGCTGGAAAAGTGTCGCTTTGGTTATAACCTAAATATACCTTGACCATAAGTCTATTTTAGTGAGTTTTTAGGCTATATAAGGACCTTAGAACTCTCTCTCTCTCTCAGCCATACGAATTTGAGATTGAGAGAGAGAAAAGAGAGAGAAAGTGTGGGACATGTGGGAGCATCTCCCTGCCTTGCTTCCCTGCTGCTATTAGTGCTTAACCACTCCATTTCAATCGTTTTTCCTCCGATTTCGGCTCTGTTTCTAGGTAAGAAACCCTAACCCTAACCTGATTTGGGGTGTTAATAGTTGTATGTTACGAAATAGCTAACCTAAAGCATCCTATAGGTTGCCAAATCATCGTAAGCGAAAGCCTAGCAAACCTACCGACCTCGTTACGATTCTACGATAAAAGGTGCGGACTTTAGGTGTATAGGTTATGGTTTTCAATGCTTTCAATGTTAGATAATGATAGATTCATGATCTGCATGCAATTGCACATGTACAAAGTGTTGTCTGTTTTCCGTTTTGATTAAAGATGAAGAATATGAAATTTTATATACTCTAGGTATTTGTAGAAAGTACTGTATATGTATAAAATTTGGAAATGGGTTTGCCATGATTATTTTCTGTATGAATATATTATATATGGATAAAATACTTATTTGGCGAAAGGATTCGTCATAATACATGATTTGCTAAAATACACCATGTATGTAGAAATAATGTATTCTAGAAAGTACCGTATACGTATAATTTTTGGAGATGTGTTTACCATGATTATTTGCTGTATGAATATATTATATATGAATAAAATACTTATTTGGCGAAAGGATTCACCATAATACATGATTTGCTAATATACACTATGTTTGTAGAAATAGTGTATTCTAGAAAGTACCATATACGTATAAATTTTGGAGATGTGTTTGCCATGATTATTTGTTGTATGAATATATTATATATGCATAAAATACTTGCTTGGCGAATGGACTCGCCCTGGTATATGTTTTGCTAATATACACTATGTATGTTGTAATAGTGTATTCTAAGTGTTTGTGAAAATGCTTGTGAGAGTAAGTGTTTGGATGATGGTGCCTTAGGTAAGTGTTGAGATGGGATTCTCGACTACCTTAGAGACGTGTATGATTTCCTTCAAGTAAGTTATTTAGTTTAATCGCTTACTATTTTATGAAACGTATGTGTTTGGATTTCCTGTTTGCATTATGTTTTATAACATGCTTGTTAATATGTTTGAATTACTTGTTTCTTTAATTCTGCTTTGATTACTTCACATGTTTAAATTGTATTCCATAAATCTGTGAAGGGTGATGGGGGAGTGGTGCAACGTTTCCGAGCAACAGTCCTGGCAGCCCTAAACGGACAATATTAGATATTTGATTGTATGATTTGAAATCTTGATCTATTACTGCTTTAACTATTCTGTAATTGATTGTGTTTGGGGCTATGATTATAGCCCAGGCTATCAGTAATGGGATCGAATTCCTGGCTGAGATTCATTCGCCACATTGGACGTGTTTGACGAACCCGAGTCGTGCGTTACTTGTTGGCAGTGGTTAGGCCACACGAAGTGCTTATGCACTTCATGTCGTACAACTCAACGGGCGCTCGTGCTAGTCGAGCTCGTCAAGTAACCCGATCTGTCTAATGTGTGTTCACCATGTTTGGACGCTATTGCTTGAACCTAGGGTACCAAACTTACCAGTGAAATCTTGTTAACCATGGTACCTCAATCCGCTAAGACTCATGAGCCGGGCATGGTGGTATGGGACACCGTGGTCGAGCTGTCGGCCTACGCTGGGGCCATGTGCCTCCCCGTAGTGACCATTGAGTAACCAGACTCGTGAGCCTATTATGGTGGTATGGGACACTATATTAGAGCTGTCGGCCTACACTGGCATAGCCTGGCTGTGGTCCTCGGTCGGGTTGCATTTGGGTCCCATTGTCAATAAGTGGACTGGTCAGGCTTTGAAAATAGACTGCCAATTGGTAGGACGTTAGTGGAGTGACCTCGAGCATACTCTAAAATCTGTGATTGGCAATGAGCCCTTCGCAGTAACTAGAGTCTGAGTTGAGCCGAGTACGGTGAGACCTGTTTTCGAGCTGACGGCCAGCGATTGAGCCGAGTATGGTGAGACTTGTATTCGAGCTGACAGCCAGCAATTGACCCGCATATGGTGAGATCTGTATCCGTGCTGATGGGTGACGAGCCCTTTGCGATGCCTTCGCGATGCCTCTCGAACCATAATATTGTATGAGATTATCTAGGTTTGACGACCCTTGAATGGATCATGTTTGGGAATGATACAAGGGAGGTACCTTAGTTTTCCAATCCTACTGTTTGAAATTGACTAATAATAACTTGGTAATCATGCTCATCATAGCATTGCATGTGCTTAGAAGATGTGGAGCATTGAGGGATGAAAGCATTCGCGAACGTAAGATGGTGTCGCATGAGGGTGGTTTGGTAAGGGCATACATCATGTCATTTCATACTCGCATTAAATAAGAGTAGTTAGAATTGTTTGATTGTACTGCTTTATCATTACTGCTTGACTGAATTGATAACATGTTAACCTATGATTTATTGTTCCACTGAGTTGGCCACTCATTACCATATTACGGGACGGTAGTTTAAAACACCCACCAGACCCTGTATCAGATGCAGGTATCACTGGAGCACAGGTGTCATGCCCTGAACTAGGAGACCAGGCTCACAAAATTCCTGATCGCCAAATCCGGCGCCGACAGCCTCCGTAGTACCCCATTCTCGGTTCCCGGTACCCATATACCAGGTTCCGATCCTGGGATGCTACAAGGAGGATTTCTAATAATCAATTTGATTTGTGATGAGCATAACCCACGAACAATAACCACAAGAACACCATCACAAAATCCACTATGATAAAAAAACTTTTGAGTATAAGGCGTGTGAAGGGAAATACAATATACTGAAAATGACAAAAACTCCAAAAGCTCGGCTGCACACTCCAACTGCGGCGAGACTACGGCTGCGTCCTGGCGTCACCTGCACACATCAATCATGCATAAGCTTATAGAAAGCTTAGAGGGTAGTGTAAGTGTGTGCGTAATATGAGCGTGCTCAGAATGCATGGTCAGAGTAATGCAGAAACATGCTGATGAGTACATGAATGCAGTCAGCCGTACCAAGGCTATGCGGTGCAAGATATGAATACTATCGGCCATGTCAAGGCCATGCGATGCATAGTGCAAGTCAAGCATGCCAATCCACCTCCACATATCAATGCAGCTCCTCACTAGAGCATCAAATCAGTACGGTTCTTAATTTAGATAATCACCGGGGTCTAGTACACTCTACACCAGCTTGCGGTCCCTATCCGAACGCACAACTGGGAGAGCGGAAGAGACCTCACTATCCGCCTGCCAATATCGGGCCCGACTCGTCGATAGCGGACCTATTCCTCAAGCTGGTCAAACTCAACCTATAAATCGCCTCCTCACTCAAGCGGGTAAGGTCACACCCCTTTCCAACCGACCAAGACACAGTGGGAGACGCGACCTACTGGTATACTGCCCTCGCGCGCTCATGTATTCACTCGGTCTCGACGTTGGAGTCATCCTCTGATACCATCGAGTTTAGAAATTTTCACCTAGGGATATTTATGGCTCCCGTATGCTAGAACCAAACATTTCCAGTATTCAATCCAGCCACCCACGATGTGTCTCTGGAGGCTATGGCTCTGGTGTCGCTAGGGCATATAGTAACTACAATCACACAATGCAAGTGCATGAGTCACACTACCAGTCATGCAACAGTCTTGCATAAACCATGCGCTCATGTAGAGCAACTCCTCCTATCAGGGTGCCCATAAACAGTTCACCTGAAGGCATATGCTATGATCGGTCACTTCTCATATCAATCATACATATGATGCGTATGATAATGAATCATGGAACTGTGCTAAACATGTTGTAAAGTAATGAGCTATCCTCTCAATGAAGATGGGCCCAGATGGCCTACATGAAACAAGTACGGGCCTGTCAGTGGCCTTAGGGAGACTTATAATGTGGATATCTAACCAACATTACTCGTACAATGTGGACGTCAAACCAACATTGTCCCCAAGGCTCGGCTCGCCTTAAGTACCATTAAATAAATCATGGTGGAATCACACATTACAATGTGCCTTAGGTACATCCCACTGGGCCTCAAATACATCAAATGGGTCGTATCTCATGGGCCTTATATTCATAAAGTGGGCCACCTCAATGAGCCTCACCAATGGGCCTTAGGTTCATTGCAATGGGCCATCACCCATGGGCCTTAGAATGCATTAAAATGAGCCCAATCACATAAGCTTTATGTGTATCAAACGGGCCTAATCAAATAGGCCCTATACATCTCAAAGTGGGCCTCAACAATGGGCCTATATACATGCCAAGATGGGCCTAAATACATGGGCCCATATGCATCCAAGTGGGCCACATGTGAGGCCTGCCGTAATGTTTATTTTCCTATCCAATCTGTTGGTAAGGTCACATGAATAGGGGGCCCACCAAAATGTCGATTTTCTAACCAACTTATTGATATGGTCACATGGACCAAGGGGGCCCACTGTAACATTTTATTTATTTATTTATTTATTTATTTTTATTATTTTTTAATTTTAACGGTGGGTATTCATTCAACACTGTCGCCTGCACTGTGGGCCAACACACATCATGGTGGGGCCGTGCACACACATCACGGTGGGGCCAGGGTAGGGCCCACTGTAATGTTTATTTACCAACCAACCTACTGAAAAGGTTGCGTGGGCAGGGGCCCACTATAATGTTTATTTTCACTAACCTGTTGATATGGTCAGTAGACCAAGGAGCCCATCGTGATGTGGTCCACAAATCCAGCCCACACATTATGTACCCCATACTGACGGTCCAGACCAAGTTTCAGCCTTATCCAAACTTCGGGTAGGCCCCATCAAATGGTTTTATATGTTTTAGGCATGTCTTCACATGGTTTAAGATGGTATGGCCCACCTGAGATCCGTATACGGCTGATTTTTGGGATACCCCATAATTTAAAGGGGAACCATCAAATACATGGTGCTGATGGTCGAAATGTACCATGGTGGGGCCCACAGCTGGGCCGTGAGGCCTAGCCCGTCCGTCCGCCAACGTCCGTCAGCAGCAGCAGTAGCGCTGCTGCTCCTTCTCCATTTTTTTTTTCTTTTTTTTTTGTCTAGGTGGGACCCACATTAACAAGATCTGCCCCATCCATTGTATGTGTCCCATAATATTAGGGGTCCAAACCAAGTTTCAGGTGGGTCCAAGTTTCATGTGGACCCCAGCAGTCATTTTCCCAAGTTTTAACGTAAGATACTAGTATTCTCAACGCCACAGCCCGCCGAAAAATGGGATCAACTTCATTTTTCTGCTCAACGTCTAAAATGAGCTGGAGAACAGAATGAACAGCGTGAATCAGCCCCATACATTAAGGTGGGGCCTATATGAGTGGCCAACCCCAAAAGCACTACCCTTTTTTTTGTTAGCTTGTTAGTACACCACCATGTCAGTACACGCACTCCATGTTAGCCTTTGCTCACGTCCAGCGTATCTGGACGCTGGAGGGCACAAATATCATGGTGGGTCCCACATGTACATGGACATGCTCATCAAGGTGGGTCCTACATGTTCGTGGCCCACTATGCATATAAATATTAATAAAATATTATAATATATCATATAATCTAAATAGGTGGTAGATCTCTCCTAAAATGAGGTGGGCCACCCCATTTGATGGATGGAGTAGATTTAACATATTGGTGGGGCCCACTTCATTCTAAGGAAGAGAGAAAGAGAGGGAAAGAGAGAGAAAGAGAGAGAAATAGAGAAAGATCGATGGAGTAGAGGGACCACACCACTATGGGTCCCTCTCTAATCACAAATACATACATCAAGGTGGATCCCATTATTTATGGGCCCCTTTAATAGAAATCAACGGTGGATCACCCACCTCTTATACTCCCCCTTGCTCCTTAAGCCTCCTTAGCTCCTAGCCTCCACTTTCAATGGTGGTTGATGATGATCCAACGGTTGAGATGGGAGATGTGAGAGTAGGGGAAAGTGGGCCACACTTGGCTTTGGGGAAGGGCTTGGACGTATGAAATTTTGTTGCTTGGAGAGATTTGAGAAAAATGAGGGAGAGAGAGAAGTGATGGGAGATATGGATGGAAGGGATGGGTGGAGTGGTTGTAATAAATGGGGATGGGTTAAGTTGAAAAATGGATAAAGGAGGGATGGTGAGTGGGGAGAGAGAGTGTACTTATGGTAAGGGATGAGTGGTCATGTGTACTTGTTGTTGGGTGAGGTGGCATGGAGGTAAGGTGGTGTACTTGACTTGATTGATGGGACATCTCGTAGAGATTCCTTCATAATTCACAACGTGCGGTGTTTCTTCGGAATGAACGTATACTGGCAACTTCCCACCTAGGTATCAATTCGGTGCACAAGTCGCGGCATTAGAACTGCGACAACGGTGCTATCGTCAAGGTACGAGTTTTGGATCTAGCCACCTTCGGTAGGCAGGACTCAACTTAAGATCGCATGCAACGTTAGATATGAGTCAAGAATTGCCAGAATTCAACCAGAAGGATTGCGAAAACTGACGGAACAGTACGGTCTATGATATGGGTCTTACAACAGGAGACTGAGCCCTACTTCTATGACGATCAGGAGTTCTCCTACATGTAGTTCGTTAGAGGCTTCGCATAGGCTGTCCAGTGCTACGGGGCTACAGGGTTGATAATTTCAGTTATACTATTTTGACATTTTGATTCAGAACCAACATGTATATATACGGTGACTCAGTTAGTGTTCATACTCTGGAGATCGAGAATGTTTTGTTTTATATATATTTATATACACCTTTCAGTCTTCCGCTTACGTTTTATACATGGATCTGGAGTATGAATTACTATTTTGGTAGAATCTCACTCATGTTTATTGTACTAATACAGACAACATTTAATCATCATTATCTATGTTGCATAAGTGATGTTCTGGAACTCGAGAGTTGAGTTACTACTTGACCCTCCATTTTTTGGGATATTACAGTTGGTATCAGAGCATGATTTGGATTAAACCGGACCTGGGTTATGGTCACATGATGCACTCTGACTTAGGAGGGAGCGACGGAACATAGAAACTGACTTAGGATTTTCTAAATTCGCTGAATGGCGAAACCGACCGAAATCGACTGCTGAGATTGGGCCCGTACACACCCATGATCACGCGAAACGATCCCGAATCATTTTTAGGTCATCTATTGATGAGTCTAAATCACAATCCAGCTCATCCCAACCGTTGAAAATCGATAGAATATGGGATAAACATGATGAGGATAACTACCCCGAATCCTCGGAGCTTCTCTAGACTCCTCACAGAGACTTCTCCAATCTACGAGAAAAGAAAGCAGGAAATAGAAATAAATTCTAATAAATTCAAAATTGATTAATGAATGACAAAAAAAATGAGTTCACAACCCTTTAAATAGGGATACCAAGTAATGGGAAAGAAATCAGAAATAAACTACAACTAAAACTCCTAAAATTCACGACTTACTATAAGGTCGTGATGTTTACTAGTGCGCAAGGTTTTCGGCCAAAAATAGTAAGTGTCCTATCTGGCTTTACCAAACCGTTCTCCTAATTATTCTAAGCTCTTTTCATGTTGGGCGCAACTCCTAAAACCCAACGGATGAAGACTAATCAAACTAAAACTACTATTTATAGTAAAGATGAAATTGAAACAGGGAAACGACCATCGATACAGGTTTTTTTCGCAATTTCGGGCAGTGCAACCTGACGTAACGGGGTTGGTTGACTTCATTAGCACGTTTTAACCAAAATCATATATTTTACATCGTATAACTCATTCTAGATTGCAAGATACGTCCGAAATTGCCCGAAACTACCCAAAATTGAGCGAATCGGGGTCAGGGGCATACCCACGTTAATCTAGGGGTATCCAGGATGGGACACAGGGTTTTTTGGGGCCTAGGGGATAGGAGGATCTCGTTCATGGGGTGGAACCTCAAAATCCAGACAGTTGGTCGGCGAGGCCTCCCCGGAATTTGGGCTGGGCTAAGCCCGCGGCTCGGGCCGATCCTCTTTGGGGGTCTAATAAACCCCCTCATACACCTCCCGTCCATTTCCAATCTCCCAAACCCATACTTCCTTCACAAACCTCCCCTTCAAGCCATTTTTCCCTCTACGCTTGCTATTTTCTCTTCAAAATCACCACTCTAATCATCCCCTTTCTCATTTTTAACCATACCTCACCCATTCCCATCGTCCACAGCAGTCCCTTCCTCCCTACCCTCTCTGTTTCTCGTGTTTGAGCTCTCACACCCCCATTTGAAGCTCAAAATCGTGTGAACTCCTTAAGCCATCCTACCTCTCCATTTTCCATCTTCAATCACTGTCTTTTAGGCCTTCACAGTCCCTGTTGAGGTTCAAACTCGTGGAGAACAAAAAACTCCAGCCCCCCATTTCCCCTTATCCTCATTTTCCATGGCTCTATCCGAGCTTGTACGGCCATTTTCTTGGAGGCCTAATCATCCATACTATGTTTAGAATGTAGGCAGTTAAATGTAAATCTCGTATTTTCCTTTCAAATTATACTTAAAAATTCCTCATCCTGGGATTTGGAAATCCCATCTCACACTTTTCCAACACTAGGCTCATTTTTCAAAGCCTATAAAATTAATCCCCACCCACCCTCCTGCCAAACAAGCCACTCCCAATCCCGAGGTGGGATTAGTAATACAGTCTCATTTAATTCAACTTAAGACCACTGGCCAAATAGGCCCTTGGAGTTTTGGACCTAGAGCGGTGCTCCTAGATTTTGACAGACATGACCATATAGGAAATCCAACAAATTTATAATGTGAACTTTAGGACCCTCTTAGTTGGAATGAGCATATGTGCAATGCTCAAGCGTCAAGTACAGACAACTCAGTTCCAATTAGACAACTTTGGCCCTAAGTGATTAAACTCTTCCTCGTATTGGAAATGATGTGAAATCAACTAGCGTATGAGCATAGACTTTAGACTACACCTATGGATTTCCACTACTCCTAAATTAAGACTAGACTACCGGTTACATTAGAGAATGCCAGAGACCGATAGATGCAGTTAGGTTAAATTAATACACCTCTTTGATCTGGGTAGCACAGCGAAAGTGTGGTGGACCCTACCCCACTGGTCCAGGATCGAAACTGTGCTCGTTGAATACGAACATTATAGAAGCCTGTTCTATTATGAGAAACCATTTTAGGATGATCTAGTAAGATTTGATTCACCATTTCCTTGGACATAGATAATAACAAGGACTCTCTTAGACCAATGGGCAACCTTAGTAATAAGACAAGTTGAGCCTTTCAATGATGGACATTCCTTACGTTTTTAAAGTGATCGGACTACGGAGTTACCGAAATATACAACTGCGAAACCTTCGCGGCTTGACCCAATTCTCAATCCTGGGAGACTACCAATGGACTCACTGCTTGGCCGAGCAGAAGACCAGGATCCACCAGGATTCAGAAGGGATACGATGAGCTTTCTACCCTGGCTCGGTAGATGATCGATGTATCGGGATCAAGCCCACTATAACCGTCTCTCCGTGTTGGTCAAACAATGAAAACAACTAACTTACTCTAACTAGTTGGGAATCGAAATCAAGACTCCGAAGAGGTAAAGAAATAAATTGTAGCAAATCATCAGGGTATGAGAAATGGATAAAGAAATAAGGTTTAAGGGGGGTAGACTAAAATGAAGCAGGCTAGTATATACCCTACCACGCGTAGAAAACGTGAAATCAATAAAACTCAGGCAAAGAAATAATTAAATATTTCCTTATTACCCTTAGGCAATTTCGGGGACAAAATTTTGTTTTATGGGGGGTAGATTGTAACATCCCGGACTTTTGCCAACCTAGGATCAGACGTCCTTAAGCAATGGGTCGCTCCTAATGCCTTATTAACTTGTCAGAACTCTATCCCACAGTCAAAATCGCTTGTGAACCCATTTCCTTCACAAATCCCACCCTTCACCACCTTGTTCTTTCATTTTTTTCTAAGTACTTTCACCCTAGACACTATCTTAAACTAGCTAAGTAGTATAACTTAGATCACTTTATATACAAACTACAAAGGACTAAGTACCACCTCAGACAGAAATCTTATAGGACTAAATCCTTTAGAAATGAGACAAAGTAACTAAGTGCTAAACTAGATTAGCTACGAAATCCGCTTGATCTACTTTAAATACGATTTACAAGACCTAAAACTTGTAGAATCATTGACGCTAGGTTACCCTAAAATCTAGGACCAATCTCATTACCCAGCTGCTCTCGGGAGCATCTCGAAACTCCATATCAGGTCTGGACCGCACATCGGGAGTCCGAATAATACGAGGTTAAGGAATTAGGACCGCCTCGCTGGGCTTGACAACCATCTCGGAAATCAAATCCAGACAGTGTCCCACGGCTGTTCGCTTGAGTCCGGAGCGTGAGAGGGTGAGAACACTTATTTTCTTTACAAAATAAATATCTCAAATAGTAATCTGAGACTTGTCGATTGCGGGTCAGTATTAAGCAACTTGACCGTCCGAATCAGGCCAAATTACACCCTCGGATCAGGAAAAATTTCATAAACATATCTATGTACTTAGAATCTCCGATCGAGATTCATTGACCGTTGAACTGAAACTGGTCCGCCACACGTGATCTGAGAAGCCGACTGGAATGAAAACTTAACTAAACCTAGATCCTGTGTTAGTGAGCTTAAGTCCGACCTTTGGCTCAAGGGGGGCTGCTAGAAGTCCTCTGTTGAGCTGGATAAGTGTCGCTTTGGTTATAACCTAAGTATACCTTGACCATAAGTCTATTTTAGTGAGTTTTTAGGCTATATAAGGACATTAGAACTCTCTCTCTCACAGCCATACGAATTTGAGATTGAGAGAGAGAGAAAAGAGAGAGAAAGTGTGGGACATGTGGGAGCATCTCCCTGTCTTGCTTCCTTACTGCTATTAGTGCTTAACCACTCCATTCAAATCGCTTTCCCGGCGAGTTCGGCTCCGTTTCTAGGTAAAAAAACCTAACCCTAACCTGATTTGGGGTGTTGATAGTTGTATGTTATGAAATAGCTAACCTAAAGCATCCTATAGGTTGCAAAATCATCGTAGGTGAAAGCCTAGCAAACCTACCGAACTCGTTACGATTCTACGACAAAAGGTGCAGACTTTAGGTGTATAGGTTATGGTTTTCAATGCTTTCAATGTCAGATAATGATAGATTCATGATCTACATGCAATTGTACATGTACAAAGTGTTATCTGTTTTCCATTTCATTTAAAGATGAAGAATATGAAATTTTACATACTCTACGTATTTGTAGAAAGTACCGTATACGTATAAATTTTAGAAATGGGTTTGCCATGATTATTTGTTGTATGAATATATTATATATGGATAAAATACTTATTTGGTGAAAGGATTCGCCATAATACATGATTTGCTAATATACACTATGTATGTAGAAATAGTGTATTCAAGAAAGTACCGTATACGTATAAATTTTGGAGATGTGTTTGCCATGATTATTTGTTGTATAAATATATTATATATGGATAAAATACTTATTTGGCGAAAGGATTCGCCATAATACATGATTTGCTAATATACACTATGTATGTAGAAATAGTGTATTCTAGAAAGTACCATATACGTATAAATTTTGGAGATGTGTTTGCCAAGATTATTTGTTTTATGAATATATTATATATGCGTAAAATACTTGCTTGGCGAAATGACTCGCCCTAGTATATGTTTTGCTAATATACACTATATATGTTGTAACAGTGTATTTTAAGTGTTTGGATGATGGTGCCTTAGGTAGGTGTTGAGATGGGATTCTCAACTACCTTAGATACGTGTATGATTTCCTTCATGTAAGTTATGTAGTTTAATCGCTAACTATTTTATGAAACGTATGTGCTTGGATTTCCTGTTTGCATTGTGTTTTATAACATGCTTGTTAATATGTTTGAATTACTTATTTATTTAATTCTGCTCTGATTACTTCACATGTTTAAATTGTATTCCATAAATCTATGAAGGGCGATTGGGGAGTGGTGCTACGTTTCTAAGCAATAGCCCTAGCAGCCCTAAACGGACAATATTGGATATTTGATTGTATGATTTGAAATCTTGATCTATTACTGCTTTAACTATTCTGTAATTGATTGTGTTTAGGGCTATGATTATAACCCAGGCTATCAGTAATGGGATCGAATTCCTGGCTGAGATTCATTCACCACATTGGACGTGTTTGACGAACCCGAGTCGTGCATTACTTGTTGGCAGTGGTTAGGCCACACGAAGTGCTTATGAACTTCATGTCGTACAACTCAACGGGCGCTCGTGCTAGTCGAGCTCGTCAAGTAACCCGATCTGTCTAATGTGTGTTCACCATGTTTGGACGCTACTGCTTGAACCTAGGGTACCAAACTTACCAGTGAAATCCTGTTAACCATGGTACCTCGATCCGCTAAGACTCATGAGCCGGGCATGGTGGTATGGGACACCGTGGTCGAGCTGTCGGCCTACGCTGGGGCCATGTGCCTCCCCGTAGTGACCATTGAGCAACCAGACTCGTGAGCCGATTATGGTGGTATGGGACACTATATTAGAGCTGTCAGCCTACACTGGCATAGCCTGGCTGTGGTCCTCGGTCGGGTTGCATTTAGGTCCCATTGTCAATAAGTTGACTGGTCGGGCTTTGAAAATAGACTGCCAATTAGTAGGACGTTAGTGGAGTGACCTCGAGCATACTCTAAAATCTATGATTGGCAATGAGCCCTTCGCAGTAACTAGAGTCTGACTTGAGCCGAGTACGGTGAGACCTGTTTTCGAGCTGATGGCCAGCGGTTGAGCCGAGTATGGTGAGACTTGTATTCGAGCTGACAGCCAGCAATTGACCCGCATATAGTGAGATCTGTATCCGTGCTGATGGGTGACGAGCCCTTTGCGATGCCTTCGCGATGCCTCTCGAACCATAATATTGTATGAGATTATCTAGGTTTGACGACCCTTGAATGGATCATGTTTGGGAATGATACAAGGGAGGTGCCTTAGTTTTCCAATCCTGCTGTTTGAAATTGACTAATAATAACTCGGTAATCATGCTCATCATAGCATTGCATGTGCCTGGAAGATGTGGAGCACTGAGGGATGAACGCATTTGCGAACGTAAGATGGTGTCGCATGAGGGTGGTTTGGCAAGGGCATACATCATGTCATTTCATACTCGCATTAAATAAGAGTAGTTAGAATTATTTGATTGTATTGCTTTATCATTACTGCTTGACTAAATTGATAACATGTTAACCTATGCTTTATTGTTCCACTGAGTTGGCCACTCATTCACACGTTCCAGGACGGTGTTTTAAAACACCCACTAGACCCTGTATCAGTGCAGATATCACTGGAGCACAGGAGACTAAGCCCTACTTCTATGATGATCAGGAGGAGTTCTCCTACATGCAGTTCGCTTTAGGCTTCGCATAGGCCGTCCAGTGCTACGGGGCTACAGGGTTGATAATTTCAGTTGTACTATTTTGACATTTTGATTCAGAACCAACATGTATATTTACGGTGACTCAGTTAGTGTTCATACTCTGGAGATCGAGAATGTTTTGTTCTATATATATTTATATACACCTTTCAGTCTTCCGCTTACATTTTATACATGGATCTGGAGTATTGTCACGCCCCGAACTCGGAAACCGGGCTCACAAAATTCCCGATCGCCGAATCCGGCGCCGACAGCCTCAGTAGAACCCCATTCTCGGCTCCCAGCGCCCATACGCCAGGTTCCGATCCTGGGATGCTATAAGGAGGATTTCTAATAATCAATTTGATTCGTAATGAGCACAACCACATACATAACCCACGAACAATAACCACAAGAACACCATCACAAAGTCCACTATGAACAAAAGCCTTTGAGTACAAGGCGTAAGAAAGGGAAATACAAAAGAGTGCTAATAACAAAAACTCCAGAAGCTCGGCTGCACACTCCAACTGCGGTGAGACTACGGCTGCGTCCTGGCGTCACCTGCACGCATCAATCGTGCATAAGCTTATAGAAAGCTTAGAGGGTGGTGTTAGTGTGTGCGCAATATGAGCGTGCTCAGAATGCAGGGTCAGAGTAATGCGGAATCGTGCCAATGAGTACATGAATGCAGTCAGCCGTACCAAGGCTATGCAGTACAAGATATGAGTGTAATCGGTCATACTAAGACCATGCGATGCAAGATGCAGCTCAAGCATGCCAATCCTCATGTCAATACAATTATCAGTATGGATAATCACCGGGGTCTAGTACACTCTACGCCAGCTTGCCGTCCCTATCCGGACGCACAACTGGAAGAGCGAAAGAGACCCACTATCCGCCTGCTAATATCGGGCCCGGCTCGTCGATAGCGAACCGATTCCTCAAGCTGGTCAAACTCAACCTAGAAATTACCCCCTCACTCAGGCGGGTAAGGTCACACCCCTTTCCAACCGACCACGACACAGTGGGAGACGCGGCCTACTGGTATATGGCCCTCGCGCGCTCGTGTATCCACTTGGTCTCGACGTTGAAGTCATCCTCTGGTACCATCTGGTTTAGGGATTTTCACCCAAGGACATCTATGGCGCCCGTATGCTAGAACCAAACATTTTCGGTATCCAATCTAACCACCCACGATGTGTCTATGGAGGCTATGGCCCTGGTGTCGCTAGGGCATACAGTAACTACAATCACACAATGCAAGTGCATGAGTCACACTACCAGTCATGCAACAGTCCTGCGTAAACCATGCGCTCATGCAGGGCAACTCCGCCTATCAGGGAGCTCAGAATACCTGCCCGAAGGCATATGCTATGATCAGTCACCGCTCATCTCAAGCATGCATATGATGCGTATGATCATGAATCATGGAGTAGCACTATACTTATGGTATGATAATGGGAGTTACTCAAAGTGAGGATGGGCCTAAACAGACTGCAGAGTACAAGTATGGGCCTATCAGTGGGTCTTAAGGAGTGTGACAATGCGGACATTTAACCAACATTATCCTTACAATGTGGACGTCAAACCAACATTGTTCCCAAGGCATAGTCCGCTATAAAGTACCATTACATAAACCATAGGGAATCACACATTGCAATGGACCAATATACATCTCATTAGGCCTCAACCCATAGTCTTCAGATACATCAAATGGGCCGTCTCATATGGGCCTCTCATAAATCAAGTGGGCCGCATTAGTAGGCCTTATGATCATTGCAATGGGCCATATCCCATGGGCCTTATGTACATCAAGGTGGGCCTCAACAATGGCCATAAATACACCAATATGGGCCCCATATATGTACCAAGGTGGGCCGAATCATATGTATCAAATGAGCCAATCCACCATTAAAATTCCTAAGGCCCACCATTATATATATATATATATCTCATCTATCTGATCAGAAAGTCTACTAAATAAATCTGCCTAGTTTTCAGTCTCATGCCTTGAAATGATTTTATAAAAAAGGGGTTGGACGGCTTGGATGCAACACTTGCATCATGGTTGGGGGTCTACGAAGGCCCACCAATATATATATATTTATGTATAATATGATATATTATAATACATATATATATATATACATACACACACACGCAAGCACCACACACACGCACACACACACGCACACACACACACACACCCGCACGCACACACATGCACGCACACACCCACCGCCGCACCCACCGTCCCCTGGACGGTGGGAATACAACACATATATCATGGTGGGCTCCACCGTCCAGGCGGACGGTGGAGGAGAAATACATACATCACTGTGGGTCCCATGTGGGGCCCACCATGGCGTTTATCTTCCATCCACTCCGTTCATAAGGTCACACAGACCTGAAAGAAGTGGAAAAACAAATTTCAGCTTGATCTGAAGCTTTTTGTGGACCCAGAAAGGGTTTCAACGGTAGAGTTCAATTCCCACTGTTTCTTGTAATGTGGGCCACCCGAGATCTGGATTGGCCTGATTTTTGGAGGGGGGCCACGTCAGGCAGTGGCCCACCAAATGGGAGGTGTGGATACAAAATGTACATCATAGTGGGGCCCACGGCTAGGGCCGTGGGTGAATAAAATACATGCATCACGTTGGGCTCCACCGTCCACTGGACGGTGGGGGATAAAATACGTACATCACTGTGGGTCCTATGTGGGGCCCACCATAACATTTGCTTTCCATCCAACCCGTTCAAAGGGTCACACAGACCCAGATGAAGGGTGAAAACAAATTTCAGCTTGATCTGAAACTCCCGTGGCCCCAAAAAGGATTTCAATGGCAGAGTTCAATCACTGCTGCTTCCTACGGTGTGGGCCTCCTGAGCCATGGGTGTTGCTGAAACTTGGAGGGGGCCTAAGTCAGGCAGTGGCCCACCTAATTAACGGATTAAATTTCAAATAAACATCAAGGTGGGGCCCACGGCTGGAGCCGTGGGTTCCTGCTCGTTCACGCCAGGACGCCCAGCGTCCTCTCTCTCTCTTACTCTGACAGCAGCACAAATGCTGCTGTTGTGTTTTTTTTTTTTTTTTTTGAAAACTCCTTTTTTCTAAGGTTTTTCTCGTGTGGGGCCCGCAATAAGTGAATCCACCTCGACCGTTGGATCCCACGACCCATGAAAAACCCACGGAGTCCAATATTGGGTATTTTTCGGCGTGTAGAAGAACTCCAGGTGACTTTAAATGGTGATCATCAGTAATCTCAATGTTATGGCCCGCTTGATACTCGGATCAACCTCATTTTTCGGCTCAACGCCTAAAATGAGTTTCTAAATAGGGCGGACGGCTTGGATTGGATACAAACATCAAGGTGGGTCCGATACAAGTGGCCCACTTCCAATGCCTTGAAAAAGGCAATTATTTGTGTTTTTCAAAAACGCCCGGAGAGTCCCTGGACTCTCTCCCTTTCCTTTTCTTTTTTTTTTTTTTGTTTGGGCGTGCAATGCCCTTAAGGTGGGCCCTTCCTAGGTGGGCCACCACATGGTGAGGTGGTGTGATTACAATACATATGTAAAGTGGGCCCCACCGTTAGATGGTTTGGATCCAATACATGCTCCATTGTGGGGTCCATCAGGGTGGGCCATATGGCCATTTCATCACACAAAAAGGAAAAGAAAAGGAGGGAGAGAGAGAGAGAAAAGGTGGGACACACGTGTGATGGAGGGACCCCGACACTATGGGCCCTCCCTTGCATCCAATCATACATCAAATGACAATCAAGGTGGGCCATTGGCCACAACCTAGGGTCCAAAGTGAGATCCACACCATTGATCGGTGGGCCTCACTTGGCCCTAATTAAAAATATGAAAAACTACCCTATTAAAGCACCCACCGTCGATCTTCTTCGGTCCGTTGGAACGCCAACCTCCTTGTGCTCCTCTTTGACGGTGGAGATGGGAAATCAAGGGCTAGGATAAGGGATTTTTGAGAGAGAAAAGGTGGGCCACACAACTCATTTTATTTTTTGCACTTGGGGAGAGCTTGGACGTGAGCTCCCTTTTGGTTGCTTGGAGTTGTGTTGGGAAAGAGAAAGAGAAAGAGAGATAAGGAGAGAGAGTGATGGATGTGAGGTGAGTGATGGGTTGATGGATGTGGTACTTGACTAGGTATGGGTGTGTAAGAGAGAGGGTGAGAAAGGGTTGACTTTGGAGAGAGAAAGCATGGGTTGCTTGTACTTGACATTGAAGTGGTTGATTGATTGATGTGATTGATTGATTGATGGGATTGATTTGACATTGTGTAGAGATTCTCTCGGGATCGTAAAAGCGCGGCGTTTCTTCGAAATAAACGCCGGCCCGCATCTTCTGGTCAGGGTATCGGATCGGTGCGTGAGTTGCGGTGTTGGAACCGCGGCGATGGTGCGGTCGTAATGATATAGGTATCGGATTAAACCGACTCGAATCTAAAGGATACGACTTACGATCGATCGCAACGTCGATTATCAGTCGCGGATTGCCGGACTTCGACGGAAATGATCGCAGGATTCATCGGAACAGTACGAACTAGGATACGGGTCTTACAGCTCTCCCCACCTCATAAAAATTTCGTCCTCGAAATTTGCACTAATATCGCAACTAAACGTAACTCATAAGAGGATAAGGAACATAAAATCATGTATGATCAAAACACAGTACAACATACATCAAACATCAAAAGACGGGGATGACGCCCATGAATCTCAAGCTCTAACTCTCAAGATGCATCATCCATAAGCAATCTAGCAAGATGGTGTAGGGGCCAAGTCACATGAATCATCGATGACTGCTCCTGATGACTGAGGGTCCTGCTGAACGGCATAAAATCTGCCCTGGGCCCGCTGGGGAGGTGCAGGTCCCCTCTGAGGCCTCTGCTGCTGCGGGGGAGGTCCTGGAGGCTGGTGCTGCTGCTGAGGAGGCCTCGGTGGTGGAATCTGCTGTCGCTGATGCTGCGGAGGCTGTTGTGGTGCTCTTGGCTGCTGTGGTGGTCTCGGCTGCTGTGGAGGCTGCTGAGGTCGAGGACACTCCCACCTACGGTGTCCTATCCCACCGCATCCATAGCAAGTGTCAGGAAGCTGTCTCTGAGGTGGTGGTGCTGCTGGGGGTGCCGACGGTGCTACTGGTGCTCCGGCAGATGGGTGACTCCTAAACCTCTGCGGTCGTCGATGCTGCTGTGAGCTACTGGAGGGGGCCTGCCTCTTCTGACCCCTCCTCTGATCCCGGTCGCTCTGTCCACTGGCCCACTCGGCCTCATAGATCTGAGCCCTCCGCACTACCGCCTGGAAGGTCGAGAGCTCATGTCCAATAACACGGCCTCGAAGACCGTAACGTAAGCCGTTCTCGAAACGGCGGGCCTTTCGCCCCTCATCATCAACCATATATGGCGCAAACCTCGATAGCGCCACAAAACGGGCCGCGTATTGCACCACGGTCATGTTCCCCTGCACCAGAGTCTCGAACTCCAGTGCTCTCTGACGTCGAATGTGGTCAGGGAAGTACTGCTCCTCGAATCGGTCGATAAAGTCATCCCATGTCCAGACGTAATCGGGTCCTGCAACACGGGTAACAGAGGTCCACCAATGCTCTGCCTCACCCTGGAAAAGGAATACCGCTAACCGAACTCGATGCTGGGTCGTGCATGACATAATATCGAAGATCTTCTCCACATCAGAGCGCCATCTCTCAGCTGCTGTCGGATCTGGCTCGCCTTGGAAACGTGGAGGATCAAGCCATCTAAACTCACGTAGAAGAGCACTCGCACGCTCCTGCTCCGCTCGCTTTCCGGGTGAAACAATCGGGCATACGCCCCGCCCCAAGCGCAGCAGCGATCACCCATGCAACATCTGCTGGCCAGAATCGCGAGGCACTCACAGACACGGTCGGATCCGCACCGACATCAGGTGGAGGAACATCATCCTCAGGAAAGGAAGTAGGGATCTCAAGCGGTGGAACGGGAGGCGCAGGTGGTAAAGCTGGAGCCTTAGGTGGTGGAACGGGATCCTCAGGTGGTGGGACGGGAGTCGATCGGGTCACTCGCCTGCGTGGCATGTCCTATAAAAGGGATAAGGACGCTGATCAACTTCGAGAATCGTACGTTAGGGAAGTCAATCGGAAGGTTTCGCACTCGGAACCTAATCGCCTTAAACTCATAGTAAACATGTGATGCTGTCCTCGGTTATTCCCAAGTTATGCTCGATACCAACATCACGCCCACGCCCGAACTCGGAAACCGGCTCACAAAATTCCCGATCGCCGAATCCGGCCGAGACTCTCCAGTAGAACCCCATTCTCGGCTCCCAGCGCCCATACGCCAGGTTCCGATCCTGGGATTCTACAAGGAGGATTTCTAATAATCAATTTGATTCGTAATGAGCACAACAACATACATAACCCACGAACAATAACTACAAGAACACCATCACAAAGTCCACTATGAACAAAAGCCTTTGAGTACAAGGCGTAAGAAAGGGAAATACAAAATAGTGCTAATAACAAAAACTCCAGAAGCTCGGCTGCACACTCCAACTGCGGCGAGACTACGGCTGCGTCCTGGCGTCACCTGCACGCATCAATCGTGCATAAGCTTATAGAAAGCTTAGAGGGTGGTGTTAGTGTGTGAGCAATATGAGTGTGCTCAGAATGCAGGGTTAGAGTAATGCGGAATCGTGCCAATGAGTACATGAATGCAGTCAGCCGTACCAAGGCTATGCAGTACAAGATATGAGTGCAATCGGCCATACTAAGACCATGCGATGCAAGATGCAGCTCAAGCGTGCCAATCCTCATGTCAATACAGTTATCAGTCTGGATAATCACCGGGGTCTAGTACACTCTACGCCAGCTTGCCATCCCTATCCGGACGCACAACTGGAAGAGCGAAAGAGACCTCACTATCCGCCTGCCAATATCGGGCCCGGCTCGTCGATAGCGGACCGATTCCTCAAGCTGGTCAAACTCAACCTAGAAATTGCCCCCTCACTCAGGCGGGTAAGGTCACACCCCTTTCCAACCGACCACGACACAGTGGGAGACGCGGCCTACTGGTATATGGCCCTCGCACGCTCGTGTATCCACTCGGTCTCGACATTGAAGTCATCCTCTGGTACCATCGGGTTTAGGGATTTTCACCCAGGGACATCTATGGCGCCCGTATGCTAGAACCAAACATTTCCGGTATCCAATCTAGCCACCCACGATGTGTCTATGGAGGCTATGGCCCTGGTGTCGCTAGGGCATACAGTAACTACAATCACACAATGCAAGTGCATGAGTCACACTACCAGTCATGCAACAGTCCTACGTAAACCATGCGCTCATGCAGAGGCAACTCCGCCTATCGGGAGCCATGTAATATGCCGCCGAAGGCATATGCTATGATCAGTCACCGCTCATCTCAAGCATGCATATGATGCGTATGATCATGAATCATGGAGTAGCACTATACTTATGGTATGATAATGGGAGTTACTCAAAGTGAGGATGGGCCTAAACGGACTGCAGAGTACAAGTATGGGCCTATCAGTGGGTCTTAAGGAGTGTGACAATGCGGACATTTAACCAACATTATCCTTACAATGTGGACGTCAAACCAACATTGTTCCCAAGGCATAGCCCGCTATAAAGTACCATTACACAAACCATAGGGAATCACACATTGCAATGGACCAATATACATCTCATTAGGCCTCAACCCATAGTCTTCAGATACATCAAATGGGCCGTCTCATATGGGCCTCTCATAAATCAAGTGGGCCGCATTAGT
The DNA here is from genome assembly GCA_030180095.1 of Magnolia changhungtana. Taxonomy (NCBI): domain Eukaryota; kingdom Viridiplantae; phylum Streptophyta; class Magnoliopsida; order Magnoliales; family Magnoliaceae; genus Magnolia; species Magnolia changhungtana. The sequence continues at coordinate 402,214 of JASAUF010000660.1, forward strand.
AGGCCTTATGATCATTGCAATGGGCCATATCCCATGGGCCTTATGTACATCAAGGTGGGCCTCAACAACGGCCATAAATACACCAATATGGGCCCCATATATGTACCAAGGTGGGCCGAATCATATGTATCAAATGAGCCAATCCACCATTAAAATTCCTAAGGCCCACCATTATATATATATATATATATATATATATATATATATATATATATATCTCATCTATCTGATCAGAAAGTCTACTAAATAAATCTGCCTAGTTTTCAGTCTCATGCCTTGAAATGATTTTACAAAAAAGGGGTTGGACGGCTTGGATGCAACACTTGCATCATGGTTGGGGGTCTACGAAGGCCCACCAATATATATATATATTTATGTATAATATGATATATTATAATACATATATATATATACATACACACACACGCAAGCACCACACACACGCACACACACACACGCACACACACACACACCCGCACGCACACACATGCACGCACACACCCACCGCCGCACCCACCGTCCCCTGGACGGTGGGAATACAACACATATATCATGGTGGGCTCCACCGCCCAAAGCGGACGGTGGAGGAGAAACATACATACATCACTGTGGGTCCCATGTGGGGCCCACCATGGCGTTTATCTTCCATCCACTCCGTTCATAAGGTCACACAGACCTGAAAGAAGTGGAAAAACAAATTTCAGCTTGATCTGAAGCTTTTTGTGGACCCAGAAAGGGTTTCAACAGTAGAGTTCAATTCCCACTGTTTCTTGTAATGTGGGCCACCCGAGATCTGGATTGGCCTGATTTTTGGAGGGGGGCCACGTCAGGCAGTGGCCCACTAAATGGGAGGTGTGGATACAAAATGTACATCATGGTGGGGCCCACGGCTAGGGCCGTGGGTGAATAAAATACATGCATCACGTTGGGCTCCACCGTCCACTGGACGGTGGGGGATAAAATACGTACATCACTGTGGGTCCTATGTGGGGCCCACCATAACATTTGCTTTCCATCCAACCCGTTCAAAGGGTCACACAGACCCAGATGAAGGGTGAAAACAAATTTCAGCTTGATCTGAAACTCCCGTGGCCCCAAAAAGGATTTCAATGGCAGAGTTCAATCACTGCTGCTTCCTACGGTGTGGGCCTCCTGAGCCATGGGTGTTGCTGAAACTTGGAGGGGGCCTAAGTCAGGCAGTGGCCCACCTAATTAACGGATTAGATTTCAAATAAACATCAAGGTGGGGCCCACTACTGTGGAGCCGTGGGTTCCTGCTCGTTCACGCCAGGACGCCCAGCGTCCTCTCTCTCTCTTACTCGACAAAGAAGACAAATGTCATTTGTTGTGTTTTTTTGTTTTTTTTTTTTTGAAAACTCCTTTTTTCTAAGGTTTTCCTCATGTGGGGCCCGCAATAGGTGAATCCACCCCGACCGTTGGATCCCACGACCCATGAAAAACCCACGGAGTCCAATATTGGGTATTTTTCGGCGTGTAGAAGAACTCCAGGTGACTTTAAATGGTGATCATCAGTAATCTCAATGTTATGGCCCGCTTGATACTCGGATCAACCTCATTTTTCGGCTCAACGCCTAAAATGAGTTTCTAAATAGGATGGACGGCTTGGATTGGATACAAACATCAAGGTGGGTCCGATACAAGTGGCCCACTTCCAATGCCTTGAAAAAGGCAATTATTTGTGTTTTTCAAAAACGCCCGGAGAGTCCCTGGACTCTCTCCCTTTCCTTTTCTTTTTTTTTTTTTGTTTGGGCGTGCAATGCCCTTAAGGTGGGCCCTTCCTAGGTGGGCCACCACATGGTGAGGTGGTGTGATTACAATACATATGTAAAGTGGGCCCCACCATTAGATGGTTTGGATCCAATATATGCTCCATTGTGGGGTCCATCAGGGTGGGCCATATGGCCATTTCATCACACAAAAAGGAAAAGAAAAGGAGGGAGAGAGAGAGAAAAGGTGGGACACACGTGTGATGGAGGGACCCCGACACTATGGGCCCTCCCTTGCATCCAATCATACATCAAATGACAATCAAGTTGGGCCATTGGCCACAACCTAGGGTCCAAAGTGAGATCCACACCATTGATCGGTGGGCCTCACTTGGCCCTACTTAAAAATATGAAAAACTACCCTATTAAAGCACCCACCGTCGATCTTCTTCGGTCCGTTGGAACGCCAACCTCCTTGTGCTCCTCTTTGACGGTGGAGATGGGAAATCAAGGGCTAGGATAAGGGATTTTTGAGAGAGAAAAGGTGGGCCACACAACTCATTTTTTTTTTGCACTTGGGGAGAGCTTGGACGTGAGCTCCCTTTTGGTTGCTTGGAGTTGTGTTGGGAAAGAGAAAGAGAAAGAGAGATAATGAGAGAGAGTGATGGATGTGAGGTGAGTGATGGGTTGATGGATGTGGTACTTGACTAGGTATGGGTGTGTAAGAGAGAGGGTGAGAAAGGGTTGACTTTGGAGAGAGAAAGCATGGGTTGCTTGTACTTGACATTGAAGTGATTGATTGATTGATGTGATTGATTGATTGATGGGATTGATTTGACATTGTGTAGAGATTCTCTCGGGATCGTAAAAGCGCGGCGTTTCTTCGAAATAAACGCCGGCCCGCATCTTCTGGTCAGGGTATCGGATCGGTGCGTGAGTCGCGGTGTTGGAACCGCGGCGATGGTGCGGTCGTAATGATATAGGTATCGGATTAAACCGACTCGAATCTAAAGGATACGACTTACGATCGATCGCAACGTCGATTATCAGTCGCGGATTGCTGAACTTTGACGGAAATGATCGCAGGATTCATCGGAACAGTACGAACTAGGATACGGGTCTTACAAGTATGAATTACTGTTTTGGTAGAATCTCACTCATATTTAATGTACTAACACAGACAACATTTAATCATCATTATCTATGTTGCATAAGTGATGTTCTGGAACTCGAGAGTTAAGTTACTACTCGACCCTCGATTTTTCAGGATGTTACATAGGTTTAGGTTTAGGTTAGATTATAGGTTAAGGTTTAGGAAATTGAGTTTAGGTTATAGGTTTAGGTTTAGGTTAAGGTTTAGGTTTAGGTTATAGGTTATAGGTTTTGGGATTTGAGAATAGGTTTAGGTTAAGGTTATAAGTTTAGGTTTAGGAAATCGGGTTCGGGCTCAGGATCGGGTTTAGGTTTGGGTTTTCAAGTTTAGGTTTAAGTTTAGGTTAGGGAGTTGAGATTAGGATTGGGTGTAGGTTTAGGTTTAGGGATTTGAGAATACGTTAAAGTTTAGGTTTAGATATGGTTTAGGTTATAGGTTAAGCTTTAGGTTTAAGTTAAGGTTATAGGTTAGTTTTAGGTTTAGGTTATTGGTTGGTTTTATGTTTAGGTTATTGAACCTAGTATTATCTACTACATACTAGTAACATATAACCAATATTGGGGCACCGTACCATATGCTACAAGAATTTCATGTCCCCCTAAACAAGGTATCCTCCATTATACACACACACACACACACACACACACACACACACACACACACACACACATATATATATATATATTAAGTTCTTTATTTTCATTTAGATTCACAAATACATTTATCATCCATCTAAGAGTAAAAAGTCAAAGGAACGTACTGGTTTATCATCTATGTCATCACCATTGGGTTCGACCACCTTTTTAGCAAGCCAGCCCAATGTGAAACTATGAAATTTGAATTTGAGAAAATGTTAACAGGGAGATCAATTACCAAAAGACATGAGTAGATACAAAAGAACTCATCCAGCCCAAATCAAATAGACAAAAACCCAACATTTCCTCATTCTCACCCCTTAAGCAGATTTTCAAGAAGCAATGGTGAAAACAAAAGTAGGGGAAGATCCCAAATACCTGAAAAGTGTTGAGAAAAGAGATGAGCCCTTGAGAGGAGATTGAGCAAGATCTCAATGTTGAATTAGCTCCTTTATTTCTTTCTACATCTGCACAACAAATGGTCAAGTCATCTATATTTAGGCCATAGAAACTTTGGCTCTCTAAATGCCAAACAATTTTGAATCTAAAAATCAAAAATTGGATTTGGGCTTTGAATTTCTGCAGTTGATGACCTAGGAATTTAAAAACACAAAATGAAAGTTACCATTTTCTAGCATTGGAGAGCTAAATTCAAAGAAACAAAACAACCAAATGCCATTTCAAAGTCAACTTCCAGAAAGAAAGGAAAAAAGGAAAAGAAAAGAAAAATCCACTTGAGTTCTTTGGAATCCGTACCACAAAGCTTGAGTTGTGTTTCAAGATCATGGATCCCACATGAATAACCTCCACTACTGCCATCAGGCTGTTTATTAATCAACCGCCTCCTTTTCTTAGTCATCGTTTCTTCAAGAATTCAACTTAACAAACATAAAAATGCTATCAAATAGATCCCAAACCAACTTCGATTCAATGAAATAGTCAATGAAAACAGAGAATTTTGCATGAAAAAAAAAAACACTAAAAAATAAACCTTACATCATACTAATGAAGGTCCATTTGAGTTCCTAATCATGATGATGTCTAGTTGATGGAGCAGATACAAAATGCGAGTAAGCCACATAACAGGAAAAAACAAAAATGGAGAATGAACACCCACCATTGAAACATTTACGAGGACATATACATTTTGAACCAGGCTAGTATTTTTGTTTTCAATTTAGAAAAGAGGACATCTCAGAAATTTAGGTTGGTCCCAACCTGTCCAACCGGATTAGTTAGCCCGATATGAGGTCTGATCGATTGTGGATCCCAAATACATGGACTGTCCATGTGAGCACTGAGCACATGTACCTTATTCACATGTGTGCACCGTACAAGTCTATACATGGATCGTTTAGAATAAATAGGAAAGTCAGTTTCCTACTTCCATGCAAATTAGTTCATTTCCTGTAAGCATCTCCCAAGCAGACAATATTCCTTGGGAAATAATAGATAATACCATTCCATTATGCAATTGCAGAGAGTACCTGTAAGCATCTCCTCACACCACAAGTCAATCTGTCTATAAAGATCCACTCTGTGACTTGAAAGAAAAAAAAAAAAAAAAACAAATGAAATCATAGTTAAGATCTTTGAAAAGGTTCTTCCCAAGACCGCCAGTACCATATGTGTCTTCATAAGAGGAATCTTGTTTTCTTGAATCCAACTGTCCTTTAAAAGAATCATATGGCACAGTGAAAGCAGCTGGAGGTGATTGATCCAGTGGATTGACATGCAGAAGAAAGATAAAAGAAGAAGCATCAGATTGAAATATTTTGAGTTCTCAAGGTATTTTTCTTCTTTGTTACAGAAGACCTCTTTTAAGGGAATGTGGTCTTTTGGAATGATTGAAATATTTTGAGTTCTCAAGGTATTTTTCTTAGATGTTGGTGGATGTGAATAGCCCATGTCATTAAAAGAGGTCTTCTAGATTTCTGTTCTTTTTAGAATAATATAAACCTATGGATTTTTTTATTTATGTTTGTATTTTGTTTGATATGAATGACCCATGACACCGAAATAAATCTTTTATGTTTTTTCTTCTTCGTTACATGGTAGAATGATAGGTTACGATGGATTTATGAGCTTTCAAATTGAATTCCTGTCTATATGAATTATTCATGTCATGGAGAAGGGTATTTCAGATTTTCCCTTATCCTTTCTTCAACGGATGTTCTATGATTTTGGTTTAGGAATAACCCATGTGGTGGAAAATGTTCTTAAATCCTTTCGTTATATGCTAGAATGAGAGGAATCAATGGATTTTTATCATCTATCATCTGAATTTTTGTGAATACCAGAAAATTACACTGACTAGACAGTCCCGACCATCTGATTTGTCCGCTTACAACTGGACTCCTGTCGGCATAGGTTCTGTACTATTAACCAACCACCTGTACAGCAGACTCTTTTGAGGGCAAAGGTGAAAGAAGTGTTAATGTTTACATTATCGGGATCATGTTCAACAAAAAGCTTTATGGGGCAACCATGATGGATACGTGGCATCCACCCATCCATCAGTTACACAAGCTTACGTTATGACCTGAGTTTTTTTTTTTTTTTTTTTAAAGGCCAGTCCAAAACTCAACTGGACCACATCATAGTAGGGATGGAAGTAACCTACCAAGTCTCCACCATATCCATGGTGGATTCTTATTGGCCCCACCATATATCTTCCTAACCAATTGATCAATGCCCTACGGTAATCAGTGTGTCGTTGGCCATCTTAAGAAATGAAACATGTAAATAGACACAAACAAACATCCAAGAAGAAAACATAATAAGAACCTATGTTTGAAAAAAGATGAAGAGAACAAAGCAAATAATAAAAAGAAATTCGAAGAAAATATTTCACCAATATGCTTCTCGACATGAGATTCATGCGTCAACCCTTTCTTTCTTTAGGTTGTGTATGTATGGCTGTCAATGGGCTCATCCTATTCAAAATTTTGATTTTGCTTAGCCTGGCCTAGCTGATTGATGGCACCATGTCTTTGGTAAAGGAAGTTTATCTAGAATTGAAAATTTCCCACACACTTTGTGTTAATTATATTTTGATATTAAACATGTATCCAACCTCTCTATTGCAATTCAGTTCAATTGAGCATCTAAATACATGAACTAAAATAGATATAGATTCCCAAAGACTTTTCAAAAAAAGTGGATGGACATACTAATGGTTTAAACTACAAATGTCCTAAACAAAAAACATGTAATTGCTGATCTGAAAAAAGGGCTAGGTACTTTTACTCTCCTTGTAAGATGAAAAACATGAATATCGTGCCCTACTCCCTTCACAGCCATTGTGGCATGTCTAAACCTAATTCCAATTCAAAGCAACCACAGTCCCAACTAAGTGAAAATCCAGTTTCAACTAAGCTCACTAAGAAAACCAAAACCCAATTCCCAAAATCTTCATAGCTACCAAACACCCAATTGAAAATCCAAAACAACCCAACCAAAAAACTTTAAAATCCAAAACTTAAATCCCATACAAAAATCCACCACACCCACCAAAAATAAACAATAGAATTCACAAACCCCTCCCCAAATCACACAAATTACAACAAAACCATAGCAAAAAAGAAACCCATGCAAGCCCCCACATTCAAAACCAAGATCCATATCTTGTTGCAAACAAAACAAAGAAACCAATCCCTAAAAAGTCCAACGCAACCCAACAAAAAAATAAAAATCAACCACAACCACCCAAAAAATAAAAAAGCCAATTCACAAAATTTCCCTAAATCACTAAAATGCCCATAAATAAATAAATAACCCAAAAGGAAGCCCAAGTAGCCCCACATTCACAGCCCAAAACCCATATCTTGCTGCAATCAGATCAAAACAAGCAGAAAATAGAATCAAACCCAATGAACCATCACAAATTCAACACCAAATCTACACAACCAAATACAAAAAAATTAAAATTTTGTGAGATTATAACTCAAAATTTTGTGAGGGGCATTTATTGATCAGGGAAACAAATACATTCCAGGGAAACAACTATGAATGTAAAGAAAAATGGAAAATGAAAAAGCATCTTCTCACTTCAATCTTCTGAAATCCAAAACCCTAGCTCTAAATCTAGTAAATCCCCACCATAACCAATAAAAATAAAAAATAAAAAAAATAACTCGCAAAGCATGGAGATTGAGATACCTGATGGGTTATCTCGTTGCTGCGGCTGGAGAGAGCCGAAGGCAGTCGTGTGTGTGTGTGTGTGTGAGAGAGAGAGAGAGAGAGAGAGAGAGAGAGAGAGAGCGGAGGGTGAGAGATCGAGATAAAGAGAGAGAGGAGAGGGAGGGGATTAGGGCGACAGAGAGATAGGAGAGGAGTTTGGGTGAGAGAGCACGCGCCAATTTGGGGTTTTTTTTAGGCGCCCAATTTTAAGAGGGCGCACCCGTTTTTTGTGTGGGTCTGGTATGGCTCTATGGGCCCCACCATGATGTGTGTCAAACATCTACCCCATCAGTCAGATGCACCATCCCATGGTGGGCCTAGGGATTAAATATCAAATCAATCTATCACTTGTGTGGACCACACCACATACAAAAGTTGAGAGGGGTTACCCTCCATTAAAACATTTATAATTATTTGTGGGTCCACCATGATGTATATGACATATATGTGTCGTCCATCTACTTTACCATGGCATTTTGAGGCATGGACTGAAAAATGAAGCTAATCCAACATTGAAGTGGCCCACACCAAAGTAAACAGTGCCCCAAGAAGTTTTTAACGGGGGGTGTTCGATTCCCTTTTTCCTATGGTGTGGTCCACTTGAACTTTAAATCGGGTTCGTTTTTTGGCTCAAGCCCTAAATTTCAGTCAGGGTCTAGTATGGCTCTATGGGCCCCACCATGATGTGTGTAAAACATCTACCCCATCAGTCGGATGCACCATCCCATGGCGGGCCACACCACATACAAAAGTTGAGAGGGGTTGCCCTCCATTAAAACATTCATAATTATTTTTTGGGCCCACATTGGTTTAGGTTCACAAATCCAGTGCATTCATTATGTGTGTGCCCCTTGGATGAGGGGTCATACCAAGTTTCAGACGCATCCAAATTTCAGCTGGGGCCCCACCAAGTGCACGGTTGATTTTTGGGATATCCCATATTTAAAGGGGACCCATCAAATGCACGGTGTTGATGTTCAACACACATCATGGTGGAGCCAACACAGCTCGACCTCATGGGAAGTTCCCATGAGCTCCTCAAACAGGGTTGAACCAGCCCCACCGATCATTACACGAGCATACTCGTCAACTTTTGCAGCTAGTTCATGCATCGTCTCGCCAATCAGTTTTGTAACTCCCTGCAAAAGTTTTCGACACATCAAATTGTTAGCTGTACTTGTACCCAACCCCTACAGGAGAGAGACTCAACAATGAGGTATAGTAAAAAAATGAATCCCTGAATGAAAATGGAATCATTCGTAGTTGCACACATAACCAACATAACCAGTTTCTGAATCCTTAACAATTCCCATTGTACATCAAAGTTCCATGGTCCACCGTGTTTTTGTACTACACCAGTGTCCATGAAGAACACCACATCCAAGCTGTTCATCAGGTGGGCCTCATCGGGACCTGAATTTTGGATCATACTAGTTTTCGGGGGTGGTGCGTGAACATGAGGACCTGATGATCGGAGTGGATAGCACGTGCTTTGTGGGCCTTACAGGGTTTCATATGGTATGGTCTACTTAAGATTTGAATCTTCTTTATTTTTAAGCTCATACACTTAAAATAAGCTGGCAAAACGTATAGACAACATGTACATACATCAAGGTGGGACATATGTTATATGTTGAAGCCTGTTAATCTATTTTGCCGGCTTATATTAAGTTATGGGTCCATGAATGAAATAGATCCAAAAATTTGAAGTGAACTGCATCACATGAACAATGATGATTGACCATTAAAAATTATTTCACATGGACCACGAAAGTTTTGCATTAAGTTTAGGTTATATTTTTATTTTTCCTTTATCTAAGCTCATATAACCTTATCAATATGTTAAGTGGCAAATAAACATTTCAGTGAACCTTATAAAGTTTTTTATAGTATGGTATGGTCTACTTAAGATTTGAATCTGCTTTATTTTTTAGCTCATACACTTAAAATAAGTTGGCAAACGTATAGACAACACATACATACATCAAGGTGGGCCCATAATCTCCAAATGGATGGACGGTGTGGATGCAACACATACATCGTAGCGGGCCCCATGGAACTTGGTGACATCACTTCAGTAGCTGTCTCGTTACATAACCTGTAAGTAGCTAATCCGCGTCCCTCACTCCTCTCTCTCTTACCCTAATCTTCTCCCTCTCTCTCTCAACCTGTCAGTGGCAGAAGCGGATTGCGTACTGAGTAACTCGGTATGCTCAGCATACTGAGTAAACTCCATGAGGTAGACCATGATTTATGTATTTGATCCACTCCGTCCATCCATTTTATCAGATAAGTTTAGGACTTTAACCAAAAAATTAAGCATATCCAACACTAAAATGGACCACACAATAAAAAACAGTGTGAATTGAACATCTACTGTTGAAACATTCTTGGGGGCCACATAAGTTTTGGATCAAGCTTATTTTTATGTTTTCCATTCATCCATGTCTATACGATCTTATGAACAGGTTGGATGACAAATAAACATCACTGTGGGGCCTAGTAAGGTTTCAACGGTGGAAATCATTATTCCCACTATTTTGTGTGGTATGATCCGCTTGATCTTTGGATATGCCTCAATTTTGGGTTCAACCCTTTAAATTATTTGGAAAAATGGATGAATAGCGTGGATAGACTACATACATTTACGGTGGGCCCAACTAAGTTTACTCAGTATGATAATAGCGTACCGAGTAACTCAGTATGAATTAGGGATTTCGTTCTGTGTCCCCCCTCCTGAAAGCTGATTGCGTTAAGTAACTCAATACGGTAAGCCTGTGTGATTCATGCATTGTATCCACTCCGTCCATCTCTTTTAACACATAATTTTAGGGTCTATCCCAAAAATGGAGTATATTAAAACCTCAAATGGACCACACCACCGGAAACTGTGTGAATTGAACATCTACCGTTGAAAAATTCTTGGGAACAACAGAGGTTTTACATCAAGCTGATATTTGTGTTTTCCCTTCATCCATGTCCTTTTGATCTTATGAACAAGTTAGATGACAAATAAACATCACTGGGGGCCTTAGAAAATTTTCAATGGTTGAAATCAATAGTTCCACTTTTTCCAATGGTATGGCTCACTTGAGCTTTGTATATGCATCAATTTTGGGTTAAACCCATAAAATGATCTGAAAAATGAATGGACGGCGTGGATAAACCACATGCATTCGCGGTGGGCCCAACTGAGTTTACCCAGTACGATAACAACGTACTAAGTAACTCAGTACACAAACCAATTTCCCCTCTCATCTCTCTCTCACCCTAATCCTCTCCCTCCCTCTCTCTCTCCCTCTATTCCAAAAACATCATCCGAGAATCCTAGCCACAACGCCTCTTCCTTTCGCAGTTCCAACAGCGGCGCCACCAACACAGCGAAAGACCAGCCACTGCACAAATCTGATTGGGGAAGAAGAGAGGAAGTGATAGCAGCGATGGGTTAGATGCCACCATTAAAGGTGGTTGGCGGTGCTGATTGGGAGATGATGATGGGCAGTGATTTCGCTGCTATTAGCCATTGATGCTAACAGTTATTAAGGTATGCATTTCCCCTCTTTAGACATCTGAAATTCCTCATTGCTGGTTTTAGGGATCGAAAGACCCTAATATCTCTGATTTGGGGATCGTAATTCGAGATCCGTAATTGCTGGATTTAGGGATTCAAAAATCCCCAGATCTCTGGGATTGAAATCCCTAATTTTCCTAAAATGTTGTAGTTGGGGATTAAAATCCCTAATTGTGAAAATCAAAATTTCTGATTTCTGAAATTGGGAATTTGGAATCCATGATAGGAAAGAAAGAAAGGGGTTTCTAACCCTACTGAAGCTGACTAAGTGGCGTTGCCAACACACCTGCAGCGGTGGTGTGTTGATTTGTTGTGCATTGTGGGGCCCAAATCTGATGAAATGCATGAAAGGGACTTAGTTTCTTGGAACACCATTATAGGAGGGATGGTTTGAGTTATTTCATCTGATTTATGTCATTTTCTTTGGTTTTGAGTAGTTGTAATTTCATCAGCCACAAATCCGAGATGACATTAGCACACAGAAATATTAAAACAAGTTCCAGCCATATGGAACCATTAATCATGCATTATGATACATTTCAATTGATTTCTTCTTTGATGGTTAAGAAGAGAAATGCAACAATCATCCAATTCAAACTGAAAAAAGATTTTTTTTTTTAAAAAAAAAGAAGAAGAAGAAGAAGAAGAAAAAGTCACATGATTGGTCACTGGTATCTTCTAATCTGGAAGTCTTTTGGGTCATGATCCATTCACAATGGCATGCAACAGAGCAAGGTTTGGGCCATATAAAACCATAGGCCCTACTTGTCCAAACTGAAAGTCCATGTATGTTGTGCAAAGATGCAGATTATGCATTGTATTATGTATCTGTTTATTTTTCTAAGTAGTTACATTTAAACAAAATAAAAATAAAATAAACAACTTGAGAGAGAGAGAGAGGAACTTAGCCCAGGTCACAACTAAAGATCGTGAGTTTGGAGGAATTATATGCTTGTCAAAACTAAAAATCCTTGTATATTGTGCAAGGATGTGGGCTGTGCATCGTATCATTCCTTTGTTTATTTTGCCAAGGTATGAATTTTCTATTTACCAACTTTGAATGAAGAGGCTGCCATACTTCCTTATGAATTTTCTATTTACCAACTTTGAATGAAGGGGCTGCCATACTTCCTTTGATCCCTACAGTTGTTAGAGAAAAAATGGGTTCAATTCTTAGCCCAAAAACATATCAGTATGTATTTAATTATATTTCGCTGTGCTTCAGTGTTATAATCAGGACAATCTACGTTGGATCATTGATGATGGTTTTGTACGTCACATGTCTAGTCACCAAAATATTGTACATTATCATGTCTGCCATTAGGGCCCATTTGGCTCAGTGGATTGGAAGAGATTGAATGGTACTCGGGTGGACGGCATGGATTTCTAGGTAATGATGGTGTTGTCAGTGGATTGTCTTGAGACCCATGAGATTGCTCTATCCCTGGATTGTTATATCCAGTTTATTTGGCACACTCAGCCAATTCCAGGATTAAACCTTCCCATCCCTTCCAATCCCTCGAACCAAACATGTCCCAGGCAAATTTGAACGGATTAGGGTGGATTGGATGAGATTTAAAGGTAATGATGGTGTTGCCAGTGGATTGTCTGAAGATCCATGGGATTAGGATCGGATCACTGACTCTGTTTGGCACGCCTAGCCAATCCCATGATTTAACTTCCAATCCCTTCCAATACCATCCAATCCATTCCAATCTGACCGGCCAAACGGGTCCTTAGAGTTCTTTTTTCCCTGGAATTTGTTGTAAAGATGCTATCTTTTCATGTTTTTCTTTGATTTGTCTATGGTGATGATTTTTAACATCTGAACTTTATGGCCCAGTTTGTCAGAACATCTCCATGTTTTAAAGGTGATGCTATCAAAAAGTTCATGGTTAAGAAGGGCATGTTCATGATAAGTGGGTCTTTGGCCAGTTTATTTTTATGTCCAATCTTGCATTTAAACATGTAGCAAGCTGGTTGTGTGCATGTGTATGCAAAATCATCATGCCATTATTTTTAGTCTGAATGCATAAATTAAGTTGAATGTGATTAATCCTCTAGGTGGTATGTTACACTTCATCTTTATTGAATGTAGGATGTTCATATAAGAGTTTTCAAGTGTCTAGTATGGAAGTCCAATGGGCAGTTAAGAAACTGTCCGTTGTCTAACTTACATGCACAGAGTTGGACGGTTTGGATTAGCCAATCCATGTGATTTCTGGGCAATGCTCCATCCACAGCGGGACCCATGATCTAGACGATTCGGTTGGCATGTAGTTTAACCTGTTTGGTAGATAAGTTGTTGCGGTTTAGTAAGTTATGTTGCTAGTAGCTTTTTTGGAGGTGTCAGCTTTGCATTGGCTTTTGTATGGTGGGATACTTGGAGACAACGTGTCTTTTGTCTCAAGAAGTTTGTTCTGGAATTGCCATTTCTTTCTTTCACCTAATGTTTAGTCTTAAAATCAAAATGTTTATAGGAAAAAACTCCTTTGTTAACTACACCATTTATTTTTATAAGCTAGCTTATTGTCATTTGGTCATGTTTCTATTCTTAATAACTTCTCTGAACTTTGATCAGGTACACGAATCCTTGACTTCATGTCCTTCTCATGTTATTGACATAACAAGGGAGGTATACATTTTCCTTGAAAGTATGATACATGAGCCTAGTTCATTTTTGTCAAATTCCATGTATGATAGTGATGTTATTATTATTATTATTATTTTTGTGTTACCATTTTACATTTGAACCGTGACCATATGCAATCTGAGGTGTGGGGAGGCTCATGAGGTTCCTTAGAGATCTTTCTCAGTTGTCTCTAGCATCCCCAGATTAAGCTGAGAAAATGACCTTTGTATGCATGGTAGGTCATCTTATGCACAATGTATGAGGATGGGGATGACATTTGTATACAAGGTTGGTCATCTTGTGCACAATGTGTATCAATCATTTACTTTGTGCTTCCACAAAAATTGGACACATGCCATGATGGTTTGTGATCTGAATTTTTGGTGAGAAAACTTGTTTGACAGTCATGTTGAAGGTGATACTTTTGTCCTTCTGTATCATATGTATGTAACTGATGCTTGATGTGGAAATCTGACCCTTTTGAACCTTCCCTAATTGCATATGTGGCTGAACCAGCTCTGTATGTTACACATAATTTGTCATCCATTAGTTTCTGTAAATGAAAATAAGAGGATTGATCTTAATAGTATGGTCGTCATGCACATAGACAGAAAATGCTTGCAATGAATGTTTATGAGTACTTGGTAATTTTGGAGTCCGTGGTTAGGGTTTGGGCTGAAAGTACGAGTGCTTGAGCCGACGCATTCGGAGTCTGAACTCATTCTTTTGAAAAATTGAAAAATGGGAATATTAGTAAATATGAATTTTCTTGTTAAGAAGAAACTAGAAGATGGATTGAAAAAATATAAAAGAGATTTTTTTTTCTTCTTTTTTGCTTCAAGAGAGAGAGAGATGGAGAGGTGAGAGTGGGGAAACATCGGTGGCTTAATTAAAAAGAACTACGTAATGGCTTGATCCCAATCTGACTTTTGGGCACGTAATGTACTGCTCAGTAATGTACTAGAATATCTAGCGACCACAAATCTTTTTTCTCCTTTGAATTGTAACAGGCTATATCGGTTGCATTTTTCTCTATCATACAAGTTGTGGCTATCATTTAATGATGTGCACAGGTAAATTCACTTTTTCTTATTCCTTTTATTGTTTCCCAGTTATATTTGTGTTGGTTTCAGAGTACAGGTAGCGATAGAAATTGTTGGTCAATTGTGGCTTATAGACAAAGGGATGAGTAATCAACAATACAAATATGGGAGGCCTTCTTCAAGTATCTAGATGCTTTTAGATATATTTATGTTATTTTTAAATGTATTAGCTCGAAATTAATGGAGCAGACCTGGATGTGCGTCGGAGCTATCCGGATGTTGAGCGGGGGTCCATGGAAGGTGGGAACCACTGTTATGACCATGATAAAGTTGTTCATTTCCTATGAACAACATTAGAGGGTTCTGGCCATTTGGACAAGTTGTGTTTATGTATTTGCTCGAAATTAATGTAGTAGACCCAGATGTGTGTCGGAGCTATCCGGATGAGCGGGGGTCCTTGGAAGGTGGGAACTACTGTTATGACCATGATGAAGTTGTCCATTTCCTATGGCCAGCATTGGAGGGGCCTGACCATTTGGACAAGCCGTGTTTATATATTTGCTCAAAATTAATGGAGCAGTCCCGGATGTGCGTCGGAGCTATCCGGATGAGCGGGGTCTGTGGAAGGTGGGAACCGTTGTTATAACCATGGTGAAGTTGTCCATTTCCTATGGACAGCATTGGAATGGCCTGTCCATTTAGACAGGCCGTGTTTATATCTGTATTTGCATGGACCACACCCTTAACCTAAACCACACCTTAAACCTATAACCTAAACCTATTCTCAATTACCTAAACTTATAACCTATAACGTAAACCTAAACCTATAACCTAAACCTATTCTCAAATCCCAAAAGCTACACTTATAACCTAAACCTACACCTTAACCTGTAACCTAAACCTATACTTATAACCTTAACCAAAACCTATTCTCAAATCCCAAACCTAAACCCGATCCTGAACCCGAACCTGATTTCCTAAACCTAAACCTTAACCTATTCTCAATTCCCTAAACTTAAACCTAAACCTAAACCTAAACCTTAACCTAAACCTTAACCTAAACCTATAACCTATAACCTAAACCTAAACCTAAAACCTAAATGTATTCTCAAATCCCTAAACCTAAACCTACACCTAATCCTAATCTCAACTCCCTAACCTAAACCTAAACCTAAACCCGATCCCGAACCCGAACTTGATTTCCTAAACCTAAACCTTAACCTATTCTCAATTACTTAAACCTATAGCTTATAACCTAAACCTAAACCTAAACCTAAACCTAAACCTAACCAAAACCGAAACAAAACCTATAACCTAAACCCGAACCCATTCTCAAATCCCAAAACCTAAAACCTAAACCTAAACCTTAACCTATAACCTATAACCTATAACCTAAACCAAAACCTATAACCAAAACCAAAACCTAAACCTATAAACTAAACCCGAATCCAAATTCCTAAACCTTAACCTAAACATATAACTTAAGCTTCATACCTAAGCCTAAAACCTTACTTATAACTTAAAACTATTCTCAAATCCTTAAACCTCAACCTATAACCTAACCTAAACTTATACTTATAACCTAAAACTATTCCCAAATGCCAAAACCTATAACCTTAACCTAACCTTTTCCTAAACCTATAACCTAAACTCAATTCCCTAAACCTAAACCTATAACCTAAACCTAAACCTATGACCTTAACTCAAATCCCTAAACCTTAACCTATAACCCAACCTAAACCTATACTTATAACCTAAAACTATTCTCAAATCCCAAAACCTATAACCTAAACCCGAATCCAAACCGGAACCCGAACCCGAATTCCTAAACCTTAACCTAAACATATAAGCTATAACCTATAACCTAAGCATATAACTTAAACCTAAACCTAATCCTAAACCTATAACCTAAACTCAAATCCCTAAACCTTAACCTAAAAAAAAACCTAAACCTAAACCTATAACCTTAACTCAAATCAGAACCTTAACCTATAACCCAACCTAAACCTATACTTATAACCTAAAACTATTCTCAAATCCCAAAACCTATAACCTAAACCCGAATCTAAACCCGAACCCAAACCCGTATTCCTAAACCTTAACCTAAACATATAACCTATAACCTAAGTCTATACCTAAACCTAAAACCTAAAGCAATCTAAACCTATAACGCAAACCTAAACTCAAATCCATAAACCTTAACCAAAACCTACAACCTAAACCTAAACTTAGAACCTTAACCTAAACCTATTCTCAAATCCAAAACCTATAACTTAAGCCTAAACCTTAACCTCTAACCTAAACCTTAACCTAAACTCAATTCCCTAAACCTTAACCTAAACATAAAACCTAAACCTAAACCTAAACCTATACTTATAACCTTAACCTATTCTTATAACCTAAACCTATTCTCAAATCCCAAAACCTATAACCTAAGCCTAAACCTTAACCTAAACCTAAACTTATAACCTAAACCTAAACCTAAACCTAAACCTACACTTATAACCTAAACCTAAACCTAAAACCCAAACGTAAACCCGATCTTGAAACCAAACTCGATTTGCTAAACCTAAACCTTAACGTATTCTCAAATCACTAAACCTAAACCTAAACCTAAAACCTAAATATATTCTCAAATCCCTAAACCTAAACTTAAACCTACACCTAATCCTAATCTCAACTCCCAACCTAAACCAAAACCTAAACATGAAAACCCAAACCTAAACCCGATCCCTAACCCGAACTCGATTTCCTAAACCTAAACCTTAACCTATTCTCAATTTCCCTAAACCTAAAGCTTATAACCTAAACCTAAACCTAAACCTTAACCTAAACCTATAACCTTAACCTAAACCAAAACCTATAACCTAAAACCTTAACCTATACCCTATAACCTAAACTTAAACCTATAACCTAACCTTAGCCTAAACTTAAAACCGTAACCTATAAACTAAAACCTAAACCCAAACCTAAAACTTAAATGTATTCTCAAATCCCTAAACCTAAACCTGCACCTAATCCTAATCTCAACTCCCTAACCTAAACCTAAACCTAAACTTGAAAACCCTAACCTAAACCCGATCGCAAACTCCGAACCCGAACCCGATTTCTTAAACCTAAACCTTAACCTATTATCAATTCCCAAAATCCAAAACCTAAACCTAAACCTAAACCTTAACCTTAACCTAAACCTTAACCTATAACCTAAACCTATAACCTAAACCCAAACCTAAACCCGATCCCAAACCCGAACTCGATTTAAAGTAGACCTATAACCTAAACCTTAAACTATTCTAAATTCCCTATACCTATAACATATAACCTAAACCTAAACCTACACTTGATCCTAATATCAACTCCTTAAGCTAGACCTAAACTTGAAAACCCAAACCTAAACCCGATCCCGAACCCAAACCCAATTTTCAAAACCTAAACCTTAACATATTCTCAATTCCCTAAAGCTATAACTTATAACCTAAACCAAAACCAAAACCTAAAACCTAAACCTAAACCTAAAACCTAAATGTATTCTCAAATCCCTAAACCTAAACCTACACCTAATCCTAATCTCAACTCCCTAACCTAAACCTAAACCTAAACTTGAAAATCCAAACCAAAACCCGATCCCGAACCCGAACTCGATTCCTAAACCTAAACCTAAACATTAACCTATTCTCATTTCCTAAAGCAATAACCTATAACCTATAACCTAAACCTAACCTAAACCTATAACCTTTACCTAAACCTAAAACCTAAACCTAAATCTAAAACCTAAATGTATTCTTAAATCCCCAAACCTAAACCTACACCTAATCCTAATCTCAACTCCCTAACATAAACCTAAACCTGATTCCGAACCCGAACCCGATTTCCTAAACCTAGACCTTAACCTATTCTCAATTCCCTAAAGCTATAACCTATAACCTAACTTAAACCTAAACCTATAACCGACACTTATAACCTAAACCTAAACCTATAACCCAAACCTAAAACCTAAATGTATTCTCAAATCCCTAAACCTACACCTACCACTAATCCTAATCTCCACTCCTTAACCTACACCTAAACTTGAAACCCCAAACCTAAACCCGAACCCGATTTCTAAACCTTAACCTATTCTCATTCCCTAAACCTTAACCTAGAACCTAACTTAAACCTAAACAAATAACTTATAACCTAAACCTCAACCTATAACCTAAACCTAAAACCTAAATGTAATCTCAAATCCCTAAACCTAAACGTACACCTAATCCTAATCTCAATCGCCTAACCTAAACCTAAACTAATACCGAACCCGAACCGTAACTCGATTTCTTAAACCTAAACCTTAACCTATTCTCAATTCCTAAATCAAAAACCTAAACCTAAACCTAAACCTTAACCTATAACCTAAACCTATAACCTAAACCCAAACCTAAACTCGATCCGAACCTCAACCGATTTTCAGTAGACCTATAACCTAAACCTTAAACTATTCTAAATTTCTAAAGCTATAACATATAACCTAAACCTAAACCTACACTTAATCCTAATATCAACTCCTTAAGCTAAACCTAAACTTGAAAACCAAAAGCTAAACCCGATCCCAAACCCAAATTTCCAAAACCTAAACCTTAACTTATTCTCAATTCCCTAAAGCTATAACTTATAACCTAAACCAAAACCAAAACCTAAAACCTAAACCTAAATCTAAAACCTAAATGTATTCTCAAATCCCTAAACCTAAACCTACACCTAATCCTAATCTTAACTCCCTAACCTAAACCTAAACCTAAACTGGAAAACCCAAACCTAAACCCGATCCCGAACCCGAACTCGATTTCCTCAACCTAAACCTAAACATTAACCTATTCTCAATTTCCTAAAGCAATAACCAAAACCTATAACCTTTACCCAAACCTATAACCTAAATGTATTCTTTAATCCCCAAACCTAAACCTACACCAAATCCTAATCTCAACTCCCTAACATAAACCTAAACCTGATCTCGAACCCGAACCCGATTTCCTAAACCTAGACCTTAACCCATTCTCAATTCCCTAAAGCTATAACCTATAACCTAACTTAAACCTAAACCTAACCTATAACCTAACCTAAAACCTAAATGTATTCTCAAATCCCTAAACCTATACCTACAACTAATCCTAATCTCCACTCCTTAACCTACACCTAAACTTGAAACCCCAAACCTAAACCCGAACCCGATTTCCTAAACCTTAACCTATTCTCAATTCCCTAAACCATAACCTATAACCTAACTTAAACCTAAACCTATAACTTATAACCTAAACCTATAACCTAAGCCTAAACCTATAACCTAAACCTATAACCCAAATGTAATCTCAAATCCCTAAACCTAAACCTACACCTAATCCTAATCTCAACTGCCTAACCTAAACCTAAACCCAATACAAAACCCGAACTAACTCCGATTTCTTAAACCTAAACCTTAACCTATTCTCATTCCCTAAATCTAAAACCTAAACCTAAACCTAAACCTTAACCTTAACCTAAACCTTAACCTATAACCTAAACATATAACCTAAACCCAAACCTAAACCTGATCCCGAACCTGAACCTGATTTCGTAGACCTATAACCTAAACCTTAAACTATTCTAAATTTCCTAAAGTTATAACATATAACCTAAACCTAAACCTACACTTAATCCTAATATCAACTCCTTAAGCAAAACTAAACTTTAAAACCCAAACCTAAACCCGATCCTGAACCCAAACCCAATTTCCAAAACCTAAACCTTAACTTATTCTCAATTCCCTAAAGCTATAACTTATAACCTAAACCAAAACCAAAACCTAAAACCTAAACCTAAACCTAAAACCTAAATGTATTCTCAAATCCCTAAACATAAACCTACACCTAATCCTAATCTCAACTCCCTAACCTAAACCTAAACCAAAACTTGAAAACCCAAACCTAAACCCGATCCCGAACCCGAACTTGATTTCCTAAACCTAAATCTAAACATTAACCTATTCTAAATTTCCTAAAGCAATAACCTATAACCTATAACCTAAACCTAACCTAAACCTATAACCTTTACCTAAACCTAAAACCTAAATGTATTCTTAAATCCCCAAACCTAAACCTACAACTAATCCTAATCTCAACTCCCTAACATAAACCTAAACCAGATCCCGAACCCAAACCCGATTTCCTAAACCTAGACCTTAACCTATTCTCAATTCCCTAAAGCTATAACCTATAACCTAACTTAAACCTAAACCTATAACCGACACTTATAACCTAAACCTAAACCTAAACCTATAACCTAAATGTATTCTCAAATCCCTAAACCTACACCTACAACTAATCCTATTCTCCACTCCTTAACCTACACCTAAAGTTGAAACCCCAAACCTAAACCCGAACTCGAACCCAACCGCATTTCCTAAACCTTAACCTATTCTCATTCCCTAAACCTTAACCTATAACCTAACTTAAACATAAAACTATAACCTATAACCTAAAACTAAACCTATAACCTAAAACCTAAATGTAATCTCAAATCCCTAAACCTAAACCTACACCTAATCCTAATCTCAATCGCCTAACCTAAACCTAAACACAATACCGAACCCGAACCTAACTCGATTTCTTAAACCTAAACCTTAACCTATTCTCATTCCCTAAATCTAAAACCTAAACCTAAACCTAAACCTTAACCTTAACCTAAACCTTAACCTATAACCTAAACCTATAACCTAAACCCAAACCTAAACTCGATCCGAACCTCAACCCGATTTTGTAGACCTATAACCTAAACCTTAAACTATTCTAAATTCCCTAAAGCTATAACATATAACCTAAACCTAAACCTACACTTAATCCTAATATCAACTCCTTAAGCTAAACCTAAACTTGAAAACCCAAAGTAAAACCCGATCCCAAACCCAAATTTCCAAAACCTAAACCTTAACTTATTCTCAATTCCCTAAAGCTATAACTTATAACCTAAACCAAAACCAAAACCAAAACCTAAACCTAAACCTAAAACCTAAATGTATTCTCCAATCCCTAAACCTAAACCTACACCTAATCCTAATCTTAACTCCCTAACCTAAACCTAAACCTAAATCGAAAACCCAAACCTAAACCCGATCCGAACCCGAACTCGATTTCCTCAACCTAAACCTAAACATTAACCTATTCTCATTTCCTAAAGCAATAACCAAAACCTATAACCTTTACCCAAACCTATAACCTAAATGTATTCTTTAATCCCCAAACCTAAACCTACACCTAATCCTAATCTCAACTCCCTAACATAAACCTAAACCTGATCTCGAACCCGAACCCGATTTCCTAAACCTAGACCTTAACCCATTCTCAATTCCCTAAAGCTATAACCTATAACCTAACTTAAACCTAAACCTAACCTATAACCTAAACCTAAAACCTAAATGTATTCTCAAATCCCTAAACCTATACCTACAACTAATCCTAATCTCCACTCCTTAACCTACACCTAAACTTGAAACCCCAAACCTAAACCCGAACCCGATTTCTAAACCTTAACCTATTCTCAATTCCCTAAACCATAACCTATAACCTAACTTAAACCTAAACCTATAACTTATAACCTAAACCTATAACCTAAGCCTAAACCTATAACCTAAACCTATAACCCAAATGTAATCTCAAATCCCTAAACATAAACCTACACCTAATCCTAATCTCAACTGCCTAACCTAAACCTAAACCCAATACCAAACCCGAACCAGAACCTGATTTCTTAAACCTAAACCTTAACCTATTCTCAATTCCCTAAATCTAAAACCTAAACCTAAACCTAAACCTAAACCTTAACCTTAACTTAAACCTTAACCTATAACCTAAACATACAACCTAAACCTGATCCCGAACCTGAACCTGATTTCGTAGACCTATAGCCTAAACCTTAAACTATTCTAAATTTCCTAAAGCTATAACATATAACCTAAACCTAAACCTACACTTAATCCTAATATCAACTCCTTAAGCAAAACCTAAACTTTAAAACCCAAACCTAAACCCGATCCTGAACCCAAACCCAATTTCCAAAACCTCAACCTTAACTTATTCTCAATTCCCTAAAGCTATAACTTATAACCTAAACCAAAACCAAAACCTAAAACCTAAACCTAAACCTAAAACCTAAATGTATTCTCAAATCCCTAAACATAAACCTACACCTAATCCTAATCTCAACTCCCTAACCTAAACCTAAACCTAAACTTGAAAACCCAAACCTGAACCCGATCCCGAACCCGAACTTGATTTCCTAAACCTAAATCTAAACATTAACCTATTCTCAATTTCCTAAAGCAATAACCTATAACCTATAACCAAAACCTAACCTAAACCTATAACCTTTACCTAAACCTAAAACCTAAATGTATTCTTAAATCCCCAAACCTAAACCTACAACTTATCCTAATCTCAACTCCCTAACATAAACCTAAACAGATCCCAAACCCGAACCCGATTTCCTAAACCTAGACCTTAACCTATTCTCAATTCCCTAAAGCTATAACCTATAACCTAACTTAAACCTAAACCTATAACCGACACTTATAACCAAAACCTAAACCTATAACCTAAACCTAAAACCTAAATGTATTCTCAAATCCCTAAACCTACACCTACAACTAATCCTATTCTCCACTCCTTAACCTACACCTAAAGTTGAAACCCCAAACCTAAACCCGAACTCGAACCCGAACCAGATTTCCTAAACCTTAACCTATTCTCAATTCCCTAAACCTTAACCTATAACCTAACTTAAACATAAAACTATAACCTATAACCTAAACTAAACCTATAACCTAAAACCTAAATGTAATCTCAAATCCCTAAACCTAAGCCTACACCTAATCCTAATCTCAATCGCCTAACCTAAACCTAAACACAATACCGAACCAACGAACCGAACTCGATTTCTTAAACCTAAACCTTAACCTATTCTCAATTCCCTAAATCTAAAACCTAAACCTAAACCTAAACCTTAACCTTAACCTAAACCTTAACCTATAACCTAAACCTATAACCTAAACCCAAACCTAAACCTGATCCCGAACCTCAACCTGATTTCGTAGACCTATAACCTAAACCTTAAACTATTCTAAATTCCCTAAAGCTATAACATATAACCTAAACCTAAACCTACACTTAATCCTAATATCAACTCCTTAAGCTAAACCTAAACTTGAAAACCCAAAGCTAAACCCGATCCCAAACCCAAATTTCTAAAACCTAAACCTTAACTTATTCTCAATTCCCTAAAGCTATAACTTATAACCTAAACCAAAACCAAACCTAAAACCTAAACCTAAACCTAAAACCTAAATGTATTCTCAAATCTCTAAACCTAAACCTACACCTAATCCTAATCTTAACTCCCTAACCTAAACCTAAACCTAAATCGGAAAACCCAAACCTAAACCCGATCCCGAACCCGAACTCGATTTCCTCAACCTAAACCTAAACATTAACCTATTCTCAATTTCTAAAGCAATAACCAAAACCTATAACCTTTACCCAAACCTATAACCTAAATGTATTCTTTAATCCCCAAACCTAAAAACCTACACCTAATCCTAATCTCAACTCCCTAACATAAACCTAAACCCGATCTCGAACCCGAACCCGATTTCTAAACCTAGACCTTAACCCATTCTCAATTCCCTAAAGCTATAACCTATAACCTAACTTAAACCTAAACCTAACCTATAACCTAAACCTAAAACCTAAATGTATTCTCAAATCCCTAAACCTATACCTACAACTAATCCTAATCTCCACTCCTTAACCTACACCTAAACTTGAAACCCCAAACCTAAACCCGAACCCGATTTCCTAAACCTTAACCTATTCTCAATTCCCTAAACCATAACCTATAACCTAACTTAAACCTAAACCTATAACTTATAACCTAAACCTATAACCCAAATGTAATCTCAAATCCCTAAACCTAAACCTACACCTAATCCTAATCTCAACTGCCTAACCTAAACCTAAACCCAATACCAAACCCGAACCAGAACCTGATTTCTTAAACCTAAACCTTAACCTATTCTCAATTCCCTAAATCTAAAACCTAAACCTAAACCTAAACCTTAACCTTAACCTAAACCTTAACCTATAACCTAAACATATAACCTAAACCCAAACCTAAACTCCGATCCCGAACCGAACTCGATTTCAGTAGACCTATAACCTAAACCTTAAACTATTCTAAATTTCCTAAAGCTATAACATATAACCTAAACCTAAACCTACACTTAATCCTAATATCAACTCCTTACAAAACTAAACTTTAAAACCCAAACCTAAACCCGATCCCGAACCCAAACCCAATTCCAAAACCTAAACCTTAACTTATTCTCAATTCCCTAAAGCTATAACTTATAACCTAAACCAAAACCAAAACCTAAACCTAAACCTAAACCTAAAACCTAAATGTATTCTCAAATCCCTAAACATAAACCTACACCTAATCCTAATCTCAACTCCCTAACCTAAACCTAAACCTAAACTTGAAAACCCAAACCTAAACCCGATCCCGAACCCGAACTTGATTTCCTAAACCTAAATCTAAACATTAAACTATTCTCATTTCCTAAAGCAATAACCAATAACCTATAACCAAAACCTAACCTAAACCTATAACCTTTACCTAAACCTAAAACCTAAATGTATTCTTAAATCCCCAAACCTAAACCTACAACTAATCCTAATCTCAACTTCCTAACATAAACCTAAACCAGATCCCGAACCCGAACCCGATTTCCTAAACCTAGACCTTAACCTATTCTCAATTCCCTAAAGCTATAACCTATAACCTAACTTAAACCTAAACCTATAACCGACACTTATAACTTAAACCTAAACCTACAACCTAAACCTAAAACCTAAATGTATTCTCAAATCCCTAAACCTACACCTACAACTAATCCTATTCTCCACTCCTTAACCTACACCTAAAGTTGAAACCCCAAACCTAAACCCGAACTCGAACCCGAACCAGATTTCCTAAACCTTAACCTATTCTCAATTCCCTAAACCTTAACCTATAACCTAACTTAAACATAAAACTATAACATATAACCTAAACCTAAACCTATAACCTAAAACCTAAATGTAATCTCAAATCCCTAAACCTAAACCTACACCTAATCCTAATCTCAATCGCCTAACCTAAACCTAAACACAATACCGAACCCGAACCAAAACTCGATTTCTTAAACCTAAACCTTAACCTATTCTCAATTCCGTAAATCTAAAACCTAAACCTAAACCTAAACCTTAACCTTAACCTAAACCTTAACCTATAACCTAAACCTATAACCTAAACCCAAACCTAAACTCCGATCCCGAACCTCAACCCGATTTTCAGTAGACCTATAACCTAAACCTTAAACTATTCTAAATTCCCTAAAGCTATAACATTTAACCTAAACCTAAACCTACACTTAATCCTAATATCAACTCCTTAAGCTAAACCTAAACTTGAAAACCCAAAGCTAAACCCGATCCCAAACCAAATTTCTAAAACCTAAACCTTAGCTTATTCTCAATTCCTAAAGCTATAACTTATAACCTAAACCAAAACCAAAACCTAAAACCTAAACCTAAACCTAAACCTAAAACCTAAATGTATTCTCAAATCCCTAAACCTAAACCTACACCTAATCCTAATCTTAACTCCTAACCTAAACCTAAACCTAAACTGAAAACCCAAACCTAAACCCGATCCCGAACCCGAACTCGATTTCTCAACCTAAACCTAAACATTAACCTATTCTCAATTTCCTAAAGCAATAACCAAAACCTATAACCTTTACCCAAACCTATAACCTAAATGTATTCTTTAATCCCCAAACCTAAACCTACACCTAATCCTAATCTCAACTCCCTAACATAAACCTAAACCGATCTCGAACCCAAACCCGATTTCCTAAACCTAGACCTAAACCCATTCTCAATTCCCTAAAGCTATAACCTATAACCTAACTTAAACCTAAACCTAACCTATAACCTAAACCTAAAACCTAAATGTATTCTCAAATCCCTAAACCTATACCTACAACTAATCCTAATCTCCACTCCTTAACCTACACCTAAACTTGAAACCCCAAACCTAAACCCGAACCCGATTTCCTAAACCTTAACCTATTCTCAATTCCCTAAACCATAACCTATAACCTAACTTAAACCTAAACTATAACTTATAACCTAAGCATAAACCTATAACCTAAACCTATAACCTAAATGTAATCTCAAATCCCTAAACCTAAACCTACACCTAATCCTAATCTCAACTGCCTAACCTAAACCTAAACCCAATACCAAACCCGAACCAGAACCTGATTTCTTAAACCTAAACCTTAACCTATTCTCAATTCCCTAAATCTAAAACCTAAACCTAAACCTAAACCTTAACCTTAACCTAAACCTTAACCTATAACCTAAACATATAACCTAAACCCAAACCTAAACCGATCCCGAACCTCGAACTCGATTTCGTAAAGACCTATAACCTAAACCTTAAACTATTCTAAATTTCCTAAAGCTATAACATATAACCTAAACCTAAACATACACTTAATCCTAATATCAACTCCTTAAGCAAAACCTAAACTTTAAAACCCAAACCTAAACCCGATCCCGAACCCAAACCCAATTTCTAAAACCTAAACCTTCACTTATTCTCAATTCCCTAAAGCTATAACTTATAACCTAAACCAAAACCAAAACTTAAAACCTAAACCTAAACCTAAAACCTAAATGTATTCTCAAATCCCTAAACATAAACCTACACCTAATCCTAATCTCAACTCCCTAACCTAAACCTAAACCTAAACTTGAAAACCCAAACCTAAACCCGATCCCGAACCCGAACTTGATTTCCTAAACCTAAATCTAAACATTAACCTATTCTCAATTTCCTAAAGCAATAACCTATAACCTATAACCAAAACCTAACCTAAACCTATAACCTTTACCTAAACCTAAAACCTAAATGTATTCTTAAATCCCCAAACCTAAACCTACAACTAATCCTAATCTCAACTCCCTAACATAAACCTAAACTAGATCCCGAACCCGAACCCGATTTCTAAACCTAGACCTTAACCTATTCTCAATTCCCTAAAGCTATAACCTATAACCTAACTTAAACCTAAACCTATAACCGACACTTATAACCTAAACCTAAACCTATAACCTAAACCTAAAACCTAAATGTATTCTCAAATCCCTAAACCTAAACCTACACCTAATCCTAATCTCAATCGCCTAACCTAAACCTAAACACAATACCGAACCCGAACTAGAACCTGATTTCTTAAACCTAAACCTTAACCTATTCTCAATTCCCTAAATATAAAACCTAAACCTTAACCTATAACCTAAACCTATAACTGAAACCGAAACCTAAACCTGATCCCGAACCTCAACCTGATTTCGTAGACCTATAACCTAAACCTTAAACTATTCTAAATTCCCTAAAGCTATAACATATAACCTAAACCTAAACTTACACTTAATCCTAATATCAACTCCTTAAGCTAAACCTAAACTTGAAAACCCAAACCTAAACCCGATCCCAAACCCAAACCCAATTTCCAAAACCTAAACCTTAACTTATTCTCAATTCCCTAAAGCTATAACTTATAACCTAAACCAAAACCAAAACCTAAAACCTAAACCTAAACCTAAAACCTAAATGTATTCTCAAATCCCTAAACCTAAACCTACACCTAATCCTAATCTCAACTCCCTAACCTAAACTTAAACCTAAATCTGGAAAACCCAAACCTAAACCCGATCCCGAACCCGAACTCGATTTCCTAAACATAAAACCTAAACATTAACCTATTCTCAATTTCCTAAAGCAATAACCTAAACCTATAACCTTTACCTAAACCTAAAACCTAAATGTATTCTTAAATCCCCAAACCTAAACCTACACCTAATCCTAATCTCAACTCCCTAACATAAACCTAAACCCGATCTCGAAACCCGAACCCGAACCCCATTTTCTAAACCTAGACCTTAACCTATTCTCGATTTCTAAAGCTATAACCTCATAACCTAACTTAAACCTAAACCTATAGCCAAACACTTATAACCTAAACCTAAACCTATAACCGAAACCTAAAACCTAAATGTATTCTTAAATCCCTAAACCTACACCTACAACTAATCCTAATCTCCACTCCTTAACCTACACCTAAACTTGAAACCCCAAACCTAAACCCAAACCCGAACCCGAACCCGATTTCCTAAACCTTAACCTATTCTCATTCCCTAAACCTAACCTATAACCTAACTTAAACTTAAACCTATAGCTATATAACCTAAACCTATAACCTAAACCTAAACCTATAACCTAAACCTAAAACCTAAATGTAATCTCAAATCCCTAAACCTAAACCTACACCTAATCCTAATCTCAATCGCCTAATCTAAACCTAACCCCAATACCGAACCCGAACTAGAACTCGATTTCTTAAACCTAAACCTTAACCTATTCTCAATTCCCTAAATCTAAAACCTAAACCTAAACCTAAACCTTAACCTTAACCTAAACCTTAACCTATAACCTAAACCTATAACATAAACCCAAACCTAAACCCGATCCCAAACCCAACTCGATTTAGTAGACCTATAACCTAAACCTTAAACTATTCTAAATTCCCTAAAGCTATAACATATAACCTAAACCTAAACCTACACTTAATCCTAATATCAACTCCTTAAGCTAAACCTAAACTTAAAAACCCAAACCTAAACCCGATCCCAAACCCAAACCCATTTCAAAACCTAAACTTTAACTTATTCTCAATTCCCTAAAGCTATAACTTATAACCTAAACCAAAACCAAAACCTAAAACCTAAACCTAAACCTAAAACCTAAATGTATTCTCAAATCCCTAAACATAAACCTACACCTAATCCTAATCTCAACTCCCTAACCTAAACCTAAACCTAAACTTGAAAACCCAAACCCGAACCCGATCCCGAACCCGAACTTGATTTCTAAACCTAAATCTAAACATTAAACTATTCTCAATTTCCTAAAGCAATAACCAATAACCTATAACCAAAACCTAACCTAAACCTATAACCTTTACCTAAACCTAAAACCTAAATGTATTCTTAAATCCCCAAACCTAAACCTACAACTAATCCTAATCTCAACTTCCTAACATAAACCTAAACCAGATCCCGAACCCGAACCCGATTTCCTAAACCTAGACCTTAACCTATTCTCAATTCCCTAAAGCTATAACCTATAACCTAACTTAAACCTAAACCTATAACCGACACTTATAACTTAAACCTAAACCTACAACCTAAACCTAAAACCTAAATGTATTCTCAAATCCCTAAACCTACACCTACAACTAATCCTATTCTCCACTCCTTAACCTACACCTAAAGTTGAAACCCCAAACCTAAACCCGAACTCGAACCCGAACCAGATTTCCTAAACCTTAACCTATTCTCAATTCCCTAAACCTTAACCTATAACCTAACTTAAACATAAAACTATAACCTATAACCTAAAACTAAACCTATAACCTAAAACCTAAATGTAATCTCAAATCCCTAAACCTAAACCTACACCTAATCCTAATCTCAACTGCCTAACCTAAACCTAAACACAATACCGAACCCGAACCAGAACCTGATTTCTTAAACCTAAACCTTAACCTATTCTCAATTCCCTAAATCTAAAACCTAAACCTAAACCTAAACCTTAACCTTAACCTAAACCTTAACCTATAACCTAAACCTATAACCTAAACCCAAACCTAAACCTGATCCCGAACCTCAACCTGATTTCGTAGACCTATAACCTAAACCTTAAACTATTCTAAATTCCCTAAAGCTATAACATTTAACCTAAACCTAAACCTACACTTAATCCTAATATCAACTCCTTAAGCTAAACCTAAACTTGAAAACCCAAAGCTAAACCCGATCCCAAACCAAAATTTCTAAAACCTAAACCTTAGCTTATTCTCAATTCCCTAAAGCTATAACTTATAACCTAAACCAAAACCAAAACCTAAAACCTAAACCTAAACCTAAAACCTAAATGTATTCTCAAATCCCTAAACCTAAACCTACACCTAATCCTAATCTTAACTCCCTAACCTAAACCTAAACCTAAATCGGAAAACCCAAACCTAAACCCGATCCCGAACCCGAACTCGATTTCCTCAACCTAAACCTAAACATTAACCTATTCTCAATTTCCTAAAGCAATAACCAAAACCTATAACCTTTACCCAAACCTATAACCTAAATGTATTCTTTAATCCCCAAACCTAAACCTACACCTAATCCTAATCTCAACTCCCTAACATAAACCTAAACCTGATCTCGAACCCGAACCCGATTTCCTAAACCTAGACCTAAACCCATTCTCAATTCCCTAAAGCTATAACCTATAACCTAACTTAAACCTAAACCTAACCTATAACCTAAACCTAAAACCTAAATGTATTCTCAAATCCCTAAACCTATACCTACAACTAATCCTAATCTCCACTCCTTAACCTACACCTAAACTTGAAACCCCAAACCTAAACCCGAACCCGATTTCCTAAACCTTAACCTATTCTCAATTCCCTAAACCATAACCTATAACCTAACTTAAACCTAAACCTATAACTTATAACCTAAGCATAAACCTATAACCTAAACCTATAACCTAAATGTAATCTCAAATCCCTAAACCTAAACCTACACCTAATCCTAATCTCAATCGCCTAACCTAAACCTAAACCCAATACCAAACCCGAACTGTAACTCGATTTCTTAAACCTAAACCTTAACCTATTCTCAATTCCCTAAATCTAAAACCTAAACCTAAACCTAAACCTTAACCTTAACCTAAACCTTAACCTATAACCTAAACATATAACCTAAACCCAAACCTAAACTCGATCCCGAACTCCGAACTCGATTTCGACAGAGACCTATAACCTAAACCTTAAACTATTCTAAATTTCCTAAAGCTATAACATATAACCTAAACCTAAACATACACTTAATCCTAATATCAACTCCTTAAGCAAAACCTAAACTGTAAAACCCAAACCTAAACCCGATCCCGAACCCAAACCCAATTTCTAAAACCTAAACCTTCACTTATTCTCAATTCCCTAAAGCTATAACTTATAACCTAAACCAAAACCAAAACCTAAAACCTAAACCTAAACCTAAACCTAAATGTATTCTCAAATCCCTAAACATAAACCTACACCTAATCCTAATCTCAACTCCCTAACCTAAACCTAAACCTAAACTTGAAAACCCAAACCTAAACCCGATCCCGAACCCGAACTTGATTTCTAAACCTAAATCTAAACATTAACCTATTCTCAATTTCCTAAAGCAATAACCTATAACCTATAACCAAAACCTAACCTAAACCTATAACCTTTACCTAAACCTAAAACCTAAATGTATTCTTAAATCCCCAAACCTAAACCTACAACTAATCCTAATCTCAACTCCCTAACATAAACCTAAACCAGATCCCGAACCCGAACCCGATTTCCTAAACCTAGACCTTAACCTATTCTCAATTCCCTAAAGCTATAACCTATAACCTAACTTAAACCTAAACCTATAACCGACACTTATAACCTAAACCTAAACCTATAACCTAAACCTAAAACCTAAATGTATTCTCAAATCCCTAAACCTAAACCTACACCTAATCCTAATCTCAACCGCCTAACCTAAACCTAAACACACATACCGAACCCGAACCGTAACTCCGATTTCTTAAACCTAAACCTTAACCTATTCTCAATTCCCTAAATATAAAACCTAAACCTTAACCTATAACCTAAACCTATAATCGAAACCGAAACCTAAACCCGATCCCGAACCTCAACCCGATTTTCGTAGACCTATAACCTAAACCTTAAACTATTCTAAATTCTCTAAAGCTATAACATATAACCTAAACCTAAACTTACACTTAATCCTAATATCAACTCCTTAAGCTAAACCTAAACTTGAAAACCCAAACCTAAACCCGATCCCAAACCCAAACCCATTTCCAAAACCTAAACCTTAACTTATTCTCAATTCCCTAAAGCTATAACTTATAACCTAAACCAAAACCAAAACCTAAAACCTAAACCTAAACCTAAAACCTAAATGTATTCTCAAATCCCTAAACCTAAACCTACACCTAATCCTAATCTCAACTCCCTAACCTAAACTTTAACCTAAATGGAAAACCCAAACCTAAACCCGATCCCGAACCCGAACTCGATTTCCTAAACATAAACCTAAACATTAACCTATTCTCAATTTCCTAAAGCAATAACCTAAACCTATAACCTTTACCTAAACCTAAAACCTAAATGTATTCTTAAATCCCCAAACCTAAACCTACACCTAATCCTAATCTCAACTCCCTAACATAAACCTAAACCTGATCTCGAACCCGAACCCGAACCCGATTTCCTAAACCAAGACCTTAACCTATTCTCGATTCCCTAAAGCTATAACCTATAACCTAACTTAAACCTAAACCTATAGCCGACACTTATAACCTAAACCTAAACCTATAACCGAAACCTAAAACCTAAATGTATTCTTAAATCCCTAAACCTACACCTACAACTAATCCTAATCTCCACTCCTTAACCTACACCTAAACTTGAAACCCCAAACCTAAACCCAAACCCGAACCCGAACCCGATTTCCTAAACCTTAACCTATTCTCATTCCCTAAACCTTAACCTATAACCTAACTTAAACTTAAACCTATAGCCATAACCTAAACCTATAACCTAAACCTAAACCTATAACCTAAACCTAAAACCTAAATGTAATCTCAAATCCCTAAACCTAAACCTACACCTAATCCTAATCTCAACTGCCTAATCTAAACCTAACCCCAATACCGAACCCGAACTAGAACCTGATTTCTTAAACCTAAACCTTAACCTATTCTCAATTCCCTAAATCTAAAACCTAAACCTAAACCTAAACCTTAACCTTAACCTAAACCTTAACCTATAACCTAAACCTATAACATAAACCCAAACCTAAACCTGATCCCAAACCTGAACCTGATTTCGTAGACCTATAACCTAAACCTTAAACTATTCTAAATTCCCTAAAGCTATAACATATAACCTAAACCTAAACCTACACTTAATCCTAATATCAACTCCTTAAGCTAAACCTAAACTTAAAAACCCAAACCTAAACCCGATCCCAAACCCAAACCCAATTTCCAAAACCTAAACTTTAACTTATTCTCAATTCCCTAAAGCTATAACTTATAACCTAAACCAAAACCAAAACCTAAAACCTAAACCTAAACCTAAAGCCTAAATGTATTCTCAAATCCCTAAACCTAAACCTACACCTAATCCTAATCTCAACTCCCTAACCTAAACCTAAACCTAAACTTGAAAACCCAAACCCAAACCCGATCCTGAACCCGAACACGATTTCCTAAACCTAAACCTAAACATTAACCTATTCTCAATTTCCTAAAGCAATAACCTATAACCTATAACCTAAACCTAACTTAAACTTACAACCTTTACCTAAACCTATAACGTAAACCTAAACATAAAACCTATATGTATTCTTAAATCCCCAAACCTAAACCTACACCTAATCCTAATCTCAACTCCCTAACATAAACCTAAATCTAAAATTGAAAACACAAACCTAAACCCGATCCCGAACCCGAACCCGGTTTCCTAAACCTAGACCTTAACCTATTCTCAATTCCCTAAAGCGATAACTTATAACCTAACTTAAACCTAAACCTATAACAGACACTTATAACCTAAACCTAAACCTATAACCTAAATGTATTCTCAAATTCCTAAACCTACACCTACACCTAATCCTAATCTCCACTCCTTAACCTACACCTAAACTTGAAACCCCAAACCTAAACCCGAACCCGAACCCGATTTCCTAAACCTTAACCTTAACCTATTCTCGATTCCCTAAACCTTAACCTATAACCTAACTTAAACCTAAACCTAAACCTATAACCTAAACCTATAACCTAAACCTAAACCTATAACCTAAACCTATAACCTAAATGTAATATCAAATCCCTAAACTTAAACCTACACCTAATCCTAATCTCAACTGCCTAATCTAAACCTAAACCCAATACCAAACCCGAACCAGAACCTGATTTCTTAAACCTAAACCTTAACCCATTCTCAATTCCCTAAAGCCATAACCTATAACCTATAACCTAAACCTAAACATAAACCTAAATCTAAACCTAAACCTATAACCTAAACCTAAACAATCTTATGAATTTCTTTTCATTTGTCTGGACCACCTCTCATATGTTCTCTCTTTTTTCATTTGTTTGTTTCCATAAGATTGTTTGTGTTTGGATGGATGCAGTTTATGTTTGGATGAATTTACGTTGTTTGGGTTTAGATGGATGTGAATGTGAATGTAAATGTGAATATGATGAAATATATTATATAACAGGTGTATATCAGGAAATTTGAGATGGAATATTTTTAAAAAATATATATATACTTTTGCCTACGAAATATTTCGTACGTAAAAGTCCCATTGACGTTTTAGCGACGAAACTTTTCGTAGGTAAAAGTAATTCATGCGAAAAAATGTTTAGAGCCTTTAGCGATGAAAATTTTCCTCGCTAAAAGTCGATTTTTTGTAATCCATTCGATTGTGTTGAAATAATGTTTACAACCTTTAGCGATGAAAAGTTTCATCGCTAAAAGTCTCATCCACGATTTTTAGTTACGAAAAGTTTCGTCACTAAAAGTAAAAAATGTTTGGAGCCTTTAACGACGAAAAATTTCGTCGCTAAAAGTCTCATCCACAATTTTTTAGCTGCGAAAATTTTCATCGCTAAAGGTAAAAAAATTGTTTGGAGCCTTTAGCGACGCAAATTTTCATCGTAAAAAGTCTCATATACGATTTTTAGCTACGAAAATTTTCGTCGCTAAAAGTAATCCATTCGAAAATTTGAAAAATATTTGAAGCCTTTAGCCACAAAAATTTTCGTCGCTAAAAGTCTCATCCATGATATTTAGATACGAAAATTTTCGTCACTAAAAGTAATCCATTCAAATTTCTTGTATCAATGTTTAAAGCCTTTAGCGACGAAAGTTTTTGTCGCTAAAAGTCTCATCCACGATTTTTAGCGACGAAAATATTCGTAGCTAAAAGAAATCCATTCGATTTTTTTGAAAAAATGTTTTGAACCTTTAGCGATGAAAATTTTCATCGCAAAAAGTCTCATCTACGATTTTTAGCTACGAAAATTTTCGTCACTAAAAGTTTCGTCGCTAAAAACCCTATTTCTTGTAGTGAAACCACATGGAATCAAATGATGGGGTCCACATGCAGCTTGGATCCACCTGAAACTTGGTTTGGACCCTTAAATTGGTGGGACACACACAATGAATGGGTTGGATTGGTGAACTACATAACGGTGGACCCCAGGACCACGTAACCGTACCAAAAGTTTGGTTAGCAAATAAACATTGTAATGGCTCTATCCACGTGACCTTTCAAGAGGGTGGATGGAAAATGAATGTTACAGTGGGCCCTTGCTCACGTGACCCTATCAACAAGTTGGGTGGCAGACAAACATTATGGTAGGCCCCATGTACATGTGGCTTCATCAATAGATTGGATGTAAAATAAGCATTTTGGTGGACCACGTGCTTGGGACCCACCACTGATGTATGTTGTATCCACGCCATCCATTCACCACATGGACAGGTGGAGTCCACCAAAAAAAAAAATGTTTGTACCCACGCCGTCAATCCATGAGGCCCATCATGATGCATAGGTTACATCTAAAGCCGTCCAACCATTTTTTTAGATCATTTTGAGGCCTGAGACTAGACATAAGGAAGATCTAGTTGTTTAGTGGCCCATTTATATGCATAGGGCCCATTGTTGTAGCTCATTTAATGTACATATGGCCCATGCGATTAGGCCCATTTTGATTTATTGGTAGTCGTCCATTAAGACCCACCACGATATGTGTAAGGCCCAATATGACTCGGCCCATTCGATCGGCCCATATGACTCGACCCATTTGATTGACCCATTTGATTAAGTCCGATTGATATACATGAGGCCCATATGACTTGACCCATTTGAATCGGCCCACCTGATTGGCCCATTGGATTAGCCTATTTAACATATACGAGGCCCATTCCTATGCGATATCCCGCCATGATTTATATTATGATATTCAAGGTAAGTCGTGCCTTGAGAGCAATGATGGTTTGATGTCCACATTGTAAGGATGATGTTGGTTCAAAGTCCACATTGTCACTCTCCCTAAGTCCCACTGATAGGCCCATATTTGTAGTCTGCAGGCCGTTTAGGCTCATCTTCGTTTTGATCAGAGCCCATTATCATATCATAAGTTTAGTGCCGCCCCATGATTCATGATCATATGCATCATATATATGCTTGAGATGAGGAGTGACTGAGCATAGCATATGCCTTCGGGCAGACTGTTTACGGGCTCCCTGATTGACGGAGTTGCCTACATGAGCACGTGCCTCGTGTAGGATGGTTGCATGACTGATAGTATGATACATGCACTTGCATTTGTATGATTGCGATATGCCCTAGTGACATCAGGGTCATAGCCTCCACAGACACACCGTGGGTGGCTGGTTGGATACCAAAAACCTTGTTCTAGCAATTGGGGCGCCATAGATGTCCCTGGGTGAAAGTCTTTGAACCCGATGGTACCAGAGGATGACTCCAACGCTGAGACCGAGTGATATATGAGCGCATGAGGGTCGAATACCAGGAGGTCGCGTCTCCCACTGTGTCGTGGTCGGTTGGAAAGGGGTGTGGCCTTACTCGCTTAAGAGAATGGGGGCAATACTAGGCTGAGTTTGACCAGCTCGTGAATGGATCCGCTATCGATGTGCCGGATAGGTATTAGCAGATTATTGGCCAGGTGGATAGTGAGGTTTCTTACGCTCACTTAGACTGTGCGGCTAGGAGAGCGGTAGTGCCATTTGGAGTGTACTAAACCCCGGTGATTTTCCTGAATGAGAACTGTACTGATATATGATGAGGATTGACATGCTTGAGCTGCATCTTGAATCGCATGGTCTTGATATGACCAATAGCATTCATATCTTGCACCGCATAGCCTTAGTACGATTGATTACATTCATGTACTTATCAGCATGATCTCGCATTACCTTGACCTTGCATTCTAAGCATGCCATATCACACACACACTTACACCGCCCTCTAAGATTTCTATAAGCTTATGCATGATTGATGCGTGCAGGTGACGCTAGGACGCACGCGTAGCTTCACCGCAGTTGGAGTGTAAAGTCGAGCTTTTAGAGTTTTGTTATTAGTATATCTTGTATTTTCCCTTTTATACACATTATACTCAAAGTTTTTTATTATAGTGGATTTTGGGATGGTGTTCTTATGGTTATTGTTCGTTGGTTATGCTTATAGTTATGCTCATTACGAATCAAATCATGTATGAAATCCTCCTTGTGGGATCCCAGGATGAGAACCTAGTAAATGGGTGCCGTGAGCCGAGAATGGGGTTCTACAGAGGCTGTCGGAATTGGATTTGGCAATTGAGAATTTTGTGAGCCCGGTTTCTGAGCTCGGGGCGTGACACCAATGGTCCTCAATTACATCAAGTGGGCCTCTCACATGTCACAATGGGCCTCTAGCCATGGACTCCAAATACATTTCAATGAGCCTCAACACATGGGCCCCAAATACATTTTAATGGGCCCCAAATACATTTTAATGGGCCTCAAACAATGGGCTCCAAATCCAACTTATTGGGCCTCTCGAATACAACAAATGGGCCGCACTACTTGGGTCGCACCATTCATCCGTCTATAGAAATCATTTTAGAGCATTATCCAAACAATGAATCTGATCAAAAGATCATCTGGACCATTCCACGAATAACAGTGGTGATAATGATTTTCACCGTTAAATTCCAGTGGGCCCACCATAGCATTTAATTTCCATCTAGTCTGTTCATAAGGTCACAAGGACCTGATCTTAGAGGAGAAACAAATATCA
This sequence comes from Magnolia changhungtana, assembly GCA_030180095.1. Classification (NCBI taxonomy): domain Eukaryota; kingdom Viridiplantae; phylum Streptophyta; class Magnoliopsida; order Magnoliales; family Magnoliaceae; genus Magnolia; species Magnolia changhungtana. The sequence continues at coordinate 441,267 of JASAUF010000660.1, forward strand.
TATTGGTCTAAAATTTTTGTACCCCAAACGGGTTGTGATTGTAGACGTTCAATCCCATTGTTTGTGCAGTGTGGTCCACATGATATTAGATTTGTCTTATTTTTAGTCTCAAGTCATGAGACGAGGTGGTCTAAATAGATGGATGGTTGGGTTACAACACATGCATCATGGTGGAGCCATAAGTACATCAAATGAATGGACGGCAGGGAATGAACACGTCCATTAGGGTGGGGTCCACGAAAATGAATGATGGTTTGGATGCCATACATAAATTAGGAAGGGCCCACCATAAAAAAATGGATGGACGGTGGGGGTTAACACATATATCAGTGGTGGGTCACATATGTCCAGATGGACAACGTGGATGTAACATATACACCACAGTGGCTACTCAAAGCTCCTACCCGTCCCAACTTGAAATGGATGGACGGCGTGGGTGAAACACATACACCATAGTGGCTACTCAAAGCTCCTACCCGTCTCAACTTGAAATGGATGGACGGCGTGGGTGTAGTCCTATGTACAGCCATGGGTGGGTCCCACGTGGGGCCCTCTCACATAACTAGATTATATATAAATATAATATATTTAGTATAGTATAATAATAATATATATATATAAATAAATTATAAAAAAATCCAACCGTCCAGACCCTGATTCAATGGCAGACGTTCAATCCAACTGTTTTCGGTGACGTGGGCCACCTGAGTTCCAAATACGGCTAATTTTAGGGGTGGCCCACAGCCAGGAGAGGGCCCTTCAAAAACCATGGTGTTGATGTTCTCACACATCATGGTGGGGCCCACGATTGGGACCTGTGGTCCCTGCCCATCTGGCGTCCACGCAGCAATAGGATGCTGCTGCGTCCTCTAGTGTCAGCGGCAGCAGCAGGCACTGCTGCCTATTTTTTATTTTTTATTTTAAATGTATTTTTGAGGTTTTTCCTATGTGGGGCCCGCATCAGGTGAATCCACTCCAACCATTGCATTTCATGGCTCAAGACCGACCAAACAAGCCCAATATTTAGTATGTTTTAGCTCAAGGTGGGTCCTAGTCGATTTTAACGTTAATAATATTTTTTATGCTATGGTCCGCCATAAAATTGGATTGCGTTCATTTTTCAGCTCAATGCCTAAAATGAGATGGGAAATGGAATGGACAGCGTGGATTGGATATATACATCAAAGTCAGATCCATGTGTGCGTGGACAGTGTAATGTATAAAATATATACATTACGTTGGGCTCCCTGGATGCAAAATATAATGGTGGTTTCCACCATCTGGGCGGCAAGATGGATGGACGGTGTGGATGTCACATGTACATCAAGGTGGGTTCCACGTGGGTGGGGTCCATGGCTGGACGGCGTAAATAAGGCACATAGATCATGTGTTGCCATGAGGATGGGCCACCACTGCTTGGATCAAGCTATTATTTGTTATTTTCTCCATCAGGGTCTATTCCGCCATGGACAACAATGTGGGCTCCACCAATTAGATCAGGTGGGCCACACACACATCAGGTGGGCCACACCTCACTATCATTAATACTATAATAAAAGGTAAAGAGAGAGATAAAGGGAGAGAGATGGATGGTGGAGGGACCCTGTCACTATGGGCCCCTCGATACAAGGCATACATCAAGATGTGTCCCACCATATGTGGGCCCTCAAATAAAAAAATCAACAGTAGAAAAACATAAAATCACCCACCATTTGCTTCTTCTTGGGGTCCTCCTCATCTTAGCTCCAATGGGGCATGATTTAATGGTCGAGATCAGTTTTGAAGGATGGGGATGGGAGATGGGAAGGTGGGCCACACCTAGCTCTCTCACGGAGCATTGGACGTGGGTTGTTTGGGAGGAAAAAGAGAGAGAGAGAGAGAGAGAGAGAGAGAGAGAGAGAGAGAGAGAGAGAGATGGGTGAGGGATGGGTGAAAGGTGATGGATGGGTGTACATGTGTAAGGGAGAGAGTTGACTTTGGGGGGGGGGGGGGTTATTGTACTTGGGTATGGAATGGTTGTACTTAACATTTGATATGACATGCCATAGAGATTCCCTCGGTATCTGCAACATGCGGTGTTTTCCTTAAACTGAACGGGGGCACACATCTCCTGGCTCGGGTATCACCTCAGCGTGCAAGACGCGGCGTCAGAACCGTAGTGACGACGCGGTTGTGAGAGTACAAATTTTGAGTCGAGTTGACTCTGATATACGGGACACAACTCAGGATCGCACGTAAACACCGATAATAGATCGTAGGTCACCGGAATTTGACCGCGGAGGCCTATGGAACAGTACGAGCTAGGATACGGGTCTTACATAATCCGCTTTAATTCACCCTTTATACTTTGAACCTCTGTGGTGAGGAAATCAATCCGCTTATTAGATTTCCTTATTGCGGATCTTGTTTTTTATTATCTTTCAATACATTCCCAAAATGGGCAGATTTCCCATCGAGATCAATTATTATTTTTTTTCATTTTCAAGAGGGTGGCTATAAGATTAGCCTGAGTTTTATTTCTTTCATCATCCTCCGTTGTCTCTGCCATGGGTGCTGACCACAGAGTCTTGTCCTTCGTATGAATGTTGTCGGCAGTTATACTCCTAACAACCTCGGTCTCTGCTTCTTCGACCGTTGGTTGAAGCTCTGGAGTTAGCACCACCTACAGGAGCAAAATTGATGTATTAATTATAAACATACTACATGATTCAAATTATAATAATAATTAAATAAATCTTACTAGCACAGCTGTGAAAATGACAGATATGGTTTCATATCTGCCCGTTTTCTTTTGACCCTAATTTAGGATTCGAGGAATCCTTGTATGCAGTCTTTTAACAGCTTACCTACGGTCACCAGTGAGTTGAGGGAATCGTTCGTAGGCCCAAAACCGTATAAGAACAATTATCATGCATTACATATTGGTTGACATGTATGGAGGGAAAATGGAACAATTCAAACTCAAAGTATGAATCAGGACAAGTATAACGTAGTTACAGGGCATACGCGCATCCGCATATGTTGTATGATTTGGGGTACTGGCCAGTCGCCCTTTTCCCCCGAATAATGTCAGATGCAGCATTAACCCCATTCTTCAGATAATCATACCCCACACTGCCCTAGGGGTAGTTATTAAAATATTCTAAGTCATCAACCATGTCGATATACGTATCAACATAGTTTTTTTTTGCAGAGATCCTACCAATAGACTCTCAATGAAAATTATTAGAGCCAGCTTCACCGTGTCCATATGTTCGTCTTTATCGACGAGTGACAGATAGGCTTCTTTCAGTTTTTGTTTACTAACATCCACTGCTCTCAGGTAGGTCTCCCTAATGCCTCTTCCTGCCTCTACTCTTCTGGCATCGACACGACCGCCACTATCTATGCTAAGTGGTCCAAACTTAAGACCCATTATTAGTGTAAAATTGATCTCTGTAAATCTTATCTTGGTGCCCAGAACATCGAATTTCAAACCACCAACATGCCTTTACATCAGGCAATGCATGATCTGAGACTGTGCCGTCCACTTGGCCAATGGAAGGCCTAGCAGAAATCCAAAACATGTGTCTCTAAATAGTTTCTTTCTATCGGGTTTCTTCTCCATATCTTCAACCAAGACTTTCAAAAAACGGACGGATCACTTGGGAGAGACCTGTGCCTTTTCAAAGTCTAAGCATGTGGTCATGGTTGGCTTGTTTTGACTTGCATTCTAAAATGGATGTGGATTGTTAATTAATATAAAGTAAGATGGTCTTGTAAAATCTAACATAGGTCGTAATTGTACTATACAGTGGATCGAGATTGAAATCCACGAAGGGTCGTGTTTATAACAATTTCTAAAGGAATGTGGTTATTATGCTACACGGTTCGTTGTTGTCATCTACACTGGATCGTGGTTGTCATATGTGCTAGGTCGTGGTTGACAGTCGTGCTACAGGGTTCATTGTTGTCATCTATGTGTGTGTCACCAATGATCCATTAGGCAAACCAACCACGATCGCAACAACGATCGTGGTTGTTATGGCATACAGATCATTGTTGTCGTCTACATTGAATCGTGGTTCACAGGCACAACCCATAGAAGATGTGATCCATGATCTAATTCAACTGTCGACTATGATTCATTATGCAACAAACAACGATCAGGACCATGATCGTGGTTGTCATGCCATAGATATCGTTGATGTCATCTGCGTTGAGTCATGGTTCAAACCAATGACCCACATAAGACGTGGGCCACAATACACTGACCCTGTCAACCACGATCCACTCAACATATCAACACTGATCACAACAACGATCGTGATTGCCATGCTATACATATCGTTATAGTCATATACATTGGGTCGTGGTTCACAACCACGACCCACATAACATAATAACCACCATACACCGTCCCTGTCAGCCATTACCTTGCTTTGTCATTTATATTGAGCTGCACTGAACTTGTAGATGTACTCGCTGAGTGGTGATGGAGGGGCCCAGTAAAGAAGATTCAAAAACAATAAAAAAAGGAAAAGGGTTAGGGATGATAAAAAGTGAAAAGGGTCAAAGAGAAGAAGCTCCAATATATAGTCGGTGTTCCGTATGGGGACAAGCGGTTGAAGTTCTGCGTTTGGAATCATAAGCGTCTGTGAAAGCGTTCGTTGATGGTCTGCGTTTAGAATGGAATTGTAAGCGTCCGTAAAAGCGTTTGTTGATGTTCTGCGTTTGGAATCGTAAGCGTTCGTTAAAGTATCTGTTGATGTTCCGCGTTTGGAATGGAATCGTAAGCGTCCGTAAAAGCGTCCGTTGATGTTCTGCGTTTGGGATATAATCGTATGTGTCCATAAAAGCTTCCGTAAGCGTCTAAGTTATAGTTGGTGTTCCGTAAGTCACATTGAAGTGCCTTTTCTCTGATCCGCACCATCCATTTAATTTGTAACATCAAGAAACCCAAAGAATGGTCAAAATATTAGAATTCAATGGACCACAACAGTTCAACCAATAGTTTCCGTAAAAGCCCAAAATTTGTCATCTTTACGTAGTGTGGACCACTAATGGCTCGATACATGTCAATAAAAAATTGTTCGAAGGATTCCATCATCTATGAACAATTTCAATGGATTAGATTCGATTTATGATGGGCCCATAAAATTGAACTAGATGATCCATGAGAGATGTTCTATGTTTAGAATTGTAAGCGAACTTCCCTCCTTTAGCACGACATATTAATTCCGTACAAACAAAGATATATGGGGTCCACAGTGATATATATAAATGTCATCTAAATTGACCATTGTATGTAATGTACGTTTATAAAGGCATTAAAAATAATAAGTTTTATCAGGTGGATTTACGGCCCACGTACTTCTTGTTACCTTCCAACCGTTAATTTCAGTGTGATCAACTACGCGATATATATATACAATGACAGCCACGATATATATATATATATATATATATATATATATATATATATATATATATCATCATGTCAACTACGACCCATCGAACATTAACACCACGACCCATATAACATTATAACCACGATACAGAGTTGTGGGCAAGAGACTTGGGCTTCAAACTGGATATGGTGAGGGCTTTCGTTGTCACAACTCGATCAAAATCATCCCTACCTTACACAATGACAACCACGACACTTCATAGATGATAACCACGATCATTCACGTTGTCAATACACGATCGAGGCAAAGGATCGTTGTTGACTCTTTCTGGTTTTTTTTTTCGGTTTTCATGTAAAATGGATTGTGGTTGTTATGATATATGGATCGTATGTTGTCAAAGTTACATGGATCGTGGTGTCAGTTGCTATGGGTCGTGGTCTTCATGTTTTATGGATCATTGTTGTCGTATTTTACGGATCGTTGTTGTCATGTTATATGGATCGTGGTTTTCATGTTTTATGGATCATTGTTGTCATGTTATACGGATCCGTATTGTCTTGTTACAAAATATTGAGTTCGTTTGCCTGGAAACCAGAATAGGACATCTCGCATCGGACTGGAATATGGATTGTGGTTGTAATGTTGTATAGGTTGTGATTATCATGAAATATGGATCTTGGTTGCCATGTTATATGGTTTGTGGTTAATATGAAGCATTGATCATAGTTGTCATTTAATATGGATTCGAGGTTGTCATGTTATACTGGTCGTGGTTGTCGTGTTGCATGGATCATGGTTGACGATTCGAATGTATCGTGGTTGTCATCTGTATCGGATCTTCATTGACAACCACGACACTGAGTAAAGCACGACCGATTATCATGACAACCATGATCCGTATATCACGAAACCACGACCTATGTTATGTACATTATTTCGTTCGTTGAGTTAATGGTTCATATGCATAAAAGCTCTTGATTATCATCCACATTGGGTCGTGTTTGTCATGATACATGGGTCTCAACTGTCATTGTATATGGGTAAGGGTTGTGGGGTTGTATAGGTCATGGTTGTCATGATACATGGACCCTGACTGGAATGATATGTGGGTCGTTGTTGTCGTATCATATGGGTCGTGGTATACGTGAATCATTGGTCGTAGTTGATATGGGACATGGCTGTAATGTTAAATGGGTCGTGGTCGCAGTTGTAATGGATCGTGGTTGTCGTCCTTGTTGATCCGGCGCTGACAACCATGACCTAATGAGAAAGACGACCCATATAACATTTCAATCACGATCGCATTGTCATGACAACTACGACCCGTTGTTAAGTTCAGGTTTTCCTATATGGGTCGTGGTTAAATGCACAATGGATCATGGTTAGCATACACATTGGAAAGTGGTTAATATGCACCAAAGTTAATAAAATAATAAATAATAAATATATATTAAAGTTCACATTACATTATCACAAGCAATAAAAAAATAATAAGTCATCACCAGCCTCAGCCTCATCCTCAACCAGCAGGGACGAAGGTGCATCGACACCGATTGTGACCTATTCGTTTGCATCTTGAGCATTTGGGTGTTGGCTTATCTTCTCGCTGGGATGTAATTCAAACCTTTTTGGATCTCCCATCAGATCTTCTAGTTTCTGGAGGCTTCATATTCTAAAAAAAAAAACCTTCACTTCGTCTTAAATGTCCTGTTGTGTCTTGTGAAACACTTTGTAAACTGACCGCACGTACACTTCATTTCTCTTAAATTCACTACATCGGTCATTCCCCGTGCGGTGATGCACTTCCGAGTTGCATCACCATACACAACTTTAATTATCAAATCGAATTTAACCGACGCAGTCTTCGTAATCTTAAGGTAATGAAACACACCGGGTCGTGATCTTATGGTAATGAAGCACAGTGGATCGTGGTTGTCATACACATTGGGTCATGGTAATGAATCACATTGGATCGTAGTTGTATCCAGTGCCATATCCCTGACGAGTACGACCCATAACAGTTAACAACCGCGGACGTGACAAGTGGCAGCCACGATTTAAATACCATCATGAATGTGATGTCGTGGTTGTGTACCATCCAATGGTGGAGGTTTGATCAAGGTGTGCCCTATGGATTGGATTGTTTCGCGTGACCACCGAAGAACCCTCGACTTCTCGACTCTGTCCTTCCTTTACCTTGGCAGATGGCTACCTACAGTTGAAAGAAAATAAAATACAAACCTGATAATGGAAGAGGCTTTCAGAAGAGAGAAGCAAAGAGGAGAAACAACGTCGCTCTCCGGCTGTTCGTCCCTAGATCTTGGCTTCTCTAGGAAAACAAAAGAAAAGGAAGGAGAGGGTCTTTCAATTGTACATAAGTGCGACATTTGCCCCTTCCGAAGCTCATGGTGCACGTGATCGGTGGTCTATGGGCCCCACCATGATGTATGTGCTTCGTCCGGGCCGTTCATCTAGGTTAAAATATCATTTTATGGCTTCAACTGAAAAACGAGAGTGATACAGCTCTCGGGTGGACCACACTGTAGGAAATTTATATTTATTGGGTATCCACCGTTAAAATTCTCCTACGGCCCACCGTGATTGGATTATGCTCATTTTTGGTCTCCTGCCATAAAATGATCTATAGAAATATATGGACGGCGTGGATGAAGCACGTACGTGGTGCTGGGGCCCATAGAGTGTCGGGCACCAACCATTGGCCGGTGTCCCGAGGAGTAGCCGATCCGTCCATTTCTCGGTGGTTGCGGGTGACTTCCGCTTCACCCCAGGATCGTACAAGTCCTGGACTAAGGTCAAGGGCATTTTCGTCCGAAACAATCTCCAAAAGGTGTCAAAAGGCCCTTTAGGTAATATATGGAGTTTCATAGCGATCGAGGTAATTTGCCCAAACTTCGAGGCGAGTACGGTCAATTTCCCTTTGAGATGTGCCTCATTTTTAGGCTCATCACGAGGGCCTTCCCTAAGGTATCATTGTTGATGTTTATATGCCATTTAAGCCATTCATGAGCTTATTACTGGTAATTCTAGAAAACACTAATTTTAGCTTGGTTTAAAATATTTAAGAGTCAATAATGTTTTAATGGTGAACTTTTAGTTCAATCTCTATTTATTATTATTATTAGGCCCCGTTTGTTAAATCTGAAGTCTAAAGACCAAATCTGAAATCTGAAGCTGAATCTCAAATCTAAAGCTTGATTCTGAAATCTGAAGTTAAAAAAACTTGTCTGATAATTAATGTTGAAGTATAAAAATTAAGTACTGAATCTGAAACAAACGGTTTGTTAACAAACATCTTAAATGTCTTAAATATGTTAATTGACACATTTTCCTCTGTCTCTTGTTTGGAAATGTTTTACATTATAAAGAAATTATTTTTTATTAAATGAAAATAAAATCATTAGCAAAAAAAACTTCAAATAAGGTCCGTCTTATATTTATACGCTATCCAAACCGTTTATGAGGTCAATACAAATCGGATGAAGTGAAAACATACTGATCCAAAACTTATGTGTCCTATTTAAGTTTGGGTTTCAATCCACATCCTTTTTCAAGCTTTAATATAGCTTCTGTGACCCAAAAAATCATATTGACCCAAAGCTTCTATGACCCCAAAAATCATATTGACCCAAAGCTTCTATGACCCCAAAAATCATATACAAATTATTTTTCGTCTCAAGCTTTAATACGAGCTCGCCAAATGGATGGATGGTTTGGATATAACACAAACCTCATGATGGGACCGACAGAACTAGCAGCTATATAGCTAGTGTGAAGTACACCAACCAATCCGCATCCTACTTGGACGTGGATTAGCTACTGACAGTTGAATAGCTAGATTTACTACTGAAGTGATGTCATCAAGTTCCATGAGCCCACTATGATGTACGTGGGCTCACTATGATATATGTGCTTTATCTGCACCGTCCATCTATTTGGATATTTAATTTTAGAGCATGAGTTAAAGAATGAGGCAGATCCAAATATGTAATTGACCCCACTACAAAAAAAAACAGTGGCGAGATTGATGCCTACCGTTGAAACCTTCCTATCACGGAAAGAATTCAATGAAAAACCACTTAGCACGTTCCTTCTTCCACGTTAACGACGCATTAACAAACACCACTAAACACGGAACATATTCCCAATTCCACGTTAAGTGCAAAAATTCAGCATTAACAAACAGGCCTTAGTTTTATAATGTCACAAACTCATATATTAGATTAATTTATTTTAAGCTCTTGTAATCATATGAGCTGGCGACAATGATATACAAAGTTGTTCACATGGAAATCGTGGTCTCTCTACCGAACTGCATTACAGGAACTCACCACATTAGGAATCTCACGTGTTACATCCATTTCGTCTATGCAGTGTGCCAACTTATGTATGGATGTGAGTGCAAGAGTTCTTCATAATTAGAGTGGGCCACACCACCAGAGATAGTGCATGGAAATCTGTTTGTAAACCTTCATGGGGCCACTGAAATTTTGGATCAAGCTGATATTTGTGGTTTCCTTCTTTATGCCCGTTATTATCTCATGAATAGGTTGGATGACATATAAACATCATAAAGGGCTCTTCAAAGGTATCAATAGTGGGCGTTTTCATCTTCTCTGCTTCCTTTGGTATGGCCCGTTCGAGTCTTACACGTGACTTATTTTTCAGCTCATGATGCAATATGAGCTGGCGAAACTGATGAACGGAGTACATGTCACGCGGACTTCATGGTGGACCTAGGAGCTTTGGGATCCCGGGATTCCCTGTACATGGGGTTGCAGTAAATTCTCGTCCGCCTGTACATAAGGCCCGGCCCGTCATCAGAGGGGTCAGACATGTACGGTAAGAGATATACGGTCAGGAAAAGTGGGGCTATGGTCCTGTCGTCGTAATCAAGGCCATTGGTTTCTCGCGTCCCATTTGGACGGAGAATGCTCCACTCAAATTCTAGATTGGAAGATCCAAGTGACCAGTATCATTACCGTTTTAGTTGGATATGGACATGGTTGGACTTCTTGCCTTAACCGTCCATCTTTGGGCCACAAATCAAAAAGTAAGGTTGTTGTATTAAGAAACTTTTGAACTGTAGTTCATCTACTTTTGCGACAACAGATCAATGGCCCAGATTACAGAAACTAAGGTGCCAGTTGTCAAAATTGAAAACATACATCCATACCTACTCGAGCACGTGGATAATATGATTCCTCGCGGCATGTGGCTGACAAATGGGAAATTATGATACTCTGCAAGCCGAGGACGCTTGATACGCCGGCACTCGGAAATTGTAAGCAGGGCATGTGTAGACTGAAATTAGTCACGGTCCAAAAATCAGACTGCTTAAAAAATCTTAAACTCTGATTCGTGGACACTTGCTTTTTGAAAATGAACCGTCTATTTTTAAGCATTGGATGGACGGTTAGGATCATCCAAGGAAAGTGTCTGTTGGTAGGAAGGAGGAATCAAGAGTAAGACCCAAATGATGGATGGTCTAAAGCTATAGTACAACAAGTATATGGACCATCTATTTACTGAACACTGATCGGACGATCAGGGTCATCCCACTAAAGCGAGTTTTCCAAAGGGACAGGGCAATAAGAATGGGGCTGACATGATGGATGGTCTAAATTAATTATTGAAACATTTGTAATATGATTAATACAAACCATTCTTTCTCTTAGACATTGATTGCAGCAGTAGGATCATCAAACCAAAGTGGGTGTTCAAGAAGGATGGGGAATCAAGAGCAGGGCCCACAAGATATGGGGTCTATGTGATTTATATGGAACATCTACTTGGGCATTGGATGGACGGTTAAAATTATCTCACAGAACTAATTCTTTTTAGAAGAATAAGTAATCAAGGGCAGGTCCCACATGATGAACGGTCTAGCTTAATAATCTGACCACAACAGTATGATAAATCTGACCACAACAGAATGATAAATATGAGCCATCCATTTTCCAAAACATTTGTTAGACGATTATAATCATCGGACAGAACTCATTTTAAAAGTAATTGGCTATGTAAGGTGGGACCCATTAGTGGATGGTTTAGCTCAATGATTAAACCATTTGTAACATGATCAATATTTTACATCCATTTCCTTGGAGATATTTAAGACGCTTGGGCCACCAGGTATGGGACACATGATGGATGGTCTAGATACTCATCAAGCCATCACCCAACGCAATTTACACGTGTACACATTGGCACATGTGCTTGTTCAATTGTAATTCAATTTCTACCTAATTTCCATAGATAGAATAAATTAACAACACCTACTCTTAACTAAAAAGACAAGGTGAAAGCGTTCCATTCACTTATTGTTGGGGAAAAATGGACAAGTCGATAAGTCGGCTTATGGAATGGACCAACTCTACTGAACCAGTGCGGGCCCAGTGAAACTCAAGCCTGATAAGGCTTCTACGTTCAAAAGCAAGCTAACCTTCAAGAAGGGTGATGCAAATGCAAATACACTCAAAGAATAGGATTACGAGTCCGCCCAAAGGTTGGCTAGAGGTTTTCCAGAGGTTGGCCAGAGGTCGGGCAGAGGTCATCCAAAGGTCAGACAAAGGTTGGCCAGAGGTCTGCCAGAGGACGGCCAGATGTAGGTTAGAGGTCAGCCCAAAGATTGGCCAGGGTATAGCCAGAGGATGGTGAGAGATCAACAAAAGGTCAGCCAGAGGTCGGCCAGATATCAATCTAACTCGTAGGTCAGCGAGAGGTCAACCAGAAGTCGGCTAGATGTTGGCCATAAATTGGCCAACGTTCAACTACAGATCGACCCAACCACAGATCGACCTGACCATAGGTCAGATATACCTTGGCTATAGGTTAGCACTGTCTACAACGGAGTTAAAATCATATCCCGGGGATTTCTTCAACGACCCGAAGATTTCTCCTAAAATCTTTGGAGGAAAAAATCAATTCCCGAGGATCTCGGACCACCGTAATCTGTGGAAGATCTCGAGCATATCAGTAGTCCTAAATAAGAAAGACTCCAGACGGTGTGATCTCATGCACGTCCAACTCAACTCCTGCCTTGGGACCCGACCTAAAGCCAAGCTACGGATCCGAAGGATCTCCCTAAAAATCGGAGATCTTGTTTATGATCTACGAAAGATAGCACTCGATCTCGAAGATCACGGGATCCTATAATCTCAGGAAGATCTAGAATGGCAACAAATCTCTAAAATATCAAAAAAGAATCTTTGTACGGCGGGATTCTCCCTCTCCTATAGATAAGAGAGACTCCAAGGGTGAAAGGTATGTAAAATCTCTCTTCCAGAACCCCTCAATACTATAAGACCCAGATTCCTAGCATGACTTTGGCATCGGAGGGTCCCCTGCTCTAGCCATGGTCTCTTTTGTCTTCTTTTTGTGTAGGTACTTGAAGATTTAAAGAGGGTGGATGAGACTTTTGCATCAATAGTTTGGTGTCGTTTGTGGGAACGACATCTTAAGTCGTTCCTGCTCTGCCATAAATACTCCAAACAATATACAATGGTGAAATGAAAGTCAAAGCTATTCTTGAACCATTGTTGCAGCCAAGTTGAAGCTCTTCCTGAAATACTGCTGCATCCAAATCGATGCTCTTCCTGAAATACTGTTGCATCCAAGTCGATGCTCTTCCTGAACCGTTATTGCAGCCAAGTCAAAGATCTTCCTGAATCATTACTACAGCCAAATTGAAGCTCTTCCCATATCATTGTTGCAGCCAAGTTGAAGCTCTTCCCGTACCATTGCTGCTGCCAAGTCGAAGCTCTTCCCGAACCACTACTGCAACCAAGTCGAAGTTCTTCCTAAACCATTACTACAGCTAAGTCAGAGCTCTTCCTCAACCATTACTACAGCCAAGTCAGAGCTCTTCCTGAATCATCTGTTTGCAACCATCTCAGTTCTTCCTGAATTAATAACCCTGAGCCCGTTGGGCAGCATAACGACTAAAACCACCTCGGCATCGGCAACTCAGCTCCACCTTAGGAGGTCACCTCGACCTCAACAGGTTAGCTCGGTCTCAACAGGTCTGCTCGGCCTCAACAGGTTAGCTCAACCTCAATAGATCCGCTCGGCCTGTACAGGTTAGCTCGGCCTCAACAGCTCAGTTATGTCTCAACAGGTCACCTTGACCTCAACAGGTTAGTTCGGCCTCAACAGGTCACCTCGGCCTCAACAGGTTAGTTCGGCCTCAACAGGTCAGCTCGGCCTCAACAGGTCAGATCAGGCTCAATAGGTCAGCTCGGCCTCAACAGGTCACGTCGGCCTCAATAGGTCCGCTTGGCCTCAACAACTCAGTTCAGCTTAGCTCACCCTCAACAAGTCACATCGACCTCAACAGGTCACCTCAGCCTCAACAGGTCACCTCGTCCTCAACAGGTCACCTCGGCCTCAAGAGGTCCGCTCGGCTTTAACAACTCAGCTCAGCCTCAACAGGTCACCTCGGCCTCAATAATTTAGCTTGGCCTCAAGAGGTCCACCCTTCTTCAACAACTCAGCTCGGCCTCAACAGGTCACCTTGGGCTCAACAGGTTAGCTCGGCCTCAACAAGTCCGCTCTGCCTCAACAACTCATCTCGGCCAAATCAGGTTATCTCAGCCTCAACAGGTCACCTCAACCTCGATAAGTTAGCTCGGCCTCAACAGGTCTACTCGGCCTCAACAGGTTAGCTCGGCTTTAATAGATCCACTCGGCCTCAACAGATCATCTCGACCTCAACGGGTCTGCTCGGTCTCAACATGTCCGCTCAGCCTTAATAGCTCATCCTGGCCTTGACAGATCAGCTTGGCCTCGGTAGGTTAGATCGGCCTCAGTAGCTCAGGTCAGCCTCGAAAAGTCAGCCCGGCCTCGACAAGTCAGCTTGGTGCTCGATCTCGCACTCGGAGCTGTGCTGCTCGAAGAACAACTCATTTAAGGACATGATGCAAACTGAAGAAGGGGAGCACTCTTCCATTATCGCCTAAAGAAAGAAAGCAAATGACTAAGACTGAGGCCAGCATACCAACCGACATCCAGAAAATCACTTTCATTGGTAGATTCCCTTAAACACTAAGCCGAAGTAAATACTGAAAGAAGCCGAGCTGAGAAAGGAAACCTGCCGACTGAGCCTTGGCAAGTCATCTCGGCCTCGACAGCTCGGCCTCGGTAGGTTGGCATACTGCTCCCAGGTTTGCTCGCCCTCAGAAGGTCAGTTCGGCCTTGACAGCTCGGCTTTGGCAAGTCAGCTTGGCGATAAGGCTCATCGGCCAACTTCGACCTCAATATCGAATACTGAGGGACATATCAACTAGAAGATATGGGGGGCTCTTACCCCGCCGATGGGATGCTAAAAGATCTATGACCCCTAGGTCAGCTCGACCTCGACAAGTCAGCTCGATCTCGACAGGTCGGCTTGGCCTCGACAAGTCACCTCAGTCTCGACAGGATAGGTCAGCAGACTACACTTAGGTCAGTTTGGCAGAGTACACCCAAGACAAGTCGGACCGACATGAACCGTTGAACCAAGACTATCACAAGGGAGAACTACTTGATGAAGAGAGGATGACCCATACGTTAGGTCGGCCCTGAAATTGCGGTAATGACTGCTTTAATAGAAGTGAGAATATGCCAAGATGTCCTAGAGGGGGGTGAATAGGACTTTTAAAATTTTATGATGATTTAAAACCTATCAACCCTATCCTCAATCAATATGCAAGTATCAGGATTTCTTCGATGTAACTCCAATGGCTTCCAAGCTAAATAGAGGATCCAATATAAGACTATTCAAAATATAAACAAGACGAAGAACATAGTTCATGATGAATGTAACTGTGTGTGAGGTGTAATTCTAATTAGTTCTAAGTAATCATGTGAACACGCATTATGAGAACATTCAAAGAAATCACACAAGGAGTAAAAGTAAATAGCAATTAAACACAGTCATTTTTATAGTGGTTCGACTATGTGTCTCCTCTACTTTCGGCGGATGCACTCAACCCTTGAGTGTACTATATCTCACTTACAGAGGTTTCAAATCAGATTAACCTCAAACTAGTACAACCTACACAAGGCTGACTCTAGGACCTACACAAGGTACCTAACATGTCTCCACGAGACATAAGTTTATGCCCCACACAGGAGCAAGGGTCAACACACAGCACCCAGATTTTAGGTCACACAGGCCAAGGATCCATATAAGAAACAATGAGTTTATGCCCTACACAAGTGCAATGGTCAACACACAACACCTAGGTTTTAGGCCACACAGGCCAATGATCCACACAAGGAACCTAGAGTTTATGCTCCCATGAACAAGGGTCAACACATAACACCCAGGGTTTTAGGCTACACAGGCCAATGACCTGGACTAAGGACTTAAGTTAATGCTCACCAAGAGCAAAGGTTAACACACAATACCCATACATATTCTCCCGTCGGAGGCCTCCTATAAAGACTTAGAAGGGGTGAGAAACACCTATGACCCAATCCTACACAATGGAATAATTAGCAGGGTCTCTGAACTTTAATGACTTATAGATAAGTCGATGAGCCTCATTTAGCACGTTGATGAAGATCTCCTCCTTTGATGATGAAGAATATTCAGCTCCTTGATCCGCAACACTTATGATACTCCAATGTAAGGCAACGAGTTGGGTCAAGGCTATGTTGGAATCCTACTCTATTAAATGATTTCTTATATTAGAGACGAAGTGATTCCATGCATCTATGCATTCAAGGTATCCCAGCTCAATGATTTGCCATTAAGGTGGTAGCTGGAGGATCCTTAAATGCGGAAGTTCATTAACCAATCCACTCTATTGAATATCAATGATGAGGATAGATTAAGGAATGAACTCCCACGAGAGAACAAAGCTTAGGGTAGGTGATCTGAATTAAACACTCAAACGCTTTATCTATTTTCTTTGCCAACAACATCAGGCAAGCTCTCATTAAATAGGCAAAAAGTTCCAAAGGAAATAAAACAGTTATATTTTTTACAGAGTTTAATATCATTGAGCAGGCTTCGATTTCATCGAGCATATACTCTCGATAGCATTGAATGGCTACTCGATGACACAAACTCAATCTGTTAAACGCTTTTAAACCTTTTTGTCAACAGATCGAGGAAATCAAGTAGGCATCGATGTCATCGGATTTCAAATTCCGATAACATCGACCCATGGATCGATTCCTCGACATTTGAAAACCTGAGAGCAGACTTGCCTTTGAAACTGAACAACCATCGATATGATCGAGTATCCCTCGATATCATCTGGTTTTGAATATCGATGATATTAATACCAGTTTCTATTCATCGATCTTTTCAAGGATTTTTCCTATAAGCTTGTTGGACAGTCTTGCATCCCAATTCGATGCTATCGACCTGGTCTCGATATGATCGATCTTTAAATATCGATATCATCGAGTGATTCTCGATACTTCAATCGTTTTGAAAGATTTTACTTGAAAGCCTGCTTGATAGATTTGTGTCCTAATCTGATATCATAAAAGATCCGTTGATATCTTCGATGTTTGAATTTCGAGGATATCAAGGCTCTTTTCGAGATATCGAAAATCACATGATTTTCCTTAACCGCATATTGGACACAAACTGACCATATGTCGATTTTATCGAGCCGTGTCGATGAACTCGAGATTCGAAAGTCGATGATATAGAGTCTTCCATCTATTCATCGATAATTCAGCCCAAGATTCATTGTGGTTACTGGACATCTGAAGTCCTTATTTCAATAACATCGAGTGAGTATCAAGGACATCGATAACAGAGTCAAATTTCATCGAACCACTTATCGATAAATCGACAAAGGCTGAAAACTTAGAGATTTTCCTGATTTTGCAAAACAGTTTTCACACCTTAAACCTTATGTTGTTCGTTCCATTTTTAAGGGTTTTATGTACTTGGTGTTCTAGGTCATGGGATGTGAGGCTAAGTTTACCTTTGATGAGTTCGAGCACACATCCTGTTGAGACAGACGCTTGAATGATCTTCCTATGGGGCTCACTTGTCTTGCTGACTCAACACTCATGCTAATTGACAAACCAGGTCACTTTCAGGCCTAACTATAGGTTAGCCCAACTTCCCCCTCCCACGAGCTCAATGAGCTTGACATGGTGGTTCTTACAAGAAAAATAGCTCAGAAATAGAAAAACAAAAGGAGTGGGAGATAGAGCTCACTAGGGAAAGAATGGGCAAGTCTCCGGCTTGATTAAAGAAGAAAACGGACGCTGGAAATCGCTTAAAGAGAAATGAGAAGACGAAGGGGGGAAGAAGCAAAAATATAGACGAGAAAGACCCTAAGGGTTAGGGCTTCCCTTACATAGCAGTGCCACGTGGCGGTCATTAAAGACGTTCATCAATGCAACTCCGTACGACGCCCCCTCGACTACCCCAACTCAACACGTGGCGCGACCCCATCCACTGCGCCACGAAATGATGCACCATGATAAGGAACTGAAACATTTCAACTTCCGTGCTGGCTGCCATACTTGACATTAATGATAATATGACTCCGCTTAGTCCGTGCATAATCCGACCTAGCTCCAACCAACTTACTCCTCGAACCTCCATATGTCAGCCTAAGAAGTAAGGGGGGCTTGCTGTTGGGGAAAAAATGGACAAGTCGATAAGTCGGCTTATGGAATGGACTAACTCTACTGAACCAGCGCGGGCCCAGTGAAATCCGAGCCTGACAAGGCTTCTACGTCCAAGAGCAGACAACCTTTAAGAAGGGCGATGTAAATACAAGGACACTCAAAGAATGGGACTACGAGTCTACCCAGAGGTCGACCAGAGGTAGGCTAGAGGTCAGCCAAAGGTCGGCCAGAGGTCAGCGAGAGGTCTGCAAGAGGATGGCCAGAGGTAAGCCAGAGGTGAGTCAGAGGTCAGCCCAGAGGATGGCCTAGGTATAGCCAGAGGACGACTAGAGGTCAGCGAGAGGTCATCTAGAGGTTGGCCAGATATCAACCTAACCCATAGGTTGGCCATAAATTGGCCAACATTCAACTACAGATCGACCTAACCCATAGGTCGGATATAGCTCGGCTATAGGTCAGCACTGTCTACAACGGAGTTAAAATCATATCCCGGGGATTTCTCCAATGGCCCGAAGATCTCTCCCAAGATCTTGGGAGAATAAAATCATATCCCGGGACGACTGTGATCTCTGGAAGATATTGAGCATATTAGCAGTCCTAAATAAGAAATACTCCATACGGTGTGATATCATGCACGCCCAACTCAGCGCCCACCTTAGGACCCAACCTAAAGCCAAGCTACGGATCTGAAGAATCTCCCTAAAAATCATAGATCTTGTTCAAGATCTTCAGAAGATAGCGTTAGATCTCAATGATCATGGGATCCTATAATCTTGGGAATATTCAAGATCACAACAAATTTCCAAAATATCGAGAAAGAATCCCCGTACGACGGGATCCTCCCTCTCCTATAAATAGGAGATACTCCAAGAGTGAAAGGTAGGCAAAATCTCTCTCCCAGATCCCCTGAATGCTATAAGACCCAGATTCCTAGCCTGACTTTGACATAAGAGGGTCCCCTACTCTAGCCATGGTCTCCTTTGTCTTCTTTTTTGTGCAGGTACTCGACGATCAAAAGAGGGTGGACGAGATTTTTGCATCAACAGTTACTAACACTGTTCTTTAATAAAATGAAATAAGAAAACCCACAAAAAAGTTCACGTAAGCACAACTTTTATAGATTAGACTTTGGTTTATTAAACGAATTTAGAGAATATGGTTAGGAAAGGGTATATTAGGATCCCAATGGCTTAAAGGGCCTTGCTTGACACATTACATCCATCCTAAAGCTTTTGGCACATTAGTTATGTTCTTAACAATTGTTATCAGTGCTAACATTATGTTTTGCTTTCAAGTCGCATGGCACTCCAAAGTGAGTGCCGCAAGTGAAAAGGGCTACTGAATAACCAAAGTGCAATCGCTATGCCTAAGAAAGGACCACCTGAACAAAAGGCCAAAGTGAGCGCCGCCACAGAGCGGACCACCGTGGACATCGGCTATGGAGCATGGTGGAACACTATGATCCCAATTATTTAAAGAGCCTACCTTAATGCCTTTGGTTGCACTTTCACAAACCTCATCTAATTCCTCACTTATCAAAATTGGAGCTTAAAAGGCCAAAACCCATCTAATGTCTCTCTTCAAAATTGGAGCTTCAAAGGCCACTAGCTGATGATTGGTTTTAAGCAAGTCGATTAACAATATAAGGCAAGAAGGCAAGAACTACCTTCTTGCAGATACTCCCCCTTTGCATAGCCGTGTACAAATGACCCTCCAAGGGATGGGCCATTGACGTGGCAGACCTATCTTTTTTCCATTTTTCTTACTTTTCAAGTTTTCTTTTTCAATTTTAGCAAGGAGAAAGAGTTTTTTTTTTTTTTTTTTTCAGTTAGCTTGTTAGTACACCCACTGTCATTTTACACTTCACTGTTAGTCACCCCCACTAGGGAATCGATACCAAGACCTCGTTGAAACGAGGTATCTTTCACTCAGTTTACCACTTGAGCTATGGATCAGGGAGTAGCAAGGAGAAGTGTTAGTAACTACTGGGATGCTTCAATTGACCCAATGGGCTATTAAAAGAAGTATTTTAACTATGTTGCCATATTGTTCGGATTCATTATGAAAGTTATGACATGCGTTTGATGGCAGCCCACGTGATAGCTTGGATTGCATTAAGTGGCCCACTTGATGGCTTGGATCTCGCAACCATATTCGGCATGAACGGCTATAAATACAAGCATGGACTTGGCAAATCCATTCTTTATTTTTTTATTTTCCTAACGAAAGCTCAGAGAAAGTGATAGATAGATATTGTATAGTTTTACGATAAGATGGATATGGTTGTAGTTGTCGATATATATATATATATATATATATATATATATATATATATAT
Organism: Magnolia changhungtana; assembly: GCA_030180095.1. Taxonomy (NCBI): domain Eukaryota; kingdom Viridiplantae; phylum Streptophyta; class Magnoliopsida; order Magnoliales; family Magnoliaceae; genus Magnolia; species Magnolia changhungtana. The sequence continues at coordinate 461,603 of JASAUF010000660.1, forward strand.
ATATATATATATATATATATATATATATATATATTTGTCATGACTTCAACTTGCATATATTTTAGGCAGAGATATATCCATATGCTAAATATTGTAATGCTTATACACCATCTTTTGTTATTATAATGGCAGAAATTTGGGATCCACAACTGTAGAAGTCAACATTTTGGTACAAAAATTCTACAATTGCCATTGCGAATCACCAAAGTTAAAACTGGAGTTAAGGGCAATTTCATAAAGAAAAATATAATTCATAGCGTCAAAACCTGGATTTTAAAACCTGTATCAGAGTGGACGGTGGCACCGGTGTGGGTCAGACCTAGAACAGAAATGGGTCGGGTTATCCATTAACCCATTTGGGGTAAGAAACCATTTCACCTTGACCGTTCACCCGTACGGGTCAGGCATTTAGTCCACTTTGACTGGCTATCATTCTTCTCTGTATTTTCACTATAAGTACATCTCACAGATCCACCTGCCGGAGTTAAAAGGGTTAGTGTGCAAATTCACGGAGTCTTTCTGTAAAAAGCTGAAGCAGCTTAATGAGTTAATGGAACAACATCAGGCAGTGGAAGTGGCCTCATTGACACAGAAGATAATAAAAAGTGTTAGGATAGGTATTGGTTAGGATATGGACAGCTGTATGTACATCTATATAGATCTCTTCTTATAGTATTTCTCCATTATATTTAGGTATTCCTCTCAATACAATATCCACAAGATTACAATAATGTAGTATGTAAAGCTAACATGGCATCAGAGATACAGTTCTGATCCTGCACTCGCAGGTATATACTATCTATCCTAAGAGATCTTACCAACTGTGTCCATATCATATCTATGCTAACAATGCATATCTTAACCATTATCCATCCTTAAAAAATTCATGGTAATCCTTTACAATAGAAATAACCCTCTATAAAGCCATTAAATTGTTGTATTCGATGTCTTAAATCTAATTAGATTCTGCGTTGATTTTTCGCGCAACTGCAAAAGTGCGGGATTTGTTTCTTATTTCATTTATGATTCTTTCCGATTTTGTTTGGGATTCTTCTTAAAACTATATATATGGGTGTAAACGGGATTGAGATGTATTATTCTAAGGGAATTCTGAGGCATTCTAAAGGTTTCTAAAAGGTTTCTAGGGTTTTTAAAAGGGTGGAGCAAGGGAAAAGGTTGAGGATTGCTCAAGCTGGGTAAGTCCTCTATCTTTGTAATTTGTGCTTTCATAGTGAAATTTTTTGTCACTTTGTGCCATGGTTTTTTCCCGCAAGGGTTTTCCACGTTAAATCTCTATATTTCTTGTGATTGCTTGGTGCTCTTGGATTGCTATCCTAGATCCATCTCTGTGTGATTCCGCAACATAATCCCCAATAAGTGGTATTAAAGATATCATTGGGGCACATATCTGAATTTGCAGGATTAACAATAATGGGAAACACCAAGTTTGATATTGAGAAGTATTCAGGCAAAAATAATTTTGAGTTATGGAAGACTAAACAAGGCGAAGTTGATTCTCTTGAGGAGTGGAAATCGACTATGAAAGATGAAGAATGGGAGACTCTTGATAGTAATGTTTTAGCCTTCATCCATTTATATCTTACAGATGATGTTCTCTATAATGTTTTGAGGGAGAAAACTATAGGTAAGTTATTGGCAAAGTTAGAGGACATCTATGCAGAAAAAAACTCTCTGAAAATCGCCTACACTTGAAAGTATAGTAGTATAACTTCAAGACGCCAAATGGTGGAGATTTGGAGGTCAACATCAACAACTTTAATAAATTGCTTTGCAAATTGCTGGATATAGATGAAGTGATAAAAGATAAGGAACAAACATGTATGTTGTTGAATTCTCTTTCGGTATCATATGATTCATTCAATGATGCGATGTGCACCGTAAATAAAACCCTGAGTGTCGACACCATTATCTTAGTCATTCAAGGGAAGGCCATTAGAAAGTTAAACGACGACATGGGGACATCTTCTGATGCACTATTTACGAGAAGCATAAATTCTGAGTGAGGTATAGGATCTTCAAGACCTATATCTAAATTCAAGGGCAAGGGCAAAGGAAAACTAAAGTGCTGGAACTGTGAGATGACTGAACACATGAAGAAGGATTGTACCAATCCTAAAGCGAAGAAAGAAAATTCAGTGGCTTCTTCGAAGGAGGCTAATGTTGCCACATCTGATGAAGAGATAAGTGGTGGTGATGTACTGTTTGTGTCCATGACACTTGCATGACAATCATGAAGATGAGTGGATTCTTAACACAGGAGTGTCATATCACATGACTCCCCATCGGAGTTGCTTCTCCATTTACAGAGAATGCGATGGTGGACAGGTTTTTATGGGTAATGACAATGTTGTGGGTATTGGTGCGAAAAGCATCAAGATGTTTGATGGGATAAAGTATACCCTGACTGATGTCAGGCACGTTCCTAATATGAAGAAAAGTCTAATTTCTCTCGGTGTGTTGAGGGTCAAATATTTCATATTAGACCTCAATTATTACTTGATTTTAAGAACATGATAGTGCTTAATGTCTTATTTTAATAATATTTTTGTTGCAAGGTGAATTTAAGAGCTTGGACTAAAAAGGGTGCTAAAGGCATGGATTTAATACTCAAGAATCAGTAAGGTAAGGGACGGATCCCAAGGGATCGAGATCGAAGAATTTACACGGCAAAGATCCGAGAAAATCAAGTAATTGAAGTCCAAGAGGCCTAAAAGTCATCCTGAATGCAAGATCACAGGGTTCCCTGCATCCGTTTGGCTCAAAACTTTATATCTGGCCTGAGGACCCTAAATTAACCGTACACGTCGAAATTCAGCCCTTGGATCTTTTTGAAAGTGGCCCAACGAACAGATCTACCCATAAATCATTGATCTTGGCCCACCTGATATCTGGATATGCTTCAATTTTGGTCTCAACCCTTTGAATGGGATGACAAAGAGGATGGATGAAGTAGATTTCTCATAAACATCACAGTGGACCCCACATAAAGGGGTACGTGTGCACTGTAGGTGCACACATGCACTACACTGGACCGACAAGTCCGGTCAAAGGGCCTTTGACCCGACTCCACCCGTCTTTACACAGCAACGTCCGCACGGAAGACTGCTGTGATGTGTAGTGGGCCACCACCGTGGCCCATCTTGATGATCCAGACCGTCCATTCGATCCAGAGCGTGGGGACGACTGTACCTATGGTGGCCTTTTGGTCCCATACACGTTTACACATACAGATCGCTGCCAAATGCAGGATAAACGGTGGGGTGATTTGATACAGTAGGCCACACCAAAACTCGACTAAAACCACCCATTCTTGACTGGTTTGTCATAAGGAATCCAATGAACAAAGTGGATTTCGTTGGAAACACCATTGTGGGGCCACCGAACACCTTAGCGCAGCCCCTGCATAGGTTTTACGCATGTTCGACGTTGTCGACCTCCGTGGCTCGTTGTCCGACCATAGCATTGATCAAATGGCCGATCTGAACCATCTAATGTGTTTAGACAATGCCCACGCCCCTAGCTAAGAAGCCAGAATCGACGGATGGGTTGATTCCGCGCCATAAATCTTCTCCGAATGTAAGTCATTTTGCCCTTTCGCTGGACATGCGGTTGTTGCTATGTAACACCACAACAACCGACTCCACTCCTAGCCGACCTAGACTTGGCTATAAAAAGAGTGAGATAGGGACGTGGAAGGGCATCCTTGCACACGTGAAGAGAGAGAGAGAGAGAGAGAGAGAGAGAGAGAGAAGTTGTTGGCTGGGAGGAGTTCTTTCTTCCCTTCCTTTTCTTCTTTGTTTATATCTTTCCTTCAGAGATTTTTTTAGTTTGATCATGGCTATGATTGGCTAAACCTCTTAGCTAGGGCTAAGAGGTGAAGCTTGTAGTGTGATGGGATGTTTTTTATGCCTTTGATTCATGTTCGATTAAACTAATTTTGATTATAGTTTGATTACAATGAATGCTTTTAGTTTTTAATGGTTTATTATGACTTAAATTACAATGGATTTGCGATGGCTCTGAGCATGTTATTTCATTATTAGAATTGTGAACATGGGAGCTCTATTGTTCACCATCTTCTCTTGGACATGGTTGGATGATGGAATCCTTTCCTAACGTTCATAATTCTCTAAGATTGGTTGTGGATTGGCTAAATTCTGTTGTTTGCTTTGTCTCATTGGCATGGTTTTGTGATGGAACCAATTCTAATTCTCATACCTCAAATCTTTTGAAAACTAGATCAAAGAAAGTTTCATAGTTGTTTTTAATGACTTATCTTCCTACTAGATGAAGATAGGACTTTGATTCCAGTTGTGTTCTTGAATCAAGCATAGATCTCCTTGATCTCTACAAGTGGATCCTTGGAATCCCTAGTTTCCTACCATTGAATTTTACAAGTTTTAGTTTAAGATTTCACAATTATTCCGTTAAATTTTCTCGAGTTAGATTACATCTTCTTCCAGTTCTAGTTCTAGTTACTTTCAGATTGTGTACAAGGTTCAATCCCCGTGGATTCGACCTCGGTCTTACTAAGATTATTACTACATCATGACCCTATACTTGGGGTGGTGAACAAGTTTTTGGCACCAATGCCGTGGATTAATGGTTACATTTTTTAAGGATTAGCTTGTTTTAAAATTAGGTTAAGATTAAGGTTTTTCTAGATTTAGGTTTTTCTATTTGATTTGTAGAAATTAATAAAATTTTCCTGTAACAGCCCGGATTTTTCCCAACCTGGAATTAGACGTCCTTAGGCAATGGGTCACTCTTGACACCTTATTAACCTGTCAGAACTCAATCCCACAGTCTAGAATCGCTTCTTAACCCATTTCCTTCACAAATCTCACATCTCACTACCTTGATCTTTCAATTTTTCTAAGTACTTTCACCCTAGACACTATCTTAAACTAGCTAAGCAGTATAACTTCGATCACTTTATATACAAACTACAAAGGACAGAGTACCACCTCAGACAGAAATCTTATAGGACTAAATCCTTTAGAAATGAGACAAAGTAACTAAATGCTAAACTAGATTAGCTACGAAATCCACTTGATCTACTTTAAATACGATCTGCAAGACCCAAAACTTGTAGAATCATTGACGCCAGTTACCCTAAAATCTAGAATCAAACTCATTACCCGACTGCTCTCGGGAGCACATTGAAACTCCGTTTCAGATCTGGACTGCACGTCGGAGGTCTGAACAACACGAAGTTAAGGACTTAGGACCGCCTCACTGGGCTTGACCACCATCTCGGAAATCAGACCCAGACAGTGTCCCATAGCTGTTCGCTTGAGTCCGGAGCGAGGGAGTGTGAAAACACTTGTTTTCTTTACAAAATAAATATCTCAAATAGTAATCTGAGACTTGTCGCTTGCGGGTCAGTATTAAGCAACCAGACCGTCAGAATCTGACTCAAATACACCCTCGGATCAGGAAAAATTTCATAAACATATCCATGTACTTAGAATTGAGGATGAAGATCCGCTGACCGTTGAACTGAAACTGGTCCGCCACGCGCGATTTGGAAATCTGACTGAAACAAAAACTTGACTAAATATAGATCCAGCGTTAGTGAGCTTAAGTTCGACCTTTGGCTTAAGGGGGGCCGCCAGAAGTCCTCCGTTGAGCTGAAAAATGCTCACTTTGGACAAAACCTAAGTATACCTTAACCTTAAGTCTAATTTGGTGAGTTTTTAGGCTATATAAGGACCTTAGAACACTCTCTCACAGCCATACGAATTTGAGATTTGAGAAAGAGAAAAGAGAGAGAAAGTGTGAAAGATGTGGGAGAGTCTCCCTACCCTTCTTCCCTGCTTCTATCCATGCTCCACCACTCCGTTCTAATCGGTTTCCCGGTGATTCCAGTTCTGTTTCTAGGTAAAAAACCCTAAACCTAATCTGATTTGAGATGTTAGTAGTTGTAGGTTATGAAATAGCTAACCTATTTCATTCTATAGGTTGCCAAACTGCCGAATACGGAAACTTAGCAAACCTATCGACTCCGTTACGATTCAACGACACAAGGTGAGGACTTTAGGTGTATAGGTTATGGTTTTCAATGCTTTCAATGTCAGATAATGATAAATTCATGATCTGCATGCAATTGCACATGTATAAAGTGTTTTTTGTTTTCTGTTTTGATTAAAGATGTAGATTATGGAATTTTACATATTCTAGGTTTCGTAGAAAATACCGTATAAGTATAAATTTTAGAAATGTGTTTGACATGATTATTTGTTGTATGAATATACGATATGTAGATAAAATACTTATTTGGCGAAAGGATTCGCCCAAATACATGTTTTACTAATATACACTATGTACATAGAAATACTGTATTGTAGCAAGTACCGTATACATATATATTTTAGAGATGTGTTTGCCATGATTATTTGTTGTATAAATATATTATACATGCGTAAAATAATTGCTTGGTGAAAGGACTCGCCCTAATACATGTTTGTTAACATACACTAAGTATGTTGAAATAGTGTATGTTAAGTGTTTGTGAAAATGCTTGTGTGAGTAAGTGTTTGGATGTTAATGTCTTAGGAGGGTGTTGAGATGGGATTCTCAACTACCTTAGAGACATGTATGATTTCCTCCATGAGGTTGTTTACTTAAACCGCTTACTTGTGCAATATATGTGTTGGTATTCCTATTTATGTAGTGCTTTATAACATGCTTTATGACATGCTTACTAACATGCTTGAATTACTTTGTTTACCATGCTTTACTCCACATGCTATAAATAAGGTTTGATTGAGTTTGGGACTATGTCTATAGTCCAGACAGTCGGTACCAGACTTGAGATCGTGGTTGAATTTCATGTCGCTACGTAAGATGTGTTTGGCGAACCCGAGTCGTACGTCAGTTGGCGACAGTGGTTAGCCCACTCGAACTGCTTATGCACTTCCTGTCATCCAATTGACTGTGCGCTCGAGCTAGTCAGGCTCGTCAAGTAACCCGATATGTCTAATGTATGTTCACCATGTTTAGTCGCTACTGCTTGAACCTAGGGTACCAAACTTACCAGTGAAATCCCTTTTAACCATGGTACCTCGATCCGCTAAGACTCATGAGCCGGGCATGGTGGTATGGGACACCATGGTCCAGCTATCGGCCTACACTGGGGCCACATGCCTCCCCGTAGTGACCAGTGAGCAACCAGACTCGTGAGCTGATTATGGTGGTATGAGACACTATATTCGTGCTGTCGGCCTACATTGATAAGGTGATGGGGGAGCGGTGTAACCTTTGTGCGTAACAGCCCTGGCAGCCCTTTGTAGTGACCTCGAGCATACTCTGAAATTGCGGTGAGCCTTAGAGTTTTTTCGCGGTGTATAGAGTATGAACTAGGCCTGTTTCTGTATAGTGATGAATCGTTAAAGAGGTGATGGGGGAGTGATGTAACCTTTGTGCATAACAGCCCTGACAGCCTTTGTAGTGACCTAGAAAACATACCATCGTCTAACATTAACTAGGACTGACGACCCTATATTGGATCATGTTTGAGAATGATACAAGGGAGGTACCTTAGTTTCACAATCCTGCTGTTTGAAATGGACTAATAAATACTCGGTAATCATGCTTACCATGCATTGCATGTGCCTGGAAGATGTGGAGCACTGAGGGATGAAGCATGCCACGAATGTAAGATGGTATCGCACGAGGGAGGGTGTGGTGAGGGCATACATCATGACTGCATTCATACTTACATTAATAAGAGTAGTTAGGAGTGTTTAATTTTACTGCTTTATCATTGCTGCTTGACTGCATTGATAACATGTTAACCTATGCTTTATTGTTCCACTAAGTTGATCACTCACTCCAACGTTATGGGACGGTGTTTGTAACACCAGCCAGATTTGTTGAGTTTCAGATGATGGCGATGCTTATGAAGCAGAGCCGGACTACTACTATGATGTTGAGGAGGAGTTCTCCTACATATAACCCTCTGACAGGTCTATGAAGACCTGGTAATATATTGACGGGGCTATGGTACTTGGGATAGAAGACATTACACTTCCTCACATTTGGTAAATTTTAGAACTGTACTTGTAATTAATTAACCTGGTAACTTTATCACACTCTGGAGACTCACCACTGTTTTTATATTATAGATATCTATTACAGTCTTCCGCTGCAATTTAACTGTCTCTAGAGTATGATATGCTGTTTTGGCTTAATCTCACTCATGTTCAATGCATGAATACAGTCAACATTCAATCATCATTCATTTTATTGCATAAGTGATGTTCTGGAACTCGGGAGTTGAGTTTATGCTCGACCCCCAATTTTCAGGACGTTACAGTTGGTATCAAAGCCTGATTGGATTAAACCGGACCTGGGTTATGGTCATACGATGTACTCTGACGCACTCTGACTTAGGAGGGAGCGACGGAACGTAGAAATAGTCATAGGTATCCCGATTTCTCCAATTGGTGAAGTTCACTGAAAACGAACGCCGAAATCGAGTCTGTATTCAACCATAGTCGCACGGGTCAACCTTAAAATATTCCTAGGCCATCTATTAATGATTCTATATTACAATTCACCTCACCCCAACCGTTGAAAATCGGTAGAATATGGGATAAGCGTGATGATGATAACTACTCCGAATCCTCCGAGCTTCTCTGGACTCCTCATAGAGGCTTCTCGAATCCATGAGGAAAGAAAGCAGAAAATAGAAATAAATTCTAATAAATTTGAAATTGATTAATGAATGACTAAAAATGAGTTCACAACCCTTTAAATAGGGATACCAAGTAATGGGAAAGAAATAAGAAACAAACTACAACTAAAACTCCTAGAATTCGCGACTTATTATAGGGTCGTGATGCCTACTAGTGCGCAAAGTTTTCGGCCAAAAATAGTGTCCTATTTGGCATCACCAAACCGTTCTCCTAATTATTCTAAGCTCTTTTCGCGTTGGGCGCAACTCCTATAGCCCAACGGATGAAGAGTAATCAAACTAAAACTACTATTTTTAGTAAAACAAAATTGAAACAGGGAAATGACCATCGAACGGGGGGTTTTGTGGCTATCCCGGGCTGCGTAACCCAGCATAGCGGCTTGGTTGGCTTCATTAGCTCGTTCTACCCCAAAATTAGATATTATACGTCAGATAACTCATTCCGGATTGCAAGATACGTCCGATTTGATCCAAAACGACTCGAAACGGAGTCGGGGGCCACACAATGCAATTCGGGGGGACCCAAGATGGATCCGGGGTGCCATTGGCACCTGGGGTGGTGGGAGACCACAGTCATGCCCTGGCAGCACAGTTCCCGGCCCAGTGGGCTGCGGTGGAACTGCGGTCACCACGGTGCGCTGCGGTCAGGTGGGCTCACTCAAGTTGGGCTGGGCCTGGTCATGGTTGGCCCGACCTCTACATATGTGTGGTGCATGCGATTTTGCGGGGGGGACCCTTATTTCATGTCGTTTTACCCCCCTCTCTCTAACGCCCCTCCAAGCCCCCCCTTCTCCTTTCGGTTGCTGTTTTCTCTCTCAAACCTTCCCTCTAATCACTCATTTCATCATTTCCTGCCCAACTCATCCTCCTCCAACGTTTACAACATAACCTACCCCCTACACTCTCTATTCTCTCTCCTTTAATCACTTACAGGCCCCATTTGGAGCTCAAATTCGGGTAAGCTCTCAACCCATCCCATCTATTCATTTTCCTCCTTCAATCCCTGTCAGTTGGGGCCTTTGCAATCTCTGTTGAGGCTCAAGTCCGTGGGGAACCAGAGAAATCAGCCCTTGTTCTCCCCTTTTCTTCACTTTTCCATAGCCTTCACAACCTCCAAATAATGGGACATTTGGGGCCCGTTCGATCAACTACATTAAGTGAGATTAGGTGGATGGAATTGTAAAAGTAATAATAAATGTATGTGTAAGATATGGTCCCTAGATTGGGTGTATCCCAGGTTTTCTAATTCCATGTTTGGAATGTATGCAATGAAAAGTATATCCCGGGTTTTCCTATTACACTTAGAAATTCATCATCATGGGGTTTAGAAATCCCATCTCACACTTTTTCAACACCAGACTCATTTTCCAAGGCCTATAAAATTTTAATTTCCTTCCACCCTCCTACCAACCATGCCACTCCCAATTCCGAGGAAGGATTAGCAATACAGTCCCATTTAATACAACTTAAAACCACAGACCATTCTGGCATGCGTATTTTGCTTATGGACTTAAAAGGATAGGCTGTCCATTAACCTATTTGTCTAGATTCTTTATGTATTAAGAGTGTGCAAATTATCTTACAGTATTCAACTAGATATGATTAAAGAAGTATGTCGGGACCATGGCAAAGGTCCTCCTTTAGTGGAATTAGGCATCTTAGCTCTTTTCTATAACCATAGGTATCAATGCCATAGCACACATCATCGATGAAAGGAAGACCAAAGTATTGATAGACCGCTTCCCATTTCATACCAAAGATAGGTTTAATATTTCACCTCGTTATGACATACGGAGCGAGACATAGATCCTTAAGCCTTAAGAAATTAAGTTTTAAGGGGGGTAGAATATTATGAGCCCAATCTAGTTAGGTCGGCTAATACACCTCTTTGATCTAGGTGGCGCAGCGAAAGCGTGGTGAACCCTACCCCACTGGCCCTGGATCGAAACTGTACTCGTTAAATACGAACATAATAGGAGCCCTCGCAAGTTCCACTAGGAGAAACCGTTTTTGGATGATTTAGTAAGATTAATTCACCTTTCCTTGGACATAGATAATAACGAGGACTCTCTTAAACTAAGACCTAAAGGGCAACCTTAGAAATAGATAATTTGAGCCTTTCAATGATGGACATTCCCTACATTTTTAGAGTGATCAGACTACGGAGTTATTGAAATATACAACTGCGAAACATTCGCGGCTTGACCCAATTCTCAACCCTGGGTGACTACCAACGGACTCACTGCTTGACCGAGCAGAAGACCAGGATCTACCAGGACTAGGAAGGGATACGATGAGCCTTCTACCCTGGTCAGGTAAATGATCGATGTATTGGAATCAAGCCCACCATAGACGTCTCTCCGTGTTGGTCAAACATTGAAAACAACTATCTTACTCTAAATAGGTGGGGATTGTCGTCAAGACTCCAAATAGGTAAAGAAATAAATTGTAGCAAACCATCAAGGTATGAGAAATGGATAAAGAAATAAGTTTTAAGGGGGGTAGACTAAAATGAACCAGGCTAGTATATACCCTACGCAATAAGACTTAGGCAAAGAAATAATTAAATCTTTCCTTATTACTCTTAGGCAATTTCGGGGACGAAATTTTGTTTTAAGGGGGGTAGATTGTAACAGCCCGAATTTTTTCCAACCTGGAATTAGACGTCCTTAGGCAATGGGTCGCTCCTGACACCTTATTAACTTGTCAGAACTCAATCCCACAGTCTAGAATCGCTTCTTAACCCATTTCCTTCACAAATCTCACCTCTTACTACCTTGATCTTTTAATTTTTCTAAGTACTTTCACCCTAGACACTATCTTAAACTAGCTAAGCAGTATAACTTGGATCACTTTATAGACAAACTACAAAGGACAGAGTACCACCTCAGACAGAAATCTTATAGGACTAAATCCTTTAGAAATGAGACAAAGTAACTAACTGCTAAACTAGATTAGCTACGAAATCCGCTTGATCCACTTTAAATACGATCTGCAAGACCCAAAACTTGTAGAATCATTGATGCTAGGTTACGCTAAAATCTAGAATCAAACTCATTACCCGACTGCTCTCGGGAGCACATTGAAACTCCATTTTAGATCTGGACCGCACGTCGGAGGTCTGAACAACACGAAGTTAAAGACTTAGGACCGCCTCACTGGGCTTGACCACCATCTCCGAAATCAGACCCAGACAGTGTCCCACGGCTGTTCGCTTGAGTCCGGAGCGAGGGAGTGTGAAAACACTTGTTTTCTTTACAAAATAAATATCTCAAATAGTAATCTGAGACTTGTGCCATGGTCAAGAATGCAACAGTGACCGTCGAATCGACTCAAATACACCCTCGGATCAGGAAAAATTTCATAAACATATCCATGTACTTAGAATTGAGGATGAAGATCCGCTGACCGTTGAACTGAAACTGGTCCGCCACGCGCGATCTGGAAATCCGACTGAAACGAAAACTTTACTAAACATAGATCCAGCATTAGTGAGCTTAAGTCCGACCTTTGGCTCAAGGGAGGCCGCCAGAAGTCCTCCTTAAGCTGAAAAATGCTCACTTTGGACAAAACCCAAGTATACCTTGACCTTAAGTCTAATTTGGTGAGTTTTTAGGCTATATAAGGACCTTAGAACCCTCCCTCTCACAGCCATACGAATTTGAGATTTGAGAGAGAGAAAAGAGAGAGAAAGTGTGGGAGATGTGGGAGAGTCTCCCTGCCCTTCTTCCCTGCTGCTATCTATGCTCCACCGCTCCGTGCTAATCGCTTTCCCGGCGATTCCAGCTCCGTTTTTAGGTAAGCAACCCTAAACCTAATCTGATTTGGGGTGTTAGTAGTTGTAGGTTATGAAATAGCTAATCTATTTCATTCTATAGGTTGCCAAACTGCCGAATACGGAAGCTTAGCAAACCAATCAACTCCGTTACGATTCAACGACACAAGGTGAGGACTTTAGGTGCATAGGTTATGGTTTTCAATGCTTTCAATGTCAGATAAAGATAGATTCATGATCTGCATGCAATTGCACATGTACAAAGTGCTTTTTATTTTCCGTTTCGATTAAAGATGTAGATTATGGAATTTTACATATTCTAGGTATTCGTAGAAAATACCGTATACGTATAAATTTTGGAAATGTGTTTGACATGATTATTTGTTGTATGAATATATGATATATGTATAAAATACTTATTTGGCGAAAGGATTCGCCCAAATACATGTTTTACTAATATACACTATGTACGTAGAAATACTGTATTGTAGCAAGTACCGTATACATATATATTTTAGAGATGTGTTTACCATGATTATTTGTTGTATAAATATATTATACATGCGTAAAATACTTGCTTGGCGAAAGGACTCGCCCTAATACATGTTTGCTAATATACACTAAGTATGTTGAAATAGTGTATGTTAAGTGTTTGTGAAAATGCTTGTGTGAGTAAGTGTTTGGATGTTAATGCCTTAGGAGGGTGTTGAGATGGGATTCTCAACTACCTTAGAGACATATATGATTTCCTCCATGAGGTTGTTTACCTAAACCGCTTACTTGTGCAATATATGTGTTGGTATTCCTATTTGTGTAGTGCTTTATTACATGCTTTATGACATGCTTACTAATATGCTTGAATTACTTTGTTTACCATGCTTTACTCCACATGCTACGAATAAGGTTTGATTGAGTTTGGGACTATGTTTATAGTCCAGACAGTCGGTACCAGACTTGAGATCGTGGTTGAGTTTCATGTCGCCACATAAGATGTGTTTGACGAACCTGAGTCGTACGTCAGTTGGCGACAGTGATTAGGCCACGCAAACTGCTTATGCACTTCATGTCATCTAATTGACTGTACGCTCGAGCTAGTCAAGCTCGTCAAGTAAGCCGATATGTCTAATGTATGTTCACCATATTTTGTCACTACTGATTGAACCTAGGGTACCAAACTTACTAGTGAAATTCCTTTTAACCATGGTACCTTGATCCGCTAAGACTCATGAGCCTGGCATGGTAGTATGGGACACCGTGGTCGAGCTGTCGGACTACGCTGGGGCCACGTGCCTTCCTGTAGTGACCAGTGAGCAACCAGACTCGTGAGCCAATTATCGTGGTATGGGACACTATATTCGTGCTGTCGGCCTACATTGATAAGGTGATGGACGAGCGGTGTAACCTTTGTACGTAACAGCCCTGGCAGCCCTTTGTAGTGACCTCGAGCATACTTTGAAATTGCGGTGAGCCTTAGAGTTTTGCCGCGATGTATAGAGTATGAACTAGGCCTGTTTCTGTATAGTGATGAATCGTTAAAGAGGTGATGGGAGAGTGGTGTAACCTTTTGTGCGTAACAGCCCTGGCAGCCTTTGCAGTGACCTAGAAAACACACCATCGTCTGAGATTAACTAGGATTGATGACCCTAAAATGGATCATGTTTGGGAATGATACAAGGGAGGTACCTTAGTTTCCCAATTCTGCTGTTTGAAATGGACTAATAAATATTCGATAATCATGCTCATCATGCATTGCATGTGCCTGGAAGATGTGGAGCACTGAAGGATGAAAGCATGCCGCAAACGTAAGATGTTGTCGTACAAGGGAGGGTGTGGTGAGGGCATACATCATGACTGCATTCATACTTGCAATAATAAGAGTAGTTAAGAGTGTTTGATTTTACTGCTTTATCACTACTGCTTGACTGCATTGATAGCATGTTAACCTATGCTTTATTGTTTCACTGAGTTGATCACTCACTCCCACGTTACGGGACGGTGTTCGCAACACCAACCAGATTTGTTGAGTTTCATATGATGGCGATGCTTATGAAGCAGTGCCAGACTACTACTATGATGTTGAGGAGTTCTCCTACATATAACCCTCTGACAGGTCTATGAAGACCTGGTAATATATTGACGGGGCTATGGTACTTGGGATAGAAGACATTACACTTCCTCACGTTTGGTAAATTTTAGAACTGTACTTGTAATTAATTAACCTGGTAACTTTATCACACTCTGGAGACTCACCACTGTTTTTATATTATAGATAACTATTACAGTCTTCCGCTGCAATTTAACTGTTTTTGGAGTATGATATGCTGTTGTGGCTTAATCTCACTCATGTTCAATGCACGAATACAGTCAACATTCAATCATCATTCATTTTGTTGCATAAGTGATGTTCTGGAACTCGGGAGTTGAGTTTATGCTTAACCCTCGATTTTTGGGACATTACATTTCCTGTTTTGTAGGACCCGGATATAGGCTTTCTAAATTGGTAATCTCTTTCTAATTTTTCTTCCTTTTTAATTTTAGAATTAGGTCTTATTTTATAATCTTTAGAAACTTTCTATTTCTAGGTTTTTAGAAACTAACTTACTTTCAAAATTTATGTTTTTAGAAGTTTCCTAATTTCGTTTTTGGAAACTTTATATTTTTGGTTTTTAGAATTTAACTTTCTATTTTAGGAACTTTCTAACTTTAGACTTTCTATTTTTAGAAACTGACTTATTTTGTTTTATTTTGCAGATTTTTAACTTAGGAACTTCGAATTTCATAACTTCTTTCCAACTCTTTTCTCTTTATTTCTAGATTTCTATTTGTTTTCTTATTTTTTAGATTTAGTTTATAATCTGAATTGAGGGCTGTGAGTATTTCATACCCAAGTAGGTCCATGACAACACTCGACGTCTCTTGACTAAAGGAGGATTGGTTGAGGGGTTGACTATCCATCGCAGGACTAAACACCACTTGAGATCCCTAGAGTTAATTGAAGTAATGGCTACAAACCAACCTCTTCTACCCCAACATAGGGTAGAGGACATCCAGGATGAGAATGAGGTACATCAAGCACCCTGCCTCGTACTTTACGAGATTAGTTACAACTGGCGAGGGTGAGTACACCCTCATTCATGGTTTTTCTTGAAAATACGGGATACATGGATATCTAGCCAGGGGTGATCCAACTCCTTCCTACATTTCATGGGCTTGAGTCAGAAAATCCATATTTACACCTAAAAGAGTTTGATGAGATCGTAGCCACTTTATACTTTCCAAACGTATCCGTGGACATAGTTAGGCTGAAACTCTCTTCCTTTTCTTTGAAAGAAAAAGCTAAGGGGTGGTTGCATTCACTAAGTCCTAGATCTATTGACACATGGAATGATATGTAAATGGAGTTCATAAAGAAATTTTTTCCACATCATAAAATGAACACCTTTAGAAAATCAATCATGAACTTCACATAAAAGGAGGACGAAACATTCTTCCAATGTTGGGAAAGGTTCAAAGATCTTCTTAATTCATGCCTACAATACAATTTTGAAATGTGACGCATTACACTTTTTCTATGATGGATTGGCATCTTCCATGCACCAATTGGTTGAGACGATGTGCAATGGGGAATTTATGAATAAAAATGTCGATGATGGGTGAGACTACTTGGATAGACTTGCTAAAAATGCACAAGCATGAGACACATACCCAAAATCAAGCACCATGTCTAGGCCGACTCAATCTAAGAAGAGGGGTGGAATGTATCTCCTGAAAGAGGACGATGATATTCAAAGTGCCCTAGTTTGTCAAGATACATGAGTGTTGAGTCAGAGTGTCTACAGACCGATCTATTCAAGCATTTGCCTCAACCGGATGTGTGCAAGCTCATCACAGGTAAAACTAAAGCCTCACATCTCATATCCCAAAACACCAGGTGATTAAAAGCCCTTTAAAACAAGTTAGAAATCATAGGGTTTAAGGTAAGAAAACTTTTTTCAAAATAGGAAAATTCTAAGTTTTTCTCACCTTGTCGATCTTATCGGAACACCCTCGATATGATCTACCTACTCTGTCGATGTCCTTGATACCCTAATGATATTATCGATATGAGGACCAAAAATGTTCAACAACTAAATATTCATCTGGACATATTTATCGATGTATCGATACACCTATTGATATCATCAATATAAGTACTAAATATGTCTAGCAACTTCACAACATATCTGGATGAATTATCGATGTATCGATACACCCATTGATATCATCGATATTCAAATCTCGAGTCCATCAAAGAATGGCTCGATAAGATCGACAGGTAGATTTTCGGCGCCCCTGTTTTTTAATAAAAATCTCAAATTCCTTCGATATATCGATGATCTTCCAGTATGGTCTGAAATCAAATATCGATAACATTAGAAGTCGATCGATGATATCGATCGAGGGCGCGTATTTCTTACAACAGATATTTCAGGTTGTTTTTAACTATGATCGGGGGCCCTTCAATAGAATCAATATTCAAATATCAATGATATCGGTACCAGGTCGATTGCATCAAACAAGGACATAAATCGTCCAATAAGCTTAAAGACAAATCCACTGGATTTATCGATGCATTGACTCTGATCTCAATGTAACATCCCGGATTTTTGCCAACCTGGGATTAAACGTCCTTAGGCAATGGGTCGCTCCTAACACCTTATTAACCTGTCAGAACTCAATCCCAAAGCCTAAAACTGCTGTTGAACCCACTTCCTTCACAAATCCCACCCTTCACCACCTCGTTCTTTAAATCCTTCTAAGTACTTTCATATTAGACCCTATCTTAAAGTTTAGGTGATGAAGAACAATACTTAAATTAAACATTACTACAAAGGACTGAGTACCACCTCGACCAAAAATCACTTAGGATTAAATCCTTTATAAATTTGACAAAGTTAACCAAGTGCTAACTAGATTAGCCATGAAATCCGTTGGAATCGCTTTAAATACGATCTACAAGACCCAAAACTTGTAGAATCATTGACGCTAGGTTACCCTAAAATCTAGGATCAAACTCATTACCCGACTGCCCTCGGGAACACATTGAAACTCCGTATCAGGTCTAGACCGCATATCGGGGCTCCGAATAACACGAGGTTAAGGACTTAGGACCGCCTCGCTGGGCTTGACAACCATCTCAGAAATCAGCCACAAACAGTGTCCCACGGCTGTTCGCTTGAGTCCGGAGCGAATGAGGGTGAAAACACAAAATCCCTTTACATAATAAATATCTGGAATAGTGATCTGAGACTTGAAACTTGCGGTCAATTTATAAGAAACCAGACCATCAGAATCTGACCCAAATACACCCTCGGATCAGGAAAAATTTCAGGAACATTTACATGTACTTGGAATTTCGGATTAAGGCCCACTGACCGCTGAACTGAAATTGGTCCGCCACGCGTGATTTGGGAATCCGACTGAGATGAAAACATAACTTCACGTAGATCCAGGGTTAGTGAGCTTAAGTCCGACTTTTGGCTCAAGGAGGCCTGCCAGAAACCCTCTTTTGAGCTGAAACAAAGCCGATTTGGATATAACCCAAGTATAACTTGAACCTAAGTCTATTTCAGAGACTTTTTAGGTTATATAAGGACCTTAGAGCATCCTCTCTCATAGCCATACGAATCTGGGAAAAGCCCTAAGTAAGAAGAGAGAAAAAGAGAGAGAAAGCTAGAGAGTTGTGGAAGAATCTCCCTCCTACTGTTTCCAATCACCACACGGGCTGCACCACCCCTTTCTTTTCACTTTCCCGTCGATACCGACTCCATTTTAAGGTAAGAAACCCTAACTCTAGATCTGTTTTGAGGTGTGAAGGTTATAGGTTATGAAATAGTTAACCGGTTTCACTCTTTAGGCTATAAAACTGCCAAACACGGAAGCCTAATGAACCTAGCTGATTCGTTGCAATTCCAAGGAGTAAGGTGCGGACTTTAGGTGTATAGGTTATGGTTTTCAACGCTTTCAATGTCAGATAATGATAGATTCATAATCTGCATGTAATTGCACATGTACAAAGTGCTTTTCGATTTCTGTTTCGATTAAAGTTGTAGAATATGGAATTTTACATATTCTAGGTATTCGTAGAAAATACCGTATACGTATATTTTTTGGAAATATGTTTGACATGATTAATTGTTGTATGGATATACGATATATGGATAAAATACTTATTTGGCGAAAGGATTCGCCTAAATACATGTTTTACTAATATACACTATGTATGTAGAAATACTGTATTGTAAGAAATACCGTATACATGTATAATTTAGAGATGTGTTTGTCATAATTAATTGTTGTATAAATATATTATGTATGCATAAAATATTTGCTTGGCGAAAGGAGTCGCCCTAATACATGTTTGCTAACATACATTAAGTATGTTGAAAGAGTGCATGTTATGTGTTCGTGGAAATGCTTGTGTGAGCAAGTGTTTGGATGTTGATGCCTTAGGAGGGTGTTGAGATGGGATTCTCAACTACCCTAGAGACATGTATGATTACCTCCATGAGGTTGTCTACTTAAACCGCTTACTTGCAATATATGTGTTTGTATTCCTACTGATGTAATGCTTTGCAACATGCTTTATAACATGCCTACTAGCATGCTTGAATTACTTTATTTATCATGCTTTACTCCACATGCTATGGATGAGAATTGATTGAGTTTGGGACTATGTCTATAGTCCAGACAGTCGGTACCAGATTTGAGATCGTGACTGAGGTTCATGTCGCCACGTGGGATGTGTTTGACGAACCCGAGTCGTACGTCAGTTAGCGACAGTGGTTACGCCACGCAAAGTGCTTATGCACTTCATGTCGTCTAATTGATTGTGCGCTCGAGCTAGTCAGGCTCGTCATGTAACCCGATATGTCTAATGTATGTTCACCATATTTGGTTGCCACTGCTTGAACCTAGGGTACTAAACTTACCAGTGGAATCCCGTTAACCATGGTACCTCGATCTGCTAAGACTCATGAGCCGGGCATGGTGGTATGAGACTCCGTTGTCGAGCTGTCGGCCTACGCTAGGGCCATGTGCCTCCCCATAGTGACCAGTGAGCAACCACACTCGTGAGCCGATTATGGTGGTATAAGACACTATATTCGAGCTGTCGGCCTACACTACTTGATGGGTGATGACGGCGTGGTGCAACGATTCCGTGTAACAGCCTTGGCAGCCCTAACCTTATCCGGTATAGTGACCTCGAGCATACTCTAAACCTACGGTGAGGCGCTGAGCCTTCCCGTAGTAACAGAGTATAAACTAGGCCTGTATTGATAAGGTGATGGGGGAGTGGTGCAACGATTCCGCGTAACAGCCCTGGCAGCCCTTGCAGTCACCTAGAAACACACCATTGTATGAGATTGTCTAGGACTGACGACCCTAGAATGGATCATGTTTGGGAATGATACAAGGGAGGTACCTTAGTTTCCCAATCCTGCTGTTTGAAATGGACTAATAACAAACTCGGTAATCATGCTTATCATGCATTGCATGTGCCTGGAAGATGTGGAGCACTGAGGAAAGAAAGCATGCTGCGAACAAAGATGGTGTCGCATGAGGGAGTATGTCGGTGAGGGCATACATCATGACTGCATTCATACTTGCATTAATAAGAGTAGTTAGGAGTGTTTAATTTTACTGCTTTATCATTACTGCTTGACTGAGTTGATAAAATGTTAACCTATACTTTACTATTCCACTGAGTTGATCACTCACTCCCACTTTACGGGACGGTGTTATACACACCAACCAGATTTGTTGAGTTTCAGGTGATGGCGATGCTTATGAAGCAGAGCTGGACTACTTCTATGATGATGAGGAGGAGTTCTCCTATCTGTATCTCTCTGGCAGGTTTATGAAGACCTGGTATTGTATTGACGGGGCTATGGTACTTGGGATGGAAGACATTACACTTTCTCACCTTAAGTATATTTTAGAATTGCACTATAATTAATTAACCTGGTAACATCATCACACTCTAGAGACGCACCATAGTTTATATATGTTATTTATCTATCAAAGTCTTCCGCTTGCAATTTAACTGTCTTTGGAGTATGATATGCTGTTTTGGCTTAATCTCACTTATGTTCAATGCTCAAATATAGTCAACATTCAATCATCATTCATTTTGTTGCATAAGTGATGTTCTGACACTCGGGAGTTGAGTTTATGCTCGACTCCCGATTTTCGGGATGTTACACTCGATATCTTCGACATTCAAATTCCAATGATCTCGACGGTTCCCCCGATCATTCATAAAAACCTGAAATATTTCAAAGTCAAGTCTCTCTCATTTTTTCAAGAGTCGATGGATCGATTCTGTCATGATGGAATCAAAGTTCAAAATTCGATGAATCGACAATAGTTTCGATTCATCAACCAATTGGCAAAGAGTTTCAAAAGCGTATGACATTGAGTCCGAGTCATTAAGCAGACCATCGATGCTATCGAGAGTACACGCTCGATGATATCAAACTTGCTCGATGATATCAAACTCTTTCATAAATGTGACCGTTTTATATCCGTTGGAACTATTTGCCTATATATAGAGGACTTGTCTTTTGTTGCTGTGAGAGAAAGTAGAGAGAGCTTTTGAGTGTTTCAACTTATATCTTATATCTAAAGCCATTTCTCTCAAGGGAGTTCATCCTCTAATCCACCCCCACCATTGGCATTCAATAGAGTGGATTGGGAAATGAACTTCTGCATTTAAGGATCCTCTAGCTACTATCTTAATGACAAATCATTAAGCTGGGATGCCTTAAATGGTTTGATGATTGGAACTACTCTATCTTCCTTATAGAAAAATCTTTAGAGAGTAGGATTCTATCATAACCTTGACCCAACCCGAAGCTGAGTATTGGTACATCACTCCGTGTTGTGGATCAAGGGAGCAGAAGATTCTTCGTCAACAAGGAGGAGGAGATCTTCAGCACTATGCTAAACGGGACTCATCAACTTATCTATTAGTATCTAGAATCCAAAGGACACTTGTGATCATTCCTTTCTAGGATTGGGTCTTGAGTGTTGCTCACCCTTTGAAGTCCTCAAGGAGGCCTCCGGCAGGAGTATACGTAGTGGGTGCGTTGTGTGGACCCTTGCTCTCTGGAGAGCATAAACATCCGAGTGCGTTGTGTGGACCCTTTCTCTCTAGACAGCATAAACATCTGGTTAGGAGTGAACCAGTAAAACTCCAGGGTTAGAGGGGAACCGAGTAGAAACCACTATGTAAAGGTTAAATGTGAACCTGATTTAAAACCTTAAGTTTGAGGTGAACCCTGGGAAACCTCCTTAGTGAAATCCGGTACACTCAAGGGTTGAGTGTGGCAGCTGGGAGTGGAGTAGACAAGTAGTCGAACCACTATAAAAATGACTGTGTTTGAGATTATTATTGTCTTTCAATTATGTGATTTCCTTATATGTTTTTATATCTAATTGCTTGAGATCACATCTCATACACACAGAGTCATATCCATCGCAATCCTATTTGCAATTTGTTTATCTTTCAAGAAGTTTGTGATTGGATCCTCTACAAAGCTTGGAAGCCAGTAGAGTTAATTTTGAGTAATCCTAATTTGTACTTGTTATTAGGATTAGTGTAATAAGAATTTTAATAAATCTTAAATCTTTGAAAAAGTCCTATTCACCCCCTCTAGGAGATATTGACATATTCCGACTGCAACTCAAGCGATCTTCACTGCTATTTCAGATATCAATTTTAAAGTGACTAATCCCATAAGAAAATTCGAGTCCATGGAATTAAAGAAGGATATGTAAGTGCTATAGTTGATAGCTTCACTATATTGTCAAAATTGTGGTGCCAAAGACACTATATGTATCTTGTTATGAAGCTTGCATATGTGAAAAACAAGGCTCTATACATGATATGTCAAGTCAAGACAAAAGTCTCACAAGATCAGCTTCAATAGTCAAACAATGTTCACAAGTCAAGACTCGAAGATGGGAGAACGTTCGACTTAGTTTAAGACAAGTATAATTCAAGATCTCAAGAAGCTTTCAAGTTCAAGCTATACCAAGATCTCAAGTTTCATTATGCTCACGGTCATTCAGCTAAATTTCAATGTCCTTACTTCACTATTGAGGTATGTTTGACCTTAGGTTGACCTTTAGAGTAGGTCATTTCGGATACATAATCCATATGTTTTTTATAAGTGAGTTTGGTATGTTCTAAGACTAGTCTTGGACTTTGTTCAACTAGTCCTAGCTCTGCTTCGACCTGTCCTAGAATTGCCTGGACTAGTCGTAAGTTTATTGGAAAATTTTGGAATTTTTTATTAAGCTTCGACCAGTCCTGAGGTCTATTCGACTAGTCGTATGAACAGTGTCAACTGCTTGTTCGATCAGTTGTAGACCTGCGACTCAAACTACAGTGATGAAATTCGATTTACTTCGACTAGTCATGAGCAACCTTCGACCAGTTGAAGGTGTCCTTCGACCAGTCGTAGACTACCTATGATCAGTCGTGAAACTGTCTTCTCTTATTGCGCTCGAATTTTCAAATATCTTTTAGTCCTATGACCAGTCGTAGTGACTTAAAACCAGTCGAATATGTGATTTGCTCACCTATAAATAGAGCACGAATCTCAGAAAATTATACACTACTCAAGCAATTTTAATCCAGCCTTCTGAGAAATAATTTTGCACTCTATTTAAGCTAAGTGTGCATATTTAATATTTTATTCCTTTAGCTTTTAAATTGATTTTGTTTCTTGTATTCCAATCTAATCTGAAAAGTGGAAGTGTTGTTTTCCTTTTTCTGGAATCAAAATCAATTAAAGCTAGCTCATTTGTTTTAATTTAAAATCTATTAGAACTTAGAACCATTATATAGTGAGTATCGGACATTGAACTTTGACATTCAAATCTCTACTCCGACATGGTTCTTCCGGGCTACTACAACAAGGAAGAAAAATAGGTATTTTACATTTTGTGTAATTTACTGTATTTGGTTTTATTTGAGGTTAAGCCAGAAAAATCTCAAAGTTGTTGGTTATCTGAGGAGAGCCTGAAAACTCAGAAGTAAGGGTTTTTGAATTGTGTAAGCCCTTTGAAAAGTCAAAATTATAAAGGTTTTAGGTGAACCTGTAAAAATTTGTTTGATAGTGAATGCTAATATCCCTTGTGTGATGATATTAGGAGTGGAGTAGCAAGTTGTGTGGATGTTGTTTAACAGTTGGTAAACACACAGGCGAACCACTATATATAGGTGTGTTTTGTGATTTGAATGTTCTTTTAATTTCTATATCTTTAATCATTTAGATTTGTGGAATGTTTATGTGGATGTGAATGTTGTAATATTTACATTTCAAGCAAAGTGGGGAATGTTGTAATAGTTTAGAATTTATTTCTTGCTATTTCCTTTATTTCCTTTCTGTTTGAGTTTTGATATTCAATTTGTTCTAGTAAGGTTGTCCTGCCATAAACCCTTAGTTTTTATGGTGCAAAGGTTCTCCTTAGAACAACATTAATATCAAGTTTTTTATTCTAAGGTTGCTTTACATTCCTGTATTGTGGTTTGTTTTATTTTGTTGGCTATCCTATTTTCAGCTGTTATATTTTAATTTGGCACAGTCCTATTATAGGTGTGTTTTGTGATTTGAATGTTCTTTTAATTTCTATATCTTTAATCATTTAGATTTGTGGAATGTTTATGTGGATGTGAATGTTGTAATATTTACATTTCAAGCAAAGTGGGGAATGTTGTAATAGTTTAGAATTTATTTCTTGCTATTTCCTTTATTTCCTTTCCTGTTTGAGTTTTGATATTCAATTGTTCTAGTAAGGTTGTCCTGCCATAAACCCTTAGTTTTTATGGTGCAAAGGTTCTCCTTAGAACAACATTAATATCAAGTTTTTTATTCTAAGGTTGCTTTACATTCCTGTATTGTGGTTTGTTTTATTTTGTTGGCTATCCTATTTTCAGCTGTTATATTTTAATTTGCACAGCCCTATTCACCCTTAGGACATATAACTTGTTTTAATTGATTTATTTTTTGGATTAATTTCCTAAGCTAATGATCTAAGCTATATAAATAAGATGTTAAATTTTGATAGCCTTTCAGTCACTAGGCCTCCACTTTTTTATGGCTCCAATTATGCATATTTGAAAGCCAGGATGAGGATCTTCCTCAAATCCATGGATGAAAATGTGTGGTTTGCCACAGTGAATGAATGGACCCCTCCTACCACTAGAGTAACTGAAATTGATGGTTCAAAATCAATGAGAGTAACACCTTATTTCTCATGGACAACACTTCAGAAAAGTCAGAGTAGTACAAATGCAAAAGTACTAAATGCAATCACTTGTGCATTATCACCGGATGAATTCAAAAGAATTATATCCTATGATTCTTTAAAACAAGCTTAGGATATATTGAAAATGACACACGAGGGTACTTCAATTGTCAAGAAATCTAAAATACAAATCCTCACAACTAAATTTGAGGAAATACGTATGGAAGAAAATGAAATGTTCATAGACTTCTATACTAGAATGAATGACATTATAAACTCTATGTGGGGTCTAGGCGACAAAATCCTTGAAAGCAAGATATGTTCTAAAATACTACGCTCACTTCTTGAATAGTTTAATTCTAAAGTAACTGCAATCCAGGAACTTCTTGATACAAACAATATGAGGGTAGAAGGGTTGGTTGGGTCTTTACAAACTTACGAGTTAACTTTTAAAGCTCCTAAAGGTAAATCAATAGCCCTTAAGTCTTTCAAATGTATTTCTCAAGAAAATTCTGATTTTCAATATTCTGAAGATGATATGGCTCTTTTAACAAAAAGTTTTACAAGATTTTCAAAAGTAACAAGAAGGTTGATTTTTAAAAATCAAATGATAAGAAAAGATCTAAATCTAGATCTAAATCTTGGAAATCTTTCAAAGATAGTCAATGTTACAACTGCCAAGAATATGGGCATCTAGCAAATAAGTGTCCTAAAAAGGACAAACCTAAAAGAAAGGAATGTTGACTACTTAGGATGAATCTTCTGACACTGAAGCCTCTTCTGAATAAGAAGATTCTGAAAACGAGTCGAGCAATGAAGTTAAGGCCCTTATGACTCTAGCCAAGTTCACTTTTTTAGATAAAGATTATTCAACCAGTGAAGAAAATCCGAATAGTGATCATGATAATGAAGAAGATCTTCAAGATGCTTATAATGCCCTATACAAGGAAAGTTAAAAAATTGCCGTAAAACTAAAGCTTTAAAAAAAAAAGGTTTTCAGGGCTTAGAGAAAAATTTGAGTCTCTTGTTTTAGAAAAATCTCATCTTTCAGATTGTTTTGAAAAATGCAAATGCGATCTAAATTTCAAAACAACCCTTATTGAAAGTCTGAAATTTGAAAATGATAAACTTAAACTTGAAGTCTCTTCCCTTTTGAGTTTGAAGGATGCATGGAGGTATGCCCAAGGTGATCCTAAATTAGAAAAACTTTTAACTGGATCAAGAAGATGTGATGACTAATCCAGTTAGGGTTACCACAAAAATATTCCTCCTAAACAGAAGAATACTCCTCCCAAGTTTGTAAAAGGAGAATCCTTTAACTTAAAAGAGAAAAGTTCAAGTCAAAAGTTTTCTAAAAATGTTAGAACTTTTTAATCTTTCAAAACTAGAGGTAACCATATCAATTACCAAAATCAAAACCAAAACCCTTTAGCTGAAAAAATAGTTGATTTGCTTAAGGAGCTCTTAAAATCTAACTCAGTAGGTCACTCATACAAAAATTACAAATACAAGAAGACCAACTATACTCTTAAACCCAAAACAGTAATAAAATGGGTTCCTAAAGTTACTTGCTTGATTGCCCATACTGCTTTCAAAGCTACAAACCATTCGAAGTGGTACCTAGACAGTGGATGCTCAAGGCATTTGACTGGTGATAAAGGTTTATTCACTGATCTCAAAAACATGACTGATGGTTCGGTCACATTTGGTGATGGAAGCAACTACAAGATTATGGGCCAAGGTACGATTCAACTTCATAACCTTCCTTTCTTAAAAAATGTTTTATATGTTGAAGGCCTAAAACATAACTTGCTTAACATATCTCAAATATGCGATAATAACCATAGTGCGAGATTTTCTAATCAAAGTTGTGAGATTCCTAATAACAAGGGTTCGGTAATATTAACTGGACGTAGAACGTCTGAAAACTGCTATATTGTAAGCGAATCCCGCTCAAATAGTCAATCTTGTTACATGGTCCATACAGATGAGACTGATTTGTGGCATAAACGTCTTGGACATATACACTACCAAAATTTATATAGGTTGAGCAAGCGGGAACTTATAAGAGGTCTACCCAAACTTTGAAAATTAGATAAAATATGTGGCGAATGCCAGATTGGCAAACAAACAAGGAACTCACACAAAAAGGTGAACTCCAATGCCACATCAAGACCACTCGAGCTTCTCCATATGGATCTGATAGGACCTACCAGGACGGAGAGTCATGGTGGTAAAAGATATCTTGGTAATTGTAGATGATTTTACCAGATATACATGGGTAGTCTTCTTAAGGGACAAATCTGAAACCCTTGAAGAAGGAAGAAAAGTTCTCAAAAGGATTCAAACTGAAAAAGGTTCTCAAATCAGTAAGATTCGTAGTGATCATGGATCTGAATTTGAGAATAGCGGTTTTGAGAAGTTCTGAAGTGACTAGGGAATATTACATGAATTCTCAGCCCCAAAACTCCACAACAAAATTGTATAGTTGAAAGGAAAAACAGAGTGCTTCGAGAAATGGCTAATATCATGTTGAATAGCATGAAGCTCTCTAAGAATCTTTGGGCTGAAGCTGTCAATACAACTTGTTATATCATTAACCGAGTTTACACGTGTAAAGGTAATAATAAAACAGCTTATGAAATGTGGTTCGATAAAAAGCCTACTGTCAAATACTTTCGAGTTTTTGGCAGCAAGTGTTATATCTTACGATATCGTGAAAATCTAGGAAAGTTTGATACGAAGAGTGATGAAGGGATCTTTTTAGGATATTCTTTAAACAGTCGAGCTTATAGGATTTTGAACAAAAGGACCGGTGTGATTTAAGAGTCCATTAATGTGGTCATTGATGATCGCTTAAATACACCAGTCTCAAGTCCAAATAATGATGAAGTTCTTGTAATTGATAAACCTGATACTTCATCTAATCAGACTAATTCTAAATTAAGGTCTGTTAAAGAACATCCAACTACACAGATTCTTGGAAATCCTCTCACTGGTGTTCGTGTAAGACCTGTATCCTAGACCGTACCATTCCATAGATTTCCCCGGTCTTTCCGGTCGAATTCCGGCAACCTTCGACCCTTAACCGGTGTTGCGCGCGACCCTGATTCACACACTGTCAACTCGAGTCGACTCAACCCGAGACTTGTACCCTTGCGACCGCACCGTCACCGCGGTTCCGATGCCGCGACTCGCGCGCCGATCCGATTCTCTGGTCAAGAGATGAGGGTCAGCGTTCGGTGCGAGGAAAATGCCGCGCGTACGAATCTCGAGAGAATCTCAACGAGATGTCACATCAATCACCCATCAATCAATCCCATCAATCCATCACTTCTCACCCTTCCCCAAGCAACCCCAAAGTCAAAAAGTTCTTACAAACCCATACCTTTCTTACACCAAAAGCCACAAAAGTCAAAAAGGCTCTTACATACATCCATCAATCCATCAACAATCTTTCTCTCTCTCCCTTTACAAGTCTCTCTCTCTTTTCCAAATCTCATTCCAAGCAAACCTCCATACGTCCAAGCCATTCCCAAACCCTCCAAGAGAGCTACATGTGTGGCCCACCTTTCCATCCCAAGATCTCTCATCCTAGCCATCCATACCTCATCTCCTCCGTTGGAATCGAAGCTAATGAGCTAAGGAAGCCTTTGGTGCAAGAAGAAAGTGGTGGGTGATCTTGGACCCACATCTTGGTTTTTTTTTTTTTTGTGATTTAAGGGTCTCCCTTATTGTGGGACCCACTTGATGTATGTGTTATGCAAGGGAGGGCCCAATAGTGACAGGGTCCCTCCACTACACGTCTCTCTCTCTTTCTTCCTATGATCGATGACCCACCTATGATGTGTGCATTTTAACCATATTGTCCAACAAGTGGGCCACTTTGATTTCGATTCGGAGTCCGCATGATCGAACGATCACACCGGCCGGATGGAAGGGAAATATAACTATCAGTTTGATCCGAATCTAGTGGCCCCCTACGTGGGACCATCTTGAGGCATGTGTTGCAGTAATGTATGTGTGTGTGCATATGCTACACGTGTGGGCCCCATGTGGGACGACCCACCTGTTTTGGAGATGTACAGCAGCAGTGAAGCTGCTGTACTGCTGCCCAGCAACAAGGAGCCCACCTCATATATACATGTTGCATATTCCCACCGTCCATGGCCTAGGACGGTGGTTTTATCATGGGGCGTGTGTTATATACACACCGTCCATCGTATTGGACATCCAACGCGTCCACCACCCCTAATCGGTGGGACCCACCTACAGCTCCACTCACGACCTGATCCATAGCTCATTGGAAGACTGAGTGGAGGTACATCGTTTCAACAGTGGGCCTCCTGGCTCACGTAGCAGACGGAGTAGAGATATCTCATTTCAACACCTGATGTCATGGCATTGATCCCTAGTGGCGGTGGCTCTTAGGGAAGTGTGCTGACGGTGGGGTCCATTGGACCCACCCACACCGTCTATCCAGTTTGGCGGGCCACACTTTGGTGTGTGTGATCCAAACTGTCCGTGCCCCTGGACGGTGGGACCACCATGTGGGGCCCGTTCTCCTCGCCAGATCCATGGTTCAACGGGCAGACTGAGTGGTGGTAGACCGTTCCTTACGTGGGACCCACCTTTGTTTTTTTGTCTCTGTAAAAAAGAAAAGAAATGAAGGAAAAAGTGAAGCGAGGCAGCACGTGGCTGCTCTCTCTCTCTCTCTCCCTTTAATGCCTATAAGCTGCATATAGCAGCATATATATATATATATATATATATATATATATATATATATATATATATATATATATATATATATATATATATATATATACACTTTATAGGAGGTGGGCCCTACGTGGGACCCTCTTTTGCTCTTAAATGGGGAGGCAGCCACGCTGCATGCATGTGCTGTAGGTTCCACCGTGATAATGTGTTCCACACGTGCCGTCCATCTGTTTTCATGGTGGAACCCATTGCCGTCTGACGACAGCAAGCTCCATGGGTCCCACTACTAAGACGTCCCTCTTTGATGCATATCAACACTGTCCACTATTTAAACGATGGGGCCCACCATGATGCATGTGTTGTATCCATGCCGTCCAACCATTTGTGAGGTTATTTTACAGCATGGAAAATAGTGTGAGCCAGATCTAAAGTTTAAGTGGACCCCACCATTTAAATAGTAGGCCGTGACATCCACCGTTCAACTCCTAAGGGCCACGGTAATTTCTATTTGTTTTCATTTCATCCACCTCTATGTTAACTTGTGAATAGGTCGGATCTCAAAAATATATAAGGGTCGGCCCATTCGACTCGGCCCGATTGATTCGGCCCATTCGACTCGGCCCATTTGATTGACCTATATGTTTAGGCCCATCTTGATGTAGTTATAGCCCATCCGTGGAGGCCCACCTTGATATATATGAAGCCCATGATTAGGAGGCCCATTTGATGTAACTAAGGCCTATGGGTCGAGGCCCAACAGAATGTACACAAGCCCATTACATGTGTAACCCTACCATGGTTTATGTAATAATGTTTATGACAGCCATGCCTTGGGAGCAATGTTAGTTTGACATCCACATTGTAGCATAATGTTGGTTAAATATCTGCATTATGATTCTCCCTAGGGCCCATTGTTAGACCCATACTTGTAGGCCGTCTAGGCCCATCTCCTTATGAACAACATTTATCCCATATAACATGTTTAGTATAGTCTCATGATTCATGATCATATGCATCATATGTATGCTTGATATGAGAAGTGACTAATCATAGCATATGCCTTCGGGTAGATTTTTTAAGGGCTCCCGGTTAGGCGGTGTTGCCCCACGTAAGCGCACGAGACGCGCAGGATTGCTGCATGATTGGATAGTGTGATTCATGCATTCGCATGGTATGATATGGTACTGTACGCCCTAACGACATCAGGGTCATAGCCTCCACAGGCGTATCGTGGTTGGCAAGATTGGATACCGAAAATCTTGTTCTACATGGGATGCTATAGATATCCCTGGGTGAAAGTTCCTAAACCCTTATGGTACCAAGAGGTTGCTCCAATGTCTAGACCGAGTGGGTGCATGAGCGCCGAGGGTCGATTACCAGAAGGCCGCGCTTTCCACTATGTCGTGGTTGGTTGGAAGGGGGTACGACCTTACCCACCTGAGAGGAGGGAGCAATGCTAGGCTGAGTCTGACCAGCTCGAGGAATGGGTCCGCTATCGACGAGCCAAGCCCGATATTGGCAGGCGGATAGTGAGGTCTCTTCCACTTACCTTATTGCGCGCAATGGGGCGGCAATCTGGTTTAGAGTGTACTAGACCCCGGTGATATCCCAGATTTGAGCTGTATTGATATGTGGACTTAGATGAGGATTTGTATGCTTGACTTGCATCTTGCAACGCATAGCCTTGGTATGGCCGACATCATTCATGCCTTGCATTGCATAGCCTTGGTAAGGCTAACGGTGTTCATGGTTTCACCAGTATGTTCCGCAGTACTCTGATATTTCATAATTACATTACTACCTTGTGCACACACTTTCACCACCTTCTAAGCTTTCTATAAGCTTATGCATGACCGTTGCGTGCAGGTGACGTTGGGACGCAGCAACGCTGAGACAGGAGCGCAGAGCAGATCTTTTTGGAGTTTTTGTCCATTCTCATTGTATTTCCCTTTATGCTCATTGTACTTGTAAAGTTTTTGATCATAGTGGAAATGTGATGGAGTTTTTGGTTGTTGTTTGTGGGTTATACCTTTGGTTATGCTTATTACAAATTCAACCGATGTTGAAAATATTCCTTGTAGCATCCCAGGATCGGAACCTGGAGTATGGGCGTTGGGAGTAGAGAATGGGGTTCTACGGAGGCTGTCGGCACCGGATTCGGCGATCGAAAATTTTGTGATCCCGGTTTCCGAGTTTGGGGTGTGACAGTTCATACCCGTAAACAACTTGAGGATATATGTAATTTTGTATGTTTTACGTCCCAGATAGAACCATCTAACGTAAAAGAACCTCTTGCTGATGAAAACTGGATAGTTGTTATGCAAGAAGAACTTAATCAATTTGTTCGAAATGATGTATGGTATCTTGTTCCTAGACCTAAAGATAAACATATTATTGAAACAAAGTGGATTTTTAAAAATAAGTCTAACGAGCTTGAGAATTTTATTCGAAACAAGGCAAGATTAATTGTACAAGGGTACACTCAAATTGAAGGTATCGATTATGATGAAACCATTGCCCCAGTTGCTCATCTTGAATCAATCAGACTTTTTATATCCATTGCATGCTTTAAAAAGTTTAAAATTTTTTAAATGGACGTAAAGAGTGCCTTTTTAAATGGCGATTTACATGAAGAAATATATGCTGAACAACCTATAGGGTTTGAAGACCCTAAGTTTACTGATTATGTATACTGTCTTAAAAAAGCTCTTTATGGTCTAAAACAAGCTCCCAGAGCGTGGTACAAGAAATTGACTAAGTTTTTACCCAGTCATAACTTTTAAATGGGAAGTGTTGATAAAACATTGTTTGTTAAGAAACATGATGAAGATATCTTAATGGTTTAAATCTATGTTGATGATATTATTTATGGATCTACCTGTACTAACATGACTATTGAGTTTGTAGAGTTGATGAAATCTCAGTTTGAAATGAGCATGGTTGGGGAATTGAATTATTTCCTTAGGTTACAAGTAAAACAACGACCTGATGGAATGTTCATCTCTCAATCTAAATATGCTATGAATTTAGTAAAGAGATTTGGATTTTAGAATGGTAGGAATTCTGATACTCCTATGAGTACAACCTTAAAACTCTCAAAAGATGCTGAAGGTAAAAATGTGGATCCGAAATTATATCGGAATATGATTGGTAGTTTACTGTATTTAACTGCTAATAGACCTGATATTGCTTTAAGTGTTGGTATTTGTGCTAGATATCAGTCTGATTCTAAAGAATCTCATTTAATTGTTGTTAAACGAATTATGCGATATATCACAAGTACAATTAATCTCGGTCTCTGGTATCCTCATTACACTAGTGTTTAATTAGCTGGGTATTCAGATGTTGACTGGGTTGGTAATCTTGAAGATAGAAAATCTACCAGTGGTGGTTGCTTTTATATTGGAAACTGTTTAGTTTCATGGCTTAGCAAGAAACAAAGTTATATTGCAGCTGTTGAAGCTGAATATATTGCAGCTAGTAATGTGTGTACACAACTTGTTTGGATGAATCTTATGCTAAGTGATTATGAAATTAAACAGGATTCTATGTTATTATATTGTGATAATACCAGTGCCATAAATATTTCGAAAAATTCAATTCAACAGTCTCGTACTAAGCACATTGACATTAGATTTCATTATATTCGTGAATTAGTAGAAGAAAAAGTTATAACTTTAGATTATATCCCTACCGAGAATCAACATGCTGATATTTTCACTAAACCGCTTAACAAAAGTAGGTTTAACAAAATGAAATTTGATCTTGGCATGTGCATTCTAAAATGATTATTTATGCTTATTTGTATCATATTGTATATATTTGCTAGTTTAAATTTCAATTCATTTTTAAATATGTATAAAAACAGTTTTTTTGGTGGTATTCGACTAATCGAGGATTTCCTCGACCTGTCATGGGACGACCGGTCGAAGATAACCCACGACCAGTCGTAGATCGTAATGATTGACTTAAATTGGGAAAATTTTCATTTATTCCTTATTTCAACTTTCCTCTCCGACTAGCCGACGCCTGACCAGTCGAACCCACCTTCCAAATCCTTCGAGGTTAGTATTCCATTTGCTTATTTATTGTGGATTTGTGTCAAGTTTGCTTCTATTTCTTTCTTAAAATTGTCTATTTTTACTTTTATTGAGATTTGAGATTTTTCTACTCCCAAATCTGATTTGAGAAAACCCTCTTCTCAATCCTTTGGAACTCTTTGGTTCCTTGAAATCCTTGTTGCAAATGGCATCTAGAGGTAAAAAGACAACATCCCATGGTCCATGTTCTTCCAAATCTACTCCCTTACTAAGCATCATCTTCGGGCCCTCGATGATGATCCGTATTATGTTCGGGACATCAGGTTGCGTAACGTTATTGTTGAATATCCAGTTGATATTAATCATTTTGCTCCATTTGATATCCTTTATATTCTTCAGACTGTAGGTTGGGATAACTTATTGCATTAGGGTGGGCCAGCATACCGGTCCATTGCCCAATCCATGTTCGCATGCATAAGTACTTTTTCATTGAAAAATTTAACTTTCAAGATAAACACAAGAGAAGTACCATTTGACGTTGATCATCATTTGATTGCAGCTCTTATGGAAATTCCTGTGAATGATGAGGGCATTCCTATCCATACCTTATCTGAAAAATCTTCAGTAACTGAAAAACGCATGGTCACTAGAGATTTACGCAATTTGTATGCTCAATGGACACATAAAGGAAATGCTCTCCCTTCAAGGTTTTTGTTACCTAAATACAAAGTTCTTCACAAGATCTTTGTGTCTAACTTGCATCCTCGATCTGGTAATAAATCTGAATTGACGTCCTTCATGGTTCATGTTCTTCATGCTGTTGCCAGAGGTGCTCATATTTGTTTATCATCCTTAATTTGTCACCACATTATTCAATTTCGACTCCATCTAGGTCACAGTGACATCCTTTTACTTATTTGATGACTGTGTTTGCTACACATGTTAGTCGACATGCCTGTTGAAGAAGCCCCTATCCATCATCTAATATTTAACAATTCTAACCTTAATAAGATGAAGCTGGATATGCTTCCTGGTCAAGGTGATGGTAATGGTGGTGCCAAAGCTCAACATGAGGAAGAAGTTGATGATCTTCCTCATGATGATATTAACATGGATGATATTTTTGAGGAACTTGATTCTAATTCTACAAATGATCCTAATTATGCACCATCTAAATTTGATGCGCATTTGCGTGGATTGGAAGAGAAAGTTGAAAATATGAATGTTAAGATTGATAACATGAATGTTGCCCATGATTTACAATTCAAGTATATGCGCAAATATCTTAGGCACTTGAATAAGGGCATGCATCAACTTGATAATTTCATCCCTGATCCTTCATCTGGCTCAGATTAGATCATTTTGTTTTATTGGAATGTAAATGTAATAGCTTTATTTCTCTACTCTCTCACTTTTCGTGAGCTTTTTGCTACTTTTAACTTATCTCTATTTATGGATTATATGTTTTGGTTATCCTTTTTTTTTTTTTTTTCATATATCTTATCTTTTTGTTCATTGTTATATTTTGCTTCCTTTGTCCTATTGTGACAAAAAAGGGGGAGAATGAATGGTTAATTGTAACACCCCGGTTCCCGGAACCCGAGTACACTACTTGTTTTCCAAAAACCCGAGTGTTAACCTTTAAGATATCCTAAAATTCACGTACATTTTTTTTCTTTATCAGAGTTAACCATTCAAGCAGAATACAAACAATTCAAGTATAAGAGGGAGTCCAAATATATATAACCAAGGTTTTCAAGTGGTTACCCAGAAACCTATACAAACTAATGTCTTAACTTTTAAGGTACATGGAAGTACAAATTAAATACAAATGAATTTAGGAATAAGGAGTTGCAAGATCATCGGCTCCTCTCATTTCATATGGATGCCAACATCCACGTCATCCCCGTCTCCTACACACTGAGTACGGTTTGATAGCCCCAATGGCTATCCAGTGAGGTATAACCCCCAAGATTTATCGCAGCATCAAGATAATTAAGCATAGTTATCGAAGACATTATATAATAAATATTACACAATGATTATTAGGGGAATCAGATAAGGTTCATCAGATACATATTCATTAAATAAATCACACAAAAATGATCTTGTTTAAATGAATGGATGTATGCACATGCTCACAGATCTGGGGATGCACATTCAGCTGGTAAAAAGTCACCCAAGGAGAACTAGCCACCCAGAAAAATACTCAAAGGTATGCCCAAGGAGATCTAGTTACCCAGAAAAGATTTATATATAGATCACCCAAGGAAGACTAGTTACTCAGAAAAGTACACAAAGGTACGCCCAAGGATAGCTAACCACCCTGAAAATACCGTAATAATACATAGATCGCCCAAGGAGGATTAGACAACCGGAAAAATACGCAAGGTACGTCCAAGGAGAACTAACCAACCCGAAAAAGACCGTAATAATATATAAATTGCCCAAGGAAGATTAATCACCTGAAAAAATATGCAAAGGTACGCCCAAGGAGAACTAACCACCTGGAAAAGACCATGACAATATATACCATGAAAATGTATGATTAGCCCAACCATTTAAGAAGGCTCAAAGGTCACTATGGGGGGTTTGTCACCCAGCATAAGCCGACAGCTCAGGCATAGTGTCCCATTCCACCATCCATGACTCATAAGGCTAGCAAATAGGGTGTTTAAAGGTAAACCCCTTCAACTAATGGCCAATTGTAGTCCAACAAGTGGAACTTATCATCGCAAGGTTATATAAAATAATCCATTGAAGACACATGGGGCAATTATTCCATAAAATCCGCAAGGGCCAAATATTTCACCTAATGGTGCGATAAAAAGGATTACTCCTCAAAAGCCATGTAGGCACAAATGACATGCAAGGTGGTAAGTCCATGACCAGGAAATTTCATTTAATCTATTTGACAAAAAGGCCACTAGTTCAAGGACTTCCACAAACACCATAAAGTAACCGCAAGTGGCAGAACAAGCCAAGCACATTGTCAAAACTAATTACACATGTAAAGAAGAATATTTGAGATCTATCGCAGGTTCACATTTGGATATAAATCTAAACATCAGTCATTATCAAGAACTACTCAATTAGAAACTAGCATTTATCAACAATTTCACTAAGTATTATTTTAGGCAAGAGATGAAATAAGCAAGCTACACTAATTATCGAGATACAGAAAAGCTTAAAGGGTGATCCTCACCTTTCAATAGAGGTTCCCTTGAATCGAATAAACTCTAAATGTGGGAATATATGATGAACTGAAGTCCTCAAGATGCAACCAACTTGATTGATAGGCACCTGACATTAATTTGGGCGAACAATATGAATTTGCATAAAGCCTAATTAGGAAAATATATCCCCACACCACTAATAAAATGTGCATTTAATGACTCTTTACTAGTCGTGAACTTTACTCTAATTAACAGCCTAATTGAGATTTAGATTTTAACTTACCTTGAATCTGAGTCGACTCGTTTTCAACACAACCTCAACTCGATCCACAAGCTTAAACATCAAGCCCACTTCTCTTGGGCCCAAGCTTAAACTTCACAAATGAATTCCTTGCCCAACACCTAGATCTGGACCCAGCCTAACACAACCTGATCGAACTCGGCAGTCTTTGAGTCGACTTGGCTAAACTCGAATCTGACTCGATAATACATTGCTTTCTTCTTCTTCTTATACTCCTTGTTTCTTCTCTTTCTTCTTTCCTTCTCTGCTAAAATGTCCAGTCACACATTTGAACCCAAGCAGGTCCCGAAACATGCTCAACTTAGTGAGTTAAAGCAGTCCAGCGACTCGGCTCGGCCGTAACTCAAACCAAACCAAGGCAGCCCACTCGGCTCGATTCCCTTTCTCTCTCTCGTTTCTCTTCCTTCTCCATCCTTCCTACTTTCCTTCATCTTCCTTTCTTCAACTCTCTCCCTGCTGGAACTCCAGCCAAGTACAGAACCAAGCTTGACTCGAATAAACTGAACTCAGTTTCAGCAGAGTCGACCCGACTCGAAATGGGCTGGTGTAACCACCCAACGCACTCCCACATACTCTCTTTCTTCCTCTTCCACCTACTTCCTTTTTCTCATCTGTTTCTTCCCTTTTTTCCTTATCATTTCTCCTTTTCTCTCTCTGGAAGACAGACCTAACGGCCCAAACTCAGGAATACCCAAGAATCAGCAAACCCAATGACTCACCGAGTCATTGCTCTTACGCCCGGAATCCAACTCGGTGCGGCACCAAGTCAGGGATCTCTCCCTTCCTCGGATCTTCTTCTTCTCTCCCATTTCTTCTTTCTGCTTTCTCCTTCTTTTCTTCCACAACTAAAATATCTCCAAACAAAGAGATCCCGAGCATTGGATGCCCGAACCGAGTCAGAATCGGTTTGGTGCGGCAGGGGAGATGGTGTGTCTCCAATGGCAAATCAAAACTCTGTGGACATCTCTTCATTTCGTTGCTTGTAGACAGTCTGTCTTAGCTCTTGGGAGCAAGGGGAAGCTTCGAATCGAAGCTCCAATGGCGTTTCATTGATGGGTTGGAAGGAAGGAGCTTGCGGCTGATTTTCTCGCGCTGCCGCATGGAAACCAAAAGAAAGAGGTTGTTGTTGGGTTTATTCCTTATACGGTGTTGCCCTAACGAACTCCATGCCATTAGATCAAGAGTAGATGGTTGGGATTCGATTTAGGGCTCCCAGCTCTTCCAGCACTTTTGTCTTTTATTCATACAGATGGCACTTCGCGTTTGGTGGACTTGGACAGCCGAGATTTGCTTCAGTGGACGGCTAAGATAACAAGAGAAAAACTCTCCTGGACTGCTAGCGTGGCAGTAGAAAGGCAGAACGACTTCCGTTTTTTTTTTTTTTCAAAAATCGCGCCCACAAGCACTGTTTGCGGATGAGGTTGTTCAACTGTGTGTGTGAAACTCATGTTGAAACGCCGATGATCTTAGTCAAATTCATCTGTTCATCACGATGGACGGTTCAGATTTAACCAATGATCACCGGGGTAGGACCCATCTTAAACAACTGGTGACCATTCATTTGAAACGGGCTCTGGCGGGAAAGAGCAGGATTTCTCCTTTTTCTTGCTTATAGTCAGGTCAACCCGTTTGACCGTGCAGTATCATCCAGTGCACCGCGGTTGCATGCTCACTGGTGTACACTCACTCAGTGAGTGTGTGGTCCACTGCTAGGTGTTGTGAGATCTGTACCGTTCTTTCCCTTTGAAGGCCCCAAATCAGATTCTCTAACCAATGGTCAGGCATATCCAAACCTAGGTGGGCCATATTTCTAGTTTATTCTGTTCTAACTGTAGATTTCTATTGGTACAATAGTTTGATCATTTCCTAATTGAACATCAATGGTAGAAAATGGTCTAAGGGAACACCTATCTAACATCCAATGGCTAGAATATAGATTAGATGGCCTAATACATATTCATAATATTTAATATCATTTTTTTACATTGTTTTTAATATCTTGATTATTATTACATTTTTAATCACTAATTACTTACATTTAATCTGATGGTTCTCTCCTCTGGGATGTTTTACAGGTTTTTCAAAACTAAATTACCCTTTTATATTTAGATCTACATTATTATTATTATTATTATTATTATTATTATTATTATTATTATTATTATTATTATTATTACTATTCTCTAGGCTATTTTCGTGGGCCCCACTCCAATCAATGCCATTTATTCATTCAGCCGGCCCCTCTCGGGTTTTAATTAGAAGGATTGGATCATTTTATTTTTGTAAGTGGGCCACGATACATGGGTCTTAACCTTCAGTTATTGATTTATTAAAATTAATGGTTGGATAGAAGCTTGGTCCATGAGTGGAGATTACTCACAATGGTCATACTTAGGCTAGATTAGAGGTAAATGTTTAAGTAGGCTAGATCTATGTTTACACCAGGTTAGGTCTCCATAGTAACACCCGAGTACTAAAAGTTACGGGGTGTTACAATCTACCCCCCTTAAAGAAAATCTCGTCCTCGAGATTCAACGGTCCTACCATACTCTGAACGAGGCTATTTCTTTTACAGTGTTTGTAATCGTACACTACTCAACCACCATTAAAATTAGGGTTGTTACACATATGGATACCTATGGAAGATCCACTCAACTAGAATCATGTTATCATTTTTGTATCAAAGGATCTACAACAACGTTACCTAGGAATTGTCTACTAACTTGAATCCCTTTTTAAAAAAAAAAACAAAAAACATACCATAACCGACAACACAACATATTTTCAGTCTCATCGCCATCCGAGAAAAGAAATAATAATAATAATAATAAATACTAATAATAATGTGAAACAATAAGTACATTTTATTATTGGAACTTTTACTGCTAGATTTCTTTTATCCATCAGCCTTTTAGGTTTCACTGGAGTTGAATAGGATCTCCTTTTTAAGGTTTTTCTATTTAATTAATGTAAGGAATGTGGACAGTTAAGATTTCTAAGATCACTTCTGCTAATGTTTGGGTTCATTATAGTTTTCTTCATTTCATCTATTGCAAAAAGAACTAGATGAATGGAAGGCTTGCCTTTTTGTCACATGAATTATTCTTCCGATTGAATCTGCATCAGCTTAGTCGCATGTTCTAAAGAATGTTTCCAAGGTTGGAGAGCGCCAAAACTCAGTGGAGATCCTAGTTTGAGATGTCACTAGATCCAAAGCTTTGAAAGGGGATAGACGAACATTTTTGGAGGATGGGTAACTGGGAAATGAAACCATTATGTCAAAATTGATGCTTCATAGAATAACGTGAAAAAAACAATGTAAGTTCTCATTAAAAAATTGACAAGAAGATGGGCAGAAGTTGGTTTAAAATCTTGTTCTAAGAGAAATCTCAAAGATGAAAAGGTGAAGGCATATGCAAATCTCTTGCACACCTTTGAATGAGATGTACATCTCAAAGGGAAAGGCTCTTGGGTGTGGAGACCAAACCCAATCAGCTTGTTTCCAATATTTCTACTACAGTAGGGGTGGAGATCGTTGGTGCCACCAAGGGTGGGAGCTTAGTTGCAGAATCCTTCTAATAGGGACTGAATCATTCCCTCTTCCTAATATGCATTTCATGTGCAAGGAAGAAAAAGAGTACATCAGTTGTTTACCCATTACAGTGAGATCAGAACAATATGAGTATATTTCCTTAAACTTTTCAGGGTTTCTTGAATTTTCAATCAAAAGCTTGGGTACATAGAAGATAAGATGCAGAGATTTGAAAAGTGTTGGCAATAAATGAAGAAATTGGAGAAGCATGGATTACGGACTCTCCCAGTAGTAGTTAAAATAATTGAGAAAGTGATCTGTATGATCATTGCATATTTGGGATTTTGATTATTCATGGAAGATTTCTTATCCATAAACAAAACAAAAATGTACCTGCTAATCTTCTAAACTATGGCAAAATCCAACATGAGTAATGTGGTTTGACGGACTATTGGTTTGTGTAACATTATATAGGAAGAAATCAAAATACAGTGAGAGGAGCAATGAAACTAAATCTCCAAGCAATTATATTCTACAAAAATAATAAACTAAAAGTTTTGAGAAGAATACTACGAAAAACAGGAACCCAATTTAGGAAACAGATAACAAAATTCAAAGATTAAAAGAACAAAAACAAACACAAAAGCAGATTAATATACAAACCCCTCGATCAGTATAGATGATATTAGGAAGTAATGGCATCATTTTTTGTTAAATCCAGTATTCTTACGAGCGTGGCCACCGTTCATTAAGCCAATGGTTGAAATGGTGGGCCATATCATGAGAT
Organism: Magnolia changhungtana; assembly: GCA_030180095.1. Taxonomy (NCBI): domain Eukaryota; kingdom Viridiplantae; phylum Streptophyta; class Magnoliopsida; order Magnoliales; family Magnoliaceae; genus Magnolia; species Magnolia changhungtana. The sequence goes on from JASAUF010000660.1 coordinate 502,958, forward strand.
GGGCCATGCCCAAATTTCCCAACCTATAGTTCACATCAAATGCGGCCTAATTAAACAGTTAGAATAATCTAATGGGCAAAACTTTTATCGCATTTCCCATCGACAACATGGCCCGCCACATGATCAGGTCAGTCGGATTACCAAATGGTGGGACCCACATATACAATTCATTGCACTGATCACTCCGTATACACAGACAGTAACTAAGAACATCACCAGAACAATCACAATCACAATCAGAATCAAAATCACAACAGAGATTCAAATAAAAGAACGGAATCGAAACAAGCACAAAGTGATACGACAACATTCAACAATCGAATTTCAATGACTTAATAAACATTAAATGACACTTGAATCAGATATTCCCCAGTTCAAACAGAAACTATATCAACTTCATCTCTAATTAGTTCTAATTGCTGAAATTTATGTGAAATATTATTTCTAACCAAAGAGACGTTTAGGGAATTCAAATTTCAATTTCTATTACGGTTATTTAGGGAGTATTAAAATTTATTTATCTTTTTATTTATTTTTATGTACCATGCAGTGGGTGAGGAATTTTCTACAATGCCTAAGTTCACTTATTGTGGCAATGTTATTTTTAACTAAGAAAGTTTTAAGGAAGTCCTAGATTTCTAAAAAGTTCACTAGAATCAAGTTCAAGGAATATTCTTCGTGATCTTATTCAGATTATAGGGGCATTTGTTCTCCCATGGCAACTAAATTTAGTTTATAAGTTGGAACAATTATTCTAATAATTTATAATGAGGACTTAGGTTCTGTTCCTAGGTTTGATGGTTATACAGGCAATCTCCTAAAGAACTTAGAATCTAGAGTCTCTATATTCTTAATTTTCATAATTCCAAATTAATTCCAAACAAGTTTGAATGTCTATCCTAATGAATTCAAGGGAACCTAAGTTTAATTTTTACGTTCAAACAAGTAAACCTGAAATTTCACAAGGGGCCAAAAGTTTGGGTCTTTAATCTCCAACATTTTGACTTAAGACATTTATGGTTTGTATAAGTCTGTTTCCCAAGGGAAAGGTTCATCTAGACTCGCTCTGATACCAACTTGTAACACCCCAGTTCCCGGAACCTGAGTACACTACTCGTTTTCCAAAAACCCGAGTGTTAACCTTTAAGATATCCCAAATTTCATGTACATTTTTCTTACTTTATCAGAGTTAACCATTCAAGCGGAATACAAACAATTCAAGTATAAGAGGGAGTCCAAATATATATAACCAAGGTTTTCAAGTGGTTACCCAAAAACCTATACAAACCAATGTCTTAATTTTTAAGGTACATGGAAGTACAAATTAAATACAAATGAATTTAGGAATAAGGAGTTGCAAGATCATCTGGCTCCTCCCATTCCATATGGAAGCCAACATCCGCGTCATCCCCGTTTCCTACACACTGAGTACGGTTTGATAGCGTCAATGGCTATCCAGTGAGGTATAACCATCAAGATTTATCGCAGCATCAAGATAATTAAACATAGTTATCGAAGACATTATATAACAAATATTACACAATGATTATTAGGGGAATCATATAAGGTTCATCAGATACAAATTCATTAAATAAATCACATAAAAATGATCTTGTTTAAATGCATGGATGTATGCACATGCTCACAGACCTGGGGATGCACATCCAGCTTGTAAAAAGTCACCCAAGGAGAACTAGCCACCTAAAAAAATACTCAAAGGTACGCCCAAGGAGATCTAGTCACCCAAAAAAGACTGATATATAGATCACCCAAGGAGGACTAGTCACTCGGAAAACTACACAAAGGTACGCCCAAGGATAGCTAACCATCCGGAAAAGACCGTAATAATACATAGATCACCCAAGGAGGATTAGTCACCCGAAAAAATACGCAAGGTACGCCCAAGGAGAACTAACCACCCGAAAAAGGCCGTAATAATACATAAATCGCCCAAGGAGGATTAATCACCCGGAAAAATACGCAATGGTACACCCAAGGAGAACTAACCACCCGAAAAAGACCATGATAATATATACCATGAAAATGTATGATTAGCCCAACCATTTAAGAAGGCTCAAAGGTCACTATGGGGGGTTTGTCACCCAGCATAAGCCGACAACTCAGGCATAGTGTCCCATTCCACCATCCCTGACTCATGAAGCTAGAAAATAGGGTGTTAAAAGGTAAACCCCTTCAACTAGTGGTTAGTTGTAGTCCAACAAGTGGAACTTATCATCGTAAGGTTGTATAAAATAATCCATTAAAGCCACGTGGGGCAATTATTCCATAAAAGCCGCAAGGGCCAAATATTTCACCTAATGGTGCGATAAAAAGGATTACTCCTCAAAAGCCATGTAGGCACAAATGACACACAAGGTGGTAAGTCCACGACCAGGAAATTTCATTTAATCTATTTGACAAAAAGGCCACTAGTTTAAGGACTTCCACAAACACCATGAAGTAACCGCAAGTGGCAGAACAAGCCAAGCACATTGTCAAAACTAATTACACATGTAAAGAAGAATATTTGAGATCTATTGCAGGTTCACATTTGGATATAAATCTAACCATCAGTCATTATTAAGAACTACTCAATTAGAAAGTAGCATTTATCAACAATTTCACTAAGTATTATTTTAAACAAGAGATGAAATAAGCAAGCTACACTAATTATCGAGATGTAGAAAAGCTTGAAGGGTGATGCTCACCTTTCAATAGAGGTTCCCTTGAATCGAATAAACTCTAAATGTGGGGATATATGATGAACTGAAGTCCTCAAGATGCAACCAACTTGATTGATAGGCACCTGACATTAATTTGGGCGAACAATATGAATTTGCATAAAGCCTAATTAGGAAAATATATCCCCACACCACTAATAAAATGTGCATTTAATGACTCTTTACTAGTCATGAACTTTACTCTAATTAACAGCCTAATTAAGATTTAGATTTTAACTTACCTTGAATCTGAGTCGACTCGTTTTCAACACAACCTCAACTCGATCCACAAGCTTAAACATCAAGCCCACTTCTCTTGGGCCCAAGCTTAAACTTCACAAATGAATTCCTTGCCCAACACCTAGATCTGGACCCAGCCTAACACAACCTGATCGAACTCGGCAGTCCCTGAGTCGACTCGGCTAAACTCGAATCTGACTCGATAATACATTGCTTTCTTCTTCTTCTTATACTCCTTGTTTCTTCTCTTTCTTCTTTCCTTCTCTGCTAAAATGTCCAGTCACAGATTTGAACCCAAGCAGGTCCTGAAACATGCTCAACTCAGTGAGTTAAAGCAGTCCAGCGACTCGGCTCGACCGTAACTCAAACCAAACCAAGGCAGCCCACTCGGCTCGATTCCCTTTCTCTCTCTCGTTTCTCTTCCTTCTCCATCCATCCTCCTTTCCTTCATCTTCCTTTCTTCTACTCTCACCCTGCTGAAACTCCAGCCAGGTACAGAACCAAGCTTGACTCGAATAAACCGAACTCAGTTTCGGCAGAGCCGACCCGACTCGAACTGGGACGGTGTAACCACCCAACGCACTCCCACATACTCTCTTTCTTCCTCTTCCACCTGCTTCTTCCTTTTTCTCATCTGTTTCTTCCCTTTTTTCCTTATCATTTCTCCTTTTCTCTCTTTGGAAGACAGACCTGATGGCCCAAACTGAGGAATACCTGAGAATCAGCAAACCCAATGACTCACCGAGTCATTGCTCTCACGCCCGGTATAAAACTTGTTGCGGCACCAAGTCAGGGATCTCTCCCTTCCTCGGATCTTCTTCTTCTCTCCCATTTCTTCTTTCTTCTTTCCCCTTCATTTCTTCCACAACTAAAATATCTCAAAACAAAGAGATCCCGAGCATTGGATGATCGAACCGAGTCAGAATCGGTTTGGTGCGGTAGGGGAGATGGTGTGTCTCCAATGGCAAATCAAAACTCTATGGACATCTCTTCATTTCGTTGCTTGTAGATGGTTTATCTTAGCTCTTGGGAGCAAGGGGAAGCTTCGAATCAAAGCTCCAATGGCGTTTCATTGATGGGTTGGAAGGAAGGAGCTTGCGGCCGATTTTATCGGGCTGCCGCATGGAAACCAAAAGAAAATGGTTGTTGTTGGGTTTATCCCTTATACGGTGTTGCCCTAATGAAACCCAAGCCATTGGATCGAGAGTGGATGGTTGGGATTCGATCTAGGGCTCCCAGCTCTTTCGACACTTTTGTCTTTTATTCATACAGATGGCACTTCGCATTTGGTGGACTTGGACAGTCGAGATTTGCTTCAGTGGACGGCTGAGATAATAAGAGAAAAACTCTCCTGGACTGCCAGCATGGCAGCGGAAAGGTAGAACGACTTTGATTTTTTTTTTTTTTTTTTGCAAAAATCGTGCACACAAGCACTGTTTGCGGACGAGGTTGTTCAACTGTGTGTGTGAAACTTGTGTGGAAACGCCGATGATCTTGGTCAGATTCATCTGTTCATCACGATGGATGGTTCAGATTTAACCAATGATCACCGGGGTAGGACCCATCTTAAACAACTGGTGACCGTCCGTTTGAAACAGGCTCTGGCGGGAAAGAGGAGGATTTCTCCTTTTTCTTGCTTATAGTTGGGTCAACACGTTTGACCGTATAGTATTGTCCAGTGCACCGCGGTTGTGTGCTCACTGGTGTACACTCACTTAGTGAGTGTGTGGTCCACTGCTAGGTGTTGTGAGATCTGTACCGTTCTTTCCCTTTGAAGGCCCCAAATCAGATTCTCTAACCAATGGTCAGGCATATCCAAACCTAGGTGGGCCATATTTCTAATTTATTTTGTCCTAACTGTAGATTTCTATTGGTATGATAGTTTGATCATTTCCTAATTGAACATCAATGGTAGAAAATGGTCCAAGGGAACACCTATCTAACATCCAATGGCTAGAATATAGATTAGATGGCCTAATACATATTCATAATATTTAATATCATTTTTTTTACATTGTTTTTAATATCCTGATTATTATTAAAATTATTATTACATTTTTAATCACTAATTACTTACATTTAATCTGATGGTTCTCACCTCTGGGATGTTTTACAGCTTTTTCAAAACTAAATTACCCTTTTATATTTAGATCTATATATAATCGTTATTATTATTATTATTATTATTATTATTATTATTATTATTATTATTATTATTCTCTAGGTTATTTTCGTGGGCCCCACTCCAATCAATGTCATTTATTCATTCAGCCGGCCCCTATCGGATTTTAATTAGAAGGATTCGATCATTTTATTTTTGTAAGTGGGCCATGATACGTGGGTCTTAACCTTCAATTATTGATTTATTAAAATTAATGGTTGGATAGAAGCTTGGTCTATGAGTGGAGATTACTCACAATGGTCGTACTTAGGCTAGATTAGAGGTAAATGTTTAAGTTGGCTGGATCTATGTTTACACCAGGTTAGGTCTCCATAGTAACACCCGAGTACTGAAAGTTACGGGGTGTTACATTAATAGATGTATGTCATACTCAGGGGGAGTATGAGCAGAGAATATATGTTGAATTGATTTGCAGGTTCATGCTTTTATGAATGTGTGCCAGGTAATATGAACTGGATCAAGATTCGTTAACTAGATATTCTGTTTTATACAATATATCTTATAAGTGTGTTTTATCACTAATTTGACAAAGGGGGAGATTGTAAGTGTTATATTTGATAGCTTCACTATATTGTCAAATTTGTGGTGCCAAAGACACTGTATGTATCTTGTTATGAAGCTTGCATATGTGAAGAACAAAGCTCTATACATGATATGTCAAGTCAAGACAAAAGTCTCACAAGATCAGCTTCGATAGTCAAGCAATGTTCACAAGTCAAGACTCGAGGATGTTAGAATGTTCGACTTAGTTCAAGACAAGTGTAATTCAAGATTTCAAGAAGCTTTCAAGTTCAAGTTATACCAAGATATCAAGCTTCATTATGCTCAAGGTCATTCAGCTAAATTTCAATGTCCTTACTTCACTATTGAGATATGTTTGACCTTAAGTTGACCTTTAGAGTAGGTCATTTCGGATACATAATCCATAGGTTTTATATAAGTGAGTTTGGTATGTCTAAGACTAATCCTAAACTTTGTTCGACTAGTCCTAGCTTTGCTTCGACCTGTCCTAGAATTGCCTGGACCAGTCGTAAATTTGTTGAAAAAATTCAGAATTTTTTGTTAAGCTTTGACCAGTCCTGGGTTCTGTTCGACTAGTCGTATGAATAGTGTTGACTGCTTGTTCGATCAGTCATAAACCTATGACTTAAACTACAATGATGAAATTCGATTAACTTCGACTAATCGTGAGCAACCTTCGACCAGTCGAAGGTTTCCTTCGACCAATCGTAGCCTACCTACGATCAGTCGTGAAACTGTCTTATCTTATCGCGCTCGAATTTTCAAATATCTTTTGGTCCTACGACCAGTGATAGCGACTTAAGACCAGTCGAAGATGTGATTTTCTCACCTATAAATAGAGCACGAATATCAAAAAATTATACACTACTCAAGGAATTTTAATCTGACCTTTTGAGAGATAATTCTACGCTATATTTAAGCTAAGTGTGCATATTTAGTATTTTCTTCCTTTAGCTTTTTAAATTGATTTTTTTTCTTGTATTCCAATCTAATCTAAAATGAGGAAGTGTTGTTTTCCTTTTTCTGGAATCAAAATCAATGAAAGCTAGCTCATTTGTTTTAATTTAAAATCTATTAGAACTTATAACCATTATATAGTGAGTATTGGACATTGAACTTTGACATTCAAATTTCTACTCCGACTTGGTTCTTCCGGGCTGCTACAACAAAGAAGAAAAACAAGTATTTTATATTTTGTATAATTTACTGTATTTGGTTTTATTTGAGGTCAAAGTTGTTGGTTATCTGAGGAAAGCCAGAAAACTCAGAAGTAAGGGTTTTTGAAATGTGTAAGCCCGTGAAGGTTTTAGGTGAACCTGTAAAAAACCTGTTTGATAGTGAACGCTAATATCCCCTATGTGAGGATATTAGGAGTGGAGTAGCAAGTTGTGTGACTATTGTTTAATAGTTAGTGAATACACAGGAGAACCACAATATATCGGTGTGTTTTGTGATTTGAATGTTCTTTTAATTTCTATATATTTAATCATTCAGATTTGTGGAATGTATATGTGGATGTGAATGTTGTAATATTAACATTTCAAGCAAAGTGGGGAATGTTGTAATAGTTTAGAATTATTTCTTGCTATTTCCTTTATTTTCTTTCTGTTTGAGTTTTGATATTCAATTTGTTCTAGTAAGGTTGTCCTGCCATAAACCATTGGTTTTTATGGTGCAAAGTTTGTCCTTTGAACAACATTAATATCAAGCTCTTTATTTTGAGGTTACTTTACATTTCTGTATTGTGGTTTGTTTTATTTTGTTGGTTATCCTATTTTTCGCTGTTATATTTTAATTTGGCATTGTCCTATTCACCCCCCTCCCCCCCTATAGGACATATAGCTTGGCCTTTTCAGGATAAGGTTAATGAAACCGTTTGCGGTATCTGCGATTGCAACATTCATACAACTGAAAATTGTCCAACAATACCTTCCTTTCGTGGGGTGTTGAATGAGCAATCTAATACTGTGAACAATTATCAAAGACCTTTTAATGGACCTACCTCTAATACATACAATCTTTGTTAGAGAAATCATCCAAACTTCAGTTGAAGGAATAGACAAACTGCTACCCCTTAAGGTTTCTTCAATTAAAATCCAAATCAAGGGGAACCTCAAGAAGAACTGGTTCAAAATTCTACACAAGTACTTACTTAAGCAATACGAGAACTTATAAACTTTATGCAAATGATGGATTCACGTATGACGGTTATAGAAAAGGGGATGCTTTCTGCAGAACCTCACCCCAATCCTAAACCACAATATGAGATAAGTGATCAAAGCTCTTCAAATCAGATGGAGCAAGCTAAATATAATTGATAAAACCATTCCGGTTATGGTTAAAAATCCTAAGGACCCAAAAGTGGACAATGATGATGGATTTAGCCATGCTTCACAAGAATTATAAGTAGAACTTCAAGGGAAGTCGGTTGCTCCATTTCCCCTAGGGTTGGTTACACTAAAACCTCTCTCTAACTCTCAAGAAATTCCAGAGGTGTTAAAATAAGTGAGGGTCAATATTCCTCTACTTGATGTCATAAAACAAATACCTTCATATGTCAAATTCCTGAAAGACTTGTGCATGACCAAAAGACAGTAAAATATTCAAAAGAAAATCTTATTGACTGAGAAAGTGAGTGCCATCTTAAAGCAAGATGTGGTGCAGAAATTCAAAGATCCCGGTAGCCCAACCATATCATGTGTAATTGGGAACTATCGAATTGAGCACACACTTCTTGACTTAGGAGGGAGCGTCAATCTGATTCCCTACTCGATGTACAAGCAGTTAGAGTTGGGTGAATTAAAACTCACCTTAACCACATTACAATGTGCTGATCACTCTGTTCATGTACCGAGATGGATAATTGAGGATGTGATAGTCCAGGTTGATAGATTCTACTACCCTATAGATTTTATCGTCCTAGATACCGAACCTATCAGTGACATGAGCACTTAGATTCCCGGTGTTATAAGCATGTCTTTCAGGAATATGAAATTAGATTTAAACAACTTTTTCAACACGGGCAGATGGTTAGAGGATGATGACGATTTCTACGACATTAACATGATTGACTCTTTCGTGGAAGATAGAGCGCCTCTGACCTTATCCTCTGACTCTCTAAAGATGTGCCTAACCCACTCCCATGATTTTGATGATGACATGATTAAGGAGATGGTTTTCATGCTTGATACTGCACCGGTACTTGAAGTTAACCGGTGAATGCCACAATTTGAAGAATTGCCCCAAACTGAAGAAGTGCCTCTTCCGTCTAATCTCAAGGCACTGAAGCTTCACCTAAAACCTTTACCCTCTGATTTGAAATATATTTATTTAGGTCAAGATGAGACATACCTGGTGTGATTTCATCCCACCTTGAGCCAGAATAGGAGAGTATGATCATATCTACTCTCATTGAGCATAAGTGAGCCCTTGGATGGACGATCGTGGACCTCAAGGGAATTGACCCCTCAATTTGTACTCACCACATTTATCTTGAGGATAATGCGAAGACCTCTTAGCAATTACAACGTAGACTAAATCCAAACATGAAGGAAGTGATTAAAGCCGAGGTTCTTAAACTATATCATATACCCTATATCCGATAGTCAATGGGTGAGTCCAACTTAAGTGATTCCTAAGAAGTCCGGGATCACCATCGTAGTCAATGCCAATAATGAACTCGTGCCAACTAGAGTTACTACTAGTTGGAGAATTTGCATTGACTACAGAAAGTTGAATACTGTCATGGGGAAGGAGCACTTTCCTTTACCCTTCATTGATCAGATCTTGAAAAGGCTAGCTGATCATTCCTATTACTGTTTTCTTAATGGTTATTTAGGCTACAATTAAATAGAGATAGCCCCTGAAATTAGGAAAAGACTACATTTACATGTCCTTACGACACATTTTCTTACTGAAGGATGCCATTCGGACTATGTAATGCCCCCGCCACTTTTTAGTAATGTACGATGAGTATTTTTTCTGATATGGTGGGACAATATCTAGAGATCTTCATAGATGATTTCTCTGTCTTCGATCCATCTTTCCTTGAGTGCTTAGAGAGTCTTAAATGTGTGTTGATGAAAAGGTCAAGTTATATGTCCTAGAGGGGGGTGAATAGGATTATGCCAAATTTAAAATAATACCAACAGAATTAAACAATAAGATAGCCAAGTAAATGAAAGTGCTCTGGTTTGTCAAGTAACGTGAGTGGTGGGTCAAACTGTCTACAGAGCTCGATAGGAAGATCAATTCAAGCGTCTGCCTCAAACGGATGTGTGCAAGCTCATTATAGGTAAATCATAGCCTCACATCCCATGTCCCAAAATACTGGGTAAAGAAAAACCCTTAAAAATAAGTTAGAAACCATAGAGTTTTAAGGTGAGAAAACTTTTTGTAAATAGGAAAATCTGTATGTTTTTCTCGGCTTGTCAGTTTTATCGATGCACCCTCGATATGATCGATCTGCACTATCGATGTCCTCGATACCTTAATGATATTATCGATAAGAGGACCAAAAGTGTCCAGCAATTAAATATTCATCAGGACAGATTTATCGATGTATCGATACGCCTATCGATATCATCGATAAAAGCACTAAATATGTCCAGTAATTTCACAACATAACTGGACGAATTATCGATGTATCGATACATGTATCAATATCGTTGATATTCAAATCTCGAGACCATCGAAAGTGTCTCAATAAGATCGACAGGCTGATTTTCGGCGCCCTTATTTTTTAATGAAAATCTCAAAATCCTTCGATATATCGATGACCGTCCGATATGATCTGAATTCAAATATCGATAAGATCGGAGGTCCATCGATGATATCGATAGTGGGCGCACATTTCTTACAGCAGATATTTTAGGTTATTTTTTACTATGATCGGGGGCCCTTCGATATAATCAATATTCAAATATCGATGATATCGACACCTAGTCAATTACATCGAACAAGGACATAAATCGTCCAGCAAGCTTAAAGACAAATCCGCTGGATTTATCGATGCATCGACTCTGATATCGATATCATCAACATTCAAATTTCGATGATCTTGACGGTTCCCCCGATCATTCATAAAAACCTGAAATATTTCAAAGTCAAGTCTCTCTCATTTTTCAAAGTGTCGATGGATCGAACCTGTCATAGATAGGATCGGAGTTCAAAATCCGATGTCATCGACAATAGTTTCGATTCATTGACTAATTGGCAAAGAGTTTCAAAAGCATATGACATTGAGTTCGAATCATCGCGCAGACCATCGATACTATCGAGCGTATACGCTTGATGATATCGAACCGGCTCGATGATATCGAACTCTGTCATAAATGTGACCGTTTTATATCTGTTGGAACTTTTTGTCTATTTATAGAGGACTTATCTTTTGTTGCTGTGAGAGAAAATAGAGAGAGCTTTTGAGTATTTCAACTTATGTTCTATATTTAAAGCCCTTTCTCTCAAGGGAGTTCATCCTCCAATCCACCCTCACCATTGACATTCAATAGAGTGGATTGGGGAATAAACTTTTGCATTCAAGGATCCTCTAGCATCCTCACCTTAATGGCAAATCATTAAGTTGGGATGCCTTGAATGCATTAGATTAGAATCGCTCTACATTCCTGATAGGAAAATATTCTGAGAGTAGGATTGCATCTTCACCTTGACCCAATCTGAAGCCCAGTATAGGTATATTATTTTGTGTTGCAGATCAAGGGAGCAGAAGACTCTTCATCAACAACGAGGAGGAGATCTTCGGCATTATGCTGAATGAGACTCATTAACTTATCTGTAAGTATCTAGAGTCCGGAGGACACTTGTGATCATTCATTTCTATGATTGGGTCTTAAGTGGTTCTTACCCTTTGAAGTCCTCAAGGAGGCCTCCGGCGAGAGTGTATGTGGTGGGTGTGTTGTGTGGACCCTTGCTCTGTGGAGAGCATAAACATCCAGGTGCGTTGTGTGGACAATTGCTCTATGGAGAGCATAAACATCTGGTTAGGAGTGAACCAGTAAAACTCCAGGGTTAGAGGTGAACCGATTAGAAACCTCTATGTAAAGGTTGAAGGTGAACTTGATTGAAAACCTTAGGTTTGAGGTGAACCCTGGGAAACCTCCTTAGTGAAATCCGGTACACTCAAGGGTTGAGTGTGGCAGCCAAGAGTGGAGTAGACTTATCGTCGAACCACTATAAAATGTCTGTGTTTGAGTTTGTTATTTTGATTGAGTGATTTGCATTAATATTCCCAAATCTGAATATCTGATCACTTCTCATACACCTACACAGTCATATCCATTATGAACTAGACTTTATATTATTTACTCTTTAAGTAGTTTGTGATTGGATCCTCTATAAAGCTTGGAAGCCAGTAAAGTTACAGCTGAGTAATCCTAATTCTTGCATGATCATAGGATTAGTGAAGTAGGATTTTTAGATAAAATATAAAAACTTTAAAAAGTCCTATTCACCCCCCTTCTAGGACATATTGGCATATTCCTCCTTCAACTCAAGCGGTCTTCACCGCCATTTCAATTTAGTATTAAAGCGGGTCTCTTTTTAAGGGCTTCACCGCCTAGAGAGTGATCTTGACTGAAGATTGGAATATGGCCAAAGGAGAGGGCTCATCAGTCACTAGACCTCCAGTATTTGACGGCTCAAATTATGCGTACTAGAAGGCTAGGATGCACTACTTTCTGAGATCTTTGGATCATGACGTTTGGGATATCGTTGAAAGTGGATATGTGCCATCTACCGAACAAATCGTACTTGATAGTGGCATAACAATCACAAAGCCCAAATCCAAAGAAAAGTGGACAGCATTCGACAAAGAAAGGCAGACCTCTGAAGCCAAGGCTATGAATGCTATCTACTGTGCTTGATTTGAATGCTTACAGAAGAGAACAAAGTACTTGATCTGTAGTTCTTGAAGTAGATCTTTGTACTTGATTTGAAGCATGAGATGATGCATGTCTTGAACATATATACCAATGTGCTACACAAGACACAGATAGAGGTTTTGGCACCACAAAATTTGACAACCAAAGGAGAAATAAACCATAGTACTTACAACTGAAAAGATGTGAAGAAAAGAATTTGGTACTCAATTGGGAGAAGTACCATTTCACGGTTCATAAGGGAATTGTCCTTGGACATATCATCTCCTCCAAAGGAATCGAGCTTGATAAGGCTAAAATTGATCTTATCTCTAACCACGTGTAATCCTTCTTAGGACACGTTGGTTTTTACAGACGATTCATAAAGGACTTTAGTCTCATCTCTCGTCCTCTATGTAATCTACTTCAGAAGGATGCACCATACGAGTGGACTGACCAGTGTTAGGAAGCTTTTACTAAGTTTAAAGGCATATTGACCACTGCACCTATCATACAGCCACCCAACTGGAGCCTTCCTTTTGAACTGATGTGTGATGCCTCTGACTATGCTCTTGGGGTGGTAGTATGCTAGAGAAAAGAAAAGAAGCCCTACGTTATTCATTACGTAAGTAAAACTCTAAATCCTGCCCAAGTGAACTATTCGACTACGTAAAAGGAACTCTTAGCCGTAATGTTCACTTTGGACAAATTTACGTCCTACTTGATCGGATATAAGATCATCATTTACACAAATCATGTGGCGCTCAAGTATCTTATTTCTAATAACAATGTTAAGCCCCGCCTGATAAGATGGATCCTCCTACTCTAAGAATTTGATTTATAAATAAAAGATAAAAAGGGAGTAGAGAATGTAGTGGCTTACCATCTTTCTCGCCTTAATATCTCTGATTCCCTTGAGATGACACATATTGTCATGCCCCAAACCCGGAAATCGGATTCACAGGAATCCCGATCGCCGAATTCGGTGCCGACAGCCTCCATAGTACCCCATTCTCAGCTTCTAGCGTCCATACGCCAGATTCTGATCCTGGGATCCTACAAGGAGGATTTTTATTTTTATTTTATATACATTTAACTTGTAATAAGCATAACCACAAGTATACCCAAATCACAAAGGCAACATCATCATCACATATCCACTAATATAATCATTTGATTACAATACTAAAGTGAAATACATAAATAAAAAATCAAGCTTCAGAAGGCCGCTGCAAGCTCCAAGCTCAACACTGCTGCAACCTAACGTCACCTGCACGCATCTATCGTGCATAAGCTTATAGAAAGCTTAGAGGGTGGTGTAAGTGTGTGCACAAGGTAAGTGCCAAGTACTCAATACAATGCCATCACCATACAGTACCGAGAATACTGGTAACCCATAAATCATACAATATCGGAATAAACAGAATTACTAATAAGATCATGAATTACCAGAGTAAGCAGAAATACTAATGAGAGCAGGAATTATCAGAGTAAACAGAAATACTAACAAGATCATAATTTATACGATAACAGAGTGAGGGGAAATACGGACAAGCCCATGAGTCAATCAATATCAGAATAAGCAATATAGAACAACTATGCAAATGAGGAGTTATAAAGAGCCAAATATCAAATGCCGAGGATGCGATACAGTATGTAATTCCTGATGAGTCCACGAATAGTGTCAATCGTATCTATACCATATAAATGCAGAAACACAGTAACCCAAAATACCATGCGCTGTGGATGTAATGCAATATGCGGTGCGAATGGAATGACCATGCTAGAGTGTGAAGTCGGGATGATAGTATGTAGTATCGCAGGCTACGGGGTCGATCACAAGGGACTTCTATCCAAACCAGTCCCATACCTAAATTTAGATAGTCAGACTCAATGTGGTAAACTCTTGATCTCAGGTTAGTCGCGCGCCTAACCGAAATCCTGGCCATGTGAAAGTACACGTAACAATTAGTTGCGCACCACCAGCCCGAGTGGATAGTGAATGAATGAATGAATGAGTATGCAACTCTTGCTCAATAAGTCCACATATCAGTACGGTTCATCTCTGGGATCATCACCGGGGTCTATTACACTCTACGCCAGCTTGCCGCCCCTATCCGAACGCACAACTGGGTAAGTGAAAGAGACCTCACTATCCGCCTGCCAATATCGGGCCTGACTCGTCGATAGCGGATCCATTCTTCAAGCTGGTCAAACTCAACCTAGATATTGCCCCCTCACTCAGGCGGGTAAGGTCACACCCCATTCCAACCGACCACGACACAGTGGGAGACTCGACCTCCTGGTATTCGGCCCTCGTGCGATCATATATCCACTCAGTCTCGACCTTGGAGTCATCTCCTGGCCATGGAGGTTTAGGGATTTTCACCCAGGAACATCTATGGTGCCCGTATGCTAGAACCAAATATTTCCGGTGTCCCATCTGGCCATCCACGATATGCCTGTGGAGGCTACGGCCCTGATGTCACTAGGGCATAGAGTAATCATAATGCAAGATGCATGAGTCATACAATCCAGTCATGCATCAATCCTGCGCATGCCGTGCGCTCATGTGAGATAACCTCCGTCTATCAGGGAGTCTCATATCAACATGCTTAATGACATATGCAATGGTCAACCACATCTCATAACAAACATGCAGATGATGCGTATGGGTATGTATCATGATGCTATGCTATCACATATAATCGGTATCAATAACCGGCATCAACAATCTACCTCGATCGGTAATCAGTCAATCAACCACGTCAAGCAGAATCGGCAATCGGCCTATACAATTGGCCGAACAAGGCCTAAGGAAAGGTCACAATGTGGACATTTAACCAACATTACTTCCAAGTAGTTGCTCACATATAGCTAAACATAACGTGGGCCCATGGCTTCACACAAAGGCCTAATATACATCACATGGGCCGCACCTGTGGGCCTCATATACATCAAGTGGACCACGTCCATGGGCCGCACCAATGGGCTTCATATATATCAACTGGGCTACATCAATGGGCTGCACTAATGGGCCTAATACATATCACAACGGCCTTGTCCATAGGCCACGAGTACATCATAATGGGCCTTGTATACATCATATTGGACCTCACTCATGGGCCCAACATACATCACATGGGCCTCACATACATAACATGTGGGCCCTACACATGGGTCTCATATGCATCAAGTGGGCCACGTATTTGAGTCTCGAATACATCACAATGGGCTTCACCCATGGGTCTCGGATACATCACATTTAGCTTACACAGAGGCCTCACATACATCCCATTGGGCCCACTCATAGTCCTTATATATATTACATTGGGCCTCAAACACGTCTCAATGGGCCTCATTAAATGGGCTATAAAACATCACAATGGGCACGCCATATGGGCCGGACATACATCTCATTGAGCCTTACCAAATGGGCTGGAAATATATTACAATGGGCCGTATCACGTGGGCCTAAAATATACACAAATGGCCCTGCACTTGGCCCTCAAATATATATTAATGGGCCCTCATAGCACTCTAATGATGATCAACATCACCCAAACATTGCCCATGCAAATCAGCACTGTCCTGTCCAAAGATTGTCCAAAGACCACAAGACACAATTCAAGCGCTAGACAGCGTGTACAATACACGTACATCATGGTCAAGCCCACACAGATGGGCGGTGTGGATCAAAACACACATTACGGTGGTCCACAGCACCGTTCATACGATCAGCACTTGTCCAAACATTGGACAGTGTGTATGAAATACATAGATCACGGTGGATCCCACGTCCTCAAATGGACGGTGAGGATAACAAATTTATCAGATGTGGTCCCACAGCACATCTAGATGGACGGTGCTGATTTACAATGCATACACTAAGGTGGGTCTGGATGGATCAGGGGGCCCAAACCATACAGCAGGTGGATATCCACCGTCCCATCATTATCCATGTAAATCAACGTTGTCCAAACATTGTCCACCACCATCCAGTACAATCTGGACGGTGTGGATGAAATAAATACATCAAGGTGGTGTCCACATCCATGGACTGGATAGAGTGGATAAAACATCATGGTGGGCTCACACCACAAATGGACAGATGGTGTGCATATAGTATATATATATCACGGTGGAATCCATAATTTGGACGGCTCGTCAAGGCAAGCCCCACACGGCACATACAACATGGGGGGTTCCACACATATGTGGGGCCACACTGGAGGGCAGCATGAATGAAACACAAATATCATGGTGGTGTCCCACACCACCTATCCCAATGGACGGTGTGAATAACATATATATCGCGGTGGGTCCCACTATAATGTGGGTCAGGGCTTGGATTACATCTAAAATATTTCAATAGTGGAAGGTGCAACAAGTGAATCACTGTGCACTATCATTCCATGGGACACATGACCCACTGATGATGATCAACACTGTCCAAACATTGACCAGGTAAATCAGCACCATCTAAACATTATCCGGCACTGTCCAAACATTTGCCAGCACTGTCTAAACACTGACAGTACTATCCAAACACGCTGAACGGTGGGGATACGAAACATACATCATCAGGTGTCCACAGCACCATCCAACCACGGTCCAGCACCGTCCAAATGTTGTGGATGGTGTGGATGAAATACGTACATCACATGGACGGTGTGAGTGAAGCACGGATACTGGTGGGCCCCTCCTGCAAAATAGATGGACGTTTGAATATAACACGTACCTGGGATCAGAGCCACTGTTTGACGTCAGTGCAGCAGCTACCCTGCTGGGACCCACCGTCCCACGTGGTAAAGCAGATGGACGGCTGGATATGCACCATGGCGTGGCCCAAGGATCCTAGTGCCGTGAATACAGCGACCATACATATGAGGTCCCATCGTCCAGATGGGCGGTTGGGATATTGCATATACCCCATGGTCGGTCCACAGCAGGTGACGTCCAATGGACGGCTGAGGATTAAAATCAGACCCACTGTCTAGAGCTTACGTTAGTACAACAGCTATATAGCTACTGTACATTAACCAATCTCCACCAAGCATGTGGGTCCCATGTAGGGCCCATTATCATATAAAATATAATGTTATATTTTAATAATAATAATTATCATATTAAGAAAATGGGAGGGAGGTTTCTTTCCATCCAGCGTCACCAGCTACATGGGTCCAGCAACCTCAGCTGCTGGACGCTCCATGGCTGCACGTCCTTTAAGGTGGGGTCCACATGATCTGGACGGTCCAGATGGATACTCATCAGGTGACCCTACTATCATCAGAACGGATGTATGGTTTAGACATACAACGTATACATCAGAGGTGGGGGCCACAAAACTTGTTGACGTCCTTCTCAGCTAGGTAGCTGGCCTGAGATACACTGGCCATTCCACTCCAGATGGGTGGGTCCCACGTGGGGCCCACCTTCCATATGTATATAAATTAGTAATATATATACCATTATTTTCTGGACTGACCAGCGTGTAGGTGGTATCCCCACCGTCCCAATAGTGAACAGTGTGGATCACCACATGCGCACAGTTGGGCCACACCATCTGATGGATGGAGTAGATATAACACATGTTGGTGGGGCCTACTACATCATAAGAGAGAGAGAGAGAGATAGGGAGACGTGAGAAGCGGAGGGACCCCGCCACTATGGGTCCCTCTTAAACAATGCATACATCAAGATGGGTCCCACCAATGTGGGCCCTTAAATCACAAAAGATAAATACAAGATCACCCACCTTAGGATCTTCTTGGTCCGATGGAATCGCTAGCTCCTCAGCTTCGACTTTAACGGAGGATGATGAAGAATGAAGGGTGGAGATGAGAGATGGGGAGGTGGGAAGTGGGCCACACATGGCTTCGCATGAGAGACATAGACGTGGGTTGCTCCATGGAGGGATTGCATGGAAGAAAAATGAGAGAGAGATGAATGATGTAGGGAGAGAGTAATGGGTGTGTAAGAAAAAGGGATGGGTTGGGTTGAATTTTGTGTAAAGGAGGTATGGGTGAGGAGAGAGAGAGTTGACTTGTGAGGGGGGTGAGGTGGCATGGGGTATGGGTGAGGTACTTGACTTGTGAAATGATGTGTACTTGATTGATGTGACGGGTCGTAGAGATTCTTTCAGGATAACCCGCGGCGTTTCTTTGGAATGAACGCGGGCCCACATCTCTTGGCCCGGATATCGGATCGATGCGCAAGTCATGGTGTTGGAACCGCGGCGACAACGCGGTCGCTAGAGCACAAGTTTCGGGTTGAGCCGGCTTTGGTATACATGGCTCAGTTTAGGATCGCAAACAAATGTTGGATACAGGTCGAGAGTTGCGGAATTCTACCGGGAGGACCGCGGAAGCCTACGGAGCAGTACGGTCTAGGATACGGGTCTTACACATATCAACAACACGTTCCCTAATGAATAATTGTTCAAAGTCTCTCATTCACCTTGGTTCGCTGATATTGCTAATTATCTTGCCATAGGTTTAACACTGACACATTGGACTGCGTAAGATAAAAAGAAATTTTCACCAAGGTGCACAACTTCTGAGATTATCCATATTTGTTTAAATATTGTTGAGACCAAATCTTAAGGAGATGTGTGCCAGACGATGAGCATCAGAGTGTCATCTCCTTCTATCACTCACAAGCATGTGGTGGTCACTTTTCTATTAAAAAGATCACGACCAAGATTTTGCAGTGTGGCTTTTACTAGCCCACTATGTTCAGGGACACTCATGAGTTTTGCAAGGCTCGTGAGCATTGTCAGAAGTAGGGAGCATTGTCCGGTTGAAATATGATGCCCTAGAACCCCATTCTCATTATAGAGGGATTTGAATGCCGGGGCATCGATTTTGTCAGACCATTTCCCCAATCTTTTGGAAATCTATATATTTTACTCGTCGTAGACTATGTCACTAAATGGGTCGAAACAATTTCGGGCCGAAATAATGTCCATCGCACGGTCATTAAATTCTTAGAAGAGAACATCCTTTCCCAATTCGGAATGCCTCAAGTCATCATTATGATGGGGGCTCACATTTTTGTAATAGGCAATTCGAGAGTTTAAGGAAGAAGTATGGTATCTCTCATAAGGTGAGCACTCCATACCACCGACAAACAAGTGGGCAAGCTAAGATATTCAATAGGAAAATTAAATACATTTTGGAGAAAATGGTTAACCCTGACCGTAAGGATTGGTCAATCCAATTGACCGATGTTTTATAGGCTTACCGTACTGCATTTAAGACCCCTATTGGAATGTTTCCCTTTAGACTTGTCCATGGGAAGGCTTGTCACTTGCTTGTGGAGTTGGAACATAGAGCCTACTGGGTGATCAAAATTTTAAATTTCAATTTGGACAACGCTGGCTCACTGCGCAAACTTCAGTTGAATGAACTTGAAGAAATCCGGAACGATGCATACGAGAACTCAAGAATTTACAAGGATAAGACGAAGGTGTTTCATGACCAACATATTCCTAAAAAACTATTCACACCAGGTCAGAAAGTCCTTTTGTATGATTCCTGGTTACATCTCTTTCCCAGTAAGCTCCGATCTCATTGGCCCGACCCTTTTACCGTTATCATTATTTATCCTCATGGAGCTATCGAGATTTGGAATCCAGACAATGGCAATGAGTTTAAAGTAAATGACATCAATTAAAGCCATTTGTCGAGAAATTTAATTCAGAGGACATGTCTATGCCTCTGAATGATCCTGTTTACCAGGATTGATCTCCTAGTCTAAAGGCGGTATAGGTAGGTTTATTACTTTCATAGGACTAGGGTAGTTTACTTTTTGTCGTTCTAGGTTAGTTGGCTTTATGCCGTTAGGTTAGTTTTCTTCCCAGTTGTTTTAGGATAGTTTGCTTTTGTTGGATTAACTCTTATGCTGAGCCGCTTTCACGCTGAAATCTCTTTTAGAAAAAGCCGCTTAATTCCATCATCAAGTACTATCTTTCCATCACTTCTTATTTACTTTCATTGTCTCATGTGCACTGCATGCTTATATCTCATTTTAGGTTGGGGATGGGATTTTAGGTTACCTAAGCAGTGTTTTCTTGTTCTTGAGGAAAAATTGTGATTTTTTTTTTTAAATTTTTTTATGGAAATTCTTAAGAAGTTGAAGTGATTTTGAAGGCATCTTTGATTTAGAAGTATAAGATACGTAATGTTGGTAATTTAGGACTCTTGGATTCAGCTATCTTTAGATTTCACAGTTAAGTTTGAATTACTAATCCATGATTAAAAGTTTTAAACATTGATTGAGTCATGATTTCACATGTCACATATAGCTTACACATTATGGTTTCAGTTCAATATTGAATTATTAACCTTGTAATCACTAAGTATGGAAGGAACCAGCCTGGGAAAATTATCCATCATATTCATTGAAAAAACAAGGATACTCAGCTAAAAAATAGTTGTGTTCGAAAATGGCCACCTGTTAAAGATCTTTAAAAAGGTTGACACAACGTGAAGCCATCAATGGAAAAATCAAAAGTTGGAAGAATAAAAAAGCTGAAGTGTAAGGCATGTTTCGGCTTAAGTTGGGATATCTAGGAATGATTTGTTTGATTATCAATGTTATCATGAAAATTGACGATTGGACTCTTAATGTTGATAAGATGAGATTACACTATACATCCATGGAACTCGATGTTTAGAATTATTCTAATCGATGGACTAATACTTTGAATTTGATTGTGAAGTTTACCATGCACTTGAGTCTAAGAGAAAGAAATGCCCAACACTCATGAATCTTAGAATTCAATTGATTGGATCGTTTTTCAAGAATCACTTGGTTTTATAGGAATTGTCCTTTAATTCTTAAAATACTTTTCACATACTTTGCTCGGGACTAGCAAAATGTTGGTTAAGGATTGTGTTGAGGGTCAAATATTGCATATTAGACCCCAATTATTACAGGGGTCGAGCAAAGCTCAGCTCCCGAGTTCCAATGCATCACTTATGCAACATAGATAATGATGATTATGATGAGTGCATTGAAACATGAATGGGATTAAGCCAAAACAACATATCATACTCTAGAGACAGTTAAATTGCAAGCGGAAGACTGTGATAGATATATCAAATATATAAACTAAGGTAAGTCTCCAGAGTGTGATAATGTAACGCCCTGAAAATCGGGGGTCGAGTATAACTCAACACCCGGGTTCCAACGCATCACTTATGCAACATAAATAATGATGATTAAATGTTGTCTGTGTTAGAGCAATAAACATGAGTGAGATTATACCAAAACAGTAATTCATACTCCAGATCAATTGAATAAAGGCAAGCAGAAGACTGAAACTGTATATATAAGGTATGTAAGGAAATAAAATCATCATGATCTCCAGAGTATGAACACTAACTGAGTATCCAAATACATATATTGTTTCTGAATCAAAAGGTAAAAATATAACTAAAAGATAGATCCTGAAATCCCCACATCTAGTCGGCCTAAGCATAGCCGTCGGAGTACTGCATGTAAGAGAACTCGTCCTGGTCCTCATCGTATCCTGGCTCTGCCTCCTGAATCGACGCATCCTCTATACCTGCGACAGAGTCTGGTTGGTGTGTACAACACCGTCTCGTAACGTGGGAGTGAGTAGCTAACTCAGTGGAACAATAAAGCATAGGTTAACATGTTATCAATTCAGTTAAGCAGTAATGATAAAGCAGTACAATCAAACAATCCTAACTACTCTAATTAAATGCAAGTATGAAATGACATGATGAATGCCCTTGCCAAACAAGCCTCATGCGACATCATCTTACGTTCGCAGATGCATACCTCCCTCAGTGCTCCACATCTACAAAGCACATGCGGTGCGATGATGAGCATGATTACCGAGTAGTTATTAGTCCATTTCAAACAGCAGTATTGGGAAACTAAGGTACCTCCCTTGTATCATTCCCAAACGTAATCCATTTTTGGGTGGTCAATCCTAGTTAATCTCATACGACAATGTGTTTCTAGGTCGCTGCAGAGGCTGCCAGGGCTGTTACATAGAATCGTTGCACCACTCCCCTATCACCTCTTTAACGATTCATCACTATACATATACAGGCCTAGCTCATACTCTATACACTGCGGTAAAACTCGTCGCCTCACTGCAAATTCAGAGTATGCTCGAGGTTACTAGAAAGGGTTGTCAGGGCTGTTACATGGAATTATTGCACCACTCCCTCTTCACCTTATCAATGTAGGCCGACAGCACAAATATAGTGTCCCATACCACCATAATCAGCTTACGAGTCTGGTTACTCACTGGTCACTACGGGGAGGCACGTGGCCCCAGCGTAGGCCGACAGCTTGACCACGGTGTCCCATACCACCATGCCCGGCTCATGAGTCTTAGCGGATCGAGGTACCATGGTTAACGGGATTCCACTAATAAGTTTGGTACCCTAGGTTCAAGGAGTAGCGACCAAATATGGTGAACATACATTAGACATATCGGGTTACTTGATGAGCCTGACTAGCTCGAGTGCACAATCAATTGGACGACATGAAGTGTATAAGCACTTCGCGTGGCCTAACCACTGTCGCCAACTGACGTACGACTCGGGTTCGTCAAACACATCCTATGTGGCGAAATGGATCTCAACCACGATCTCAAGTCTGGTACAGATTGTCTGGACTATAGACATAGTCCCAAACTCAATCAATTCTTATCCATAGCATGTGGAGTAAAGCATGATAAACAAAGTAATTCAAGCAAGTTAACAAATTGTTATAAAGCATGTTATAAAGCATGTTGTAAAGCATGTTATAAAGCACTACATAAATAGGAATACAAACACATATATTGAACAAGTAAGCGGTTTAAGTAAACAACCTCATGGAGGAAATCATACATGTCTCTAAGGTTGTTGAGAATCCCATCTCAACACCCACCTAAGGTATCATCATCCGAACACTTACTCACACAAGCATTTTCGCAAACACTTAGCATACACTATTTCAACATACTTAGTGTATGTTAGCAAACATGTGTTAGAGCGAGTCCTTTCGTTATGTAAGTATTTTACGCATATATAATATATTTATACAACAAATAATCATGGCAAACACATCTCTAAAATATATATGTATACAGTACTTTCTACAATACAGTATTTCTACATACATAGTGTATATTAGTAAAACATGTATTTGGGCGAATCCTTTTGCTAAATAAGTATTTTATCCATATATCGTATATTCATACAACAAATAATCATATCAAACACAATTCCAAAATTTATACGTATACGGTATTTTCTACGAATACCTAGAATATGTAAAATTCCATAATCTACATCTTTAATCGAAACAGAAAACAGAAAGTACTTTGTACATGTGCAATTGCATGCAGATCATGAATCTATCATTATTTGACATTGAAGGCATTGAAAACCGTAACCTATACACCTAAAGTCCTCACCTTATACCGTGGAATCACAATGGATTCAGCTAGGTTTTCCAAGCTTGCATATTCGGTAGTTTAGTAGCCTAAAGAATGAAATAGGTTAGATATTTCATAACCTACAACCAACACACCCCAAAACAGATTTAGGGTTAGGGTTTCTTACCTCAAAATGAAGTCGGTATCGCCGGGAAAGTGGCAAGAACGGAGTGGTGGAGCTAGGGTAGGGGCAGGAAACAGTAACAGGGAGATTCTCCCAGTTCTCTCACTCTTTCTCTCTCTTTTCTCACTTCTCTCTCTAGGGTTTTTCTCAAATTCATATGGCTGTGAGAGAGAGTGTTCTAAGGTCCTTATATAGCCTAAAATCTCTCCAAACTAGACCTAATGTCAAGGTATACTTAGGTTACAAGCAAAGTGGCATTGTTTAAGCTCAACGGAGGATTTCTGGCGGGCCTCCTTGAGCTAAAGGTCAGACTTAAGCTCATCAACATTGGATCTATGTAAATTTAAGTTTTCATTTCAATCGGATTCCCAGATCACGCGTGGCAGACCAGTTTTAATTCAACGGTCAGCGGACCTCGATCCGACATACCGAGTACATATAAATGTTTATAAAATTTTTCCTGATCCGAGGGTGTATTTGGGTTAGATTCTGACAGTCTGGTTGCTTACAAATTGACTGCAAGTAACAAGTCTCAGATCACTATTCCAAGTATTTATTTTGTAAAGGAAACATGTGTTTTCACACTCCCTCGCTACGCACTCAAGTGAACAGCCGTGGGACACTGGCTGGATTTGATTTCCGAGATGGTTGTCAAGCCCAGCGAGGCGGTCCTAAGTCCTTAACCTCGTATTATTCAGACTCCCGATGTGCGGTCCAGACCTGTTACAAAGTTTCAATGTGCTCCCGAGAGCAGTCGGGTAATGAGTTTGATCCTAGACTTTAGGGTAACCTAGCGTCAATGATTTTACAAGTTTTGGGCCTTGTAGATCATATTTAAAACAATTCAAACGGATTTCATGGCTAATCTAGATTAACACTTGTCAACTTTGTCAAATTTCTAAAGGATTTAATCCTAAGCGATTTCTGGTCGAGGTGATACTCGAGCCATTGTACGAAAATTTACGAGTCGTTACAATCTACCCTCCTTAAACAAAAATTTCGTCCTCGAAATTTGTACCTTTTCGTATTCCTCGAGAATCTGAGGGTAGTTCTTCCTGACCTCGGCCTCAGTCTCCCAAGTAGCTTCCTCTTCTGAATGATGCGTCCATAGTACCTTCATAAGTGGAATGACCTTGCTACGTAGACCTGCTCCTTTCTGTCAAGTATACGCGTCGGACGCAGCTCATACGTAGCATCCTCGCTCAGCTGCGCCTGTTCCCATAGAATGATATGTGAAGGATCAGGAACGTACTTATTCAGCATAGATACATGAAATACGTTGTGTACAGCTGCAAGTGGTGTGGGCAAAGCGAGACGGTAAGCCACAATACCCACTCGATCCAGTATCTGAAACGAACCGATAAACCTCGGTGTGAGCTTCCCCTTCTTCCCAAACCGAAGGAGTCCCTTCATAGGGAAAACTCCGAGGAACACATGGTCACCGACCTCGAACTCAAGCGGTCGCTGCCTCGTATCGGCGTAACTCTTCTGCCTGCTCTGCGCTGTAAGAAGTCGACGCCTAATGATGTCGACCTTCTCTGTGGTTGCCTGTACCAACTGAAAAGGCCAAGCTATATGTCCTAGAGGGGGGGTGAATAGGACTATGCCAAATTTAAAAATAAATCAGCGGAACTAAAGTAAATCAATACCCTTACAATAATGAATCAATTCACAATGCTAAATATAAATCACCTTGATAAATAATTATTGAGAGATTGATACAAATTCAGTTCTAAGGACAACCTTACACCATAATAAACAAGGGCTTATGGTAGGACAACCTTATTTCTAGAACCTCTTTTGAATCAAGAACTCAATGTTAATATAAGTAAATGAAATAGCAAGGAATTGAAAATAAATACAGAAGTAAAGATGTAAGACCCGTATCCTAGTTCGCACTGTTCCGATGAATCCTCGATCTTTTTCGTCGAAGTCCGGCAATCCGCGACTAATAATCGACGCTGCGCACGACCGTAATTCGCATCATGTAGATTCG
This sequence comes from Magnolia changhungtana, assembly GCA_030180095.1. Lineage (NCBI taxonomy): Eukaryota > Viridiplantae > Streptophyta > Magnoliopsida > Magnoliales > Magnoliaceae > Magnolia > Magnolia changhungtana. The sequence goes on from JASAUF010000660.1 coordinate 529,087, forward strand.
AGTCGGTTTAATCCGAGACCTGTATCATTGCAACCGCACCGTCGCCGCGGTTCCAACGCCGCCACTCATGCACCGATCCGATACCCTGACCAGAAGATGTGAGTTGGCGCTTATTTCGAAGAAACGCCGCACTTTTACGATCCCGAGGGAATCTCTATGAAATGTCACATCAATCAATCACATCCATCACTTCATATGTCAAGTACAACCACTCCATCTCCAAGTACAAGCAACCATCCCTTTCCCATTCCCAAAGTCAACCAAACCCATACTCTCCTTACACACCCATCACTCACCCATCACACCCATCTCTCTCTCCCTACATCACATCTCTTTCTCTCTCTCATTCTTTAACCATTTCCAAGCAAGAGAGCCAACGTCCAAGTAATCCCTAAAGGAGAGAGAACCCTAAGTGTGGCCCACTTCCTACCACCCAATCTCCCATCCTAGCCACCCATTTCCCATCTCCACCATCAAAGAGGAGCACAAGGAGAGTGGCTTCCCAACGGACCAAGAAGATCATGAGGTGGGTGCTTCTATAGGTGTAGATTTCTTGTTTTGATGATGGGCCAAATGAGGCCTACCGATCAATGGTATGGATCTCATTTTGGACCCTAAATGTGGCCAATGGTCCACTTTGATTTCAAGATCAATCTATGATGGGGCCATTCTCCATGGACCCCATCATGATGTTTACTTTCTTTGCATAACATGGTCATTTAGACCATCCATTTTGGTGGAGAAAGGATCTCCACCGTTGATTTTGATCGGTGGGGCCATATGAAATGAGACCCACTTAATGTATGTTGTAGATCATGCAAAGGAGGGCCCATAGTGGCGGGGTCCCTCCACCACACGTTTGTCTTTCTCTTTCTCTCCCTCTTTCTTTCTTTTTCTATGTGTATGAGATGATAAGGCCTTGTGGCCCACCGGATGGACCCCACCATGAAATAAGTATTTTATCCAAGCCGACCGTGGGTGGGGCCCATCTTATGTGTTGAACTCACACCATCCATCATGCGGTGGTCCACCTAAACAAGGCCCACATTAAAGATATTGTTAAGTCCAAAACGTCCAGCACCGGACGTTGCTGGAAAGGAAAACACAAATATAAGCCTCGTTTCAAGGCTATTTGGGTGAGCCATTGGTGTAGGCCCCACCTTGATGTATGTAGATAATCCACGCCGTCCATTCTATTCTCCAAGCTCATTTTAGTCGTTAAACCAAAAGATGAGGCTGATCCGATAATCTAGTAGGCCTTACCATAGGAAACAGTGATTTTTGCCGTTAAAACTTTGAAAAATGATTCTTTGGGGTCCACATAAAGCTTGGACCCACCGAAATTTGGTTTGGACGCCTAATTTTGTGGGACACATACAATGGACGGGGTAGATCCGGTTAATGTGGGTCCCACCTAGGGTAACAAAAATTATATATATATGAGAAAAGGAGGCAGACACATTGCTGCCATGACGTGCACAAAAGGAATGGGTCCGCATTGGCCCTAGTTGTGGACCCCACCGTGATGTGTGTTCTAAATCTCTCGTCCATTTGTTGGGACCCCTTTGATGAGGCGTCGATTCCAAAAATCAGCCATGAATAGTTCTTAGATGGCCCACATCGCCACCGTTCATCATACGAAGGTATGTTAAACCACTCGGAAATGATTGCTTGGGGTCTACTTGAAGCTTGGACCCACCTTAAATTTGGTTTGGACGCCTAATTTTGTGGAACACATACAATGGACGGAGTAGATCTGGTTAATGTGGGTCCCATCTAGGAAAAATAAAATAAATAAAATATATTGCATGCTTTTGCTGCATTGACGTCCAGAGGAGTCTGGACGTCCAACGTTAAAAAGGGTGGGCTCCATTGGCTCCAGTTGTGGACCCCACCATAATGTATATTTTGTATCCACTCCATCCATGAGGTGGACCACCCCCGAGGTGGGTCCCCTCCAAAAATCAGACAGATCTAGAACTCAGGCGGCCCACACCACAAGAAAACAGCGGTGATTGAACTCTACCATTGAAACCCTTTTATGGGCCATAGAAGTTTCGGATTAAGGTGAAATTTGTTTTCACCCTTCACCCAGGTCCACGTGACCTTATAAACGGGTTGGATGGAAAATAAACATTACAGTGGGCCCCACATGGGACCCACACAGATGTATGTGTTTTATGCTCACCGTCCAAGGTGACGGTGGCACCCACCAAAATGTATGGATTTTGTTCACGCGCCGTCAAACAACCTGGCCGGGACGGCCGATGACGACGATGGGCCCCACGGTAGGCCACACATTGGTGGACCCCACCATGATATTTGTGTTGCATCCAAACCGTCCTCCATTTGGCAAGCCTATCTTAAGTCTTGAGGCTAAAAATGGGGCAGACCTATACTTCAAGTGGACCCCACCTTGGCATACACATGAGGCCCATATGAGGAGGCCCATACCGATGTATTTATGGCCGTTGTTGAGGCCCACCTTGATGTGTATTTATGGCCGTTGTTGAGGCCCACCTTGATGTGTATTTATGGCCATTGTTGAGGCCCACCTTGATGTGTATTTATGGCCGTTGTTGAGGCCCACCTAGATGAGTACTTGTGGCCGTTGTTGAGGCCCACCTTGATGTGTATTTATTGCCGTTGTTGAGGCCCACCTTGATGTGTAATTGTGGCCGTTATTGAGGCCCACCTCGATGTGTATCTGTGGCCATTGTTAAGGCCCACTTGATGTTTTCAAAGGCCCATTTTTATGTATCTTAGGGCCCATGGGTTGAGGCCCATTGTGATGTATTAGGGTCCATAGGTTGAGGCCCATTATGACGTATTCAAGGCCCATGGGATATGGCCCATTGCAATGTACATAAGGCCCATTGGTGTGGCCCATTTGATATGCATATGGCCCATGTGGTGAGGCCCACGTTGATGTACTTGTGGCTATCCGTTGAGGCCCACCTTGGTATATACATATGGCCCATGCGATGTGGCCCACTTGTCATATTTATGGCCCGTTGTTTAGGCCCACCTTGATATACATGAGACCTATGTTGTGAGGCCCATTTGATGTATTAGAGGCCCATGGGTCGAGGCCCAATAGGGTATACATAAGGCCCATTGAATGTGATTCCACCGTGTTTTATGTGTTGACCTATATGGCGGGTTATGCCTTGGGAGCAATGTTGGTTTGACGTCCACATTGTAAGTATAATGTTGGTTAAATGTCCGCATTACGACTCTCCCTAGGGCCATTGGTAGGCCCATACTTATTGTGTGCAGGCCGTCTAGGCCCATCTGCGTTGTAAGGATAGTTCATCACCTTATAACCTGCTTAGTGTAGCTCCATGATTCATACCCATACGCATCATATGTATGCTTGATATGAGGAATGTTTGGTTATAACATGAGCCATTGGGCTGAGATATTTACGGGACTCCATATGAGATGGAGTGCCCGACATGAGTGCATGGTACGCGCGAGATTGCTGCATGTTTGTACGGTGTGATTCATGCATCTTGCATACATGTTACTTGATCATTGTACGCCCTAGCGACATCAGGGCCGTGGCCTCCACAGGCATATCGTGGATGGCTAGACGGGACACCGGAAATGTTTGGTTCTAGCATACGGGCGCCATAGATGTCCCTGGGTGAAAATCCCTGAACCTCCGTGGCCAGGAGATGACTCCAACGTCGAGACCGAGTGGATATATGAGCGCATGAGGGCCGAATACTAGGAGGCCGCGTCTCCCACTGTGTCGTGGTCGGTTGGGAAGGGGTGTGACCTTACCCGCCTGAGTGAGGGGGCAATTTCTAGGTTGAGTTTGACCAGCTTGAGGAATCGGTCCGCTATCGACGAGCCGGGCCCGATATTGGCAGGCGGATAGTGAGGTCTCTTTCGCTCTTCCAGTTGTGCGTCCGGATAGGGGCGGCAAGCTGGCTAGAGTGTAATAGACCCCGGTGATGATCCCAGAGATGAACTGTACTGATATGTGGACTTATTGAGTAGGAGTTGCATGCTCATTCATTCATTCATTCACTATCCACTCGGGCTGGTGGTGCGCAACTAATTGTTGTGTGCCTTCGTTATGGCAAGGATTTCGGTTGGGGCGCGCGACTAACCTGAGATCAGGAGTTTACCACATTGAGTCTGACTATCCAAATTTAGGTATGGGACTGGTTTGGATAGAAGTCCCTTGTGGTGAATCCCGTAGCCTGCGATAATACGTACTATCATCCCGACTTCACACTCCAGCATGATCATTCCATTCGCACCGCACAGCGCATTACATCTACTGCATATGACATTCCGGGTTACTATGTTTATGCGTTTATACGGTCTACATACGACTGACGGTATTCGTGCAGTCATTAGGAATTGCGTACTGCATCGCATCCTTGGCATCTGATGTTTGGCTCTTTATGACTCCTCATTTGCATAGATGTTTCATAATGCGTATTCTGATATTGTATGATTTATGGGCTTGCTAGTATTCCCGCTTACTCTGATTACTCTGATATTGCTTACCTGTCACTTACCTTGTGCACACACTTACACCACCCTCTAAGCTTTCTATAAGCTTATGCACGATAGATGCGTGCAGGTGATGTTAGGTTGCAGCATTGTTGAGCTTGGAGCGTACAACGGCCCTCTGGAGCTTTTGGAGTTTTTGATTTCGATATATGTATTTCCCTTTCAGCAGTGTATTCAAACGATTATATTAGTGGATATGTGATGATGATGTTGCCTTTATGATTTGGGTATACTTGTGGTTATGCTTCATTACGAAAGAAATTCATACTGAAAATCCTCCTTGTAGGATCCCAGGATCGGAATCTGGCGTATGGGCGCTGGGAGCCGAGAATGGGGTACTACGGAGGCTGTCGGCACCGGATTCGGCGATCGAGATTCCTGTGAATCTGATTTCCGGGTTTGGGGCGTGACAAAAGATCTAAATTATTACAACAATCCCCACACTTGCTTGAAAATGTAAATAGTTACAACATTCACATCCACTTGTACATTCCACACAATCGAATGATAAAAGATATGAAAATTAAGCAAGCATTCAATCCACAAGACAAAGAGTTATAGTGGTTCGCTGTGTGTACACCAAGCGTTTTACAAATGACCACCACAGAATGCTACTCCACTCCTAATATCCTCACACAGGGATATTAGCGTTCACTATCAAATAGGTTTTCACAGGTTCACCAAAACCTTTACAATTGTGTCTTTTTCACTTGGGCTTACACAATTCAAAACCCCTTTTCGAAGTTTTCTGGTTTTCCTCAGACAACCAATACAATGAGATTTTTCTGGCTCAATCTCAAACAAAACCAGTACAATGAGATTTTTCTGGCTCAATCTCAAACAAAACCAAAAATAAATGAATTTTACAGAAATGTAAAATACCTGGATTTTTCCTTTAGCAGCCCGGTAGAACCAATCGGAGTAGATGATTGAATGTCAAAGTTCAATTTCCAATACTCACATTCAAGGTTCTAAATTCTAATAGATTTTAGATTTAACTTGTTGGGCGTAGCAATATTTGATTTTGATTCCAAGAAGAAGGAATAATATAATTCCTCTTTTCAAATAAGATTGGAATAGAGAAACAAAATCAAATTAAATAAGCTAGCAAAAAGGAATATTAAATAAGCACAATTTAGCTTAAAATAAACACAGACTTATCTCAGAGTGATTACTTGAAAATTCTTGAAAGGAATGGAGTTCTGGATGTAAAAACTCTGAATTTCGTGTTCAATTTATAGAAGAAAAAATCGTTCCTACGACTGGTCTTAGAAACCTAGGACTGGTCGTAGCACTAACAGATTTTTGAAAAATTGAGCGCGATCTTTGAAAGCCGTTCCACGACTGGTCGTGTGTACCCTACGACCGTCGTGGGACACCTACGGACCAGTCGTGGGTCTCTACGACCGGGTCGTAGGACCATGAAATAGGTTCTTGGAATTTCGGTCGTAGCTCCACGATCGATCGTGGACGAAGTCGAAGCCAACCTACGACCGGTCGAAGGACCTCGGGGGATGGTCGTGGGCGTTCAAAAATCTGAAAAATCTTCAACTAATTAGGACTGGTCGTGGAATTTCTTGGACTAGTCGAACCAATGCTTAGATCGATCGAACAAGAGCTAGGACTGGTCTTGGAACCGGCCAAGCCCAATGAAAATTAAACTTTTGTTTTATTATTCCAAATTGACCTCCTTAAAGGGTCAACCTAAGGTCATTCAAACCTGAAATATGTCGTATGGACATTGAACTTCAACCATTCAACGAATGTAGATTGTTTGAACCAAAATCAAGCTTGAAATCTTGAACAATATCAGGCTTGAACCTTTAACTTCGACATCTTGAGCTTTGACATCTTGAGCTTCAACTTGTAGCTTTTTGAACTTTAATATCTTGAGCTTCAACTTCTTCAACTTGTAGCTTTTTGAAGTATTTAAGCAGTGTCTTGAAAAAATCATCATACCAGCACAAGACACAGATAGATGTTTTGACATAACAAAATTTGACAACCAAAGGAGTATGAGACCATAACCCTTACAATCTCCCCCTTTGTCAAATTTGTGACAAAACACCAAGTAATAATATTTCCAAGAGACATAAGAGGTGAGAAACATGCACAGATATATAGACATGATAAGCAATAATCATTTTCCCATAACTCTTGAGAAGTTTAACTCCCCCTGAGTACTAGGACTCCCCCTGAGTAATAGCACAACAAAATTCAATAACATTCACCAAACTTCTCCCCCTTTTTGACACAAAATGACAAAGGAAGAAAAACAGTAAATGTGCATAACCAATTAGGAGTTGAAGCAAAAAAAATAGTTCATAACCAACAAAAAGGTTTTGAGATGCAAGCTAATATCAATAAATATTACAGACCAAAAAAATTCGATCGGAACGGAAGAGGGTGCGAGATTAGATGGATCAATTTTGTGTAATCCCTTAGCAATTCGCCTCATATATTTACGCATATAAGAAAATTGTGTGTCTTGAGTAACACGAATTTGAGCCACACTGCTCTTGAAGAGAATTTAACCTTTCATCAAAATCGAAGGTGAAAATCGGGATCATCGGTAGAGTCGACTCAAGTTCTTCAAACAAGTCATCCATATTCACGTCCTCGGGAAGATCACTAGCCGGATTACACCTTCACCACCACCACTTTGCACAAGCATCCACTTGGCCTCTAGCCAAATCTAAAGTCATCTTATTAAGATTGGAATTATTAAAAGGAGATGGTGGATGGGTTTTTCTCTAGTAGGCATGGCTATGAGCATATGATTTGCTAACATAGTCAGTAAATAACCAAAGGGTATATCACTATGTCCAGGATGGTGACGTGACAGAATAATGGAATGACAAATTAAAGAAGGGAGGCATATTTTAGCACCAGAGACAACAGAATGTAAAACACGAACCATAAAAGCAGTGAGTTCGGTTTTGTTACCAGAACGTGGATAAAGATTTGAAATGAATATCTTATGAAGTACTCTGTGTCTGGGTAACAAATACCTTGAGGGAAGTACATGACCTTTATGAGTCCAATGAACATCCATATTACATAAATCTCTAGTAAGCATTCGTCGTTCAGATTCTGAGAGACTATCATGTAAAATATTAATTGGAATGCTTTCATCATTGATAGGTATTTCCATAATATCTGCAATCAAATGTCGATCTACAACAAACAAACCTTCTTGAGTGTCAACTTTAAAAGTTAAATTCTCAAGAGAAAAATCGCAAATACATGCAAACATGGATTGGGCAATGGATTGGTATGCAGCTCCACCCCAATGTAAGATGTTATCCCATCCCACAGATTCCAACAAAGAAGGAATACCAAAAGAAGCAATGTGATTGACATTAACATGACGTTCAACAATTACATTACGCATACGCAAATCTCGAGCATCAGTAGGATCATTTTCAGGAGAACGAAGATGACGTTGAACAATAGAAGTTGATCTAGAAGAAGATGGACCTCGAGTAGTTTTCTTTTTACCTCTAGCATCCATTTTCAAAGAAAGATTTCAAGGAAACAACAAGATGCAAGATAGAAGTAATGAAATTTAGATAGAACAGATTTTTTAAGAGAAAAACCCCAAATCCTGCAATCAATGATCAAATAGATTCCACAAACATGAGTTTTGAAGCATTAATAGTAAGAATCTACAAGAAAAATGTAAAAGAATCACTAACCTTGAAAAACAATGAAGATGAGTTGGGGCAGCCGTAGCTAGGACGGTTGGAAAGAAATGAAGAAATGAAGAAGAAGACTAAAATCTCCAATTTTAAGTGAAATCCCGTGCTTTACGACAGGTCGTGTACGTGTTCGACCGGTCGTGGTACGACCGGTCGTGTATTCTCACGACAGGTCGAGTATGACAAAAAATTTACAATTTTTTTTTCTTATTTATTTTTTTTAAATAATTTCAAGTTTAAGCAAATAAAACATCAAACTTATGATACACAAAATCATGCAAACTCAATTTAAATTGCACATACCGAGATCAAATTTTAATTTATTAAATAGGCTTTTGTCGGCGGTTTAGTGAAAATGTCCGCAAGTTGAATCTCGGTTGGAATGTAATCCAAATTTATTAATTTTTCTTCCACTAATTCACGAATGTAATGAAATCTAATGTCAATATGCTTAGTACGTGAATCCGAATGGATTTTTAGAGATATTTATTGCACTTTGGAATTATCACAAAATAAAATCATAGAATCTTGAGTAATTCCATAATCGCTTAACATTCGTTTCATCCAAACAAGTTGAGTACATGCATTTCAAAGAAGAATGTATTCAAATTTCTCGGCTGATTGATAGCGATATAGAACTTTGCTTCTTGCTAAACCAAGAAACAAGACAATTTCCAATGTAGAAACAACCACCACCTGGTTGATTTCCTATCATCAATGTTTCCGGCCCCGACAAGCATCTGCGTGCAGGCTAATTGAACATTAGTCTCATGTGGATACCGAGACCCAATTTAGTAGAACTTGCGACATAACGCATAATCCGCTTAACAATGATTAAGTGAGATTCTTTAGGATTTGATTGATAACGAGCACAAATACCGACACTCAAAGCAATATCGGTCTACTAGCAGTTAGATAAAGTAAGCTACCAATCAAACTACGATACAATTTAGGATCCACATCATTACCTGTAGAGTCTTTTGAGAGTCTTACAGTTGTACTCATTGGAGTATCAAAATTTTTACCTTTCTCAAATCCAAATTTTTTAATTAAACTCGAGCATATTTGGTTTGTGAAATAAATATTCCATCGAGTTGTTGTTTTACTTGCAATCCTAGGAAATAGTTTAATTCTCCAACCATGCTCATTTCGAATTTAGACTTCATCAAATCTGCAAACTCAACTTGATCATGTTAGTACGAGTTGATCCATAAATAATATCGTCAACATATATTTGAACCATTAGAATATCATCGTTATATTTCTTAACAAAGAGTGTCTTATCAACACACCCCATCGAAAGTTATGACTCAAGTAAAAACTTAGTCAATTTTTCGTACCATGCTCACGGAAGCTTGTTTCAGACCATAGAGAGCTTTCTTAAGACGATACACATGATCAGTAAATTTAGGATCTTCAAACCCTATAGGTTGTTCAACATATACCTCTTCATGTAAATCACCATTCAGAAAGGCACTCTTAACATCCATTTGATAAATTTTAATTTTCTTAAAACATGCAATGGAGATAAAAAGTCTGATTGATTCAAGACGAGCTACAGGAGCAAATGTTTCATTATAGTCAATACCTTCGATTTGTGTATATCCTTGTACAACTAGTCTTGCTTTATTTCGAATAATATTTCCAAGCTCATCAGATTTGTTTTTGAAAATCCATTTTGTTCCAATAATATGTTTATCTTTAGGTCTAGGAACAAGTTGCCAGACATCATTTCGATAAACCGATTAAGTTCTTCTTGCATCGCAAGAATCCAATTTTCATCAGAAAGTGCTTCTTTTACGTTACCCGGTTCAACGGGATGTAAAGCATACGTAGTTACATATGTCCTCTAATTGTCTACGAGTGCGCACACCAGTGAGAGGGTTTCCAAGTATTTGAGAGGTTGGATGATCTTTATGATCTTTAATTCAGGATTAGTTTCACTTGATGAAGTTTCTTGTTTTTCAAGTATAAGAACTTCATCATTATCTAAACTAGGGACAGGTGTCTTCAAAAGATCGTCAATCACAACATTTATTGACTCTTGAATCACACCGGTCCTGTTGTTCAGAACACGATAAGCACGACTGTTTAAAGAATAACCTAAAAAGATCCCTTCATCACTTTTAGTGTCGAATTTTCCCAAATTTTCACGATCACGCAAAATATAGCACTTGCTGCCAAAAATTCGAAAATATTTGACAGAAGGCTTTTTCTCAAACCACATTTCATAAGCCGTTTTATTATTAGATTTACAAATATAAACACGGTTAATAATGTAGCATTTGTATTCATTGTCAAATTTCGAGAGATTCTAGGTAGCTTCATGCTATTTAACATAACATTTCCCATTTCTTGAAGCACTCTATTCTTCCTCTCGACAATTCCATTTTATTGAGGAGTTTTAGGTGCGAGAGAATTCATGCGATATTCACGATCGCTACAAAATTTCTCAAAACCGCTATTTTCAAATTCGGATCCATGATCACTACGGATCTTCTTGACTTGAGAACATTTTTCGGTTTGAATCGTTTTATAATCTTTTTCACTTCATCAAGGGTTTCGATTTATCTTTCAAGAATGAAACCCAAGTGTATCTTGTATAATCATCTACAATAACTAAGATGTACTTTTTGCCACCTCGACTTTCCGTTCTTGTTGGTCCTATAAGATCCATATGGAGAAGCTCGAGTGGTCTTGTGGTGATATTGGAGTTCACCTTTTTGTGAGAGCTCCTAGTTTGTTTACCATCTTGGCATTCACCACAGATCTTGTCTACTTTTGCATTTTAGGTAGACCTTTTATTAGATCACTTTTGCTCAATCAGTATAAATTTACGTAGTGTACATGTCTAAGGCGTTTATGCCATAAATCCTCTCATCGGTATGGACCATGTAGCACGTTTGATTAGATGAGCTACCATTGCTTACAATATAGCGTTTTTGAAGTTCTGCGACAGTTAATATTAGAACCCTTTTTATTTGTAATTTCACAACCTTGATTAGAAAATTTAACATTATGGTTGTTATCGCATATTTGAGATATGCTCAACAAGTTGTGTTTTAAACCCTCAACATATAACACATTTTTAAATAAGGGAAGGTTATAGAGTTGGACCGTACCTTTGCCAATTATCTTGCAGTTGCTACCATCACCAAATGTGGTGACCCATCACCATATCTTTAAGATCGGTGAATAGAGCATTTCGCTTTGTCATATGTCCTGGAGCATCCACTTTGTCTAGGTACCATTTTGAATGGCTTGTAGCTTTGAAAGCGGTGTGAGCAACCAAACAAGTAACCTTGGGAACCCATTTCAAGATCTTGTTTTGGGTTTAGGAGAGTAATTGGTCTTCTTTTGTTTATAGTTATAAGAGTGACCTCTTGAGTTAGATTTTAATAGCTCCTTAAGTAAATCAATAATTTTTTTCAGCTAGCGGGTTTCGAATCGATTTTTGAAATTTATATATTTTTGCTTTTGTGTTTTTGAAAGGTTTTTGTATTTTTAGAAAAAACTTGATTAGTACCTTTTCCTTTTGAGTTAGAAGTCTCTCCTTTCACAAAAATGGAAGGAGCATTCTTGTTTAGGAGATGTGTTTTGTCAAAGCCCAACCCGGATCGATCACCACATTTTCTTGATCCAGGATAATAATTTCTCTAATTTTGGATCACCTTGGGCATATCTCCATGTGTCCTTCAAACTCAAAAGAGAAGATACTTCATCTTTAAGTTTCTCATTTTGATTTCAAATTTTCAACTAGAGAGGTTTTGAATTCTAAATCACACTTTGATTTTTCAAAACAATCTGAAATTTGAGATTTTTCTAAAACAAGGATTTCAAAACATTCTTTAAGTTTAAAGAACTTTTCTTTTTGAAGTTTAAGTTTGACATGACAATTTTACAACTTTCTTTATATAAGGCATTGTAAGCATCTTGTAGATCTTCATCATTTTCATGATCACTATCCAGATTTTCTTCACTTGTTGAATCATCGTGATCGAAAAGGTAAACTTGGCTAGAGTCATAAGGGCCTTAAGTTCACTGCCCGACTCGGTTTTGAATTTTCGATTCGGAAGAGGCTTGAGAATCGACGATTCATCCCAAGTAGCCAACATACCCTTCCTTTTGGATCTGTCCTTTTAGGACATTTGTTTGCTAAATGCCCATATTCTTGATGCTTGTAACATTGACTATCTTTCAATGATTTCCAAGTTTTAGACTTAGGTTTAGAACGTTTCTTTTCATTTGCCTTTTGAAAGTCGACTCTTTTCTTACTTTTGAAAATCTTATAAAACTTTTTCGCCAAAGGGCCATATCATCTTGAGACTTTTCTGAATCTGAATTTTCTTGAGTAATACTTTTAGATGACTTCAAAGCAATAGACTTACCTTTAGGAGCTTTAAAACTTAATTCATAGGTTTGCAAAGAACCAACTAATTCTTCTACCTTCATATTGTCAGTATCACGAAGTTCTGGATTGCGGTTACCTTTGAATTGAACCGTTCGGGAAGAGAGCGTAGTATTTTTGCACACACTTTACTTTCTCGAGATCTTTTCACCAAGACCCCACATAGAGTTTACAATGTCATTCAATCTAGTGTAAAAGTCCATAAACATTTCATTTTCCTCCATATGAATTTCTTCAAATTTAGTTGTGAGGAGTTGGACTTTAGATTTCTTGACAATTGATGTACCTTCGTGTGTCATTTCTAAAATATCCCAAGCTTGCTTTATAAATATCACGAGGATATGATTCTTTTGAACTCATCCAGGTGATAGTGCTGTAAGTGATTGCATTTAGTGCTTTAGCATTAGCACTACTCTCATTTTTTGAAGTGTGGTCCATTGGAAATATGGTGTAATTTTCATAGATTTTGAACCATCAACACCAGTTACTTCCATGGTAGGAGGATTCCATTCGATCCTTTGTGGCTAGCCACACACTTTCATCCATTGATCTGAGGAAGATTCTCATTTCGGCTTTCCAATAGGCATAGTTGGAGCCATCAAAAGGTGGAGGCCTAGTAAGCGAAAGGCTATCAAAATTTGACATCTTTTTATATAACTTAGATCGTTAGCTCGAGAATTAAATCCAAATAAAAAGCAACAAAAATGAGCTATTAGGCTCGATACCACTTGAAAAGGCCAAGCTATATGTCCTAGGGGGGGGGGGGGGAATAGGACTATGCCAAATTTAAAAATAAATCGGCGGAACTAAAGTAAATCAATACCCTTACAATAATGAATCAATTCACAATGCTAAATATAAATCACCTTGATAAATAATTATTGAGAGATTGATACAAATTCATTCTAAGGACAACCTTACACCATAATAAACAAGGGCTTATGGTAGGACAACCTTATTTCTAGAACCTCTTTTGAATCAAGAACTCAATGTTAATATAAGTAAATGAAATAGCAAGGAATTGAAAATAAATACGTAGTAAAGATCTAAATTATTACAACAATCCCCACACTTGCTTGAAAATGTAAATAGTTACAACATTCACATCCACTTGTACATTCCACACAATCGAATGATAAAGATGTGAAAATTAAGCAAGCATTCAATCCACAAGACAAAGAGTTATAGTGGTTCGCTTTGTGTGTACACCAAGCTGTTTTACAAATGACCACACACATGAATGCTACTCCACTCTAATATCCTCACACAGGGATATTAGCGTTCACTATCAAATAGGTTTTCACAGGTTCACCAAAAACCTTTACAATTGTGTCTTTTTCACTTGGGCTTACACAATTCAAAAACCCCTTTTTCTGAGTTTTCTGGTTTTCCTCAGACAACCAATACAATGAGATTTTTCTGGCTCAATCTCAAACAAAACCGATCAATGAGATTTTTTAAGCTCAATCTCAAACAAAACCAAAAATAAATGAATTTTACAGAAATGTAAAATATCTGGATTTTTCCTTTAGCAGCCCGGTAGAACCAATCGGAGTAGATGATTGAATGTCAAAGTTCAATTTCCAATACTCACATTCAAGGTTCTAAATTCTAATAGATTTTAGATTTAACTTGTTGGGCGTAGCAATATTTGATTTTGATTCCAAGAAGAAGGAATAATATAATTCCTCTTTTCAAATAAGATTGGAATAGAGAAACAAAATCAAATTAAATAAGCTAGCAAAAAGGAATATTAAATAAGCACAATTTAGCTTAAAATAAACACAGACTTATCTCGAGTGATTACTTGAAAATTCTTGAAAGGAATGGAGTTCGGATGTAAAAACTCAATTTCGTGTTCAATTTATAGAAGAAAAAATCGTTCCTACGTGGTCTTAGAAACCTAGAGATTTGGTCGTAGCACTAACAATTTTTGAAAAATTGAGCGCGATCTTTGAAAGCTTAGTTCCACGACCGGTCGTGTGTACCCTACGACCGGTCGTGGGACACCTACGGCCCGGTCGTGGGTCACTCTACGACCGGTCGTAGGACCATGAAATAGGTTCTTTGGAATTTCGGTCGTAGCTCCACGGACCGATCGTGACGACAGTCGAAGCCAACCTACGGCCGGTCGAAGGACCTCCAGGCTGGTCGTGGGCGTTCAAAAAAATCTGAAAAATCTTCAACTAATTAGGACTGGTCGTGGAATTTCTTGGACTAGTCGAACCAATGCTAGGACTGATCGAACAAGAGCTAGGACTGGTCTTGGAACAGACCAAGCTCATGTAAAATAAACATTTGATTTATGTATCCAAAATGACCTACTTAAAGGGTCAACCTAAGGTCATTCAAACCTGAAATATGTCGTATGGACATTGAACTTCAACCATTCAACGAATGTAGATTGTTTGAACCAAAATCAAGCTTGAAATCTTGAACAATATCAGGCTTGAACCTTTAACTTCGACATCTTGAGCTTTGACATCTTGAGCTTCAACTTGTAGCTTTTTTGAACTTTAATATCTTGAGCTTCAACTTCTTCAACTTGTAGCTTTTTGAAGTATTTAAGCAGTGTCTTGAAAAAATCATCATACCAGCACAAGACACAGATAGATGTTTTGACATAACAAAATTTGACAACCAAAGGAGTATGAGACCATAACCCTTACACCAACTCCGGGCCAATCAGACTACGCTCGCCAACCTCAGCCCAACAATGCGATGCTCTGCAAGGACGACCATACAGGGCCTCATATGGCGCTATGCCAATACTCGCCTGGAAGCTGTTGTTGTAGGCGAACTCTGCGTAAGGAAGACAGTCATCCCAACTGTCCTTAAAGTCCAACACACATGCTCGCGACATATTCTCCAGAATCTGATTCACCCGCTCTATTTGCCAGTTAGTCTGATGATGAAATGCTGTACTGAACTTCAACTTCACACCCATCGCTTCCTGGATGCGAGTCCGGAAGATAGATGTGAACCGGGTGTCTCTGTCCGACATGATCTCAAGTGGAACTCCATGCAGACACACAATCTCTCTGATGTACAGCCTAGCCAGCTCGTCTGCAGAGTTCGTAACTCTGATAGGGAGGAAATGAGCCGATTTGGTCAACCGGTCCACAATCACCCAAATGGAATCGTGTCCCTTCCTCGTGTTCGGCAACCCCGATATGAAATCCATGGAGATGAAGTCCCACTTCCACTCTGCTATAGGCATGGGCTGAAGCAATCCAGGAGGTCGACGATGTTTTGCCTTGACCTGCTAGCATGTCAGACAACGAGAAACATACTCTGCTATGTGGGTCTTCATGTCATCCCACCAATAAGACCGTCTCATATCCTAGTACATCTTCGTGTTACCAGGATGCATCGTGAGCTTCATATTGTGAGTAGACTCGAGAAGCTCATGTCTCAAGTCAGGCATATCAGGAACGCATAGGCGGCCACAGAATCGTAGACCCCCATCAGAACCAACCCTCCACTTGGAGTCCTCGGCATCTTTAGCTTACTTTAGAAGCTCAGACAACTGTTCATCGCCCTTCTGGGCCTCGATGATCCTATCATCAATAAGTGGCCGCACACGAATGTGCGCGACACACTCAAATGGCTCCTCCATGGTGAGTCTCTGCTCGAAGTCCCGCACGAACTCAACCATGTCCCACTCTGCTATCATCAACGGAGCTGCAAATGCAATAACCTTCTTGTGGCTCAACGCATCCGCCACAACGTTCGCCTTGCAAGGATGGTAGGAAACCTCGAACTTGAAGTCCTTCAAGGTCTTCATCCATCAGCGTTGTCGCATATTCAAGTCTCGCTGCGTGAATATATACTTAAGGCTCTTGTGGTCGTAGAAAAGCTCAAACTCCTCTCCATAGAGGTAATGTCTCCAGAGCTTCAATGCAAAGATGACAGCCGTCAACTTCAGGCCGTGTGTAGGGTAATTCTCCTCGTGCTTCCTTAATTGTCTCGAGGCATACGAAATCACCCTGTCCTTCTGCATAAGGACACAACCCAAACCAACGCGAGACGCGTTAGTATATATCATGTACTTAACCCCTTGCTCTGACAATACTAGCACAGGGGCGAACGTTAACCTGTCCTTCATCTCCTTGAAAGCTGCCTCCGCCTTCTCATTCCAGGCGAACTTCAGGTCCTTCTGTGTCAACTAAGACAACGGCCTGGCAATCTTCGAGAAATCCCGAATGAAGCGTCTATAATACCCTACCAGACCAAGGAAACTCCTCACCTCGGTAACCGAGCCAGGCTGCTGCCAATCCTGAACCGCGGCTACCTTAGCAAGGTCCACTGTTATCTCATCCTTGGACATCACATGTCCGAGGAACTTGACTTCCTCCTACCAAAAGTCGCATTTCTTATACTGCGCAAACAACTTGTTCTTCCTCAAAGCATCCAACACTGCTCTCAGGTGCTCCTCGTGCTCCTCCCGGCTCGTAGAGTATATCAGAATGTCATCAATAAAGACGATGACGAATTAGTATAGGAAGTGCCGAAATACCCAGTTCATTAGGTCCATGAACACGGCCGGTGCGTTCGTAAGACCGAACGACATCACTAGAAACTCATAGTGCCCAAAGCATGTCCTGAAAGCCATCTTTTGCACGTCCTCATCTCTAACACGCAGCTGATGATACCCTGACTGCAGATCAATCTTTGAAAAATACTTCGCTCCCTGCAACTGATCAAACAAATCATCAATTATGGGCAAAGGATACTTGTTCTTCACGGTGACCTGGTTCAACCTACGGTAATCAATACACAATTGCTGAGAGTTATCCTTCTTCCTTACAAATAGCATGGGTGCACCCCAAGGGGACACACTAGGTCGAATGAAACCCTTCTCTAGCAACCTGTCAATCTGTTTCCTCAGCTCCTCCATCTCACATGGAGGAATACGATAAGTCGACAATGAGATAGGTGTCGCACCAGGTGTAAGATCAATGGTGAAGTCGATCTCGCGCCGAGGAGGCAAACCAGGAATCGTCACAAATGCACCTGCAAAATCCTGAACCACAGGCGTATTTTCCAATGTCGGACCATCAACCTGCTCTAATAGGGTAGCGTAACTACTAATGTGGTAATACCAATTGACCTGCACTGGGAAAGTAAAGATCGTGCCGTCAGGTTCACGTGTTGTCACGATCCGAGTATCGCAATCGATCTCGGCCTTCATCTCCACGAGCCAGTCCATGTCGAGAATCACATGATAATGATGAAGCGGTGCGACCATCAGGTCGACAGCCACTGTCCTACTCCCTAGGTCTATCAAACAACCCCTACACATCTTAGTGGAGTCTGAGAAAGTCCCTGTGGCAGTAAGGAGTCTCATCCCAATCATAGGACTAGTTTCTAACCCTAGTCGCTCGACCGCACCACATGATACAATAGAGGTAGTAAACCCGGTGTCCACCAATAGAAAGACTGGAATACCTTGTACATGTGCATTGACTTCGAAGGCCATAGGCACTGAAGGTGCAGTATCTGGCTCCTCTGCGGTAAGTGCATGAACACGCGCCTGTTGTGATCAGTTAGGCTGAGGTACCATGGGCCATTGAGGTGGCCTGAAGCATGATACAGGAAGTCTGAAGGAAGGATGAGCAGGGGCAGTCTGTAGAGGTGGAGCTGATATAGCCTGAGGGCGAGGGCGATCCAGCCTATGCGGTGGTAAGAACCTGCTAGCCATCATACATGAAAAACTGCTCTCTGCAGGATGACCCAGCTTCCCGTAGAAAGAACATGTCACACCTAGGCGCCCCATCGGAACTACTGGCGCCGTGGCCCTGGGGGAAGAGTCGATACGAGGCCTCTTACCTAAGAAAGGCCTGCTCTGCATCTCTGGTCGTGGTCTCGTAACCACAGTACCACGAGAACGTGCCAACCGATCAACATCCTGCTCAGCCATCATGGACATGTGAACCAGCTCCGCATAAGAAGGTATACTGATGCAACACATCTTCGACCGTATATCAGGTCGCAAACCCCCAAAAAATCGGCGCATCCGCATCTGCTCATCAACTAAGATGGTCGAGACAAAGCGGCCCAATTCAGTGAAGCGATGCTCATACTCTGTGACTGTCATGCCTCCCTGCCTGAGGCGTAAAAACTCATCCTCCTGCTCATGTCTGTAGGTCTGCGGGTAATACTTCTCATTGAAGCGGAACTTGAATGTTGCCCAAGTCCACACATAGTCCACTACGACAGACCGCAGCACACTGTCCCACCACAGACTGGCCTCCATCTCAAACATGAAAGTGGCTAACTCGACCTGCTCTTCCTCAGTACAGTGCAACATCTGTAGCATCTTGGAGATGCGGTCTAGCCAAAACTCAGCCTCCTCGGGTTTGTGAGAACCCGTGAATGTAGGAGGCCTCAAGCACTGGAATCGCTCGAGTAGGCCCCGTGCACCAACATCTCCAGTAGGGTACGCCACAGGTGTGGCCAGAGGCACAGTATGCGCAGGGGGAGGTATGCCTCAGCCTGAGCAGGAGGCTCAACAGACTCTGGTCGTGTAGATGGTGCAGGTGGAGCCACACTGCCACCCTGAGCTGATAAGACCGCCAGAAGCTGCTGATGCTGCCCCTGCATCAGCATCATCATCTGCTCAAACCTGTCAGGAGGTGGAGCAGCCTGTGGGTCATGCTGTGTGGATGAGGATGCCCGGTACTTCTCGCGAACCGGGGGCGTATAAGGTGGCAGTCCACTAGTAGGACCAGCAGGAGGCTGATCAGAGTCTAACCCTTGGTCCGTAGGACCAGCACTACGAGAAGGAGTCTCGTCCATCGAGCTAGTGAGAAGGACGTGTGCCGTGCTCCATGTATACTGTCATGGCATGCCCTATACAATATCGGGTGCAACGTATGTGAGATAAGCATAACAACATATTATATAAGCACTTTAAGCATTCCACACATCTCATGGCAAAAGAGGCTACATGCTTTTCATTTACCCAAAATTATCATAATACATGGACTACAGAGTTACATGAATCATGACAGAAATTACATGTGAGCCATTTACATCCACAACATCAAACACTTAAAACATACTACTAACTACATCATCCATCAATATGAAAACATAAACCGCCTAATGAGGTAACCAAAACAACCACAAACAATAA
This sequence comes from Magnolia changhungtana, assembly GCA_030180095.1. Lineage (NCBI taxonomy): Eukaryota > Viridiplantae > Streptophyta > Magnoliopsida > Magnoliales > Magnoliaceae > Magnolia > Magnolia changhungtana. The sequence goes on from JASAUF010000660.1 coordinate 548,870, forward strand.
CTTGGATGACTAGGCATCCAAATCAGGCGATGGAGGAGGAGCATTCTTGTCCTGTAGACAGCACAGGATGGCCTTCAAGTTGCGAGACATCTTGGTGAGCTCGGTTTTGAACCACCCGACTTCTTGTCGCAGGGCGGCTTGGCCCTCCTCGAGACGGGCTAAACACGCATCTATGGAAGTCCAATCGGTGCCCTTCTCCTGAGTTGCAGGAGGTGAACTCTCCTCTGTATCCTGGGCCTCAAGTTCCTCTTCTTCTTCTCCTATTTCATCGCCACTCCCATGCTCAGTCTCTTCTTCTTCGCTCACTATTTCATCATCACTCTCCTCATGTCGGGCCCGTCCTCGCCTTGCCCCAAGTTCCATCTGATGAAGAGTACTTTCATCGATTTAGTGGATCGATACTGGCCGTTCCACCCCTAGACTCTAGCCAAACTCCTGTGCAATCCTGCATATGAGTCGGCCGAAGGGAAGCGAATCAGAGCTCCTGGTGGAGCGTGGTACGTACAAGTTCGCCCCCTGCCCCACTTGGTATAGAAAGTCCACCACGAGTCGCATGCACTCGCTGCGATTACTGTGCCTGGGGTAGAGGTTGTACGTGAAGATATGATGTAGTAGGCAGAAGTCGTCTGACATGTGGGATGCTAGCAGGCTTTTGTTCGGCTGCCACTCAGCCAGTCGGCCACCACAAAGGTAACATGTGCGGCGATCCTTTCACGAACAGTCCTTAGATTCTGCTCGGTAACATGTACGTCACCAAGAGGCATATCCATAGGCAGCGCAATCACTCTCACATCAATAGTGACAAATAGATTCACCCCAACCAAGAGCCAGAACTGCAAAGGGTCTAGTGTAGGCTCACAATTGTTGGCGTAGAAGGATCGGACAATACCAGGATATGCGCCACCTCTGGCCTCAAATAGCGGACCCCAGTAGGCAGCCTCCACTTGATCAAACAAGTAATATTCCCCGAAGAGCCGTCCATCCACCTAGGCTTCAAAGAGAACCCTGCGGTCCTCATAAACCCCATGAGGTAGTGCTGCCAACTCAGCTCATTCGACAGGAATCCGGGGATCAAGGTCCCGCTTTGTTCGAAATTCCCGGGCAAAGCTCGAGCTAACGGCGGTGTCTCTCAGCCGCCTTGATCGTGTAGGGCGACTAGGCCCAGCCTCATTAGCAGCACTCTTTCTCTTGCCCATCAGAGAGAGGATGGTGGAGATGGAGAAAATGGTCGTAATGACTTCAAAAAGGGCTATGGAAAATGAAGGAAAATGAGAGAAGGGGCTAGAAATGTGGGTTCTCCACAGATAGGAGGCTCGACAGGTATTGTAAAGGCCCCAAAGACAGCGAATAGAGAAGGAAAATGGAGAAGTAGGATGGCTTAGGGAGCTTGCACGATTTTAGAGCTTCAAAGGGGGCGTGTAGGAGTCCAAATGAGAGAAACGAAGAGGAAATGGAGGAGAGGACTGCTGTGGATGATGGGAATGGGTAGGTTGTGGTCGAAATCAACAGGGAGGACGATTGGAAAGACGATTTGCGAGAGAGGGCAACAATGCAAGAGGGAAAAACGGCTTGGAGGGGAGGGTTGTGAAGGAGGTGGGGTTTTGGGAGATGAAAATGGGACGGGAGCAAGGTCAGGGGGTATATTAGACCCCCAAAAGATATCGGCCCGAGCCGCGGGCCCAGCCCAGCCTAGAAACCGGCGAGGCCTCGTCGACCGGGTGAGGGCCTCGCTGACAAACTTCACGGTTTTCAAAGGGGGCCCCATGGGCGTGGTCCTCCAGTCCCCTAGGCCGTAAAAAACACTGGGTCCCACCCTGGGTACCCCTGGATCAACGTGGGTAGGCCCTCGACCCCGATTCACTCAATTTCGGGTAGTTTCGGGTACTTTCGGATACATAATAGTATTTATAAATTTTCAACTATTGGAATGAGGTGTATTGCGATCTAAACACATCAATAGATGGTCTAGAAGTGATTTGGGATCGACTCGTGCGATCAGGATCGAGTACGAACTCGATCAAAATGCTCATTTTCGATGAACTTCGCCAAATGGCGAAATTGGGAAAACCTATGACTATTTCTATATTTTTCTCGAACCCTCCTAAGTTGTAATGCGTCAGGTACGTTGTGGGAACATAACTCAGGTCTGGTTTAATCAAAATCATGGTTTAATACCAACTTGTAATGCCCTGAAAATTGGGGGTCGAGTATAACTCAACACCCGAGTTCCAATGCATCACTTATGCAACATAAATAATGATGATTAAATGTTGTCTGTGTTAGAGTAATAAACATGAGTGAGATTATACCAAAATAGTAATTCATACTCCAGATCAATTGAATAAAGGCAAGCGGAAGACTGAAACTGTATATATAAGGTATGTAAGGAAACAAAACCATCATGATCTCCAGAGTATGAACACTAACTGAGTATCCATATACATATATTGTTTCTGAATCAAAGGTTAAAATTACAACTAAAAGATAGATCCTTAAATCCTCGTGATCCAATCGGCCTAAGCATAGCGGTCGGAGTACTGCATGTAAGAGAACTTGTCCTGGTCCTCATTGTATCCTGGTTCTGCCTCCTGAATCGACACATCCTCTATACCTGCGACAGAGTCTGGTTGGTGTGTACAACACCGTCCCGTAACGTGGGAGTGAGTAGATAACTCAGTGGAACAATAAATCATAGGTTAACATGTTATCAATTCAGTCAAGCAGTAATGATAAAGCAGTACAATCAAACAATCCTAACTACTCTTATTAAATGCAAGTATGAAATGACATGATGAATGCCCTTGCCAAACCACCCTCATGCGACATCATCTTACATTTACAGATGCAAACCTCCCTCAGTGCTCCACATCTACCAGGCACATGCGGTGCGATGATGAGCATGATTACCGAGTAATTATTAATCCATTTCAAACAACGGTATTGGAAAACTAAGGTACCTCCCTTGTATCATTCCCAAACATGATCCATTCTAATCTCATATGATAATGTGTTTCTAGGTCGCTGCAGAGGCTGCTAGGGCTGTTACACGGAATCGTTGTACCACTCCCCCATCACCTCTTTAACGATTCATCACTATACAAATACAGTCCTAGCTCATACTCTATACACTGCAGAAAAACTCGTCGCCTCATCGCAAATTCAAAGTATGCTCGAGGTCACTACAAAGGGCTGTCAGGGTCGTTACACGAAATCATTGCACTACTCCCCCATTAGCTTATCAATGTAGGCCGACAACACGAATATAATGTCCCATACCACCATAATCGTCTCATGAGTCTGGTTGCTCACTGGTCACTACGGGGAGGCACGTGGCCCCATCGTAGGTCGACAGCTCCACCACGGTGTCTCATACCACCATGCCCGGCTCATGAGTCTTAGCGGATCGAGGTACCATAGTTAACGGGATTCCACTAGTAAGTTTGGTACCCTAGCATGATAAACAAAGTAAAGCATGTTAACAAATATGTTATAAAGCATGTTATAAAGCATATTGTAAAGCATGTTATAAAGCATTACATAAATAGGAATACAACACATATATTGAACAAGGAAGCAGTTTAAGTAAACAACCTCATGGAGGAAATCATACATGTCTCTGAGGTAGTTGAGAATCCCTTCTCAACACCCACCTAAGGGATCATCATCCGAACACTTACTCACACAAGCATTTTCACAAACACTTAGCATACACTATTTCAACATACTTAGTGTATGTTAGCAAACATGTGTTAGGGCGAGTCCTTTAACCATGTAAGTATTTTGCGCATATATAATATATTTATACAACAAATAATCATGGCAAACACATCTCTAAAATATATATGTATACGGTACTTTCTATAATACAGTATTTCTACATATATAGTGTATATTAGTAAAACATGTATTTGGGCGAATCCTTTCGCCAAATAAGTATTTTATCTATATATCATATATTCATACAACAAATAATTATGTCAAACACAATTCCAAAATTTATACGTATATGGTATTTTCTACGAATACCTAGAATATGTAAAATTCCATAATCTACATCTTTAATCGAAACAGAAAACAGAAAGCACTTTGTACATGTGCAATTACATGCAGATCATGAATCTATCATTATTTAACATTGAAAGCATTGAAAACTGTAACCTATACACCTAAAGTCCTCACCTTATACCGTGGAATCGCAACGGATTCAGCTAGGTTTTCAAGCTTCCGTATTCGGTAGTTTGGTAGCCTAAAGAATGAAATAGGTTAGCTATTTCATAACCTACAACCAACACACCCCAAAACAAATTTAGGGTTAGGGTTTCTTACCTCAAAATGAAGTCGTTATCGCCGGGAAAGCGGCAAGAAGGGAGTGGTGGAGCTAGGGTAGGGGCAGGAAACAGTAACATGGAGATTCTCCCACTTCTCTCACTCTTTCTCTCTCTTTTCTCACTTCTCTCTCTAGGGTTTTTCTCAAATTCGTATGGCTGTAAGAGTGAGTGTTCTAAGGTCCTTATATAGCCTAAAATCTCTCCAAACTAGACCTAATGTCAAGGTATACTTAGGTTATAACCAAAGTGGCATTGTTTCAGCTCATTAGAGGATTTCTGGTGAACCTCCTTGAGCCAAAGGTCGAACTTAAGCTCATCAACCTTGGATCCATGTAAAGTTAAGTTTTCGTTTCAGTCAGATTCCCAGATCACTCGTGGCGGACCAGTTTCAGTTCAACGGTCAGTGGACCTCCATCCGACATACCGAGTACATGTAAATGTTTATAAAATTTTTCCTGATCCGAGGGTGTATTTGGGTCAAATTCTGACGGTTTGGTTGCTTACAAATTGACCACAAGTAACAAGTCTCAGATCACTATTCCAGATATTTATTTTGTAAAGGAAACATGTGCTTTCACACTCCCTCGCTCCAGACTCAAGCGAACAGCCGTGGGACACTGGCTGGATTTGATTTCCGAGATGGTTGTCAAGCCCAGCGAGGCGGTCCTAAGTCCTTAACCTCGTATTATTCAGACTCCCGATGTGCGGTCCGGACCTGTTACGAAGTTTCAATGTGCTCCCAAGAGCAGTCGGGTAATGAGTTTGATCCTAGACTTTAGGGTAACCTAGCGTCAATGATTCTACAAGTTTTGGGTCTTGTAGATCATATTTAAAGCGATTCAAACGGATTTCATGGCTAATCTAGATTAGCACTTAGTCAACTTTGTCAAATTTATAAAGGATTTAATCCTAAGCGATTTCTGGTCGAGGTGATACTCGAGCCATTGTACGGAAATGTACGAGTCGTTACAGATAATGTTACCAGGTTAAATAATACATGTATACTACCCAAAATGGACAATAATGAATATATATGTGTGATTCAATACCAAATAGCAAGTGTAAGGGCATCTAGTCAGCATCCCTGTAACCCCGTTGATCAAGGTACACTCACATGAAGCCGCAAGAAAATAGCATATACGAGAAAGCATTCTCGTCGTCACAAAATTCAGCTCCGCCTTAGGAGTAGCGTCGCCATCTGCAATCAGACAAAATCTGGTGGGTGTCCGTAACACCGTCCCGTAACGTGGGAGTAAGTGATCAACTCAGTGGAACAGTAAAGCATAGGTTAACATGTTATTAAAACAGTCAAGCAGTAATGATAAAGTAGTACAATCAACAATCCTAAGTACTCTTGTTAATGCAAGTATAAAATGTTGTCATGATGTATGCCCTCGTCAACATACTCCCTCATGCGACACCATCTTACGTCCGCGACATGATTTCATCCCTCAGTACTTCACATCTTCCAGGCACATGCAGTGCGGTATAAACATGATTACCGAGTTGTTATTAGTCATTTTCATATTGCAAGATTGGGAAATTAAGGTACCTCCCTTATATCATTCCCAAACAATAATCCATTCTAGGGTCGTCAGTCCTAGATACACTCATACGATGATGCGGTTCTAGGTCGCTGTAAAGGGCTGTTACACGGAATCGTTGCACCACTCCTCCATCAACTTATCAATACAGGGCTAGTTTATACTCTATTTACTAAGGGAAGGCTCGTCGCCTCTCTGCAGATTCAGAGTATGCTCGAGGTCACTACACCGGGTACGGTCAGGGCTGTCAGGGCTGTTACATGAAATCGTTACACCACTCCCTCATCACCCATCAAAACAGTGTATGCCGATAGCTCGAATACAGTGTCCCATACCGCCATATTCGGTTCACGAGTCTGGTTGCGCATTGGTCACTACGAGGAGGCACATGGCCTCAACGTAGCCCGACAGCTCGACCACGGTGTCCCATAGCACCATGCCTGGCTCATGAGTCTTAGCGGATCGAGGTACCAAGGTTAACGAGGTTGCACTGGTAAGTTCGGTACCTTAGGTTCAAGTAGTAGCGTCCAAACATGGTGAACATACATTAGACAGATCGGGTTACTTGATGAGCTCGGCTAGCTCGAGCGCACGACAAGTTGAACGACATGAAGTTCATAAGCACTTCGCGTGGCCAACCACTATCGCCAACCAAAGTACGACTCGGGTTTGTCGAACACATCTCACGTGGCGAATGAATCTCAACCACGAATTCAATCCCGTTACCGATTGCCTGGACTATACAATAGCCCCAATCACATTTAATTACAGAACAGTTAAAGCAGTAATGGATCAAGAGTTCAAATCACACGATCAAATACCCAATATTGTCCGCTTAGGTCTATCAGGGCTGTTGCACGGAATCGTTACACCACTCCCCCATCACCCATCACGGATTTTATGGAATACAACTTAAACATGTGAAGTAGTCGGAGCATAATTAAATAAACAAGTAATTCAAACATATTAACAAGCATGTTATAAAACACAATGTAAACAGGAAATCCAAATAGATACGTTTCATAAACTAGTAAGTGATTAAACTAAACAACTTACATGAAGGAAATCATACACATCACTAAGGTAGTTGAGAATCCTATCTCAACACCTACTCAAGGCACTACTAGATTAAGTACATATCTATACAAGCATTTTCACAAACACTTAGACTACACATTCCAACATACCTATAATATACTAATTAAAATACAAGTCGTAGCGAATCTTTTCACAAAGGATTACCACATTAACCACGATCATGCATTCACGACCAATAGTCATGGCAAGCATAAATCATAGTTCCATATTCATTCGAACATTTCTGCAAACACTTAGGCTACAACTAATACGTACACGATGTATGTTAATATAACAGGTGTTAGGCTAATCCGTTCACCCAGAAGTTGGTACACATGTATCTAGCATAGCTAGACAACAATTAATCATGGCAAGCACAAATCCGTATTTCATACGTATATGGTATTTTCTACAAATATGAGGAATACAGTATATTCAACATAGTTAACGTATAACTGAAAAACGAAACGGACAACACTTTGTATATGTGAAATAGCATCCAGATCATGAATCTATCATTATCTAACATTGAAAGCTTTGAAAACCATAACCTATACGTCTAAAGTCCGCACCTTATGTCGTAAAATCGTAACGAACTGGACAGAGACTCTAGGTCTTTGTCAACGATGGTATAACAACCTAAATCACAAAATAGATTAGCTATTTCGCTACCTGCAATAATAGAAAGCCTAGAACAGATTAGGGTTAGGTTTTCTTACCTAAGAACGAAGTCAGAATCGCCGGAAAAGCGATTAGAAGGTGTTGGCTAAGCATATATAGCAGCAGGGTAGAATAGCAGGAAGACTCTCCCACTTCTCTGACACTTTCTCTCACTTTTCTATCCTCTCTCATAGGTTTTCTCAAATATGTATGGTGAGAATGAGAGAGGGTTTAAGGTCCTTATATAGGCCAAAAACTCTCTAAAATAGACCTAGGGTCAAGGTATATTTAGGTTATGTTCAAAGAGCATCTGTTTCAGCTCAACGGAGCACTTCTGGAGGCCCCCCCCCTTTGAGCCAAAGGTCGGACTTAAGCTCACTAACTATGGATCTAGGTCGAGTTAAGTTTTTATTCCAATCGGGTTTCCAGATCGTACGTGACGGACCAGTTTCAGTTCAACGGTCATAGAGTCTCGATCAAGGTTATAAGTACACAGACATGTATGGAAAATGTTTCCTGATCCGAGGGTGTATTTGGGTCAGATTTCGACGGTCTGATTGCTTATATTTGGCCCGCAAACATCGAGTCTCAAATTACTTAAATTTAATTTAATTTCTAAAGAAACCCAGGCTTTCTCACACTCCATGCTCTGGGCTCAAGCGAATAGCACTGGGACACTATCTGGATTTGATTTTAGAGATGGTTGTCAAGCTCAGCAAGGCGGTCTTAACCGTTTAACTTCGCATTAATCGGACTTTCGACGTGTGGTCCAGATCTGATACAGAGTTTTGTGATGCTCCCGAGAGCAACTGGGTAAAGAGATTAATCCTAGATTTTAGGGTAACCTAACGTCAATGATTCTACAAGTTTTGGGTCTTGCAGATCGTTTTTAAAGTGATTAGTACTAATTTCACAGGCACGCTAGTTTAGCACTAGCTAATTCTCGCCTAATTTCTAAAGGATTTAGTCCTGTATGATTTCTGTCTGAAGTGGTACTTGGGCCTTTATAGTTTGTATATAAAGTGATTTAGGTTATTAATACTTAACTAAAACATGCCCTAATTAAAACAGAAGAAGGTCCTAGGGTAGGAGAGGCTGATGTTTCTAAATAACTTATTCGTCGATGATTCCATAAGGTTATTTTGAGTTTAAGTATTGTTCTTCATCACCTAAACTTTAAGATTTGTGTCTAATGTGAAAGTACTTAGAAAGATTTAAAGAACGAGGTGGTGCGATGTGAGATTTGTGAAGGAAAAGGGTTAAAAAGTGATTTTTAACTTTGGGATTGAGTTCTGACAAGTTAATAAGGTGTTAGGATTGACCCATTGCCTAAGGATGTCTAATTCCAGGTTGGCAAAAATTCGGGATGTTACATGCACATACGCACCACACCAAACTGACAAGTCTAGTCGAAGGGTCTTTAACTTAACTCCACCCGTCTTTACGCAACAGTGTCCGCACAGACGACTGCTGTTATGTGTCGTGGGCCACCACCGTGGCCTTTCTTGATGATTCGGACCATCCATTCGATCCAGGGAGTGGGGACGACCGCACCTATGGTGGCCTTTTGGTCCCATACACGTGTACACATACAAATCACCGTCAAACGTAGGATAAATAGCGGGGTGATTTGATATAGTGGGATGCACCAAAAATTGACCAAAACCACCCATTCCTGACTGGTTTTTCTCTAGGAATTCAACGAAGAGGTGGATTTTGTTGGAAACACCATTGTGGGGCCCACCAAAAACCTCAGCGCAGCCCCTGTGTAGGTTTTTGCATGTCCGACGCTACCGGCCTCTATGACTCGTTGTGAGACCATGACATTAATCGGATGACCGATCCGGACCATCCAATGTTTCAAGAGGGTGGCCACGACCCTAGTGGACAAGACAGAATCAACGGATGGGTTGATTCCACACCACAAATCTGCTCCAAATGTAAGACATTTTGCGCTTTCACTGTGCATGTTGTTGTTTCTACGTAACACCACAGTAACCGACTCCACTCCTAGCCGACCTAGTCTTGGCTATAAAAGGAGAGAGCTGGGATGTGGAAGGGTATCCTTGTACATGTGAAGAAAGAGAGAGAGAGAGAGAGAGAGAGAGAGAGAGAGAGAGAGAGAGAGAGAGAGAGAGAGAGAGGTTCCTTCTTCCCTTAGTTTTCTTCTTTGTTTATATCTTTCCTTCAGATATTTTTTTAGTTTGATCATGGCTATGATTGGCTAAACCTCTTAGATAGGGCTAAGAGGTAAAGCTTGTAGCGTGATGGGATGCTTTTTAAGCCTTTGATACATGTTTGATTGAACTGATTTTGATTGTAGTTTGATTGTAGGGAATGCTTTTAATTTTTAATGGTTTATTGTGACTTAAATTACAATGGATTTGCGATGGCTCTGAGCATGTTCTTTTCATTATTAGAATTGTGAACATGGGAGCCCTGTTGTTCACCATCATCTCCTAGACATGGTTGGATGATGGAATCCTTTCCTAACGTTCATAATTCTCTCAGATTGGTTGTGGATTGGCTAAATTCTGTTGTTTGCTTTGTCTCATGGGCATGATTTTGTGATGGAACCAATTCTAATTCTCATACCTCACATCTCTTGAAAACTAGATCAAAGGAAGTTCATAGTTGTTTTTAATGAATTATCTTCCCACTGGTTAAAGATAGGACTCTGATTCCAGTTTTGTTCTTGAATCAAGCATAAATCTCTCTGATCTCTACAAGTGGATCCTTGGAATCCCTAGTTTTTCACCTTCGAATTTTACAAGTTTTAGTTTAAGATTTCATCATTATTCCCTTAAATTTTCTTGAGTTAGATTACATCTTCTTCTAGTTCTAATTCTAGTTACTTTTAGATTGCATACAAGGTTCAATCCCCGTGGATTCGACCTCGGTCTTACTAAGATTATTACTACATCGTGACCCTATACTTGGGGTGGTGAACACGATGCATTCGAGGCTATAGGTTGCAAGTTCACTGGTATTAATGGTGTCCTTAAAGTTTTAAAAGGGGCACTCGTGGTTATTAGAGCGTAAAAGTACGGAAACATTTACAGGTTGATTGGAAGCACTTCAGTAGGTAGAGTAGTAGTAGCTGTTACAAATTCCACTTATGTACGTATGTGGCATGCTTGTCTGGGCCACATGAGCAGGTGGGGAGTGAAGGTACTATTTGATTGTTGTTTGACTCCATCTTTTAAGAATTCCGATTTAGATATACGCAAGCATTATATATATGGTAAATAATATAGATCATCTTTTAAAACTGGAAAATATATATGTAAGAGAGTGCTTGATTATATGCACTCTGACGTATGGGGGCCATCACCAGAGGTTTTCATTGTGGGGTTATCATTGTTTGTTTCATTAATTGACGACTACTTTAGGAAAGTTTGGATTTACTTCATGAAATGTAAATTCGAAGTTTTCACCATATTCAAACAATGGAAGACAATGGTGGAAAAATAGTCAGGGTTAAAAATAAATGTTTTAAGGACTGACAATGGTGGAGAATTCACTTCTAATGAGTTTAATGAATATTATAAGGATGAATGGATCATTAGGCACAACAAAGTGCGCCACACGTACAAACAAAATGGTGTGGCTGAGTGAATGAATTGAACTCTCTTGGAGAGGGCTTGATGCATGTTAAGTAATGCTGTGTTGGGTAAGGACTTATGGATTGAGGCTGTTAACATGGCTTGCTATTTAGTGAACCGGTTTCCTTTTACGGCAATTGAATATAAAATCTTAGAGGAAGTATCAAATGGTCATAAGCTGGACTAGCTAGATTTATGCATATTTGGTTGTGAGGTTTACTCTCATGTACCATCGGTTGAGAGAGATAAGATAGACCATAAAGCCGAAAAGTATATTTTTGTTGGCTATGGTGTTGATGTGAAAGGTTACAGGTTATTCGATAAGGTCACATGCAATGTTATCACTAACTATGATGTCAAAATTGATGAAAGCTCTCTATTCCACAAGAGTGATCAAGATGACCAAGAGGAACCAGAAAAGTTGATTGTCGATGTCCTGATTGACATAAATGATACTTAGGCAGAGACAGATGTGTAAACAGAGGTATAGGAGCAGGTGAAGTAGTCAACTATGAGAAGGAACCCACCGCGTGATCGCATGTTATCGGTAAGATATAAGGACGAATCTAGTATTGCATATGCCCTCATTACAGATGAGGGGAACACGTCAACTATTCAAGATGCTCTTGATGGGCCTGATGAAGAAAAATGGAAGGCGATTATGGATGATGAGATAGACTCGTTGCACAAAAATCACACCTAGGATCTAGTGGGTCGAAAAGCGATTGGATGCAAGTAGTTATTCAAAAGAAAACAGGATAAATGTAAAGTGAGGTCGGTAGCAACGAGATATTAATTTCTTACCACCAAATGCAGAGGATTATTGTAACGACTCAAAAAATCCCGTATAAAGACCCGAGTACTACCTCAGGTAGAAATCACTCAGGATCAAATCCTTTAGAAATTAGACAGAGTTAACTAAGTGCTAAACTAGATTAGTCATGAAATCTGCTTGAACCACTTTAAATACGATCTGCAAGACCCAAAACTTGTAGAATCATTGAAGCTAGGTTACCCTAAAATTTAGAATCAATCTCATTACTTGGCTACTCTCGGGAGCATTATGAAACTCCGCATTAGATCTGGACAGCACATCGAAAGTCCGAATAATATGAGATTATAGAATCAGGACCACCTTGCTGGACTTGACAACCATCTCGGAAGTCAAAACCAGATTGTATTCCGGGGCTATTCGCATGAGCCTGGAGCGAGGAGTGCGAGAAAACCTGGTTTTCTTTAGAAATTAAATTAAATTTAAGTAATTTGAGACTTGATGTTTGCGGGCCAAATATAAGCAATCAGATCGTTAGAATCTGACCCAAATACACGCACGGATCAGGAAACATTTCTCATACAGGTCAGTATACGTGTGACCTTGATCGAGTTTCTGTGACCGTTGACCTGAAACTGGTCCGCCACGTGTGATCTGAAAACTCGATTAGAATGAAACCTTAACTCGAGCTAGATCCATAGTCAGTGAGCTTAAGTCCGACCTTTGGCTCAAGGGGGGGCTCCAGAAGTGCTCCGTTGAGCTAGAACAGGTCCGCTTTGGACATAACTTAAGTATACCTTGACCCTGGGTCTATTTTGGTTATGTTTTAGCCTATATAAGGACCTTAAACTCTCTCTCATTCAGCCCATATGAATTTGAAGAAACTCTGGGAGAGAAAAGTGAGAGAAAGTGTGAGAGAAGTGGGAGGATCTCCCTGATACTCTACCCTGCCACTATACAAGCTTAACCACCTCTTTCTAATCGCTTTCCCGGCGATTTCAGCTTCATTTCTAGGTAAGAAACTCTAACCCTACCCTGATCTAGGGTTATGATCATTGCAAATGATAAAATAGTTAATCTATTTCATTCTATAGGTTACCAAATTGCCGTATACGAAGACTTAGCAAATATATCGAGTTTATTACGCTTCTACGGCGTAAGGTGCGGACTTTAGACGTATAGGTTATGGTTTTCAAAGCTTTCAATGTCAGATAATGATAGATTCATGATCTGGATGCGATTTCACATGTACAATGCGGCGTTCGTTTTGCGTTTCAGTTACATATGCGAATTATGGTGTATAGTGTATTCTGTATATTTGTAGAAAATACCGTATACATATAAATTGTGAAAGTATGTTTACCATGATAAATCACTATATGTACATGTTATATATCAGTGTAATACTTGCTTGGAGAAAGCATTCGCCCTAATACATGTTCTTGCTAATATACGTTATGTATGTTAATAAGTGTATTCCAAGTGTTTGTGAAAATGCTTGTAAGAGTGAGTGCTTAGATGATTGGGCTTTAGGTAGGTGTTGAGATAGGATTCTCAACTAACTTAGCGATGTATATGATTTCCTCCATGTTGGTTGTTTAATTTAACCGCTTACTTATGAAATATATGTGTTGTATTTCCTATTTATATTGTACTTTATAACATGATTTATAACATACTTGTTAACATGCTTGAATTACTTTGTTTATTCTTCTTTACTCTACATGCTTCTGGTTAAGGATTGATTATGATTGGGACTATGATTATAGTCCTTACAATCGGTAACAGACTTGAGTTTGTAGTTGAGATTCATTCGCCACGTAGGATGTGTTTGACGAACCCGAGTTGTACTTCAGTTGGCGATAGTGCTTAGGCCACGCGAAGTGCTTATGCACTTCATGTCACTCAGCTGGTTGTGCGCTCGTGCTAGTTAAGCTTGTCAAGTAACCCGATCTGTCTAATGTATGTTCACCATGTTTGGATGCTACTGCTTGAACCTAGGGTACTAAACTTACCAGTGGAATCCCGTTAACCGTGGTACCCCGATCCGCTAAGACTCATGAGCTGGGCGTGGTGGTATGAGACACTATGGTCAAGCTGTCATCCTACGCTGGGGCCACGAGCCTCCCCGTAGTGACCATTGAGTAACCAGACTCGTGAGCTGAATACGGTGGTATGGACACTGTATTCGAGCTGTCGGTCTACACTTATAAGGTGATGGGGGAGTGGTGTTACGATTCTATGTAAAAGCCCTGACAGCCCTTTGTAGTGACCTTGAGAGTACTTTGAGTCTACGTGGAGGCGACGACCCTTCCGTAGTAACAAGAGTACAAACTAGGTCTGTATTAATAAGGTGATGGGGGAGTGGTGCAACGATTCCGTGTAACAGCCCTAGCACCCCTTGCAGCGACCTAGAACCACACTATCGTATGAGATTATTTAGGATTGACGACCCTATAATGGATCATTGTTTGGGAATGATATAAGGGAGGTATCTTAGTTTCCCAATACTACTGTTTGAATTAGACTAATAACAACTCGGTAATCATGCTCATCATCGCATTGCATGTGCCTGGAAGATGTGGAGCACTGAGGGATGAACGCATGCCGCGAATGTAAGATGGTACCGTATGAGGGTGGTTAGGCGAGGGGCATGCATCACGACTGCATTTCATACTTGCATTAACAAGAGTACTTAAGATTGTTGATTGTACTGCTTTATCATTACTGCTTGACTTATTTGATAACATGTTAACCTATGCTTTATTATTCCACTGAGTTAGCTACTCACTCCCACGTTACGGGACGGTGTTCTGGACACCCACCAGACTCTGTCTTAGATGCAAGTACCGACGATCCATTGGAGGCTGACCTGATTACTATGATGATCAGGATGAGTTCTCCTACATGCAGTTCTCCGGCGGCTTTGGTTAGGCTATCGGATTGACGGGGCTATTGGGCTATCACGACAGTTGGACTATTCTTTTGACATTTTATTTTTGATTCAGTACATGTATATGATGACTCAGCGAAGTAATCATACTCTGGTAACAGATCGAAATCGTTTATTTTTATACACATTTATATACATCTTTCAGTCTTCCGCTTGCATTTTATACATTGATCTGGAGTATGGATTACTATCTTGGTATAATCTCACTCATGTTTATTGCACTAACATAGATAACATTCAATCATCATTCTCTATGTTGCATAAGTGATGTTTTGGAACTCAAAAGTTGAGTTGCTACTCGACCCTCAAATTTCAGGGCATTACAATTGGTATCAAAGCATGATTTGTATTAAACCGGACTTGAGTTATGGTCTCATGATGTACGCTGACACATTTTGACTTAGGAGGGTACAAGAACATGTAATAGCAGTCATAGGTATCCCAGTTTCATCTAACGGTGAAGTTCACTGAAAACGAATGCCGAAATCGAGTCTGTACTCAATCCTGATCACACGAGTCAATCCCAAAACACTTCTAGACCGTCAAACGATGGGTTTAGATCACAACTCACCCCATCCCAACGTTGAAAACTGAAAAATGTAAGTAGACATCAGAAACTTGCTCAAATGACCCAAAACAACTCAAAACAGAGTCAAGGCTGAATTGATGCAATCCAAGGGGACCGATGGTGGACCCGAGGTACCATTGGCACCCTGGGAGGGGGGTGGCCACCGCCGTACCACAGCGGCACCACGCCTAGTCCAGAGGACCGCGGCGGCGCCGTGCTCACCGCGGTCCCCTTCGTCTGGGCTTGTCGGGCAGATGTGGGCCAGCATCGGCCCGACTCCTAGTCACATGTGGAGCCCGCTGAATCACGTGTGGACCCCCATTTGTGGTCTGTTTTGCCTCCTTTCTCACTTCTCACCCTTCCAAGCCCTATTTTCTCTTTCAACTTGCCATTTTCTCTCTCAAATATCTCTCCCAATCACCAAATCCATCATTTTCGGTTACAACCCATCCATTTTCATCATCTATAGCACTCCCTACTTCCCTACCCTCTCCATTCTCTCTCATTTGGGCTCTTACATGCCCTATTTGTAGCTAAAATCGTGCACACTCCCTACCCCACTCCATCTTTCCATTTTTCTTCTCAAATCCTATTCTTTGGGCCTTTACAACCTCTCTTGAGGCTCAAACCCATGGTGGATCAGCAACTCCAGCCCTTTCTCTCTCTTTTCATCACTTTTTGTCACTTTCCATGGCCCTATTTGAGTTTGTTGCGGCCATTTTCTCCATCTCCACCATCTTTTCTCTCATGGGAAAGAGGAAAAGCGCCGTGGATGAAGCTGGGCCTAGTCGCCCAACTCGTCCAAGGAGAAGGACTGACGTCGGGGCTAGTATAAGTGTCGTCCGTGAGCATGGGTCGAAGCGGGACCTAGATCCCCAAGTTCCCATCGAAAGAGTGCTACTGATAGGCTTTGAGCATGGTCAATTTGGTGGCCACAGGGTTGTACTTGAAGCTCACGTAGAAGAGAGGTTGTTTGCACCACACTCGATTATGGACCGCTTAGTGGACTATGAGTGGGGTCCTATGTTCGAAGGTAAGACTCATGCATGTGAGAATACGGTTCGGGCTTTCTACGCTCACATCCGAGACCCATCGCTTAATCCTCTCCAGTTCATTGTGTCTATTAGGGGGTGGTACGATCACTGTGCATGTGGTGTCCCGGGTTATGGGAATCCCACGCAGCGAGGTTCCTGCCAATTAGATTATTTTAAAAGAGATCGTCATACGCGATACCTTTATGGCCGACTGGTTCCCTGGACATGAGGTAATTGTCTTCTATCATCGAAGTTAACTGATGATTTTCGCTTGCTTCATTACATTTTCACGTATAACGTGTACCCACGGTGGGGCAATCATACGAAGTGTACTTGGTTGATGGTAGACTTCCTGTACAAAGTTGGACATGGGGACTAGTTGTGCCTGCCCACCTTCATCCTACTACAGATAATCCAGACCGTACACTCCGTTAGGAATGATATTTCACTCCTGTTATGCCGATTGATATGTAAGATGGCTCGAGAGGTCGGCTATAGACTTAATATGGATGAAATTGCGCCGGTTCGTGTCATAAGCGATGCTACGCTTAACAACATGAGGATCGACCCTCGACAATGCCAAGCCCGACTCGACGAGTATGGGGATGAGTCTGATAGTGAGGGGGAGGAAAGTATTGATCTAGATGAAGAGAGCGAGGAAAGAAGTGGTGATGAGAGAGAGGAAGAGCAGGAAGAAGAAGAAGAGGAGGCTCAGGACACTGATGAGAGCCCTCCTTCTGCCACCCAGGAGCGTAGCGGTGAACGGGTTACTATGGAAGCCCGTTTGGCTCAACTTGATGAGGGCCAAGCTGCCTTGAAGCAGGAGATTCAGGAGGCTCGAGTTAAAGCAAGACAAAAGCTTGAGTAGAATGAGGCCTTCATGAAGCGAAAATTCAGTAAAGTGTCCCGCACCTTGAGGGTCATCCTATGTTGCCTGTAGGATAAGGGTGCCCCTCCTCCATCG
This sequence comes from Magnolia changhungtana, assembly GCA_030180095.1. Classification (NCBI taxonomy): domain Eukaryota; kingdom Viridiplantae; phylum Streptophyta; class Magnoliopsida; order Magnoliales; family Magnoliaceae; genus Magnolia; species Magnolia changhungtana. Next base: position 566,375 of record JASAUF010000660.1, read on the forward strand.
CCTGACTCGGATGTCTAGTCATTCATACTGTTGTCTTGTATTTTGCTTTAGTTACTGCCTTAGGATGCTTATGTTTTCATGTTGTTGGGTGTAGTAGTTAGTAGAATGTTTTGGATGTTTGAGGCTTCGGTTGTATTAGCTCCCATGCATCTCCTGTCATGATTCATGTAACTCTGTATTCCATATAGTATGACAATTTTGGTAATGAAATGCATACAGCCTCTTTTGCTAAGAAGTGTGTGGAATGCTTAAGTGATTGTATTTTATGTTGCTATGCTTCATCTCACATGCGTTGCACCTTATGTTGTATAGGGCATGCCACGAAAATATATGCGGAGCACGGCACACCTCCTACTCACTGATACGATGGACCAGGCTCCTTCCTACAGAGATGGTCATGCGGACCCTGGCTTGGGCCCGGATCGTGAGACTAGATCTACGTCTCAGCCTTCCACTAGTCCTGCAGTTGGACTACCACCTTTTACACCACCAGTTCGTGAACAGAGCTGGGCATTCTCTTCGACACAGTATGGGTTAGAGGCTGCTCCACCTACTGATAGGTTTAAGTAGTTGATGTTGATGATGCATCAGCAGCAGATGCAGCAGCACCAGCACCAGCAGCTTATGGTCACTATTGGAGGGGCCTTATCTCAGGGTGGAAGTGCAACTCCACCTTCACCATCTACACGTCCTGCTATGACTACAGAGCCTCCTGCCCAGGCTGAGGATGTGCCTTCACCCACACCTGCTGCGTACCCTACGGGGGACATGGGTACTCGCGGTCTTCTCGAGCGATTCAAGCGCTTGAGGCCACCTACTTTTATGGGTTCTCACAGACTCGAGGAGGCTGAATACTGGTCAGACCACATCTACAAGATGCTACAGATGCTCCATTGTACGGAGCAGGAGCAGGTTGAGCTAGCCACCTTCATATTTAAGAAGGAGGCTAGCTTATGGTGGGACAGTGTTCCACGGACAGTGGCAGTTGGATATGCATGGACATGGGCGGCTTTCGAGTTCCATTTCCATGAAAAATACTACCCTTAGACCTACCGACACGAGAGGGAGAATGAGTTTTTGCACCTCAGGCAGGGAGGCTGACAGTTACGGAGTACGAGCATGATTCATTGAGTTGGGCAGATAGTCCCGACCATTCTTACTGACGAGCAGATGCATATACGACATTTTTCAGAGGGCTTGCCACCGGACATTCGGTCAAAGATGTGTTGCGTCAATATACCCTCCTATGCCGAGCTGATACATATGTCTATGAGTGAAGAGTAGGATGTTGATCGGCTGACACGTTCTCGCGGTGCTATGGTTACGAGACCATGACCGGATATTCAGAGCAGGACTTTTCTCGGTAAGAGGCCTCGCGTCGACTCTCCCCCCAGGATCACGGTGCCAGTAGTTCCGATGAGGCGTCCAGGTGTGACCTGTACATACTGCGGGAGACCGAGTCACCCTGTAGAGAGCTGCTTTGCTCAGATGAGAGACAGCGGGTTTGCACCGCTGCAGAAGATTGATCGTCCTCGCCCTCAGGCCTTATCGGCTCCACCACTATGGACTGCACCTGTACATCCATCCTTTAGACAACCTGCACCTTGCTTTCGGCCGCCACAGCGACCTATGGTGCCTCAACCCAACCGACCTCAGCAGGCACGCATTCATGCACTTATGACGGAGGAGCCAGAGACTACACCTTCAGCACCAATGGCCTTCGAGGTCACTACACTCGTCCAAGGTATTCCTGTCTTCTTGCTGGTGGACACAGGGTCCACTACCTCTATGATCTCATGCGCGGCAGTCAAGCGGCTGGGGTTGATCACTGCTCCTACGAGGGGAGTGAGGGTCATCACTGCCACAGGGATTTTCTCTGATGTTATTAGTATGTGTGTGGGCTACCCGATAGACTTGGGTGGCATAACGATATTAGTCGACCTGATCGTCATCCCCCTATTCTACTACGACGTCGTTTTCGGTATGGACTGGCTCACTGAGATGCGACCAGAGATCGATTGAGAGACTCGGATGGTTACAGCCCACGGACCGGAGGGCACGACTTTTACTTTCCCTGTTCAGGTCAGTCACGCTTCTTGGTTGGGGTGTTTTTCTTCTTCATTGGAGGATACTGATGTTCCGACGCTTGTAGATATGCCTGTAGTTCAGGCTTTTACGGACGTGTTTGAGCCGATTCCTGGTTTGCCTCCTCGGCGCAAGATCGATTTTACTATTGATCTTATTCCTGGTGCGACACCCATTTCATTATCGATGTATCGCATGCCTCCATGTGAGATGGAGGAGTTGAGGAAACAGATTGATGGACTGGTAGAGAGGGCTTTATACGACCCAGTGTGTCTCCTTGGGGAGCACCTGTGTTGTTTGTCAAGAAGAAGGACGGGTCGCTATGGTTATGTATTGATTACCGTAGGTTGAACCAGTTGACCGTGAAGAATAAATATCCATTGTCGAGGATAGACGATCTGTTTGATCAGTTAAGGGGGGCGAAGTATTTTTCAAAGATTGATCTGCAGTCAGGGTATCATCAGTTGCGCGTCAGGGATGAGGACGTGCAGAAGATGACTTTCAGGACTTGCTTTGGGCATTAGGAGTTCCTTGTGATGTCGTTCGGTCTCACGAACGCACCGGCCGTGTTCATGGACTTGATGAACCGAGTATTTCAGCCATTCCTATACCGATTCGTCATCGTGCTTATCAACGACATCCTGATATACTCCATAAGTCAGGAAGAGCACGAGGAACACTTACAGGCAGTCCAGATACTTTGAGGAAGAACCAGTTGTTCGCGAAGTATAAGAAGTGCAACTTCTGGCAGGAGGAAGTCAAGTTCCTAGGACATGTGGTGTCCAAGGAAGGGATAACAGAAGACCTGGCTAAGGTAGCTGCAGTGCAGGACTAGAATCAGCCTGGTTCAGTTACTGAGGTGAGGAGTTTTCTGGGCCTGACAGGCTATTATCGACGATTCATTCGGGATTTCCCGAAGATCGCCAGACCGTTGTCTCAGTTAACATGGAAGGATCTGAGGTTCGCCTGGAATGAGAAGGCGGAAGCAGCTTTTCAGGAGCTGAAGGATAGGTTGACGTCTGCCCCTGTGCTAGTATTGTCAGAGCAAGGGCTTAAGTACACTATATATACTGACGTGTCTCGCGTTGGTTTGGGTTGTGTCCTTATGCAGAAGGACAGGGTGTTTGCGTATGCCTCGAGACAATTAAGGAAGCACGAGGAGAATTACCCTACTCACGACCTGGAATTAACAATACTCATATTCATATTGAAGCTCTGGAGACATTACCTCTACGGAGAGGAGTTCGAGCTTTTCTGCGACCACAAGATCCTTAAGTATATATTCACCCAGCGGGATTTGAATATGAGGCAGCGCCGATGGATGGAGACCTTAAAGGACTTCAAGTTCGAAGTTTCCTACCATCCTGGCAAGGCCAACCTCGTGGCGGATGCGTTGAGTCATAAGAAGGCTATAACATTTGCAGCTCCGCTAATGATAACAGAGTGGGATATGTTGGAGTTCGTGCGGGACTTTGAGCAGAAACTCATAGTGGAGGAGCCATTTGAGAGTGTCACACATATTTGGGTGTGACCACTAATTGATGACAGGATTATTGAGGCCCAAAAGGGAGATAAGCGATTGGTTGAGCTTCGAGAGTAAGCTAGCGATGCCAGGGACTCTAAGTGGAGAGTTGACATTGATGGAGGCCTACGTTACCGTGGCCGCTTATGCGTCCCTGACATTCCTGACGTGAGACAGGAGCTTCTCGAGACTACTCACAATTCGGAGCTTGCGATGCATCCTGGTAGCATGAAGATGTACTAGGAAATGAGGCGATCGTATTGGTGGGACAACATGAAGGCGCATATAACAGAGTATGTTTCCCACTATCTCACGTGCCAGCAGGTCAAGGCAAAACATCGCCGACCTCTTGGACTGCTTCAGCCCATGCTCGTCCCTGAATGGAAGTGGGACTTCATCTCTATGGATTTCATATCGGGGCTGCCGATGACGAGGAAAGAACATGATTCCATCTATGTGATTGTGGACTGGTTGACCAAATCGGTTCATTTTCTCCCTATCAGAGTCATGAACTCTGCAGACGACTTGGCCAGGTTCTACATCAGAGAGATAGTCCGTCTGCATGGAGTTCCTTTAGAGATCATGTCGAACAGAGACACGCGATTCACATCTATCTTCTGGACTCGTATCCAGGAAGTGATGGGTGTGAAGCGGAAGTTCAGTACCGCGTTTCACCCTCAAACCGACGGGCAGACAGAGCGGGTGAATCAGATTTTATAAGATATGTTGCGGGCCTGTGTGTTAGACTTCAAGGACAGTTGGGATGACTGCCTCCCGTACACAGAGTTCGCCTACAACAACAGTTTTCAGGTGAGTATTGGCATGGCCCCTTATGAGGCCTTGTATGGGCGCCCTTGCAGAGTGCCGCATTTCTGGGCTAAGGTTGGCGAGCATAGCTTGATTGGCCTGGAGTTAGTGCAGGCGACCTCAGAGAAGATTGTCATTATCAGGCATCGACTCCTGACGGCACAGAGCAAACAGAAAAGTTATGCCAATACGAGGCGGCGACCGCTTGAGTTTGAGGTTAGGGATCACGTATTCCTCGAAGTTTCCCCTCTGAAGGGAGTTCTTCGGTTTTGGAAGAAGGGGAAGCTTACGTCGCGGTTCATTGGCCCATTTCAGATACTTGATCGAGTGGGTGCGGTAACATATCGTCTCGCTTTACCTACACCACTCACAGGCGTGCATAACGTATTTCATGTATCTATGTTGAAGAAATACATCCCTAATCCTTCACACATCATCCATTGGGAGCAGGTGTAGTTGAGTGATGATGCTACATATGTACTGCGTCCGACGCGTATCTTAAACAGGAAGAGCAAGCGTTGCGCAGTAAGGTGATTCCACTTGTGAAAGTACTGTGGACGCATCATACAGAGGAGGAAGCTACCTGGGAGACTGAAGCCGAGGTCCAAAAGAACTACACTCAGCTTCTCGAGGAGTACGAAAAGGTATTAATTTTGAGGATGAAATTTTTCATTAAGAGGGGTAGATTGTAACGACTCGAAAAATCTCGTACAAAGACCCGAGTACCACCTTAGGCAGAAATCACTCAGGATCAAATCCTTTAGAAATTAGACAAAGTTAACTAAGTGCTAAACTAGATTAGCCATGAAATCCACTTGAATCACTTTAAATATGATTTGCAAGACCCAAAACTTGTACAATCATTGACGCTAGGTTACCCTAAAATCTAAAATCAATCTCATTACCTGGCTGCTCTCGGGAGCATTACGAAACTCCATATTAGATCAAGACCACACATCGAAAGTCCGAATAATATGAGATTATAGAATCAGGACCACCTTGCTGGGCTTGACAACCATCTCGGAAGTCGAAACCAGATTGTATTCTGGGGCTATTCGCTTGAGCGCCGAGCGAGGAGTGTGAGAAAACCTGGTTTTCTTTAGAAATTTAATTAAATTTAAGTAATCTAAGACTTGATATTTGCAGGCCAAATATAAGCAATCAGACCGTTAGAATCTGATCCAAATACACCCTCGGATCAGGAAACATTTCTCATACAGGTCAGTGTACGTGTGACCTTGATCGAGTTTCTGTGACCATTGAACTGAAACTGGTCCACCACGTGTGATCTGGAAACTTGATTGGAATGAAACCTTAACTCTACCTAGATCCATAGTCAGTGAGCTTATGTCTGACCTTTGGCTCGGGGGGGAGGGGGCTCAAGAAGTGCTCCGTTGAGCTAGAATAGGTCCGCTTTGGACATAACTTAAGTATACCTTGACTCTGGGTCTATTTTGGTTATGTTTTAGCCTATATAAGGACCTTAAACTCTCTCTCATTCAGCCCATGCGAATTTGAAGAAACCATAGGAGAGAAAAGTGAGAGAAAGTGTGAGAGAAGTGGGAGGATCTACATGATACTTTACCCTGTCACTATATAAGCTTAACCACCTCTTTCTAATCGCTTTCCCGGTAATTTCAGCTTCATTTCTAGGTAAGAAACCATAACCCTACCCTGATCTAGGGTTATGATCATTGCAAATGATGAAATAGTTAATCTATTTCATTCTATAGGTTGCCAAATTGCCGTACACGAAGACTTAGCAAATATACCGAGTTCATTACGCTTCTACGGCGTAAGGTGCAGACTTTAGATGTATAGGTTACGGTTTTCAAAGCTTTCAATATCAGATAATGATAGATTCATGATCTGGATGCGATTTCACATGTATAATGCGACGTTCGTTTTGTGTTTTAGTTACATTTACGAATTATGGTGTATAGTGTATTCTGTATATTTGTAGAAAATACCGTATACATATAAATTGTGAAAGTATGTTTGACATGATAAATCATTGATGTACATGTTATATATCAGTGTACTACTTGGTCGGCGAAAGCATTCGCCCTAATACATGTTTTTGCTAATATACGTTATGTATGTTAATAAGTGTATTCCAAGTGTTTGTGAAAATTCATGTAAGAGTAAGTGCTTAGATGATTGGGCTTTAGGTAGGTGTTGAGATAGGATTCTCAACTAAGCTAGAGATGTATGTGATTTCCTCCATGTTGGTTGTTTAATTTAACCGCTTACTTATGAAATATGTGTTGTATTTCCTGTTTATATTGTGCTTTATAACATGATTTATGACATACTTGTTAACATGCTTGAATTACTTTGTTTATTCTGCTTTACATGCTTCTGGTTAAGGATTGATTATGATTAGGACTATGATTATATTCCAGACAATCGGTAATTGACTTGAGTTTGTGGTTGAGATTTATTCGCCACGTAGGATGTGTTTGACGAACTCGAGTCGTACTTCGGTTGGCGATAGTGGTTAGGCCATGCAAAGTGCTTATGCACTTCATGTCGCTCAGCTAGTTGTGTGCACGTGCTAGTCGAGCTTGTCAAGTAATCCGATCTTTCTAATGTATGTTCACCATGTTTGGACGCTACTGCTTGAGCCTAGGGTACCAAACCTACCAGTGGAATCCCGTTAACCATGGTACCTTGATCCGCTAAGACTCATGAGTCGGGCATGGTGGTATGGGACATCGTGGTCGAGTTATCGGCCTACACTAGGGCGACGAGTCTCCCCGTAGTGACCATTGAGCAACCAGACTCGTGAGCCGAATACGGTGGTATGGGACATTATATTCGAGCTGTCGACCTACACTGATAAGGTGATGGGGGAGTGGTGTAACGATTTCGTGTAACAGCCCTGACAGCCCTTTGTAGTGACCTCGAGAGTACTCTGAGTCTACGTGGAGGTGACGACCCTTCTGTAGCAACAAGAGTACAAACTAGGCCTTTATTGATAAGCTGATGGGGGAGTGGTGCAACGATTCCGTGTAACAGCCCTGACAGACCTTGCAGCGACCTAGAACCACACTATCGTATGAGATTATCTAGGATTGACGACCCTATAACGGATAATTGTTTGGGAATGATATAAGAGAGGTACCTTAGTTTCCCAATACTGCTGTTTGAAATGGACTAATAACAACTCGGTAATCATGCTCATCATCTCATTGCATGTGCCTGAAAGATGTGGAGCACTGAGGGATGAACGCATGCCGTGAACGTAAGATGGTGCCGTATGAGGGTGGTTAGGCGAGGGGCATGCATCACAACTGCATTTCATACTTACATTAACAAGAGTACTTAAGATTGTTGATTGTACTGCTTTATCATTACTGTTTAACTGATTTGATAACATGTTAACCTATGCTTTATTGTTCCACTGAGTTAGCTACTCACTCTCACGTTTCAGGACAGTGTTCTGGATACCCACCAGACTCTGTCTTAGATGCAAGTACCAACGATTGACTTGAGGCTGACCCTGATTACTATGATGATCAGGATGAGTTATCCTGCATCCAGTTCTCCAGCCGCTTTGCTTAGGCTATCCGATTGACGGGGCTATTGGGCTATCATGACAGTTGGACTATTCTTTTGACATTTTATTTTTGATTCAGTACATGTATATGATGACTCAGCGAAGTAATCATACTCCGGTGACAGATCGAAATCGTTTGCTTTTATACACATCTATATATATCTTTCAGTCTTCCGCTTGCGTTTTATACATTGATATGGAGTATGGATTACTGTCTTGGTATAATCTCACTCATGTTTATTGCACTGACATAGACAATATTCAATCATCATTCTCTATGTTGCATAAGTGATGTTTTGGAACTCGAGAGTTGAGTTGCTACTCGACCCTCGAATTTCAGGGCATTATAATTATAAGTAATATCCCATGAATATAAGATCAATCCCATAGGGAGATGAATTGAGAGAAGGAGAAAATCAAATGTAAAACAAACTAAGTAATAAAAACTAAACTGATGATTTAATTTTAAGAGTTTTGAATGGATGTAATTCAACTGAATTGAAGAAACACTCAAGCTTCAAAGTTCCACACATAGGTTAATGTTCTAAAATCATATGACTTGGATAACACAACTAGGATCCGAACACTATGGTCGGCCTAATCTAAAAATAAAACTGTTTAAACATTTTAAATAAATGATATAAAAGATTAGAAAATCATGGATTTGTACCATTGATATATATATTCACAAGTGCTAGTGATTTTAAGCATTCAATATCCATGAGATAATGAATCAAAGAAATGTAGCAGGTTGAGAACCTCTCCTATGTAGGAAATCTAATTGATCCAGGGTAAGCCTATCCATTCGTGTGGATCTCATATGTTGGAAACATATAGATCCCACATAAGGATAAAAAACTAAACTTAAACAATTGATAACATGCAAATGAAATTGTAAGACCCGTATCCTAGCTCATACTTTTCTGTAAACTTTCACGGTCATCCTGGTCGAATTCCGGTGACTTGCGATCTGTAACCGGCATTTGCGCGTGATCTTGAGACGAATCATGTTGGTCTAAGTCGGCTTAACCTAAGACTTGTACTAGTGCGATCGCACCGTCGACACGGTTCCGATGCCGCGTCTCGCGTGCTGCGGCGATACGCAAGCCAGGAAATGTAGGCCCGCATTCAGTTTGAGGAAAACCTAAGAGAATCCATCACATCAATCCCATCAATCCCATCAATCAAGTATAATCACTCCCCCATCCCCAAGTATAACTACCCATCCCCAAAAGTAAACTTTCCCACCACCTCACCCATCTCTCTCCCCATCACTCCATCACTCACATCACCTCCCTCTCATCTCTCTCATTCTCTCCCAAGCTCCATGAGAGCAACCCACGTCCAAGATATCTCCAAGATTAGTAGAACTTGGTGTGGCCCACCTCCCTATCTTCAATCTCCACCGTCTAAATACCATCATTCTCCATCAAAGGGGTAGCCGAGGAGCTTAATTGCCATTGATCCAAGAAGAAGCAAGAAAGGTGGGTGTTCTTAACCTTAGATCGTGATTTTTGTTGTAGGGCCCACTTATGGTGGGACCCACTTGATGTATGCCTTGTATTAGGTGTAGGGAGGGCCCACAGTGGCGGGGTCCCTCCCCTTTACACATCTTTCTCTCTCCCCATCTCCTCTATTTTGTGGCGATGATGAGGCCTTGTGGCCCACCCAAAGGAACCCCACCATGAAATGTGTATTTTATCCAGGCCATCCACCAAATGGGCCCACACCGGTGGTGGAATCACACTATCGCGTGAGTGTGGTGGTGCGTGTATGGTGGACATTGCTGCCTGCATCTAGAGACTGCTGCAGCAGGCAGCGTCCAGTTCACACTTTAGTAGAGTGGGGCTGTGGTACCATGGTAGACCTTACATTTGATGTATATATTCCATCCACACTGTTCATTCCATTCCACAGTCTATTTTAGGTGTTGAGCCGAGAGATGAAGCTATTTCAAATCCCTAGTGGGCCATATCATAAGAAACAATGTGTAGATTGTTAAAAAAAATCTGATAGGGGCCGCTGTGATGTTTTTGTGCATAGAAGGTATCCAAATTGGACTCATTAGATGCATCCCAGGCCATAGAATCTAGCAGGCGGACCGGATCACCATGATGTGGGGCCCACCTATGATAAAAAAAATGTAAACAGCATTAACGTTGTTGATGTCAGCGCTTTAACGCAAGAAGAACCGGCGTCAGCTTTGACCTTTGGAGGAACAGTGGACCCCACCACATGGTCCCACCTTGATGTATTTCGTACATCTTCACCGTGCATTTGATGGGTCCCTTTTAGAGAATGGGCCACCCCAAAAATCAGCCGTACACAGAACTTAGGTGGTCCACACCACCAAAAATCAGTGGGAAGTTGAACGTTTACCATTGAAACCCTTCTTGGGTCTCGAAAGTTTTGGATGTACATAAAATTTGTTTTTTATTCCTTTGATTCAGGTCTCTGTGACCTTATGAACCGATCGGATGGAGGATAAATGTTATGGTGGGCCCCATGTGGGACCCACCCTTATTGGGAGTGGATCAGCTGATGTACCTTACTACCGCACGTCAGCAGGTCCTGTGGACCCCATTCATGATATATGTGACTCATCCACGCTGTAAAGCAGCTGTGGGACCCACGCTCGTGTGGACTCCACATGCATGTGAATGTGAAGTCGTTCATCTGTCCAGCATCCAGGTCTGGATGTTGGAACCTATTAAAAAAAAACAGAGAAAGAAGAAAGAAAGATAAAGTAATATAATATAATATATATATATATATATATATATATATATATATATATATATATATATATATATATGTCCGGTGGGCCCCATGTGGGACGCACCTTGATGTACGAATTCTATATCCAAGACGTTCGTCCATTTGAGGATGTGGCCCCCACCATTTGACGTATTGTATCCAAGCCATCCTTCTGGAAAGTGCTGACATCAGCTACGATGAGTGTTTTATTCCACACCATCCAGATAGGCTGGACGGTGGAGTGTGCATAATGTATGTGTATCCACATGTGGGACCCACCTTGATTTCATCTAGACCATCCAAACCAGGGACGGTGGGTCCCACACAGCTAGTGCTGCTGTTTGACATCAGCCAGTCATGTGGGTTTGATCAGTGGTATGTGATTTATACCAGCTGTCCATTTGAGGACGTGGACCAACCATGATGTATGTACTATATCTATACCATCCAATTGGATGAGGTACATGCAACATCGTGGGTCTATAGAGTACCGTTTAGTAGTGATGTGGGCCCATGCCCTTTGTGGGTAACAGATTGCATGTATGCATGTCATGTTGAATGACTTGAATGCATGGCATATGTGTATGTACACGTCAGATGCATGACTAGTTAGTACATGTGATAGTTGTATGCATGCATACATGTATGATGAGTGTGTAATAAGGTGCATGACACTACGTTGTTTGTTATACATGCATGGTTGCAAGTAATACATGCATGAGTGATGGGTTGTGTGTTATACGTGCATGGATGCAAGTAATGCATGCATGAGTGATGGGTTACGTTGAATGCATATGTGACGTATATGGGATGGACACCTGATACGTATGACCTAAACTATGGTAGGAAGGCACGTGCGAGGCTTAAGGTCAAGTAAGCCCTCCCTAGTAATATTATTTGAATGCATGCTTGCACAAGAGCTTAGCCGTACATGTGGGTGCATTGCATGCACCTTCACGACACTATCAATGATAAGTATTTGAGGCCCACCTTAATATATTTGTGGCCACCTATGAGGCCCGCCTTGATGTATTTATGGCCCATCCATAAGGCCCATCTTGACATTTATGAGGCCCATTGGTGTGGCCCGTTGATGCGGCCCACTTGACGTTTATGAGGCCCATTGGTGCGGCCCATCGATGCGGCCGACTTGATGTATATGAGGACCATTAGTGCGGCCCATCCATGAGGTTCATCATGATGTATTTTGGCCCATGGGCAGGGCCCACCAGTTTGTATTGTTAGGCCCATGTAATAAGGTCCACTTGATATATGAGGCTGGTATTGAGGCCCATGGGCGAGGCCCATTGCGATGTATATTAGGCCCTTGTGTGAGGTCGTGGGTCCACTATATGTTTGGCTCTATTAGGACCACTTCTTGGGATCAATGTGGTTAAATGTCCACATTTTTAGGTAATGATGGTTTAATGTCCACATTGTGACCTTCCCTTAGGCCGATTGCCGATTCCGATTGACGTGACCAATTTACCGATTCTGATTATCGATCAATTCTGATTGTCATGACCGATTTCTGACTCCGATTGACGTGACCGATTTGCCGACTCTGATTATCAATCGATCTCGATTGACGTGGACGATTGTCGATTCCGATTGACGTGACTAATTTATCGATTATTATTTGTCGTGGCCGATTATCGATTATCGATCGAGGCCGATTACTGATCATGATTTGTCGTGGCCGATTGTCGATTTTCGATCGAGGCCGATTACCGATTCTTATTTGTCGTGGCCGATTGTCGATTATCGATCGAGGTCGATTACCGATTCTAATTTGTCGTGGTCGATTGCCGATTATCGATCGAGTCCGATTACTGATCCTGATTTGTCGTGGCCGATTGCTGGTTTTCGATCGAGGCCGATTACCGATTCTTATTTGTCGTGGCCGATTGTCGATTATCGATCGAGGTCGATTATCGAATCTGATTTATCGTGGTCGATTGCCGATTATCGATCGAGGCCGATTACCAATTCTTATTTGTCGTGGCCGATTGCCGATCGAGGCCAATTACTGATTCTGATTTGTCGTGGCCGATTGCCGATTCTGATTGTTGGGGCCCAATGTGATGTGTATAAGACTCGCATTTGAGGCCCGATGTGATGTGTATTCAGCCCTTGTCTAAGGCTCGATATGATGTATGTTAGGCACATGTGAAAGGCCCATTGTGATGTATTCATGGCCCATGGGCAAGGCTCATTGTGATGTATTCGTGGCCTATGGGTAAGGCCCATTGTGATATGTATTAGGCCCATGATGCATTCCCATTTAATGTATTCGAGACCCATGTGTAGGGCCCACATGTCATGTACTTGAGGCCCATGAGCAGGGCCCACCTGTTGTGTATATGTGGCCCTTGAGTAAGGCCCATTGTGTTGTATATCAGGCCTTTGTGTGAGGCCGTGGGCCCATTATATGTTTGGCTCTATGTGGGTCATTACTTGGGGGACAATGTTGGTTAAATGCCCACATTGTCGAGGTCGATTGTCGATGCCGGACTATTGATATCGACTATGAGTATGTGATTGCATAGCATTATGATACATGCTAATACGCATCATCTGCATGTTGTTATGAGATGTGGTTGACCATTGCATATGTCATTGAGCATATTGATATGAGACTCCCTGATAGGTGGAGGTTATCTCACATGAGCGCATGGCATGCGCAGGATTGATGTATGACTGGATTGTGTGACTCATACATCTTGCATTGTGTGTTATACGCCCTAGCGACATCAGGGTCGTAGCCTCCACAGGCATATCGTGGATGGTCAGACGGGACACTGAAAATGTTTAGTTCTAGCATACGGGCGCCACAGATGTCCCTGGATGAAAATCCCTAAACCTCCGTGGCTAGGAGATGACTCCAACGTCGAGACCGAGTGGATATATGAGCACACGAGAGCCAAATACCAAGAGGTCACGTCTCCTACTGTGTCGTGCTCGGTTGGAAAGGGGTGGGCTGAGTTTGAACAGCTCGTGAATGGGTCCGCTATCGACGTGCCGGATAAGTATTGGCAGACTATTGGCTAGGTAGATAGTGAGGTTTCTTACGCTCACTTGGACTGTGCTGCTGGGAGAGAGACAGTGTCATTTGGAGTGTACTAAACCCCAGTGATGTCCCAGAGATGAACCGTACTGATATGTGGACTTATTGAGCAGGAGTTGCATACTCATTTATTCATTCATTCACTATTCACTCGGGTTGGTGGTGCGTAACTATTTGTTACATGTACCTTCGCATGGCCAGGATTTCGGTTAGGCGCGTGACTAACCTGAGATCAGGAGTTTACCACATCGAGTCTGACTATCCAAATTTAGGTATGGGACTGGTTTGGATAAAAGGCCCTTGTGATGGACCCCATAGCCTGCGATACTACGTACTATCATCCCAACTTCACACTCCAGCATGGTCATTCCATTCACACCACATAGCACTTTACATCTACTACATATGATATTTCGGGTTACTATGTTTATGCGTTTATACGGTCTAGATACAACTGACGGTATTCGTGCACTCATCAGGAATTGCGTACTGCATCGCATCTTGGCATCTGATGTTTGGCTCTTTATGACCCCTCATTTGCATAGAAATTCTATAATGCGTATTCTGATATTGATTGACTCATGTACTTGTCTGTATTTTCGATTACTCTGTTATCGTATGATTTATGACCTTGTCAATAATGTTGTTTACTCGGATAATTTATGTTAATGTCAATATTTCTACTTATTTCTGATATTGTATAATTTATGGGCTTGTTAATATTCCCACTTACTCTGATTACTCTGATATTGCTTACTTGGCACTTACCTTGTGCACATACTTACACCACCCTCTAAGGTTTATATAAGCTTATGCACGATAGATGCGTGCAGGTGATGTTAGGTTGCAGCCTTGTTGAGCTTGGAGTGTACAGCGGTCTTCTGAAGCTTAATTTTTATTTATGTATTTCTTTCCAGCACTATACTCAACTGATTATATTAGTGGATATGTGATGATGATGTTGCCTTTGTGAAATGGGTAATCTTGTGGTTATGCTTATTGCGAGTTAAATGTACAAAAAAATCCTCCTTGTAGGATCCCACGATCGGAATCTGGCATATAGATGCTAGGAGCCGAGAATGGGGTATTGCGGAGGCTATCGGCACCGGATTCGGCAATCTGGATTCCTGTGAATCTGATTTCTGGGTTTAGGGCGTGACAGAAATGGCGGTGAAGACTGCACTAGTTGAAGAAGGCATATTCTAATATATTATAGAGGGGGGTGAATAGGACTTTTTTAAGTTTTTGTGGTTTATTTCAAATCCTAATACACTAATCCTAACAACAGACACACATTAGGATTACTCAAGAATAACTCTACTGACTTCCAAGCCTAGTACAGGATCCAATCACAAACTGTTTTAAAAAGTAGACAATATGCAACCTAGTTTATGATGGATATGACTGTGTAAGTGTATGAGGTGTGAACAGATATTCAGATATGGAAGTATTAAAGTAAATCACACAATCAGAAGAATAACAATCTCAAACACAATCATTTTTATAGTGGTTCGACGATAAGTCTACTCCACTCTCGGTAACCGCACTTAATCCTTGAGTATACTGGATTTCACTAAGGAGGTTTCACAATGGTTCACCTTAAACCTAAGGTTTTAAATCAGGTTCACCTTCAACCTCTACAACCTACACTGAGGCTGACTGTTTATGCTCTCACGAGTAAGGGTTAACACAACGCACCCACTTTTAAGCATACTGGCCAAGGATCTTCCTTAAGACCCTATTGGAGGTTTCTACACGATTCACCTCTAACCCAGGAGTTTTACTGGTTCACTCCTAACCAGATGTTTATGCTCTCCACAGAGCAAGGGTCCACACAACGCACCCACCACATACACTCCCGCCGGAGGCCTCCTTAAGGACTTCAAAAGGTGAGAACTACTTAAGACGCAATCCTGAAAAGGAATGATCACAAGTGTCCTCTTAGACTCTAAATACTTATAAATAAATTGATGAGTCCCGTTTAGTGTAATGTCGAAGATCTCCTTGTCGTTGTTGACGAAGAGTCTTCTGTTCCCTTGATCCGCAACACAAAATGATATACCAGTACTTGGCTTCGGGTTGGGTCAAGGTAAAGATGGAATCTTACTCTTAAAATGTTTTCCTATGAGGAAGATAGAGTGATTCCAATCTTGTGCATTCAAGGCATTCTAGCATAATAATTTTTTATTAAGGAGTAGTTGGAGGATCCTTGAATGCAGAAGTTCATTCCCCAATCCACTCTATTGAATATCAATGATGAGGGTGGATTGGAGGATGAACTCCCTTGAGAGAAAGGGCTTTGGATATAAGATATAAGTTGAAACACACAAAAGCTCTCTCTACTTTCTCTCACAGCAACAAAAGACAAGTCCTCTATATATAGGAAAAATGGTCCAACAGATATAAAACGGTCACATTTACGATAGAGTTCGATATCATCGAGCAGGTTCGATATCATCGAGCATATACTCTCGATAGCATCGATGGTCTGCTCGATGACTCGAACTCAATGTCATACGCTTTTGAAACTTTTGCCAGATGGTCGATGAATCGAAACTATTGTCGATGTCATCGAATTTCGAACTTCGATTCCATCGATGGCAGGTTCGATCCATCGACACTTGAAAAATGAGAGAGACTTGACTTTGAAATATTTCAGGATTTCATGAATGATCGGGGAACCATCGAGATCATCGGAATTTGAATGTCGATGATATCGATATCAGAGTCGAGGCATTGATAAGTCCAACTAATTTTTTATTAAGCTTGCTGGACAATTTATTACCTTGTTCGATGCAATTGACCTGGTACCGATAACATCGATATTTGAATATCGATTCTATCGAAGGGCCCCTGATCATAGTTAAACACATCCTGAAATATCTGCTGTAAGATATGCGCGCCCACGATCGATATCATTGATGGACCTCCGATCTAATCGATATTTGATTTCAGATCATATCGGAAGATCATCGATATATCGAAGGAATTTAAGATTTTCATCAAAAAAACAGGGGCGCCGAAAATCTGCCTGTCGATCTTATCAAGACACTTTCGATGGGCTCGAGATTTGTATATCTATGATATCGATAGGGGAATCGATATATCAATAAATCAGTCCAGATGAGTATTTAGTTGCTGGACACTTTTAGTCCTTATATCAATGATATCGATAGGAGCATTGATAGATCGATAAATCCGTCCAGATGAACATTTAGTTGCTGGATACTTTTGGTCCTCATATCGATAATATTGTTAAGGTATCGAGGACATCGATAGAGCAGGTTGATCATATCGAGGGTGTTTCGATAAAATCGACAATGCAAAAAAAACTTAAAGATTTTCTTGTTTTGAAAAAAGTTTTCTCTCCTAAAAACTCTATGATTTCTAACATATTTTTAAGGGTTTTATTCACCTGGTGCTTTGGGTCATGGGATGTGAGACTTTAGATTTACCTGTGGCGAGCTTGCACACATTCGATTGAGGCAGACGCTTGAATTGAATCTTCCTATCAGGCTCTGTAGTCAATCTGACTCAACACTCACGTAACTTGACAAACCAGGGCACTTTCAATCTCCCCCTTTGTCAATTATGTCATAAAATCCCCTAAACACCCTAGAATACTCTAAACAAGCACACCCTAAATTGTGTGTACATGCTTTTTCACAATTTTACAATTTTCTAACCCATGTACACACCTAATAGCTGCTCCCCCTGACTTGGAGACTCCAACTCGCCCTTGCTTGTTGCGGCTGCTCCCCTAACACCTGCAACAACATCTAAGCAGATATACAATTTCGATTCGGGGTGTTTTGCAGACGTTCTCCCCCTTTTTCTCAGTCATTGACAAAGATATATTGACTGAAGCTTTGAATTACTTGGGAGAACCAACCAGGCAGAAGCATAACAATTGATGTATATTAATTAACTCAGTTTAAGCAGACATCAATTTCAGAATATATGGATGCATAGTAGATCAGATAAGACAGTGATATAACAGATAGATTAATTAGTAAGGAACAGTACATGCATACCATATTAGAAACTTGATAAACCAAAGGAACTGAAGATATAATCATTGCATTAAAGATATGAATTCTAATCAACCATATTCAAAATGAACCAAATTATCTAACTGTCCAAAAAAAACTGCTCAAGATTGGCAGCAAATTAACAGTTATCCCAGCAAAAACACCAGGCCCACACACAGATACCCCCAAAAAAATGATATCCAATTAGCACAATCGGCTTCTACCATCTTCTCGAATCACCACGTGAGAGTAAATCAATTACTTGTTGATTTGTTTGTTGGAGAGAGTCGACTTTTTCTTCAACCACGTTGAGACGTCTCTCACAATTGTGAAGTTGCTCCTCCATGCTTGCCATACCGTTCATTAGGTGACGTTCAAGGTGATGAGTTTGGCGATTTGTGATAGACTTCAGACTTAGCAATGGCGTTCGGTTGGATCCCCATGGATATGATGGATGAGCGTATGGAGCAGACGACTACAGGGGGGCACTGTTCTTGGGAAGGGCTAAAAGAAGACACAACTGTTGTGCCACCTGAGCCGAATCACTATCAAACCACTTCTCTGGATAGACTCTACCAGATGAGACAGGAATACCAACATGATGGGCTAATTTATAGATGAGTACAGGAAAAGCCAGTGTATCCTGATGATAGCCTTGAATGACCCGAGTTAGCTACTTAAGAAGAAGTGTTGGAAGGCACACCTGAACTTCTTGATATACATCATACAACACATTTAACACAAAGGAAGACAGATGATTACCATTCACATCACAAGGATAGACATTGGACCCAAAAATGTCATGAAGGATTTTAAAAGTGGGTCTAAGATGATTAATATGAAGGGAATTATCATCGTTTTGAGAAATAGTAGTTCCCTGACATAGTACACAAGTTATTTCACCCCAAACACCAAGACCATTTAGATTCCGACTGGTAACGGGAATGCGAGTGACTTAGAGATCTAAAAGGTGACTCAAGGTGATGGGAGTGATGTGCTTGGTGTAATGCAATAATTCTACTTGAACACATGGTGGATCATCACAAATAACATGACTTTTACTGGGAAGTCATGGACCACTCCAATTTGATAAGTACCACCAAGATTCAAAATATTTTGCCATCCTATTACTTCTAGAAGGAGGTCTACACCAAAAGACTTGATGGCACTGTTAAGAACTAGACGTTCAACAACGGTGGCTAGATGTCTCACCGATGGAGCGAGTTGATGCAAACTGGGTTGTTTTGCTTTCCCTTTTGAAGACTGAGAAAGAGACTTACCTTTCCCTTTGTTCGTGATCAGGCAAAGGTAAGGAAGGTCAACCAAAAGAACGGAAAATACCCGACCAAAAGTGAGCTTAGACTTTGGAGTGGAAAGAATGGAAGAATAATACCCGTTTCTTTTGAAGCTTCTAGGACTCACCGATAGTCTTCTAGCTGAGGATTCGAGCAGGAAACCAAAAAAAAAATTCAGAGAAGTAAGGTTTCACTGTTCGATCGCCTTTTATCGGGCGTCAGACTTCGATTTGATTGAACTTTCTTTTAATTTCATTGACGATCCTTAGTCAATGTTATCGATAGTATCTATGATGATAGTCTCGATCATGTGACTTTCCACATTCTGAAGAGACATCGATGATATCGACCTTTTATTGATAAATCGAGAATGTTATATCGACAGTCATATCGAAGATGAAGATTTTCAATTTTCAGCATTCAGACGACTCTCCAAGGATACTTTTTGTATTTCTATCCACAGTATGCAAAAAAAAAAAAACTATGTACACACACTGTACACAACAAGATTATAAACATTTGAATGTTTATACAAAAGTTTGAGGCAAGGAACCCCAAATATATCATTTTAAGCTCAGCAAAAAGAATCTTCATTTTAGCACATGTTCAGATATTTGATGCTTAATCTGAACTAATTCTTCCTTATCCATTTCATTTTGTTAACTGATCTGGGTGGTGGTGCAAGGGCATTGCTTCTATCCATATCCTTAAGAGGACTTTTGAAGTTTTGTATTTCTTTGGTTGATAATTCGTTAACATGATTCTGACCAGAGTTAGATTTAGTCCTCCTAGGTGTTAAGCATTCATCCTTATCATGACCTGAATCACCACACAAATGACACACTGGAGTTGTTCTGGTTTTACTCTCAGAAGAAGCAGATTTTTCAGTTATAGGTGCTGCATTTCTAGTCTTTGGCTTAAAATTTTCAAATCCCAGTCCGCTTTTATCCTTTCCAGGTCTTCCCATTCCTAACAGTTTTTTTTTGTAGTTTATCTTGGCCATTTTCTTGGATTCTTCTAGATCAAATAGGAGTGTATGATTTTCATTACAAAGAAGTCTATTAATATTTTCTAGCAGTTCAACCTGTTTGTTCAGTTTATCAGACTCGTTTTCAAGAGAAGTATTAATTCGTTCAAGTCTATCATTATCCATATGGTATTGCTGCAGGTAATTTATTAATTGTGTGTTGATTTCTAATGATCTATCCAAATCTTTTTGCAGTAACTTACTTTTGTTCTCTGCTATTCCGAGTCTCTTAATGATATTGATATTATGAATATAAAGTTGATTATAAGCATCTTGCAGTTTATCCTTTTCGATTTCTTTTTCTTCTCTTCCACTGTCGGATGAGGATGATTCCGTGGCTTGTTGTTCTCTCTCGCTTTCAGATTCAGTTGGAATGATATGAGTAGTGGAGACCATGAGAATTTTTAAAGATTTTTCATCTCCATCACTCTTTAAGTCATTGGATTCTGAATTTGACTCCTAAGTATCATCCCACGTGGCGGCCATTGCCTTGCCCTTAGTTTTTCTGTTTGGGCATTCGTTTGATAGATGTCCATACTTATGACAGGCATAACATTGTGGTTCTTTTGTTCTTTTACCAATTTACCTGCAGAAGGTTTATAGTTCACATTTCTTCCTTTATAAGGCTGACCACGATTCTTTTGAAAGAATCTTCTGAATCTTTGGGCCAGCAAAGCCACTTCATCATCATCATCTTCCTTTTCACTTATACTGTCCTTATGAATTGTTTTCTTTGAGGTTTTTAGGACAATGTTTTTAGATTTTTGGGATTGTGTGAAGTGTAGTTCAAAAGTTTGTAGGGAACCTACCAGTTCTTCTACTTTCATTTCATCTATGTTCCTACACTCCTCAATTGTTGTAACCTTGGGATTAAATCGTTCCGGTAGGGATCTTAGAATTTTCCTACAAATTTTCGGTGTTAGAACTTTTTCTCCCAATCCACCCATGGAGTTGCAGATGATATTCAGCTTTGTGAAAAATTCCATAAATGTCTCATGCTCTTCCATTCCGAGACCATCAAACTGTGAAGTCAGAAGCTGTAGTTTGGATCTCTTTACAGTGCTTGTGCCTTCATGGGTTATTTCCAGTAGATCCCATGCTTCCTTAGATGTCCCACACATACTTATTTGATTGAATATATCCTGGGACACGGCACAGTAGATGGCATTAATAGCTTTTGCTTCAGCAGTCTGTTTTTCTTTGTCGAACACCATCCACTTTTCTTTGGGTTTGGGCTTTGTAATGGTTGTGCCACTATCTAGTACAATTTGTTCAATCAGTGGCACGTATCCACTTTCAACTATATCCCAAACATCATGATCAAAAGATCTTAGCAAGTAGTGCATCATAGCCTTCCAGTTGCATAATTTGAGCCATCAAATACTGGAGGTCTAGTGACTGATGAGCCCTCTCCTTTGGCCATATTCCAACTTCAGTCAAGATCACTCTCTAGACGGTGAAGCCCTTAAAGAGAGACTCACTTTGATACCAATTGAAATGGAGGTGAAGACCGCATTAGTTGAAGAAGGAATATGCCAATATATCCTAGATGGGGGTGAATAGGACTTTTTTAAAGTTTTTATGGTTTATTTCAAATCCTAATACACTAATCCTAACAATAGACACACATTAGGATTACTCAAGAATAACTTTACTGACTTCTAAGCCTAGTAGAGGATCTAATCACAAACTGTTTTAAAAAGTAGACAATATGCAACCTAGTTTATGATGGATATGACTGTGTACTGTGTGAGGTGTGATCAGATATTCAGATATGGAAGTATTAAAGTAAATCACACAATCAGAAGAATAACAATCTCAAACACAGTCATATTTATAGTGGTTCGATGATAAGTCTACTCCACTCCCGGTAACCGCACTCAACCCTTGAGTGTACCAGATTTCACTAAGGAGGTTTCACAATGGTTCACCTCAAACTTAAGGTTTTAAATCAGATTCACCTTCAACCTTTACAACCTATACTGAGGCTAACTGTTTAAGCTCTCATGAGCAAGGGTCAACACAATGCACCCACTTTCAGGCACACTGGCTAATGATCTTCCATAAGACCCTATTGGAGGTTTTTACACGGTTCACCTCTAACCCAGGAGTTTTACTGGTTCACTCATAACCAGATGTTTATGCTCTCCACAGAGCAAGGGTCCACACTACGCACCCACTACGTACACTCCCACCGGAGGCCTCCTTGAGGACTTCAAAGGGTGAGAACCACTTAAGACCCAATCCTAAAAAGGAATGATCACAAGTGTCCTCTTGGACTCTAGATACTTACAAATAAGTTGATGAGTCCCGTTTAGCGTAATGTCGAAGATCATCTCCTCCTTGTTGACGAAGAGTCTTTTGTTCCCTTGATCCACAACACAAAATGATATACCGATACTTGACTTCGGGTTGGGTCAAGGTAAAGATGGAATCCTACTCTCAAAAATGTTTTCCCACGAGGAAGATAGAGCGATTCCAATCTTGTGCATTCAAGGCATCCCAGCATAATAATTTTCCATTATTGAGTAGTTGGAGGATCCTTGACTGCGAAAGTTCATTCCCCAATCCACTCTATTGAATATCAATGATGAGGGTGGATTGGAGGATGAACTCTCTTAAGAGAAAGGGCTTGGGATATAAGATATAAGTTGAAACACACAAAAGCTCTCTCTACTTTCTCTCACAGCAACAAAAGACAAGTCCTCTATATATAGGCAAAAAGTTCCAATGGATATTAAACGGTCATATTTATGACAGAGTTTGATATCATCGAGCAGGTTCGATATCATCGAGCATATACTCTCGATAGCATCGATGGTCTGCTCGATGACTTGAACTCAATGTCATACACTTTTAAAACTTTTGCCAGATGGTCGATGAATTGAAACTATCATCGATGTCATCGGATTTCAAACTCCGATTCCATCGATGACAGGTTCGATCCATCAACACTTGAAAAATGAGAGAGACTTGACTTTGAAATATTTCAAGATTTCATGAATGATCGGGGAACCATCGAGATCATCGGAATTTGAATGTCGATGATATCAATATCAGAGTCGAGGCATCGATAAGTCCAGCGGAATTTTCATTAAGCTTGCTGGACAATTTATGACCTTGTTCGATGCAATCGACCTGGTACAGATAACAACGATATTTGAATATCGATTCTATCGAAGGGCCCCCGATCATAGTTAAACACATCCTAAAATATTTGTTGTAAGAGATACGCGCCCACGATCGATATCATCGATGGACCACCTATCTAATCAATATTTGATTTCAGATCATATCGGAAGATCATCGATATATCGAAGGAATTTGAGATTTTCATTAAAAAACAGGGGCACCGGAGATCTACCTGTCGATCTTATCGAGCCACTTTCGATGGGCTCGAGATTTGTATATCGATGATATCGATAGGGGAATCGATATATCGATAAATCAGTCCAGATGAGTATTTAGTTACTGGACACTTTTAGTCCTTATATCGATGATATCGATAGGTACATCGATATATCGATAAATCCGTCTAAATGAACATTTAGTTGCTAGATACTTTTGCTCCTCATATCGATAATATCGTTAAGGTATCGAGGACATCGACAGAGTATGTCGATCATATCGAGGGTGTTTCGATAAAATTGACAAGGCGAGAAAAACTTAGAGATTTTCCTGTTTTGAAAAAAGTTTTCTCACCTAAAAACCCTATGATTTCTAACATGTTTTTAAGGGTTTTATTCACCTGGTGTTTTGGGTCATGGGATGTGAGGCTTTAGATTTACACGTGGTGAGCTTGCACACATCTGTTTGAGGCAGACGCTTGAATTGATCTTCCTATCAAGCTCTGTAACCAATCTGACTCAAAACTCACGTAACTTGACAAACTAGGGCACTTTCAGCATACACCATTCTTCTCATCATTAAAACAATTAATCATCATAAATATGAAAATATTAAACCAATGTGCTTTCCTTCTAGATTGGGCTAGAGGGAACTTAGAAAAACATAATTAATTGCAGAAATAAAAAGTAACAAGAAAAGAAAGAAATGCAAACAGAAAAGAAACAAAAAAAAAGATAAAAACTTGTAAAGAAAAAAAAAAGAACTATGAAACTTGAAAGCTCTAAAAAATAAACTAAAAAAACTTAGAAAAACCCTAAAATGCTCTTCAATGCTTTGGATAATTTTCTTAGGAATGCCCTTGAATGCCCTATTTATAGGTGGGCAACTCCCTCCTTCAAACAGATTTGAAAAAAATCGGAAACAGCTTCAAAACTGCTCACTTCGCGTAGATTTCGTGTAAACCCTTCGATTGCATCGAACAACATTCGATGTCATCTAAGACTGGGTTCGATGTCATCGAAGACTGGCTCCAATTTGTCCAGTAACCAAACTTGATTTTCCTGTAATTCTTCGATGTCATTTAAGGGCTTCGATGTCATCGAAAATTGGTTTCGATGTCATCTAAGGGCTTCGAAGTCATTTAAGCTCAGATCCTGCGAATTTTTGCACTAATTTTTGCACTTCATTCCCTTTTCACTTGGTTTTCTTAACTCTTGACGTCTTGAAATTTTCAATCTTGGGATTCTAAAAGTCTATTCTTTTACTTGGTGATTCCTGAGCATCAAATCCATGCTTTTAACATTATTTTCATTCTAAGCCCTTGTAAGTGTTATAGTTTATATCCCTGTCTGTTGTCAAATTTGTGGTGCCAAAATCACTGTTATATAACTTGTATAAGTGAAGCTCTCTCAAAGATAAACATTTATGAACAAGCAAAGCTCACAAGTATAAAGATTCACTCAAAGATCAACCTTGGCTGCAAGTATTGCTCACAAGACAAGTCTCAAGAATGCAAGACTTCAAGAAGCGTACAAGGTCGTTCGTAAAGAACTCAAGACACTTTCGAGGTTGAGCTACATCAAGATTTCAAGATTGAACTACATTAAGACTTCAAGACTTAAACTTCAAGGTCACTTGTTCCTAATGTTTCAATGTTCTTACTTCACGATTGGGGTTTGATTGACCTTAGGTTGACCTTAGGAGTAGGCAATTTTGGATATATAAATCATATGTTGAAGTTACATGAGTTTGGGCAGTTCTAAGACTTGTCCTAGGCTTTTTTCGACTAGTCTTAGCTTTACTTCGACCAGTCTAAGAAATTTCTCGATCAGTCGTGAGTTTGTAACTGTCACGCCCCGAACTCGGAGACCGGGCTCACAAAATTCCTGATCACCGAATCCGGCGCCGACAGCCTCCATAGTACCCCATTCTCGGCTCCCGGCACCCATATACCAGGTTTCGATCCTGGGATGCTACAAGGAGGGTTTCTAATAATCCATTTGATTCGTAATGAGCATAACCAAGCATAACCCACGAACAATAACTACAAGAACACCATCACAAAATCCACTATGAACAAAAACTTTGAGTACAGTGCGTATAAAGGGAAATACAAGATAGTGGTAATATCAAAATTCCAAAAGCTCGGCGGCACGTTCCAACTGCGGCGAGACTACAGCTGCGTCCTGGCGTCACCTGCATGCATCAATCGTGCATAAGCTTATAGAAAGCTTAGAGGGTGGTGTAAGTGTGTGCGAACGTGCTCAGAATGCAATGCCGGAGTAATGCGAAATCAAGCTGATGAGTACGTAAATGCAACCAGCCGTACCAAGGCTATGCAGTACAAGATGTGAATGCTATCGGCCATACCAAGGCCATGCGATGCAATATGTAAGTCAAGCATGTCAATCCTCATACCAATGCAACTCCTCACTAGAGCATCAAATCAGTACGATTCTCAGTCTGGATAATCACCGGGGTTCAATACACTCCAAATGGCACTGTATCTCTCCAAGCAGCATAGTCCAAGTGAGCGTAAGAAACCTCACTATCCGCCTGGCCAATAGTCAGTCAATACCTATCTGGCATGTCGATAGCGAACCCATTTCTGAGTTGGTCAAACTCAGCCTAGTAATGCCCTCTGCTCTCGGGCGAGTAAGGCCACCACTCCTTTCCAACCAACCACGACACAGTGGGAGACGCGGCCTCATGGTATTCGACCCTCGTGCGTTCATATATCCACTCGGTCTCGACGTTGGAGTCATCCTCTGGTACCATCGGGTTCAGGGACTCTCACCCAGGGACATTTATGGCACCCCAATTGCTTAGAACAAGATTTTTTCTGGTATCCAACCAGCCACCCACGATATATCTGTGGAGGCTATGGCCCTGATGTCGCTAGGGCATATCACAATCACACAGATGCAAATGCATGAACCACACCACCAATCGTGCAACCATCCTGCGTGAAGCACGCGCTCATGTAGGGCAACTCCGCCTATCAGGGAGCCCGTAAACAGTCTGCCCAAAGGCATATGCTATGATCGGACACTTCTCATCTCAAGCATACATATGATGCGTATGATCATGAATCTGAAATTTGTCTAAACATGTTATAAAGCAATAAACTATCCTCTCAATGAAGATGGGCTTAGATGGCCTACATGAAACAGATACAGGCCTATCAGTGGCCTTAGGGAGAGTTATAATGTGGACATCGAACCAACATTCCTGGTACAATCTGGACGTCAAACCAACATTGTCCCCAAGGCTCGACTCCCCTCAAATACCATTAAATAAATCTTGGTGGAATTACACATTGCAATGTGCCTTAGGTACATCCCACTGGGCCCTAAATACATCAAATGGGCCGTATCTCATAGGCCTTATATTCATCAAGTGGGCCACCTCAATGAACCTCACAAATGGGCCTTATGTACATTGCAATGGGCCATCATCCATGGGCCTAAGAATGTATTAAAATGAGCCCGATCGCATAAGCTTTATGTGGATCAAATGGGCTTAATCACATAGGCCATATACATAACAAAGTGGGCCTCAACAATGGGCCTATATACATGCGAAGATGGGCCTAAATACATGAGCCCATATATATCCAAGTGGGCCTTAATAACGGGCCTAAAAATATACATCAAGATGGGCCAAAGTACATGAGCCCATATGCATCTAAGTGGGCCACATGTGAAGCCCACCATAATGTTTATTTTACTATCCAATCTATTGATAAGGCCATGTGGCAAGGGGCCCACCAAAATATTTATTTTCATCCACCTGTTGATAAGGCCATGTGGCAAGGGGCCCACCAAAATATTTATTTGAAATTCAACCTGTTCATACTGTCACAGGACCGGGGCCCACCGTGATATTTACTTGCCATCAAACCTTTTCATATGGTCACGCCAACCAGGGACCCACGGTGATGTTTATTTCCATCCAACCCATTCAAAGGGCCACGTGGGCCCTGGGCCCACTAGAATATTTATTTGAAATCCAACCTACTCACGAGGTCATGTGGGCAGGGCCCACTGTAATGTTTATTTATCGTCTAACCCATTTAAGTGGTCACGTGGACCTGGGTGGGTGGGGCCCACTGAAATGTGGTTCACAAATCCAGTCCACCCAATGTGTGTGTCCCACCTGGCTGAGGGTTCAGACCAAGTTTCAGCAGTGTCCAAATCTCAGGTAGGCCCCACCAAGTGGTTTTATATGTTTAAGCATGTCTTCACATGACTTTAGATGGTATGGCCCACTTGAGTTCCGTATACGGCTGATTTTTGGGGACAACCCATAATCAAAGGGGACCCATCAAATGCCCGGTGTTGATGATCGAAACACATCATAGTGGGGGCCCACAGCTGGAGCCGTGAGGCCCAGCCACCGTCCGCCAGCAGCCACCGCAGCGCCGTGGCGGCACTGTCATCTGTCACAGCTTCTTTTTTTTTTTTTTTAAATTTTAAAATGGGGCCCACCGAGATGTGATTCACAATCCAGACCACCCATTATGTGTGTCCCACCTGTCTGGCCGTCCAGACCGAATTTCAGCTACATATAAACTCTAGGTGGGTCCCACCAAGCACTTTTATATGTTTTGGCATGTTTTCATATGGTTTTAGATGGTATGGCCCACCTGGTGATCGGATCATCTTGAAACTTCGGCTCAACGCCTAAAATGATCTGAAGATCAGAATGGACGGTGTGGATCAGTCTCATACATCAAGGTGGGGCCTGCATGAGCAGCCCACTCCAAAAAGTAACTTTTTTTTGTTGCATGTACACGTCCTTCACGTCCAGCGTCTCTGGACGCTGGACGGTATACACAGAACTCACGGTGGGTCCCACATACACAGACCTCATGGTGGGTCCCACATGCACGTGGCCCACCATGCATATTTATATACTATAATAATATAATATATTACACCACTATATACATATATATGTATACATATGAAGGGTGGGTTTCACCTGAAATGCGGTGGACTGCACCGTCTGATGGATGGAGTGGATTTAACATAATTTGGTGGGGCCCACAACATTCAAGGGGAAAAGAAGGAAAGAAAGGGATAGAGAAAGAGTTAAGAGACAAAAGACGGTGATGGTGGGGCCCCGCCACTATGGGCCCCACATGATGCAATTCATACATAAAAAAACGGGTCCCACCAACAGGTGGCCCTAAGAAAAGAAATTTAACGATAGATCACCCACCTTGTTGTGATCCTCTTTGCTCCCTTGGCTTGAAAACTCCTCACCTACGGTTCTTATGGACGTCGATCGGGTTTTAACGGTGCGGATGATGATCGGACGGTTGAGATGGAAGTTGAAGAGGTGGGCCGCACTTAGAAATGTTTTGGGAAATTGGGTTGCTTAAAAGAGGCTTGGACGTGTGAGAGAGAGGGAATGAGAGAATGAAAGAGAGAAAAAAATAAATTAAAGGAAGAAGGGATGGAGGGAGTGGTGTGATGATGTCATGGGTAAGGGTGGCTTTGAAAAATGGGAGAGAGAATTGACTTTGAGTAAAGGAGGCATGGGTTGCTTGTACTTAGGTATGGAAGTACATTTATGGTTGATTGATGGGACATCCCGTAGAGATTCCCTTGAAATTCGCAACATGTGGCGTTTCTTCGAA
This sequence comes from Magnolia changhungtana, assembly GCA_030180095.1. NCBI lineage: Eukaryota > Viridiplantae > Streptophyta > Magnoliopsida > Magnoliales > Magnoliaceae > Magnolia > Magnolia changhungtana. Next base: position 595,523 of record JASAUF010000660.1, read on the forward strand.
CCGAACGCTGACTGACATCTTCCCACCTAGGTATCGGTTCGCTGTGCGAGTTGCGGCGTTGGAACCGCGGCGACGGCGCGATCGCTACGATACAAGTTTCTGTTCGAGCCGACTTTGGCATGCAGGACTCGGCTTAGGATCTCCCGCAAAGGATTGCCGGAATTCGACCGGTAGGATCGCGAAAGCCTACGAAACGGTACGGACTAGGATACGGGTCTTACAACTCTCCCCTCCAAATAAAAATTTCGTCCTCGAAATTTAATCTATCATCGCAAGTGAACATAACTCATAATAAAAGAGGAAATAAGGCATCGTCATATAAAATCGAAGGCAGCATACAAGATACAACATATAATCAATCATCAAAGAGATGGGGATAACGCTCTCGAATCTTAGTCTCGCACTCCCAAGATGCCTCATCAGCAGAATGGTGACCCCACTGAACCTTCACTAGGGGTATGACCTTAGTCCGGAGGACCTGCTCCTTTCGATCATGGATACGAACTGGCTACTCAATGTTAGAAGCGTCCTCACAAACCTCCAACGGCTGCCAATCGATAATAGGGACTATGTCTGTCCCACACTTCCGCAACATAGAGACGTGGAAAACGTTGTGGACGTCAGACAACTGAGGTGGCAAGGCAAGCCGATAGGCCACAGCCCCAATGCACTTAGTGATCTCGAAAGGTCCTATGAATCTCAGGGCAAGCTTGCCCTTCGCTCCAAATCGAACTACGCCCTTCATGGGCGAGACCTTGAGATACACGTGGTCCCCTACATCAAACTCCAAGGGACGACGCCGGTGATCAGCAAAACTCTTCTGTCGGCTCTGAGCTGTGCGCATCCTCTGCCCGATGATATCAATAGCCTCAGAAGTCTCCTGCACAAGCTCGGGACCTAGGAGATGCCGCTCTCCAACCTCGATCCAACAACTCGGAGATTTGCATGGTCTGCCATATAGTGCCTCAAAAGGAGCCATGCCAATGGTCGCCTGATAGCTGTTGTTATACGCGAACTCAGCCAATCGCAGATGCTCATCCCAGCTACCACCGAAGTCAATCGCGCAGGCCCGAAGCATATCCTCAAGGATTTGGTTGACCCTCTCGGTCTGGCCATCGGTCTGCGGATGATACGCTGTGATCGAGCGCAAATCAGTCCCCATCGCTCTCTAGAAGATCCCCCAAAACTGAGACGTAAACCTCGAATCTCGGTCAGAAACGATCGAGACTGGAACGCCATGCAGTCTCACAACCTCCTCGATAAATAACCTCGCAAGCCGATCTATAGACCAAGTCGCACGCATCACAAGAAAATGTACCGACTTCGTCAGACGATCCACAACAACCCAAATGGCGTCATGACTACGCTGAGTCCTCGGCAAGCCCATAATGAAATCTGTCGACACATGCTCCCACTTCCACATCAGGACGCTCAACGGCTGCAATAGACCAGGAGGTCTCTGATGATCGGCCTTGACACGCTGGCATGTGTCACACTCGGCCACAAAAATACTGTGGCATGTGCAATCTGGCGCTTCATCCCTGTCCAGAAATACTGTCTCCTCATATCACGATACATCTTCGTCGAGCCAGGGTGGATAGAAAACCGCGATCGATGTGCCTCGGTCATAAAATCTCTACGCAACTCTGAAATATCCGGGACACATAACCGGCCTCTGAAGTGAAGTCTACCATCAGCACCCATCTGCCAATCTGTCTGACTCTCAGATGCTGCCTCTGCTCGGTAGTCCTGTAACGACTCATCTGTCTGCTGAGCCTCGATCACCCTTGCGACAAGAGAGGGTTGAATCGACAGTCTCGATAGCTGAACGATAAAAGACTGCAGACCAAAATCAAAGTCGTACTCTTCTATATCCTCGAGCATCCTCCACTCCTGAATCATCATGTGTGCCACCAGGCCTCGCGGCTGACGGCTGAGGGCATCCGCCACCACGTTTGCCTTGCTTGGGTGGTATTGGAGGTCAAAATCATAGTCTTTCAGAAGCTCCATCCAGCGCCTCTGCCTCATGTTCAGCTCGGACTAAGAGAATAGATACTTCAAGCTCTTGTGGTCGGAGAAGAGCTCGAACCTGACCCCATAGAGATAGTGTCTCCACACCTTCAGTGCGAAGATGACTGCTGCTAGCTCCAGATCATGCGTAGGGTAGTTCAGCTCATGGACCTTGAGCTAACGAGACGCGAAGGCTACAGGCCTGCCGTGCTGCATCAAGATAACATCTAAACCAATACGTGAGGCATCGGTAAATACAACAAATCCATCACTCCCATAAGGAAAAGTGAGGACAGGAGCTGACGTCAGACGGTCCTTCAGCTCCACGAATGCCCGCTCACATGCGTCAGTCCAAACAAAATCTGCACCCTTCCGAGTCAACCTGGTCATCGGGGCCACGATACGGGAGAAGCCCTCTATGAAACGTAGATAGTATCCTACAAAACCAAGGAAACTACGGATCTCGGACGCAGTCGTGGGCTAGTTCCACTAACGCACTGCCTCAACCTTCGAGGGGTCCACTTCGACACCCTCCCTCGTCACTATGTGACCGAGGAACTTCACCTCCTCCTGCCAGAACTCACACTTCTCCAGCTTCGCATACAGCGGGTGGGCATTGAGGGTCTGCAATGCGATCTCCAGATGCTGCAAATGATCCTCACGAGTCTTCGAATATATCAGAATGTCGTCGATGAAGACCACAACAAACTGATCGAGATATGGACGGAAGACCTCATTCATCAACTGTATGAAGATCGCGGGTGCATTGGTTAGTCCAAAGGACATGACTTGAAACTCAAAATGACCGTAACGCGTCCTGAAAGTTGTCTTTGGTATGTCCTCCTCTCGGACATGAATCTGATGATAACCGGAACGCAGGTCAATCTTCAAAAAGAACTGTGCACCCTGCAACTGATCAAATAAATCGTCTATCCTCGGGAGTGGGTACTTGTTCTTAATAGTGACCCGGTTGAGCTCGCGGTAGTCGACACAGAGCCTCAACGAGCCATCCTTCTTCCGGACGAATAGTACCGGAACTCCCCAAGGCGAACTGCTCGGACGTATAAATCCCAACTCACGCAGCTCGTCCAATTGTCGTTGCAACTCATGCAACTCCATCGGTGCCATACGGTACGGGGCCTTTAAGATAAGCACGGTACCGGGCACAAGGTCAATCTGGAACTCAATATGGTGACGAGGCGGCAGTCCCAGAATCTCCTGGAACACGTCAGGGAAGTCGCAGACAATCGGAATATGATCGATACAATCGACAACGGGCTCCACAACGGCGAAGGACATCAAGCAAGACAATGACTCTCCTCGGGGCTTGGCAACAAACTGAAACTGCGGCAAGCCAGGTATGTAGAACGTAACTATCCTCGCGGAACAGTCCATGATGGTGTGGTACTTGGCAAGCCAATCCATGCCCAAGATAACGTCAAAATTTGTCATCGGCAGCACAAATAAGTCAGCAGGTAAGAATATATCACCGACCAGAACAGGGCAAGACGGACAGAAACGGGCCAATACTGTAGTCTTCCCTAAAGGCGTCGATACGGTCAATCCCTCGCTAGAAGACTCGGTCGGCAATCCAGTCAATCGACGAAAACCCTCAGACATGAATGAGTGCGATGCGCCAGAATCAAATAGTACTAGTGCGATGCATGAAGAGACAGGAAGTATACCCTCAACAACTCCTCCAGAAGTCTGCGGGTCCTGCTGAGCCGCATAGAACCTGGCCTGAGGTGGCTGGGGAGGTGCCTGTCCCCTCTGAGGTCCCTGGTACTGCTGCTGCCTCTACGACGGCCTATGCTCGCCTTGTCTCTGCACCGGGGCCTCGGTGGCCGAGGTGGCCGCCGATGGGGCCGCCGCTTCGTCTTGTCCGAAGAAATTTCTTTGTTGTGGTCGTGGCTGTCCTGGAGACTGTTGTGGCCCTCTAGACTGCTGCAGATGAGGACGAAGGCACTCAGATATGCGGTGTCCAGAACCGCCACATCCAAAGCACGTCCCTGGAAACAGCTGCTGGGGTGGCGCAGAAGGTGCAGCTGCCGACGCCGTCTTCTTGGTGTCGGTGTCAGTCTTCTTGGTACTCTAGCAGGTAGATGACCCCTATACCTCTATGGTCGTCGATGCTGCTGAGAGCTACTGGACTGGGCTGGCCTCTTCCGGCCTCTCTTCTGATCTTGATCGCTATGAGAGTAAGCCCACTCAGTCTCGTAGATCTGGGCCCTTCGTACTACCGCCTGAAAGGTCGGGAGATCGTGCCCAATAACACGGCCTCGAAGACCGAAACGTAAGCCGCTCTCGAAACGGCGGGCCTTCCGCCCCTCATCATCAACCATATATGGCGCAAACTGTGACAGTGCTACGAAGTGAGCTGCGTACTGCGCCACGGACATCTCCCTGTACTAGAGTCTCGAACTCTCGTGCCCTCTAACGACGAATGTGGTCAGGGAAGTACTACTCCTCGAATCGGCTGAAGAAATCCTCCCATGTCCAGACATGATCAGGTCCTACGACACGGGTAACAGAGGTCCACCAGTGCTCTGCCTCGCCTTGGAAAAGGAATGTGGCCAATCGGACTCGCTGCTCGGTCGTACATGACATAATATCAAAACTCTTCTCCACATCGGAGCGCCATCTCTCAGCTGCTGACGGATCTGGCTCGCCCTGAAATTATGGAGGATCCATCCGTCTGAACTCTCGAAGAAGGGCACTCGCGCGCTCCTGCTATGCCTGAGCTGCAGAAACAACTGGGCGTCTGCCCTGCCCCTGAAGTGCAGCTGTCACAGCCTGTAACATCTGCTATAAATGTGAGGCACTCACAGGCACAGTTGGATCCACACCGGCATCAGGCGAAGGAACGTCATCCTCAGGCAGAGGAGCAGGGATCTCTGGGGGTGGAACGGGAGGCGCGGGTGGTAAAGGTGGAGCCTTAGATGGTGGATCGGGGTGCACTCGGGTCGCTCTCCTGGGTGGTATGTCCTATGGAAAAGATAAGGTGTCAATCAATTTCGAGAATCGCGTGTTAGGGAAGTCAATCGTGCGTTAGGGAAGACAAAAGACGGTGATGGTGGGGCCCCGCCACTATGGGCCCCACATGATACAATTCATACATAAAAAAATAGGTCCCACCAACAAGTGGCCCTAAGAAAAGAAATTTAATGGTGGATCACCCACCTTGTTGTGATCCTCATTGCTCCCTTGGCTTGAAAACTCCTCACCTATGGTTCTTATGGACGTCGATCGGGTTTTAACGGTGCGGATGATGATCGGATGGTTGAGATGGAAGTTGAGGAGGTGGGCCACACTTAGAAATGTTTTGGGAAATTGGGTTGCTTAGAAGAGGCTTGGACGTGTGAGAGAGAGGGAATGAGAGAATGAAAGAGAGAAAGAAATAAATTAAAGGAAGAAGGGATGGAGGGAGTGGTGTGATGATGTCATGGGTAAGGGTGGCTTTGAAAAATGGGAGAGAGAGTTGACTTTGAGTAAAGGAGGCATGGGTTGCTTGTACTTAGGTATGGAAGTACATTTATGGTTGATTGATGGGACATCTCGTAGAGATTCCCTCGAGATTCGCAACGTGCGGCGTTTCTTCGAACCGAACGCTGACTGACATCTTCAAACCTAGGTATCGGTTCGGTGCGCGAGTCGCGGCATTGGAACCGCGACGACGGCGCGATCGCTAGGATACAAGTTTCGGTTTGAGCTGACTTTGGCATGCAGGACTCGGCTTAGGATCGCGCGCAACGATGGAAATGAGTCGAGGATTGCAGGAATTCGATCGGTAGGATCGTGGAAGCCTACGAAACGGTACGGACTAGGATACGGGTCTTACAGTAACAAACTTCAGATATTTTCTGTTCGGCTTCGACTAGTCCAGGAATCTATTTGACCAGTCAAAGGAACAGTGTCAACTATATCTTCGACCAATCGAAAGTCTTTGACTTAAAGTCCAGCGATGAAATTTAGGTTCTTCGACCAGTCAAAGGAGACCTTTGACCAGTCGAAGGTGACCTATGACCAGTCGAAGGAGACCTTCGACCGGTCGTAGAACGGTCAAAGCTTATCGCACGATTTTTTCAAATATTTGTTAATTCTTCGACTAGTCGAAGAGCTCCCTAGACCAGTCGAAGACGCGATCCGCTCACCTATAAATAGAGCACGAATCTCATAAGAATCAACGAAATTAATTAATCCATTCAAGCTAATCTTCGTCAAATTTTTGAGAGATAATTCTGTACTCCATCCAAGCTAAGTGTGCTTATTTAATATTCTCTTTCTTTAGCTTTATTTAATTGATTTTATTTTTGCTATTCCAATCTAATTTGATAAGAGGAATTGTTATTCCCTTTCTTTGGAATCAAAATCAATGAAGGCAAGCCCTATTTGGTTTAATTTAAAATCTATTAAAATTAGAACCATTGTAATTGAGTACTGGACATTGAACTTGGACATTCAATCATCTACTCTGACTTGGTTCTACCGGGCTGCTACAACGAAGGAGATAATCAGGTATTTTACATTTAATTGTAAATTCCTTTTTGTTTTGGTTTCTTTCAAGATTTGCCAGAAAAATCTTGTTGTATTGGTTATCTGAGGAGAGCCAGGAAAACTCAGAAGTGGGGTTTTTTTTTTAATTGTGTAAGCCCACAGACAAAGACACAATTGTAAAGGTTTTGGGTGAACCTGTGAAAACCTATTTTGTTAGTGAACGCTAATATCCCCTGTGTGAGGATATTAGGAGTGGAGTAGCATTCTGTGTGGCTGTTGTTTAATAGTTGGTGAACACACAGGCGAACCACTATAATCCCTTGTATTGTGATTGAATGATTTATACTTCTAATCTTTAATTATTTATTTGTGGGATGTATGTATGGTGGTGAATGTTGTAATCATTTAATTCAAGCATTGTGGGAATTTTGTAATAGTTTAGAATTTGTTTTCTGTTATTCCTTTATCAGCTTGATATTTAATTTCCTTTAAAGTTGTTCCATCAAGGTTGCCCTGCCATTTTTATGGTGTATGGCTGTCCCTAGAACAATACATTTATGATTACAATTTATTTCAGTTCAGTTTGTGTTTATTTCTGTATGCCGCTTTGGTTTGAGATTTGATACAAAGATCTTTATAGAAATAAGGTTGTCCTACCATAAACTATGGTTTTTGGTGTAAGGTTGTCCCTAGAATAACATTTGTATCAACCTCTCAAGATCTGAATTTTGAGGTTGTTTTACTTTCCTGCATTGTGATTTATTTTGGCTATCATATTCTTTTTAATTCCGTTGTTATAAGTTTTATTTGGCATAATCCTATTCACCCCCCTCTAAGACATATAGCTAGGCCTTTTCAAGTGGTATCAAAGTCAGATAGCTCTTTTTTTAATTCTTGGATTTAATTCCTGAGCTAACAATTTAAGCTATTTTAGATGTCAAATTTTGATAGCCTTTCAGTCACTAGGCCTCCACCCTTTGATGGCTCCAACTATGCCTATTGGAACGCAAGAATGAGGATCTTCCTCAAATCAATGGATGAGAGTGTGTGGCAAGCCACAGTGACTGAATGGAATCCTCCTATCATGGAAGTTACTGGGGTTGACGGTTCAAAATCTATGAAAGTCACACCATATTACCAATGGACCATACTTCAGAAAAGTGAGAGTAGTGCAAATGCTAAAGCACTAAATGCAATCACTTGCGCACTATCACCAGATGAGTTCAAAAGAATCATTTCCTGTGATACTGCAAAGCAAGCTTGGGATATATTAGAAATGACACAGGAGGGTACTACAATTGTCAAAAAATCTAAAGTCCAACTTCTCACAACCAGATTTGAAGAAATTCATATGAAGGAAAATGAAATGTTTATGGACTTTTACACTAGATTGAATGACATTGTAAACTCAATGTGGGGTCTTGGCGATAAAATCCCAGAAAGTAAAGTGTGTGCAAAGATATTACGCTCACTTCCTGAACGGTTCAATTCTAAAGTAACCGCGATCCAGGAACTTCATGATACGGATAATATGAGGGTAGAAGAACTAGTTGGTTCTCTACAAACCTACGAGTTAAACTTTAAAGCTCCTAAAGGTAAATCTATCGCACTAAAATCTTCTAAATGTAATTTAGAAGAAAATTCTGATTCAGAAGATGATATGGCTCTTTTAGCTAAGAAAATTTACAAGATTTTTAAAAGCAAGAAAAGGGTTGATTTCCAAAAATTAAATGATAAAAAGAAGTTTAGACCCAAATCTCAAAAATCTTTGAAAGATAGTCAATGTTACAACTGTCAAGAATATGGGCACTTAGCCAATAGATGTCCTAAAAAGGACAAAGCCAAGAAGAAGGGTATGTTGGCTACATGGGATGAATCATCTGATTCTAAAGCTTCTTCTGAATCAGAAGATTCTGAAACTGAGTCGGGCAATGAAGTTAAAGCTCTCATGACTCTAGCCAAATTCACATTTTCAGATAATGACTCAATAAGTGAAGAAAATCTGAGTAGTGAATGTGAAAATGAAGATGATCTTCAAGACGCTTACAATGCCCTATATAAGGAAAGTTGTAAAATTGCTGTCAAACTTAAACTTCAAAAAGAAAAGTTTTCTAAACTCAAAGAATGTTTTGAATCACTTGTCTTAGAAAAATCATAAACTTCAGATTGTTTTGGAAAATCAAAATGTGATTTGGAATTCAAAAACTCCCTAATTGTTGATTTGAAATATGAAATTAAGAAACTCAAAAATGAAGTATCTTTTCTTTTGAGTCTAAAGGAAACATGGAAATATACCCAAGGTGATCCAAAGTTAGAAAAACTTTTATCCGGATCAAGAAAATGTGGCGATCTAAAACTTTTATCCGGATCAAGAAAATGTGGCGATCTATCCGGGCTGGGCTATGATAAAAATTTATCTCCTAAACAAAAGTATACTCCTATGTTTGTGAAAGGAGAGTCCTCAAACTCAAAAGGGAAAAGTACTTATCAAGGTTTTTCTAGAAATTCAAAAACTTTTCAAAAATCTAGAAGCAGCCATGTCAACATTAATCAGAAACGAAATCCACTAGCTGAAAAGATAGTTGATTTACTCAAGGAGCTCTTAAAATCTAACTCTATAGGTCATTCTTAGAACTATAAACAAAAGAAGACCAACTATGTTCCTAAACCCAAAACAGTTATGAAATGGGTTCCTAAAGTTGCCTGCTTGGTTGCTCACACTACTTTCAAAGCAACAAGTCATTCAAAGTGGTACCTAGACAGTAGATGCTCCTGGCATATGATAGGTGACAAAGCTTTATTCACGGATCAAAAAGATATGATTGATGGTTCAATCACATTTGGTGATGGTAGCAACTGCAAGATTATAGGCCAAGGTACGGTTTAACTTTTTAATCTTCCTGTGTTTAAAAACGTTTTATATGTTGAAGGCTTAAAACATAATTTGCTTAGCATATCTCAAATATGTGATAATAACCATAGTGTTCGGTTTTCTAATCAAAGCTGCGAGATACTAAACAATAAGGGTTCTGTAATATTAACTAGACGTAGAACGTTTGAAAATTGCTATATTATTAGCGAATCTAGCTCATCTAATCAAACATGTTACATGGTCCATACAGACGAGACTGATTTATGGCACAAACATCTTGGACATGTACATTATCGAAATTTATATAGATTGAGCAAACGAGAACTTATAAGAGGTTTACCCAAACTTCAGAAATTAGATAAAATATGTGGTGAGTGCCAGATAGGCAAACAAATAAGGAACTCACACAAAAAGGTGAATTCAAATACCACATCAAGACCACTCGAACTCCTCCACATGGATCTAATAGGACCTACCAGAACGGAAAGTCGAGGTGGGAAAAAGTATATCCTTGTAATAGTTGATGACTTTACCAGATTTACATGGGTAGTCTTCTTAAGGGATAAATCTGAAACCCTTGAAGAAGTAAGAAAAGTTCGCAGAAGGATTCAAACTGAAAAATCTTCTCAAATCAGTAAGATTCGTAGTGATCATGGATTTGAATTTAAGAATAGCAATTTTGAGAAGTTCTATACCGACCAAGGAATATTACATGAATTCTTAGCACCCAAAACTCCACAACAAAATGGAATTGTGGAAAGAAAGAATAGGGTGCTTCAAGAAATGGCTAATGTCATGTTGAATAGCATGAAGCTCTCTAAAAATCTTTGGGCTGAAGCAGTCAACACAACTTGCTATATTATTAACCGAGTCTACACTAGCAAAGATAATAACAAAACGGCTTACAAATTGTGGTTCAATAAAAAGCCTACTGTCAAATACTTTCGAGTTTTTGACAGCAAGTGCTATATTTTACGAGATTGTGAAAATTTGGAAAAATTCGATACGAAGAGTGATGAAGGGATTTTTCTAGGATATTCCTTAAACAGTCGAGCTTATAGGGTTCTGAACAAAAGAACTGGTGTGATTCAAGAGTCCATCAATGTTGTCATTGATGATCACTTAAACACACCAATCCCTAATTCAGATAATGATGAAGTTCTAATCATTGATAAACCCAATACTTCATCAAATCAGACTAATTCTGAGTTGAGGACTGTTAAAGATCATCCAACCACACAAATTCTTGGAAACCCTCTCACCGGTGTTCGCACCCGTAGACAACTTGAGGATATATGTAATTATGTATGTTTTACATCCCAAATAGAACCATCTAACGTAAAAGAAGTTCTTGCTGATGAGAACTGGATTATTGCGATGCAAGAAGAACTTAACCAATTCGTAAGAAATGATGTTTGGTATCTCGTACCAAGACCTAAAGATAAACACATCATTGGAACAAAATGGATTTTCAAAAATATGTCTGATGAGCGTGGAAATATAATTAGAAACAAGGCTAGACTAGTGGTACAAGGTTATACTTAAATTGAAGGAATTGATTTTAATGAAGCTTTTGCACCAGTAGCACGTCTTGAATCTATCAGACTATTTATATCCATTGCATGTTTTAGAAAGATAAAGATCGATCAAATGGACGTGAAAAGTGATTTTCTAAATGGCGATTTACATGAAGAAGTCTATGTTGAACAGCCAATGGGTTTTGAAGATCCCAAAAATACCGATCATGTGTATCGGCTTAAAAAGGCACTTTATGGATTAAAACAAGCACCTAGGGCATGGTATGAGAAACTAACAAAATTTCTTTTAAGTCATAATTTTCAAATGAGATCTGTTGATAAAACTCTGTTTGTTAAAAAACATAATGATCATATCTTAATGGTACAGATTTATGTTAATGATATCATTTATGGATCAACTTGTACTGACTTGACTACTGAGTTTGCAGATTTGATGAAATCACAGTTCGAAATGAGCATGGTTGGGGAATTGACTTATTTCATTGGATTGCAAGTAAAGCAACAACCTGAAGGAATATTCATTTCTCAATCTAAGTATGCTTTGAATTTAATCAAGAGATTTGGATTTGAGAATGACAAGAATTTCGATACTCATATGAGTACTACCCTAAAACTCTCAAAAGACTCTAATGGTAAAAATGTTGATTCAAAACTTTATCGGAGTATGATTGGCAGTTTGTTATATTTAACTGCTAGTAGACCTGATATTTCTCTAAGTGTTGGTATTTGCGCAAGATATCAATCTGATCCAAAAGAATCTTACTTGATTGTTGTCAAGCGGATTATTAGATATGTCGCAAGTACTGTAAATCTCGGTGTTTCGACAAGGAAACAAATGTATTTGATTTGGGAAAACTATCTTATTCAAACATAATAATGGAATAGTTATAAAGACAATCATCACACTTTATTGATTCTGAATTCATTTACATCCTCAGGTATCCCTTGATTCTAAGATAGTTTACAAAGAATTTATTATAAATGACAATTATTTAAATATAATTTTCGGCAGTATAACGACAATGATCTCAATCATCTCCTATGACTTAGGAGGAATAGACAAGTTGATCAACAGCCTTCAAGAGCACGAGGATTCCGGCAGCATTTCGGTGCTATTTCGGTCATCTCCTGAAACTTAGTAGGAATACGTCTCTTCGTCGATGACTCTTCCTTCCTAAATAAGAAGAACTTGAAGATCTGAAGACTTAAACCATTCCAACAGTACAACAGTCCATTGCTGTTATAGACTGCCCAGCAGTCGGTTTGCGCGGGTCCGCGCAAACGATATGCTTTGCGCGGGTCCGCGCAAACTACAGATGCCCAATACTTGCTTTGTGCGGATCCGCACAATGTGGAGGAGTCCAATACTCCGCACCTTCTGTCTTCTCCTTCGTCTTTCTTTCACTCTGAAATCTTCGAACCCCTTTTTAGAGAAGGAACGGGGTATTTATAGACATTTTCACCAGTGGAAATCTCAGATCTGGTCGATGTGGGACAAAATAACATCCAACCATTTTTATCCCATCGTCATAGACTTTGCGCGGACACGCGCAAACGATATGCTTTGCGCGGCCCCGCGCAAACCCTTAATCCCGCGTAAACTGTCTTTATCGTTCTCCGTGCAATCCTTTCACTTTGCGCGGTCTGGCGTAACTATTTCACTTTGCGCGAACCCGCGCAAAGTGATCTTGAAGCTGATTTCTTTCATCTTCAAAGTGATTTCTTGATCTTTGTCATTTTCACTTCCTTGCTTATTTTATGCCTCAACAGATGCCCCCTTGATCCGTTCTTTGTTTTTTCCTTCAGAAATTCAAAGAAAAGGATCAAATTACTCCTCTTTATAAGGTTTGCGCGACCCCGCGCAAAGCTCTGGTCGACTGCCGTACTTGGTCAAAAAATACTATAAATAGTCCAACTACTTAGTCATTTTCACGAACTGTTCTCTGTTAAAACTCTGCTCTGGCGATTTTATTCCGCGCAAACCTCCGACTTTGCGCGACCCCGCGCAAACCGTTTCACTTTGCGCGACGTCCTTCTGAACTTAAAATTTTCCGTGCAAACCTTTATACTTTGCGCGACCTCGCCCAAAGTACTCTGTACTTAGTCAATTCCTTTGAAACTTTTTTCAACACTTAGCCATTTTTCTTCTTTCTTCATTTCTTACTCTGTCACCTATCTTCCTTCCTCTGTCCATTTTTCTTCTTTCTTCATTTCTTACTCTGTCACCTATCTTCCTTCCTCTGTCTTTCTTCATGGCTCGTATCAAACAAACAGCCTGTCTTGTGTCTCCTTCCGACTCGCCTTCTTCTGATCAACCACCTGCTAAAAGAACAAAGACAACTTCTAGAAATCTAGCTTATTTCAAAGAACCAATTCTTCCCACATTTGATTTTTCTGACCGTATTAGATCTTTACCCTCTCCTATTCATAGATCCATCTCATTGGGAGATATCAAATGTCCGCCCAAGCATGGCAGGGAATATGATTGGGATGAATGGTTGAAAACTACGGCCCACATTCGTACCGATAGTGAGAGACCACCCCCCCATGAAGACAGTCCACCAGCTTCTCGTCCAAAGAAAACTCGCCACAATAAGGCGAAGGAATTTGCAGAAAAGATCAAGGAACACAAGAAGAAATGGCTTCAAAACTCGTGGGACTCAGTACGAGTTGTTGAAGGAGTCATGAAGTTTGACAATCCTCATGCAGAGGGCATGACAATTATTCCGATCAAAGTTTATCGCCATCAGTCCATGCTCGACTGCGAGTCTAAAGACTACGTTCATGGCGAAAGATTAATGTACACCGAATCATGGGCCTCAAGAGAGCCCCGAATCCTGGAGGGAACTATCCAAACTCAGAAGCCACGACAGAGGATAGGAGAAGTTCATCCTATGGTCTTCTTAATTCCCTTCCACAATCCTCATGATCTCTTTCCTTCTCATTTTTATGAGACAGTGAGACAGCGCTTCAGAGATCGAGAGCAACTCTGGGGACAGGCAGAATTCCGCATCAGAGGCTTGTTGACTGCTCGCCGTTATTACTCTGAATGGGCGGAGGCTATTTTGCTGAAACATACGAGTACTCTCGCAAAGATCGGGCTTTATGATGCAATAGAAGTAACTTCTAAATACTTCTATAGAGAACCCAATATTCTGAAAGGCTTCCTTGAATATTGGTCGCCTACAACCAACTCTTTCCATCTTCCTTATGGTGAAATGAGCATATCTCTTTGGGACCTTCATCGCATAGCCGGTCTCACAATAACAGGCAAATTCTATGATGAATTCATTCCCACCAACAGAGAATTGGCCTTCGTATCTTCTCCGGACCGCAAGCCTTCTATCTCTGAGACTACTATAGAGTTATTCAAAGAGATGAGCAAATTTCCCAATTTCCACAAAATTCCCCCTCTACAATGGCTAGCACATTTCTCTAGAGGTCTCAGGTATTTAACAATCTGATAATTGATCTTCGTCTTCATATTCTTGCTACTTAGCCATTTCCACATATTAACCTCTTCTGCTTATTTTCTTTTGAAGATTTCGCGACTGCCGTTCTAAAGAATTAACAAAGCTTCGAGATGCAGTAAGAGGAAGACCAGAATATAGCTCTTTCGAAGAACTTGCAGCATTCTTGGCTTACTGGCTAAGCTTGGTCGTATTGCCCAGCTCCAAGTGGGCAGATGCTGTTCGTCCAAGTGTCTTCGTTGTGGCTGGTGCTTTAGCAGAAGGACATAAATACTCTCTTGCTCCCCCAGTATTATGTTCTATCTACAGGGCCCTTGGAGAAGTAGCTACTCACATAAAAGACCCAATTCTTGGAGCTTCGTCAGCGCATACTTCTTGGCATTATTTTACGGGGTGGCTTGGAGTTTATTTCCCTTAGACTTTTGAGGCTTCGGAGCAAGCATATTCTCATCCTTCTCACCTTCCACTCTGGTTCTTTCAGCAAAGAGCAATGGCTAAAAGAGCATATGAGTGGGTTGCAAATAAAATTCGAGATGATGATCAAATAAACTTCTTTCAGTTCCGCCTTTATCGCTACATCGAAGATACAGACATGGTGGACAACGAAACACTTACTGCAGCAGAGAGAGCTTTCTTCTTCTCTATTCGCTCATGCAGTTTACTTCTTCGGGAAGGGACATAATTTTGGAGAGAACCTTACTACCCTAGTCGCTTTGCTCGTCAATTTGGTTATGATCAAACTGTGCCACAAGACTGTGGGTTGGTTACCAGAAAAATGTGCTGTTATGGAACTGGTCCTCTTAATTGGGCCATGATATGGAAACAGTTACTAAATGGCTGCGTTGGCTCCCTCTTGGTCATTCCAGGCCGTGATCGCATAGTCCGTACATCATATAGCTGGATGCGATGGTGGGATCACCAATCATACTTGGTCGCTAAATGCTTGCCAGTGGATTCTTCTATCTTTCTTCATCCACCCAGGCTGAAGGGCAGAAATTTAGAGAGCGGAATCGGCTATATTCCGGAGAAGAGCCATGCATCTCATCCTGGAGAAATTTGCAGAAAGATATCATTGGAAGATCTCATCCGTGAAATCAAGCCCATCAACACTTTAGATGGCTAGTTTGCCCACGGAGATCTGAGAGAATTTGAGAAATCTCGTCGGGACTCTTTAAATCAAGCTGCAGATGATGCTAAAGGTACATCTTCTCCAATTCCTGCAAAGACTGCAGTGGTTCAAGAAGAACCAGCTATTAGTACTTCCACATCTCCACCACAACCCCTTGGTCCTAGTCCATCTTCTCCGATGACTAGATTAAGAATGCGTTTGCAATCATCATCCCCTATTCCTCCAGAAAGAACTCGACCAACATCCGCTTCCCCTATAGTCCAAGAGCCTGCACCGGAGAGCAGCCAACCCGTTTCTTATAAAGGGAAGCAAGTTATCATTGAAGAAGTTGTCGAAGAAACTTTGGAAGATGAAAGTTCAACTTCGTCATCAGATACAACTGAATCTTCGCAATATGAAGATAGCGGAGATAATGATAGTGGCGAAGATAAAGATGATGCCTTTGAAGAAGGTGAAGTTGATATTGGCGAAGAAGAGGAAACAACTGTGAAAGAAGTTGAAATGGAATCTTCCCCTGTAATTGCTAAGACTCCTCCTAGTATTAATGTTCCTGCTAAATCTCCTGCAGCCGAGGAAGATGAAGAAGAGCCTTTAGATTATGGAGAATATGGGTATTCACCAGGTAAAGAAAAAATTTCCATATACATATCTTAATTTATATTTTAACAACTATTATTTATCTAAAATCATTATGTCTCCCTTTTTAGGTGCCCAAGTTGCAGAAATAGGTGCTATCTCTTCAGTGAGCCCTCTTGTGGTATCTTCACCAAGAGCACCTGTAGTTCCATTGGTAGTACAGAGAGTAGTGGCTCGTGAAATTATATTTCCTATAGAAACTACTGACTTGCCAACTCTGGCTACCAGAGATTCCAGTACAAAAGCTAGAGCACCATCTTTTGCTGATATGGTGGGACTTGGACCTTCCATGACTCAGAGAACTTCTCCTTCTGTTAGTCGTGTTCCAGTGACAGGTATATATATGCACTGCTTATCTTCACTCAAGACTATATATATTTCATAATAATATATTCAATATCCTTCTTCTTTTACTATAGGAACTCATCCCTGCAGCGGTGAGACTAGTTCTGATTCTGTAGCCACTACTTCTGAACTATCATCCTTTGCGAAGATCCCTGTTCACAAAATGCTTATGGTGAAACATTCTCTGTTAGCAATAATCCATATCTTCAGAAATCCTGACCAATGGCTGGACTTGGATGTTGCTATAGAGATTTTAGAGAGTTCTGCCAAAATGGCCAGAATCAACATATCTCCTTTGCGGGATTCACTCCTCAGATTTCGTGATTCCGTAATTTCTTTGGCGTCGGTAGAGAATGTTACAATTGCTCCTGAGATTTTAGAGTGTAGAAAGCAGTTGGCTTCATCACAAGAACAAGCCCTTCTGACAGATTCATCAATTTCTAAACTTGAACAAGAGCATATAATTCTTCAGGGTCAATTAAATATTCATGTTGATGAAAGCAAGACTATTCAAGAGCGCATTGCAGTTCTGAAGGAAGAAATCTCTCAGCTGGAGAGGAAGAATCATGAGCAGGTCTTAATCATTCAAGATGTTGAAGAGAAGATATGGGTGAATGTTCAATCTATTGATATCGAAAAATCCGCACAACTTCAAGGTAAAGAAATGATTGCTTCTTTGGAGAATAAGCTTGCTGGCGTTCCTGATCATGCGAGACTTATTTTTGAAGAAAAATCTAGACATGATGCAGCTCAGGCACAATTGAAAGAAGATTTGCTCAGATATTCAGAAGCAATGGGGATTACAGAGGATCTTTGAACATGTAATTTTAAACATGTGATCTTTGCTTTCGTATTTCTTGGACGTAATTTATCATATATTTCATGATAGTATTTTGGGATGTTTATGATGGTATTTTCTATCTTGCATATTGATGATATTTATACTAATATTATCAAATTATATTTATATTTTATATAATAATTTCATTATATTTACATTTTTTACTAATATTATCAAGTTATATTTATTCTTTATATAATAATTTCATTATATTTTTTTTACAATTTCTAAACCTTTTATGCTTTGTTAGTACGGGATTTTCTAGGTGAGTATTTAAATTGGCGGTACTAAGTTTCAATTCAATTAGCCACACACAGTTTATGCTCATGAGTAGTGGAGCATGCGCACACACACAGTTTAAGCTCATGAGTAGTGGAGCATTTATGGGTCTTATGTGATGGCCACTATAACTCTCTAGAGTTCGCTTTTGGGCTTCTCACTGCCTTGAGCTCACGGTCACAGTCCATCAGAGGGGCCCATTGACGCTACCGGACGGTGAACTGTTGGATTTATGCACAGGGTTGGCCACGGTAACTCTCTAGAGTTCGCAGGACTCGCAAGGCTACCTTTGGGCACCAAATCTAGGGTCGCCAGTCCATCAATGAGTAGGTTTAAGCCCTTTCTCACTAGTTACTACTGAAATCAAACCCTAGACCTAGAGGGTCTTACGCACGACTGGCATAAAGCTCGCACTGCGGCCCCTGTTTTCTTCGTCTGTAAGGTCGAGCCCATTCACGGGAGGGCATTTTCATCCGTTCCCCGTGGCGCTGCCGGAAGCCATACAGACGGATGGGAATTACGGTGACTAGTCTTCGTGGATTTATGGCCTTTTAGGCTTTGAATCCTTGACTACGTCAGCTACCCGCATGGGTGCGCACGATGGTCTTCGCGGGCTTTTTAGGGCCACTGACTCCTCGCCGCTGCTCGAATGGCGATCTTCATGGGTCTTACGTATAGTTGGCCGGCTCTTTTTAGAGCTTGATCCTTTGAGAGCACTTTTTTTTTCGAGCTTGATCTTTTTTTTATGATTTGGCTCAATTTGGCTCTTTTAGGATTTGGCTTGGCTATACTGCCTCTTTGATTGATATTGATATATCCTTGCTTTTGATAATATCTTCAAGAAAATCCATGCCTTGTAAGGCAATAATATATATATGATCATCATCATTTGCAAATATAGTAGATATTTCCGAAATATCTTCAAGAAGACCCATGCCTTGTAAGGCAATATAATTCTCAGCTTAGATAATATCTTCAAGAGAATCTTCAAGAATTTGTGCCTTGTAAGGCAATATAACTTTGTCAATATCTTCATATAATTCTCAGCTTAGATAATATCTTCAAGAGAATCTTCAAGAATTTGTGCCTTGTAAGGCAATATAACTTTGTCAATATCTTCAAGAGAATCTTCAAGATGATATTAACTTTGTCCATCTTATTTGATGATGATGATCATATATATATTTTCCAGATTTGCTGCTTTGATAATTGATATGCTTGTGAATTTCTTCTTTATAGCTTCTTTTGTTGACATATAGACATGATCTTATTCATCTTTGCCCCCTTTTGATACAGAATCATTATGCCGATAATATTCTGGGTCAAAATCCACATGTCTATCTTTAGGGATAGTATCTTTTGATGAAACGGGCGTTGACAAGTATACTGATACCCTGTCCTTCTTGATTTGTGATTCTATATGCCCCATTGGAGTATACTTCTTTTACCACATATGGACCGTCCCATTTAGGCTCGAACTTGCCCCCTGTCCGGCGAGTGACCACTATAGGTCTTTTCAACATTAACACCATATCCCCTTTTTTGAAAGAACGGTATTTAACCTGTTTATCAAAGGCGACCGATATTCGCCTCGATATGATTGCAACCTCTATTTGAGTCAGTAAGACGTTTCTCATCAAGCAAATCTAATTCTTTCAACCTTATTTTTGCATTTTCATCATCTGTTATAGATTGATGTCGCTATCTCGGAGTGATGCCACCTGCATTTCAATTGGGATAACTGTCTCCATACCATAGATTAATGAATACGGTGTCGCCCTTGTTGCTGTACGATGGGTAGTTCTGTAGGCCCATAATGCTTCTTGTAACTTTTCATCCCAATCGCGCTTATTACCTATCACCGTTTTTTTCATTATCTTGACAATCGTTTTGTTAAACGCCTCTGCTAATCCATTGGCCAGAGGATAGTAAGGTGTTGAAAAAGAATGCTGGATACTGAACTTCTGACATAACTTTTCCATACCTCTATTTTTAAAAGGGGTGTCATTATCAGTGACGATCTTCTTCGGAATACCATGACGGTATATTATAGCATGCCGATAAAATTGACCACGTCTTTCTCTTTAACACTATGCAAGGCGACTGCTTCGGTCCATTTGGAGAAATAATCTGTTGCTGCCAGAATGTACTGTTTTCCTTTAGACGAAGGGAGATTTATGGGACCAATTACGTCGAGTCCCCAGGCTGAGAAAGGCCAAGAAGCAACAGACTGATGTAATTCTTCTGGAGGAACATGTATTATATCTCCGTGTTTTTGACATTCATGACACCGCTTTGCATATTCTATCGCATCTTTAAACATAGTAGGCCAATAATAACCCATTCGATGCACTCTATGGCATAAATTCCGGCCAGCTTGATGTGCTCCACATTCACCTAAATGTGCCTCCCGCAGCATTTGGTTTGCTTCTTGCTTGTCCAAGCACCTTAACAGCATTCCATTATAAGATTTTCTATATAATACTTCGCTGCATGTGACAAATTTTCCTGATCGCTGCTTAATCTGCTGTCTTTGTGCATTATCTTCTGGCAAGATATTATATTTGAGATAATCAGTAAAAGGCCGACGCCAATCATCTGTCATTACCTCCATACAGGATATAGGCAACATTTCAACGGTTTCTTCGATAACTTCTGCAGATGGCAGGAATCTTCTTTCTTCTATAGTTACCTGAAGAGGACTTCGGTTTGTGCAGGATAAAGCCGCTGCTAAACTGGCTAAATCATCTGCTTTTGCATTCTCCGACTGCGGTATGTGTTTAATTTCCACATAACAGAACTGTTCAAGCAACTGTTGTGCCTTCCGATAATAAGGCAAAAGTTCTTCTTTCCTTACTTCAAATTCTGTTGTCAATTGATTTACAATCAATTTAGAATCTCCGAAGATATGCAATGATTTTATTTCCATTTACTGTGCTATTTCCATTCCGATGATAAGAGCTCTGTATTCAGCTTCATTATTTGTGCATGCGGTGCCCAACGTGAAGGAGTATGGTAATAAATCGCCTTGAGGCGTAATGAATATTACTCCTGTCCCCGCTCCCGTTATTCGAGCAGCACCATCAAAATACATCTACCAGAGATTCTGAGATTCAGCCAACATGACCTATTCATCTGGAAATTCATCATTAATTTCCTCACATTCTGCTATAGGATGTCTTTGCGAGAAAATCGCCATTGCTTGTGCCCTTTTATCGCTTTACAAATGACTTATACGAAATGGTATATTCGATAATAATAACATCCACTTGGCTAGTCTTCCGATAACATTGGCCTGGTCATCAAAAATTTTATCGGATCTCGCTCTTGAGATCGAGTTATATCATGGGAGAGACAATAATGCCTTAACTTTTGCATGACGAATACCAATGCCAAACACTCTTTTTCGATCAAAGAATAATTACATTCGCCCCATCGTTGTTCGGCTTAAATAATAAAAAAGCGATCTTTTTTCGGCTTCATTTAATTGTACAACAAAGCACCCAAAGAATTTATAGGCTGCGGATGTATATAAGATAAGTGGTTTACCTTTCACTTGGAGTGTTAACAGGTGTATTTTGTTTTAATAATTCTTTAATTGAGTCAAAGGCATTTTGACAGGCGTGATCCCATACGAATTCTGTATCTTTCTTCATTAACAGGGAAAATGGCTGACACCTTCCTGCAAGGTTCGAAATGAAGCGGCGAATGTATGCCAATTTTCCTTGTAAACTTTTCAATTCCTTCAACGTCGTTGGTGGCGGCATATTTTGAATAGCCTTGATCTTTTCCGGATCAATCTCGATCCCTCTGTGTCGTACAACAAAACCGAGGAATTTGTCAGAAGAGACTCCAAATGCACACTTAGCCGGATTCATCTTTAACTGCTTCTTTCTGAGTCGTCGGAAGACTGATGCTAAATGTTCGCGGTGTTCTTGATGATCTCCTGATCTGACTACCAAGTCATCCACGTAGCATTCAACATGTTTATGCATCATATCTTGGAAGATATTCTTCATTGCCCTTTGATATGTTGCCCCAGCGTTTTTGAGACCGAAAGACATAACTTTATAACAATAAATTCCAAGCGGCGTTCTGAAGGCTGTTGCCTCTTTATCTTCTGGTGCCATCCTGATTTGATTATAGCCTGTATATCCATCCATAAAGGACATGATAGTATACTGAGTAGTGCTATCAATTAGTAATTCTGTTATCGGGAGAGGGAAGTCGTCCTTTGGACATGCTTCATTCAGATCTCTGAAGTCAATACATACTCTAATCTGTCTATTCTTCTTTTTCACCGGAACAATGTTTGATATCCATTTAGGATATTTAACTTCTCTGATGAACCCAACCTTTATTAATTTATTTACTTCTTTTTTGATTAATGGAATCAGGTCTGGGTGAAATCGCCTTTGTGCCTGCTTCACTGGTTTCTTTTCTTTGGAAATATTTAATCGATGCATTGCCACAGAGGGTTCCAATTCCGGCATTTCCTCATATATCCAGGCAAAGACATCTTTATTTTCTTTGAGAAGTTGGCCATATTTTTCAAATTCCTGATCTGAAAGGCTGACGCTGATGAATGTGTTTCTTGGCTCTTCTGCTGTTCCCAAATTTATTTCTCGCAGGCCATCTATCGTCGGCTGCCCCCCGTCTTCTATTTGCCTTGGAGTGGTTTCAGGATATTCAACTACCTTAGTATCTTGTGCAGCTGAAGTCATGTTAACTGATACCATGTTTATTGCTGATTCTACTCCCAATCCTTAGAATTTTCTTCGCTTTTCTTGATTAACCCCGAGGGGGATTTGAATTCCTTTCCCATGATTCAAGCCAGTGGGTTTGTCACAATCAAAACCCATATTTCTCATGATTTTCTTGCTTGCTGCACTGTACTTCCTCAAATTCTGCAGTGCTAACTTTCCATGATATACATTGCTTGTATTTTCATCTTTTACTTCTGCTGCTGCGTGAAACTCTATTGGTTCAGGATATTTAGTACTGGCTCTGACTTAAAATGTTCTTGGAGGGGCTGCAAATGGCTTACATCTTTTGATATTGGATAATGGCATTGTGTAATTGGACTGTAAGACTTTCAGCTGTTCTGTCGACAATAATGTCACCGGCGGTTGCCCCGGTTGTCTCAGGCGCTTTGGTACAAAATAGAACTTCTTTCTTGCCTCTGTAGTCCCAGAAGATTCTGCTCTTTCTTCTTTAACTTTATTTATCCTGGCATCTTTTACGATTCTCTTCCCATCATCATTTCCCATTTCTTCGGAGAAACATTTATAACAGATAGCATCTGCAAAGAAAGACTCAGCTTCTGTATAGGGTTTTGCATCAGCCATTACTTTACACTGCATCCCATCTTTACAGTATTTGAAGCACTGGTGTAGAGTAGAAGGTACAATATTGTACTGATGTATCCACGGCCTTCCCAAGAGAAGGTTATATGTCGTCACAGCATTTATAACGTGACATACAACAGTAGTAATTAATTCTCCCACTTCCAATGTTACTGTAATTTTACCGAGTGCGCGTTGTCCATCTTGATTAAACCCCTGTATCATCATTCCGCTGGGGCGCAAGTCTGAACGGCGAAAACCCAATTTAGTAATCATGGAGAGTGGCAAAAGATTCACTGCAGACCCATTATCTATCATAATCCGTTTTATCTTCCTTTCGCAAATGTACCCTTCTATCATCAGTGGCCTATTATGTTCCATTTCACCAATTAAGTCGTCATCAGAGAAAGATATTATTGGCAAACAATTCATCTTTTCATCCTTTCTTTCATTCTTCATTTCTGTCAGTAAGGCTTCTCTCACGCCGTGATCAGACAGTGCTTGAATCAAACTCTGCCGAAATTCTTCTGACAACTTGAGTGCATCATAAATACTTAATCGTGCCGGTATACCCTTCAAGTGGCTAACTACATCATAAGCCACTTTTGTCGCTGCATCTCCATTTCTACTTTTATCCTCAGTATTCTGTCTTTCAGTTACTTCTTTCCTTATGATTCCTGCCTTTTGCTTTGCAGGACTTGTTATTTGCTTCCCGATCGCAACGTAATCATTGTTGCATTTCTTACCGACCTTCGATCTTCCTTCTCTTTCATTCCCTGAGTCTTTTCTTGAATTGACAATACATTTACTGTCGCCCTTGCATTCTTTTCTTTGCTTCCACTGGTTATTATATCACCTCTATTTATCATTCGCTGTATGATGCATTTTAACGTATAACAATTTTCTGTCGGATGTCCTACTAGGCGATGATAACGGCAAAAGTTTCTTTCTCGAGTCCTCGTCACATCTTCAGGACGTTTTGGTTCTGGTAATTCAGGGTACCTGCTTTTAACAATTGCTTTGCATCATTGGTACCACGTCCTCTTTATCAAACTCGAATCCTTCATGAGAATCGAGCATTCTGAGCTTTTTCCACCGTATCTGTCTCTTGATTGATTCCAACCTTCTTTTCCTTAGGCCTTCTATCTTTTGAACTCCTCGCATCTTGATTTTTCTTATCCCGGTCGATGGTGTTGACGGTTGTCCTGCCAGGTATTCTTCTGACAGTTTCATGATGAAATGCCGGCATCTTACGAGTCATCAATTCCAGTGCATGGGCTTTGGTAGCCAGATCGCGAAAGGTTCCGATATCAGCGCTGGTGAGTCCAAATGCAATTCCTGTTTCCATAGAGTTCAGACACATTTTGACTTGTTCCTTTTCTTCCCAAGAATCGCCACACGATGCCCCTGTGTCTTCCATCCGTCTATGAATTTTTCAATGGTTCTCCTTCTCGGCCGTCGTCTTGAAGCTAGTTCGTGATGCTAACATCGCGCTCGACGAAAAGAAGTTTGACATGAAAGCATCTTGCATTTCTTCCCATGTTCGTATAGACCACGGTGCCAAATTTGAATACCACACGAAAGCTTTACTTGTCAACGATGACCCAAATAAGCGTAAGCGATATTGAGGTATCGTGGAGAAATTTCCCATCTTTGGTGATGAAATGCATCGGTGTTCTTTAGGTGATCCTTCCCCATTAAACTTCGAAAATCTGGGTGCTTAAAATTAGCTGAAAACAGAACGTCCTCTACTTCTCTTAGGTAGGGTGTCCGGTATCTGAAACGACCAGTATTCGCGCGTTCTCTTTCTATTCTGACTGCTTCTTCAACGACTTGTCTTACATCATCTTGTGTTATAGCTCTTGTCGCTGGAACGGACCCTCGCGATCCTATCCCCTGCGGACGGGAACCTTCGGGTTGGTTCTCTTGTCCATTTGTCGCTCCCATCATAGGTGGGGCCACTATCTGGGCTACATTATGAGCCAGAGTTTCTAGAGCTTCTCTAAGATTATGGCATTCATCCATTAGCACTCTTTGCGCCTCTGCCATTTGATCAACACGCTCTTCAGTAGTTGGTCTATTTCCTTGACCTGTTTCTGCCATATATACCACGGCCTCTTGACTATTTGTCGAAGCCATTTTTGGAGTAAAACGAGAGTATGTTGACGTAACAGGACTTATTAAGAGGGGAGAAATTGGAGTCTCATTTGACTCTTGTGTACTTCCTGTGCTTTTAACCGATCGATGTGATACAGTTATAGGCGAACTTGTTTGAGGTGATACGGGCATCGATGATCCTATCATCAGTGCTTTACCTTTCTGTGCTTCTGTCCACTTGGTCTTTGGGGCGACCAAAGCTGGAAAATCTTGTGATGAGAACTGCGGAGCAGCTAGTTCAGGATAAATCGCCGGAGGAGCGAGCTCGGGTTTTCTTCTTGCTATGCTCCGCGTGATTGGTCCCTCAGCTCTTGGTGCAAACAATTTAACTGCGGTTCTTTAAGGTTTTTGCTTTCGTCTTTCTAGACAAGACCAAAGTCCAGTTCTCATCACTTTCTTGTGGTTGAGGTGAAACGGAAATGACTCCCACTGTTACTTAAGTCACTTTACACCTACTTGTAGTGCTTGCTTTCGTATGCTCAGGAGTTTGGCTTGGCGCATATTCAATTACGAACCCGGTAGCGATGAATCGGAAGTTCACTTTTCTCGCAATATTAGCCATTAGTAGTGTTGTGTGATTGAATTTAGGTACCTTCAATAATAAAACATACCTGAAATTAGTACATGAAAGACTAAATAAACTATCTTGGAGATGAAGGGGAGGATGTTCCCACTGAGAGTCGCCATTTTGGCGTCTAATAGACGCCAAAAATAGTGACGAGAGTCTTACAACTTTCCCAATGTTAATGTTAAATAAGACAAATATCCCCAGCAGAGTCGCCATTTTGTTTCGATAAGGAAACAAATGTATTTGATTTGGGAAAACTATCTTATTCAAACATAATAATGGAATAGTTATAAAGACAATCATCACAATTTATTGATTCTGAATTCATTTACATCCTCAGGTATCCCTTGATTCTAAGATAGTTTACAAAGAATTTATTATAAATGACAATTATTTAAATATAATTTTCGGCAGCATAACGGCAATGATCTCAATCATCTCCTATGACTTAGGAGGAATAGACAAGTTGATCAACAGCCTTCAAGAGCACGAGGATTCTGGCAGCATTTCGGTGCTATTTCGGTCATCTCCTGAAACTTAGTAGGAATACGTCTCTTCGTCGATGACTCTTCCTTCCTAAATAAGAAGAACTTGAAGATCTGAAGACTTAAACCATTCCAACAAGACAACAATTGAGTCCATTCTTTGTTATAGACTACCTTGATCGGTTTTGCGCTGGTCCGCGCAAACGATATGCTTTGCGCGGGTCCGCGCAAACTATAGATGCCCAATACTTGCTTTGCGCGGATCCGCACAATGTGGAGGAGTCCAATACTCCGCACCTTCTGTCTTCTCCTTCGTCTTTCTTTCACTTTGAAATCTTCGAACCCCTTTTTAGAGAAGGAACGGGGTATTTATAGACATTTTCACCAGTGGAAATCTCAGATCTGGTCGATGTGGGACAAAATAACATCCAACCATTTTTATCCCATCGTCATAGACTTTACGCGGACACGCGCAAACGATATGCTTTGCGCGGCCCCGCGCAAACCCTTAATCCCGCGTAAACTATCTTTATCATTCTCCGCGCAATCCTTTCACTTTGCGCGGTCTGGCGTAACTATTTCACTTTGCGCGAACCCGCGCAAAGTGATCTTGAAGTTGATTTCTTTCATCTTCAAAGTGATTTCTTGATCTTTGTCGTTTTCACTTCCTTGCTTATTTTATGCCTCAACACTCGGTCTCTGGTATCCTCATGAGACTAGTGTCCAATTAGTTGGGTACTCGAATGCTGACTGGGCTGGTAATCTAGATGATAGAAAATCAACCAGTGGTGGTTGCTTTTACATTAGAAATTGTCTAGTTTCCTAGTTTAGTAAGAAATAAAATTCTATATCACTTTCAACAACTGAAGCTGAGTATATCGCAGCTGGTAATGCATGTACACAGCTTGTTTGGATGCAACGAATGCTAAGTGATTATGGAATTAAATAAGGTTCTATGTTATTAGTGATAATTTCAGTGCTATAAATATTTCAAAAAATCCTATTCAACATTCTCGTACTAAGCACATTGACATTAGATTTCATTATATTTGGGAATTAGTAAAAGAAAAAGTTATATCTCTGGAATATATTCCTACCGAATATCAATGAGTTGACATTTTCACAAAACCTCTCGATAAAAGTAGGTTCAAAGAGATGAAATTTGATCTTGACATGTGCATTTTAAAATGATTATTTATGCCTACTTGTATCATAGTGTATATATTTGCTAGGTTGAATTCCAATTTTTGAATAATTCGCAATAAATATGAATTTTTTGACATTCTTCGACCAGTCGAACTTCGACCGGTCGTAGATATCCACGGCTAGTCTTACATCTCGGGAATCACTTAAAATTTGGGTATTTTGCTTTCTTCCTCATTCCGTTTTTTCCTCTCTAAGGAGCCGAGCTTCGACTTGTCGAACCCACTGTTCTTGTTCTTCAAGGTTAGTATTCCATATACATTTTTCTTGCAGATCTCTGTCTAGATTGTTTCCTTTTCTAGCTTGAAGCTTTCTATTTTGGATTTCATTGAATTTGGGGTTTGGATTTTGAAAAATCTGTTTTTAGTAAACCCACTTCTCAATCCTTTCCAACTTCTTATTTCTTTGTTATCGTTGTTGCAAATGGCTTCTAGAGGTAGAAAAACTACTTCCCTTGGTCCTTCTTCTTCCTCTAGATTGACCATTATCACTAGGCATCATCTTCTTGTTCCTAATGACGATCCATCTTATGTTAGGGACATTAGATTACGTAAAGTTATTATTGAACATCTTGTTGATGTTAATCATATTGCACCTTTTGACATCCTTCCTATGCTTGAAGCTGTAGGTTGGGTTAACTTATTACATTGGGGTGGGCCAGCATACCAGTTCATTGCCCAATCCATGTTTGCATGTATTAGTGTTTTCTCACAGGATGATTTAACTTTTAAAATATCCACTAGAGAAGGGCCTTTTGACATTGATCATCATTTAATTTCAGCCCTTATGGACATTCCTGTGAATGATAAGGGTATTCTTATCCATAACCTAACTGATAAACCCTCAATTTCTGAAAAATGCATGCTCACTAGAGATTTGTGCAACATGGATGTTCACTAGACACAAAAAGGGAATGTGCTTCCCGCAAGGTATTTGTTACCCAAATATAGAGTTCTCCACAAAATCTTTATGTCTAATCTGTATCCTCGTTCGGGTAATAAAACTGACTTGACCTCGTTTATGGTTCGTGTTATCCATGCTATTGCCAGTGGTACTCAGATTTGTTTACCATCATTAATCTGTCATTTCATTCTTCAGTTTAGACTCCATCCTGGTCATAGTGATATTCCTTTTACCTATTTAATGACTGTATTGGCTACACATATGTTAGTCGATATGCCGGTTGATGAGGCACCCATCCATCATCTGATTTTCAACAATACTAATATCAATAAGATGAACCTGGAATTACTTCCTGAATAAGGTGGTGGTGGTGGTGGTCATGAAGAAGTTGGTGATGACATTAATATGGATGACATTTTTGAGGAACTGGATTCTGATTTAACAAATGATCCAGATTTTGAACCATCTGATGTTGATGCACGTCTGAGTGCATTGGAGGATAAAGTGGAGAATATAAATGTAAAGATGGAAAATATGTCTGCTGCTCATGATTTACAATTCAAGTACATGCGCAAATATCTTAGGCGATTGAACAAAGGCATGCACCAACTTGATCCCTCCATTCCTGCTCCGTCATCTAGTCCTGGTTCTAATTAGTTTATATGGGATTACTAGTCTGTAATAACTTTATAACTTAGCACTAGGTTGATTGATTTTGAGTTGGATACTATCTTTGTTTTATACTGGGTATTTGTTCTATGTGAAACTATGTTGAATATCTCTATCTCTGGTTTTTGCTATAATCTCATAACTCCTCATGTTTACTCTCATATATTCCTTTATTTAGTTCTCCTTTATTGTTGTTTCCTTTGTCATATTGTGACAAAAAGGGGGAGAATGGTTTGTTCTTAATGATGTGATTGTGAGAGGAGTAGCATTGGTTATGTTACTCAGGGCGAGTATGTTTGAACTAGTTGAATGAATAGGTTGAATGTTGAATGCTGAATATTGAATATTGATTTGTAGGTAAGCTAGTTAATATTAATTGGTTCATGATTCTTTAACCAGTTGTTTTACTTTATGTTTATCCAGTTGTTGTACTTTATGTTTATCTTGGTTATGTGTTTTATCACTAATTTGACAAAGGGGGAGATTGTAAGTGTTATAGTTTATATCCCTGTCTGTTATTAAAATTGTGGTGCCAAAATCACTGTTATATAACTTGCATAAGTGAAGCTCTCTCAAAGATCAACATTCATGAACAAGCAAAGCTCACAACAAGCAAAGCTCACAAGTACAAAGATTCACTCAAAGATCAACCTTAACTGCAAGTATTGCTCACAAGACAAGTCTCAAGAATGTAAGACTTCAAGAAGCGTACAAGGCCGTTCATAAAGAACTCAAGACACTTTCAAGGTTAAACTACATCAAGATTTCAAGATTGAACTACATCAAGACTTCAAGGCTTAAACTTCAAGGTCACTTGTTCCTAATGTTTCAATGTCCTTACTTCACGATTGGGGTTTGATTGACCTTAGGTTGACCTTAGGAGTAGACCATTTTGGATACATAAGTCATATGTTTAAGTTACATGAGTTTGGGCAGTTCTAAGACTTGTCCTAGGCTTTCTTCGACTAGTCTTAGCTTTGCTTCGACCAGTCTAAGAAATTCCTCGATCAGTCGTGAGTTTGTTACAAAATTCAGATATTTTCTGTTAGGCTTCGACTAGTCCAGGAATCTGTTCGACCAGTCGAAGGAACAGTGTCGACTGTATCTTCGACAAGTCAAAAGTCTTTGACTCAAAGTTCAGCGATGAAATTCAGGTTCTTCGACCAGTCGAAGGAGACCTTCGACCAGTCGTAGAACGGTCAAAGCTTATCGCGCCCGATTTTTTCAAATATCTGTTAATTCTTCGACTAGTCGAAGAGCTCCCTAGACCAGTCGAAGACGCGATCTGCTCACCTATAAATAGAGCACGAATCTCAGAAGAATTAACAGAATTAATTAATCCATTCAAGCCAATCTTCGTCAAACTTCTGAGAGATAATTCTGTGCTCCATCTAAGCTAAGTGTGCTTATTTAATATTCTCTTTCTTTAGCTTTATTTAATTGATTTTATTTCTGCTATTCCAATCTAATTTGATAAGAGGAATTGTTATTCCCTTTATTTGGAATCAAAATCAATTAAGGTAAGCCCTATTTGGTTTAATTTAAAAACTATTAGAACTAGAACCATTGTAATTGAGTACTGGACATTGAACTTGGACATTCAATCATCTACTCTGACTTGGTTCTACCGGGCTACTACAATAAATGAAATAATCAGGTATTTTACATTTAATTGTAAATTCCTTTCTGTTTTGGTTTCTTTCAAGATTTGTCAGAAAAATCTTGTTGTATTGGTTATCTGAGGAGAGCCAGGAAAACTCAGAAGTGGGGTTTTTTAATTGTGTAAGCCCACATACAAAGACACAATTGTAAAGGTTTTGGGTGAACCTGTGAAAACGTATATTGTTAGTGAACGCTAATATCCCTTGTGTGAGGATATTAGGAGTGGAGTAGCATTCTGTGTGGCTGTTGTTTAATAGCTGGTGAACACACAGGCGAACCACTATAATCCCTTGTGTTGTGATTGAATGATTTATACTTCTAATCTTTAATTATTTATTTGTGGGATGTATGTATAGTGGTGAATGTTGTAATCATTTAATTCAAGCATTGTGGGAATTTTGTAATAGTTTAGAATTTATTTTCTGCTATTCCTTTATCAGCTTGATATTTAATTTCCTTTAAAGTTGTTCCATCAAGGTTGCCCTGCCATTTTTATGGTGTATGGCTGTCCCTAGAACAATACATTTGTGATTACAATTTATTTCAGTTCATTTTGTGTTTATTTCTGTATGCCTCTTTGGTTTGAGATTTGATACAAAGATCTTTCTAGAAATAAGGTTGTCCTACCATAAACTCTAGTTTTTGGTGTAAGGTTGTCCTTAGAACAACATTTGTATCAACCTCTCAAGATCTGAATTTTGAGGTTGTTTTACTTTCCTACATTATGATTTATTTTGGCTATCATATTCTTTTTAATTCCGTTATTATAAGTTTTATTTGGCATAGTCCTATTCACCCCCCTCTATGACATATAGCTAGGCCTTTTCAGCCCTCAAGTTCAGCTTGCAACACAAACATGTATAAAATATACCATTAAGCAGTATCATGTTCATAAAACCAAGATATAAATGGGGAAAAATATGAAATATTTGACACTCAACACACCTTCTAACCAGGATTTTGCTAGTCCTAAGCAAAATAAGCAAAGAAAAATAAAAATAAAACCTACTTTTAGAAAAACTAAAACTAAACCATTTTCACAAGTAATTTCGATTACATTTAGCATATGCAACAATTCTGTAAACCCCAAGGTTTCCCCTAGCAGACGAGTTATAGTCTCATGAGGGTTTTCAGAAATGTTACCCATAAACGTGAAAAACATGAAAAATAATTCAACACTCAGAAATTTAGACAATTATGCCTTCATTCATCATATGAATTCCAAAACAAAGCAACACTTATCCTAAGTCTAAAATTAGTTAGAACCTCAATTTCCTAATTCGTTACATCCTTGAGTGAGAGATCTAATCAAAGTTTAGAATAGTTATGATCCAATATACATAGGTGCTCAGTGACACTAGTTTAACTTTTAGAAATATGCATGTTCCCTATTGTAACTCCTTTCAATCATCCCAAAAATATGAAATCTCTAGTTATCTCATTTTCATCATGCTCTTTCATCTTTTATCATCATATCCTCATTATCATAGACTACCCTTAGATGAAGATTCCCACCGGGTTTACTTCATAACCTAAGGTATCGTAATTGTAACGGTAACAGCAATGGATACTTATGTATCCTTACTCCAGATTACTGACACGATTGTTATGGTCATTACATTCATGCTCTTCAATGGTAATTATTTTCGATCACTTTTTATTTCAATATTCTCTGTTTAAGCATATGTCAATGGTACTAGATCATTTAACCTTGTTTAAATCAGAATTTGTTATTCTCGTTCACATATCAGATTCCCCACTTAGTTAGGTAGGGTGTATTGTGAATTCAGTATATCAAATTACAACTCACTCTAAACTAATAATTCGAAAATCAAACTCAAGTCTATAGTTGTCAGTTATCAGAATTCTAACGACTATCAACTTAGAATAAGTATTTACTTAGCCTTTAGAATTTTCATAATATCATGTTCACATTCTTGTATATAAATATTTTATTTTGAAAATGTTGAAAAAAAATTCCCATAAACCTAAAAAAACAAACTTAAAACTAAAAAAGAAACTCACATGGATGACTATCCACACCCCCCAATCTAAAATCTACATTATCCTTAATGTAATGAAAACGTAATGCAGAGAATAAAAGAAATAAAAGAAATGGTGGATGGTACTTGTCATGAAGAAACACAAATGCTAAGTGACACTTAAAAATAAATAAATTTGAATATGATACAAATCTTAAACAAATACTCCGTTAGACTAAGAGTATCAATCTAAATATTCTGGCTGATGAAGAGGAGCAAACTCCTCTCCCAAATGAAAATTTTCCACATAAGGCTTCAATCTTTGACTATTAACCTTGTACACATTACCATTACGTGGATTTTCAATTTCAATAGCCCCAGTAGTAAAAACATTCTTCATTATGAAGGGGCCTATCCATCTTGAGTTCAATTTTCCAAGAAAGAACTGGAGATGGGAATTGTACAATAGGACCTTTTGCTGAGGTTTAAAATGTTTTTGTCATGGAATGTCTTGGTCATTTCTTTGTAGATTTTAAAATTTTCATAAGAGTCTCTCCTTAGCTCATCTAATTCATTCAACTCTAATTTCCTTTGTCCACTTGCTTAGTCCATGTCTAAGTTTAATTTCTTTATTGCCTAATATACTCTATGTTCCAATTCTATGGGCAAATGACAAGCCTTCCCATACACCAATCTGTATGGGGACATTCCAATCGGGGTCTTATAAGCAATCCTATAAGCCCATAAAGTGTCGGATAGTCTGAGGGACCAATCCTTCCTATCCGGACTTATAGTTTTCTCCAAAATGTGTTTGATTTCCCGATTAGAAATCTCAGCTTGCCCACTCGTTTGTAGATGGTAAGGGGTGCTCATTTTATGCTTGATGCCATATTTCTTCATCAAAGCCTCAAATTTTCTATTACAAAAGTGAGACTTGCCATCACTAATGATGGCTTTTGGAGTTCCAAATTTAGAAAAAAATATTTTCCTTAAGAAATTGTATGACTATTTTGTTATCATTGGTCCTACTTGAAACTACTTCAATCCACTTGGAAACATAGTCTACATTAACCAATATATAAAGAAATCTAAAAGAAGATGAAAATGGGCAGATAAAATCAATACCCCAACAATAAAAAATCTCCATTGGTGAAATTGGGTATAAAGACATTGTGTTACACCGGGACACATTTCTTCTAATCTTTGACATCTATCACAAGCAACACAGAAAGTGTGGGTGTCTTTAAACAGGTGGGCTAGTAGAAACCACACTCTAGATTTTTGCAGTGGTTTTCTTAGCAGAAAAATGACCACCACATGCTTCCATGTGGCAAAAAGAAATAGCACTTTGAACTTCATCTTCTGGGACACAATGTCTAAAAATATGATCAGTCCCATATTTATATAAATACGGGTCATCTCGGAAGAAGTTCCTAACCTCGGTTTCAAAATGCTTCCTATCTTATGACTTCCAATGATATGACCATTTTTCCATCACAAGATAGTTCACTATATTTGCATACTAAGGCAAGTTGGAGATTGCAAATAGTTTTTTCATCAGGGAAAGTATCCTGGATATACATATCCTCAGTGGAATCATCTAACACTAATCTGAAAAGGTGATCGGCCACTATGTTTTCTACTCCTTCCATATCTTTTATCTTTAAGTCAAATTCTTGGAGTAAAAGGATCCATCTCAAAAGTCTCGGCTTTGCATCATTCTCAAATAACAAATATTTCAAAGTCGAGTGGTCTGTGAAAATGACCACTTTAGATCCCAGCAAGTGGGACCTAAACTTATCAAAAGAAAAAACTACTGCAAGTAACTCATTTTCAGTTGTTGAGTAGTTCACTTGTGCTGAGTTTAGAGTTCTACTTGCATAGTGAATAACGTAGGGTCGTTTATCTTTCCTTTGGCCCAAAACAACCCCTACAGCATAATCACTTGCATCACACATTAGTTCAAAAGGAAGTATCCAATCTGGTGGACACATGATAGGTGCAGTTGTAAGGGATGATTTAATTTTATTAAAAGCACTTGCACACTCATCTGCCCACTTAAATGGGACATCCTTTTGGAGAAGATTAATCAAGGGTCTAGTAATGACACTAATGTCTTTGATGATTCTTCTACAGAAACTGGCATGCCCTAAAAGTAATTTAATATCTCTAACAGTTCGGGGGATAGGTAGATTAACTATAATGTCCAGTTTTGAGCGATCTACCTCGATTTCATTTTTGGAGATAAGGTGACTCAAAACAATTCATTTTTAAACCATGAAATGACATTTCTCCCAATTAAAGACAAGGTGTTTCTCTTCACACCTAGACAAGATAAGAGATAAATTGTTGAGGCATTCCTCAAAACTACTTCCAAATATAGAAAAGTCATCCATGAAAACCTGGAGAAACTTTCTAACCATATTTGAAAAAAATACTTAACATGCATCGTTGGAAAGTTGTTGGGGCGTTGCACAATCCAAATGACATCCATTTGAAAGAAAACGTGCCAAATGGACAAGTGAACGTGGTTTCCTATTGGTCTTCCAGGGCTATCTCTATTTAGTTATATCCTGAAATCTATCAAGAAAACTGTGGGAGTGACCTGCTACCCTCTCTAAAACTTGATTGATGAATGATAGAGGGAAATAGTCATTCTTTGCGACCATATTCAATCTTCTATAGTCAATGCACACATGCCAACCAGTGGTGATACGTGTTGGTATGAGTTCATTATTAGAATTTTGTATGATAGTTATTCCGAATTTCTTTGGGACTACTTGAGTTGGACTCACCCAAACACTATCAGATATTGGGTAGATGATTCTCACATCTAACAATTTAATCACCTAATTTTTTACAACTTTCATCATGTTTGGATTAAGACGCTTTTGAGGTTGTCTAATTGGTTTGGCATCCTCATTAAGGTGGATCCGATGAGTGCATATGGAAGGGTTTATACCGTTGATGTCAGAAATAGTCCAGCCCAAGGCTCCTTTGTGGTCTCTTAGAACATTCAACAATTTAATCCCTTGTTCCTTGTCTAAAAATGAAGAGATCACCACCAGATAAGTTTTATTTTCACCCAAGTATACATACTTAACCTCATTTGGTAGTGGTTTTAAATTAACCTTTTGAACATTGGTTGGTGATGGTAGAGGTCGCGAGCCCTCGATAGACAAGATTTGAGTGTGCAGTCTCAATTAGTACATACCAATGTATTGGGTGGTAGTGCTCTCATTATCATCATAAATTCCAACAAACACTTTTTCTAAATCAGAAATTTTCAAGTCTCGAAAGACTTGAATCAATTTGTTAGTCAAACTAGGTTCCAATTCCTCTTCTTCTATCAAGCAGTACATGAGATTTAGCTCATGAATCTCATTATTATCATTGGGCTGCTTAAATAGATTGAAAATATTTAGCTCTAGAGTCATATAACTAAAAGACAAGTTCATCATTCCATTCCTGCAATTTATGATTGCATTTGAAGTTGCTAGGAACGGGCAGCTTAAGATAATGGGAACTTGAGTGCTAGCGTTTATACAAGGTTCAGTGTCTAGTACAATAAAATCCACAAGGAAGTAGAATTTCTCCACTTAGACTAGCATGTCCTCTAAAATTCCCCTTGGTACCTTAATGGAGCGGTCAACAAGTTGGAGTGTAATCGTGATTGGTTTAAGCTCACCTAACCCCATTTGTTTGTAAACCGAATAAGGTACTAAGTTGACACTTACACCCAAATCTAGCAAAGCATCCTCAATTTGGAAATTTCCAATAATACAAGGAATAGTGGGACTTCTCAGGTCTTTGTATTTGGGTATGGCCCTTTGTTGAATGATGGAGCTCACTTACTCAGTAAGGAAGGCCTTTTGGTGCACATTTAATTTTCTCTTTACAGTGTACAAGTCCTGGAGATATTTAGCATATGATGGAAATTTTCTAATGACATCAAGCAGAGGAATATTGACAATAACCTTTTTGAAGCAAATCCAACACCTCTTGATGTTTCTTAGGGACAGTTGGGTTTCGATGTCTAGATGGGAACAGAACTAGAGATTCGTATGACTTGGTCTCTTTGTCCTTTTGTTGTTGTGACTATTAAATCATATTCGGTTCATCATTCTCTTGAGATGGTGGCTCATCCCCCAATATTTCTACTAGTTGTATTTCTTGTTATTGACATTTTTTCCACTTCTTAAGGTAATGATGGCCTTAGCTTATGCATGATGTAGCTCGCTTGGATTTGAGTCTCCAATGAAATATGTGTTTCTAGGGTTTGTCACAGGTTGAGAAGGAAGGGTGCCTTTTTCCCTGACATTTAGTTGAGTCTCAATCCTAGCCACGACTGTCTTTAATTCTTGATTTGATTGGATTAGAGACTGATTCATTGAGCTTGAGAGTTCATGAATGCGATCAATACATCCCCCATGGATGATCACTTTGGCAGGGGCACATATGGTGCATTGTTAGATGCACTAAAGAAGTTGTTTTGTAAAGGTATTTTAGGTGCATTAGGCGCATTAATTTGTGGTTCATTCCTCTAACTAAGATTAAGATGGTTACGCCAATTTGGATTATATATGTTTCCCATTGGTTGCATAACTGACCTTTGGTAGTTATTTATGGCATTTGCTTGCCCATGCTCATGCATGATTTCTTGTACAACTGAGATTGTTGGACAATCCTTTGTGTCATGGTCTACACCACCACAAATGTTACAAAAATTACTTGAGGAAGTTTTTTCTTTAACCAAATCAACCTTCCGAATTTCTAAGGCTTTGACCTTTCTACCTAATGAAGTAAATTTTGCATTAATGTCGTCTTCTTCTCTTAGGACGTACATCCCCGTTTTCTCTCTAGGAATGGGTCTAGTTTGGAATAGTTTAGCAGAGACATCCCATGTCTACGTATTCTTTGCTAACATATTTAGAAAATCCCAAGCCTCATTATGATCTTTGTCAAGAAAGGTTCCACCACACATCATCTTTATGAACTGACGGGTATCAACGGTGAGCCCCTTTCGGAACGCATCAATCACATGTCATGGTTCATAACCATGATGTGGACAAGTAAGTAGAAGGTCTCTGAAGCTCTCCCAAGCTTGGAAAAATAGTTCATTCCCCTTTTAGGAGAATGACATGATTTCTTATTTTAGTGCATTTGTTTTATACTCGAAAAAGAACTTTTTCAAAAACTCTCTACTTAAGGCTTGCCATGTGGTGATGGTATGAGGTCTTAGAGAGTTGAGCCATGCTTTAGCCTGATCCTTTAGAGAAAATGAGAATAACCTAAGCTTAAGTGCATCCTTATTACCATTGTTTACTTGTAATGTTACAATCACTTCCACAAAGTCTTTGAGGTACAAATAGGGGCTTTCAGAATCCAAGCCATGAAATTTAGGAATAAATTGAATCGCACATGGTTTAAAATCAATGTTTCATTTGTGAGCAGAGAACACTATGCACGATGGTAAAGTTGATCTCTTAGGGTGTAGACGTTCACATAAAGTCTGTGGTTGGTTTAACACATTCCTATGAACTTCATTCCCATCCTCAAGAGGAGGATTATGTTGATTTTCTCTATTTTGATTTATAGTTGGATCTGGTAATTTTTGATTTGGATTATCAACTGGGTCTTCCATAAAATCCAAGTGATGTTGAGTGCCTCTCCTAAGTGAATGATCAAGGCCTGGAACTAGTACGCCTTCAGAGGAGAGTCGATTGTTTTGATCCCTACTCTAACAAGACATAAACCATCCACATCATACAACAAATACCATAAATTCAAAGCAAGTATGATACTTCAAATAAAAATAAAAACTTTACCAACAACCCAGGCAGCAGAGCCGATCATGAGGGTTTAATCCAAAAAGTAAAAAAAAATAAAATAATAAAATAAAATATTGTAGAAAATAAACTATGTTAATCTGAAAAATATATCCAACGGGTGATCTTTGTTATCAAACAACAACTGTACGACAACCATAGCACTTGGGTGATAAAATCTCAAGTAGGACAACCTTATGTCATAGTTAGTGCTTGAAAGACCCAATTGAATTTACCTTCAAAGAAAAATAGAAAATCTGTAGAAATTTTGGAGGGTTTAAAAGAGAACTTACCTTAACTATCTTGCACAGATCTAATTTATCTAAGTCTCACCTTGGAAATGGCGCCAAAAACTTGATTGCTTGCCTCCAAGTGCAAAGGTTCATAAGTAATATCCCGTGAATACAGTATCGATCCCATAAGGAGATGAATTGCGAGAAGGAGAAAATCAAATGCAAAACAAACTGAAAACTAAACTAAAGATTTAATTTTGGGAGTTTTGAATGGATATAATTCAACTGAATTAAAACAACACCCAAGCTTCAAAGTTCAACACATAGGTTAATATTCTAAAATCACAATGACTTGGATAACACAATTAGGATTCAGCACTATGGTCGGCCTAATCGAAAAATAAAATAGTTTAAACATTTTAAATAAATGATATAAAATATTAGAAAATCATGGATTTGCACCATTGATATATATTCCTAAGTGCCAGTGATTTTAAGTATTCAATATCCATGAGATAATGAATTAAAGAAATGTAGCAAGTTAAAAACCTCTCTTATATAGGAATTCTAAATGATCCAGGGTAAGCCTATCCATCAATGTGGATATCATGTCATAGAAACATATAGATCTCACATGAGGATAAAAAACTAAACCATAACAATTGATAATATACATGCGCCATTCTTCTCATCATTAAAACAATCAATCATCATAACTATGAAAACTTAAACTAATGTGCTTCCCTTCTAACTTGGGCTAGAGGGAACTTAGAAAAACATAATGAAATTGCAGAAATAAAATGTAATAATAAAAGAAAGAAATGCAAACAGAAAAGAAAGAAAAAATAAATAAACAAAATCTTGTAAAGAAAATAAGAACTATGAAACTTGAAAGCTCTCTAAAAGAAACTAGAAAAACTTAGAAAAACCCTAGAATGCTCTTCAATGCTTTGGATAATTTTCTTATGAATGTCGTGGAATGCCTTATTTATAGGTGGGGAACTCCCTCCTTCAAACAGATTTGAAAAAAATCGAAAACTACTTCAAAAGTGCTCACTCTGCGTAGGTTCTACGTAAAACCTTCGATGTCATCAAATAACCTTCGATGTCATCTAAGACTGGGTTTGATGTCACTTAAGACTGACTCTAATTTCTCCAGCAACCAAACTTGATTTTCCTGTAATTCTTCGATGTCATCGAAGACTGGCTTCGATGTCATATAAGCTCCTGTGAATTTCTGCACTAATTTCTACACTTCCTTCCTTTTCCAATTGGTTTTCTTGACTCTTGGAGTCTTAAAATCTTCAATCTTGGTTTTCAAAAGTCCATTCTTTTACTTGGTAATTCTTAAGCATCAAATCTATACTTTTAACATTATTTTCACTCCAAGCCCTCAGGTTCACCTTGAAACACAAGCATGTATAAAATATACCATTAAGCAGTATCATGTTCATAAAACCAAGATATAAATAGGAAAAACTATGTAATATTTGACACTCAATAGATATGCTCAAAGTATCCATTAGATTTGTGTTGGCACTAGTTGCCCAATACGATCTCAAGCTGGAATAGATGGATGTCAATATTGCATTCCTGCATAGGGAGTTGGAAGAGAAAATCTACATGAAGCAAACAGAGGGCTACGAAATTAAAGGGCACATGAAAAATTTTATAGGTTAATGAGGTCATTGTATGACCTGAAATAGTAACCTGGGTAGTAGTATAAGAAATTTGATTTTTTCATGTTAAATCAAATTTTACTCATAGTGAATACGATCACCGTGTCAATTAAAAGACATCGAGTGATGAAAAATTCATCATCATAGTATTGTATATTGATGATATGTTGATCGTCAGTCATGATATGTCTAAAATCAATGTACAAAAGACTCAGTTATAAGGGACATTCGAGATGAAAGATTTGGAGGCTACAAAGAGGGTTCTCGGCATAGATATTCATAGAGACAAGAAGAGGAGCAAGCTTTGGTTATCACAGGAAGAATACCTAGAAAAGGTGTTGATCAAGTATGGGATGGACCAGGCGAAGCCAGTGAGCATTCTCCATATAGCTCACTTCAAGTTTTCCTTAGAACAATGTCCTAAATAATACGAGGAAAAGCAGGTTATGTCTCATATGCATTACTCGAATGCGGTTAGCAGTTGAATGTATGTCATGGTCTGTATAAGAGCAGATATTTCACAGGCAGTTGGTGTTGTGAGCAGATACATATCAAACCCTGGCAAACAACATTAAGAAGCAATGAAATGACTACTTCGATACATTCGAGGTAGAAAAGACTACGTCTTAACTTTTGAGAAGAGAGGGGCATAGTTAATAGGGTATGTGGATTCAGACTACCTAAACAATGTGGATTCTAGAAAGTCGACTTTAGGATACTTGTTTGTACTAGCGGGTGGAGCAATTAGTTGGATATCGAAGCTTGTCTGTGGTGGCATTTTCCATGACTGAAGCAGAATATATGGCAGTGATGGAAGCATTTAAGGAATGTGTTTGGTTAAGAGGTATGATAAATTAATTGAGACTTCAATAGGAGGTCGTGCCGATTAATTATGATAGTGAGATCGCTATTAATTTAGCTAAAAATTCTATTTATCACTCTCGTACTAAACATATTAATGTCTGTCACTATTTTATCCAACAGGTGCTTGAGAAATGAGGCGTAACTCTGGAGAAGATTCACACCAGTGTGAATCCACCAGACATGCTCACTAAGGTTATCACGCCCCAAACTCGGAAACTGGGCTCACTAAATTTTTGATTCCCAAATCCAGCACCGACAGCCTCCGTAGTACCCCACTCTCTGTTCCCAACACCCATATACCAGGTTTCGATCCTGGGTTCCTACAAGGAGGATTTTTCAGCATGAGTTTATTACGTAATAGCATAACCATAAGCAAAACCCACGAACAATAACTAAGGCACCATCACAAAATCCACTATGATAAAAAACTTCAAGGTACAATACGCATAAAGGAAAATACAATAATAGAATCGGAAGCTATAGAAGTCCGCTGCACACTCCAATCACAATGTTGTTGCGGCGTCCTAGCGTCACCTGCACGCAATGGTCATGCATAAGCTTACGAAAAGCTTAGAGGGTGGTGAGAGTGTGTGCGCAATATAAGCGTGCTCATAATGCAATATCAGAGTAATGCAGAATATGCTAGTGAATCCATGAAGACTATCAGTTGTACAGAGACTATGTGATCCAAGGAATGAATGCTATCGGCCATATCAAGGCCATGTGATGCGAGATGTAGCTCAAGCATACCAATCCTCATCTGAATCAACATATCAATGCAGCTCATCATTAGAGCATCAAATGTCAGTATAGTTTTCATG
Source organism: Magnolia changhungtana (assembly GCA_030180095.1). Classification (NCBI taxonomy): domain Eukaryota; kingdom Viridiplantae; phylum Streptophyta; class Magnoliopsida; order Magnoliales; family Magnoliaceae; genus Magnolia; species Magnolia changhungtana. Next base: position 637,536 of record JASAUF010000660.1, read on the forward strand.
CTGGATAAACATCGGGGTCTAGTACACTCTACATCAGCTCGCCGCCCCTATCCAAGTGCACAACTGGGAAGTGAAAGAGACCTCGCTATCCACCTGCCAATATCGGGCCCGACTCATAGATTGGTAACCCATTCATCAAGCTGGTCAAACTCGGCCTAGATAATGCCCCCTTACTCAGGCGGGTAAGGTCACACCACTTTCAACCGACCATGACACAGTGGGAGATGCTGCCTACTGGTATACGACCCTCATGCGCTTGTGTATCCACTCGACCTCGACATTGGAGTCATCCTCTAGTACCATCAGTTTTAAGGATTTTCACCCAGGGACATCTATGGCGCCTTGATGCTAGTAATAGTATTTTCGGTATCCAATCCGACTCTCCACGATGTGTCTATGGAGGCCACGACCCTGATGTCGCTAGGGCATATAGTAACCACAATATACAACATAAGATGCATGAGTCATACAATCCAATCATGCACCAATCCTGCACGTACCGTGCGCTCATGAGGGACAACATAGCCTATCAGGGAATCCCAACAACAACTTGCCAGAAGGCATATGTAATGATCAACCTCATCTCATCATATGCATACATATGATGTGTATGGGCATGTATCATGATGTTATGCTAAGCATACTCGTAATCGGTGTCGATAACCGACATCAATAATCGGCCTCGATGAGAATAGGCCTAATAAGGCCTAAGGGAGGACATTCATCCATCATTGCCCATCAATGTGGACATTTAACTAACATTGCTCCCAAGGAGTGGCCCACATAGAGCCACACATATAGTGGGCCCATGGCCTCACATAAGGGCCTAATATACATCGTCATAGGCCTCACTCATGGGCCAATACACATCATGATGTGCCTCACTCATGGGCCACATATGCATCACATTTGGCCTCATCATATGGGCCTCATATACATCAAATGGGCTGCAATAAATGGGCCCCATATACATCAAATGGGCCGAAATACATGGGCCTCATATACATCAAATAGGTCGCAATACATGGGTCTCATATACATCAAATGGGCCGCAATACATGGGCCTCGAATATATGATAATGGGCCTCTCATACTAATCCAATATGCATCACATCAAGATGGGCCTCTCATACTGGTCCAATATGCATCACATCAAGATGGGCCTTAATGGATGGGCCACAAATACTTCAGAGTGGGTCTCGTGGATGGGCCACAAATACATCAAGGTAGGTCGCATCACATGGGCCGCATCATCTAACCATTCATCTATTTAACATATCATTTTAGAGCATTACCCAAAAATGAATCACATCGGAAGATCATCTGGACCATACCACAATGACGATGGTGATAATGATTTTCACTATCAAACTTCACAGGGCTCACCATCACGTTTACTTTCCATCCAATCTGTTCATACGCTCATAAAGACCTGAATCGAGAGGAAAAACAAATATCATATTGATCCATAATTCCTGTGATCCCTAAAGGATTTCAATGGTAGCTGTTCAATCTTCAACTATTTTCTACAGTGTGGTCCACCTGATATACGGATCTACCTCATTTTTGGTCTCAAGCCTTGAGCTTATCATTTGGATGGACGGTTTAGATGTAATACAGACACCAAGGTGGCCCATACAGCACCGTCTAGTGAAGGACGGTGCTGACATACAATACTCACATTAAGGTGGGCTCCCACCATGGATGGACTGTGTGCAGATATAACCCATACATCTAATGGGGTCCACAGATAAACAGTGCAAATGAAGCACTACATCATGGTGGGCCACTACACTGACAGTGCAAATACAACACTGCATCATGGTGGGCCACGACACTTACTAACATTACTGCAACAGCAGCAGCGGCTGCTGGTCCTAGCAGATGAACGACTTGGATTCAAGGGACCCATGCTGACGTTGCAGCAGCTGTATAACTGGGTCCCACATGACCTATTGACATCAATACACATCAATATGGCTGGTGAGGTCACAGGCCCACCGTCCAGATGGACAATCTACACTACACCAAAGGTCGATCCCACCAGATGGACGGATGGTGTGGATTAGCCACCTATAGCAGCTACATAGCTGGTGTGCAGTAGCCAGCCAATCTGCTCAACACAGGTGGGTCCTCACGTGGGGCCCACCATAACATATGGTGCATATCATATAATATATATTATTATATTATATTATATTATATTTAGTTATTTATTTATTAAAATACTTACCAACGCCAATACAGCAGCCATCACTATTGGTTGTCCAACAAATGGATGACCCACATTTAAACAGATACAAAGGTGGGTCCACACGTGTGGAACCCACCAGCCCTGGATAAAGCTAATACTTGTGTATTCCTCTTCATCCAGGTCTGCTGGATGGTGTCAGTAGTGCTCGATGCCGACAAGGTGAGCCTACTTAGATAGCGGTGTGGTCCATGTGGTGGACGACATGGATAAAAAAATATATCATGGTGGGCCACAAGATGGGAAAGAGAGATAGAGAGAGAGACGTGTAGTGGAGGGACCCTGTCACTATGGGCCCCTCTTTAATCACACACATACATTAAAATGGGTCCCAAATTAAGTGGGTCATCAAATTGAAAATCAACGGTGGATCACCCATCGATGACACTCCTTCTTTAGCTCCTTAGACTCCTAGACTCATTGGCTTGCTCTTTGATAGTGGATGATGATGATTGGATGGCTAAGACGGGAGATTGGGTGGTAGGGACTAGGCCATACTAGACTTCTTTCTCTATGGAAATTAATTAGACGGTTGCTCTCCTTAGGAGCTTGAGAGTGAAGAGAGAAAAATGAGAGAGAGAGAGAAGTGATGCGATGAAAAGGGATGGAATGATGGGTAATGGGTGGAGTGATGGAGCTATAAGAAAGGGATGGGAGAAGAGAGAGAGAGAGAGAGAGAGAGAGAGAGAGAGAGAGAGAGAGAGAGAGAGAGAGAGAGAGAGAGAGCTGACTTTGGGAATGGGAGAGGGATGGGCTAGGTAAGGTTGTTTACTTAACTTTGATTGATGGATTGATGTGATGTTTAGGGTAGAGATTCTCTTAGGAATTGCAACACGTGGTGTTTTTCTCAAAATAAATGTGGGCCCACATCTCCTGGCCTGGGTATCAGATCTGAGCGTGAGACGTGGCGTTGGAACCGTAGTGAAGGCACGGTTGCTAAGATACAAGTTTTGAGTTAAGTCGACATAGGTATACAGGATGTGACTTAGGGTCGTGCACAAACACTGATTACGGGTCACAGGTTGCCGGAATTCGACTGGGAGGACCGCAGAAGCCTACGGAACAATACGGTCTAGGATATGGGCCTTACAAAGGTTGTTCCTATAGAGAAGTTGAAGTTTTGTACAACTTCTTTAGGCTTGGCAATGGCGTAAAAGGACGACAGAGTATGCATGAGAAGCATTGATGAAGCTATAATGTGAGGCAGAGATAAGAGAAGAGGACAAGGAGCTACACATTTGAAAATTGAATACATGGTGGAGATTGTTATACTTGATGCCTAAAATCTAATCCGATTCTAGCTAGATTTTTTACGCAACTACGAAAGTGCAGGATTTGTTTCCGATTTCGTTAATGATTCTTTTCGATTTTATTTGGGATTCCTCCTAAAACTATAAAACTATATATGGGTGTAAACAAAATTGGGACGTATTATTCTAAGAAAATTCTAAGGCATTCTAAGTATTTCTAAAAGGGTTCTATGGTTTCTAAAAGGGTGGAGCAAGGGAAAAGTTCGAGGATTGCTCAAGTGGGGTAAGTCCTTTATCTTTGTAATTTGTGCTTTCATAGTGGAATTTTTTGTCGCTTTGTGTTGCAGTTTTTTTCTCACAAGGGTTTTCCATTTTTAATATTCATGTTTCTTGTGATTGCTTAGTGCTCTTAGATTGTTATCCTTGATCCATCTATGTGTGATTTCGAAGCACAATGATACCACTTGTTGGGTTTTGGACTGTAGAATCACATAAAGATTGATCTAAGATAACAATCCAAGAGCACCAAGCAAACACAAGAGAATACAAAGATTTAATGTGGAAAACCCTTTTGGGAAAAAACCATGGCACAAAGCGATAAATCTTCATTATGAAAGCAGAAATTATAAAGAGTAAAAACTCACTCAATTCAAACAAGCTTGAATCTCACCCTTGTTACACCCATTGTAAACCCTAGAACCCTTAGAGAAAGCCTTAGAATCCCTTGGAATAATACCTCCCATTCTCATTAATTTATACCCACATATATATAGTTTTAGGAAGAATCCCAAACAAAATCGAAAAGAATCATAAACGAAATCAGAAACAAATCCCGCACTTTCGCAGTTACATGAAAAATGTGCACAAAAACTAATTGGATTTAATACATCAAATACAACATAAATGACATTGCTGTTGTTCCTCATTGAACATACCCGCTAGGGTGAATTTCGTCCAAAAAATCGTATATATATATGTATGTATGTATAAGGTAGATAGCTCAACACATTTATATGAGATATCATTCAAAATTCACGAAAATTACTACACATGGAGAATTGCTTCTCATATTTTAAAAGTTTACGTATCCCTCCTTGAACTGTTATGAATCATGGAGCATCAAATCCTACTCATCAACTGCCATGTCTTGTGGATCATTGATTCAAGCAGAGGTTAAATTCCACAAGTCTCAATGCAATAATCTAGTTTTGGAAATGTAGATTGACTCACCTCTTCTTTGTTTTCTTTCTTCTTTTCACTGCCTTTTCTATATTTGTAACCCTCCGACTGATAACAGAAGATGAAGTTATTCTTGTATCTGGAAGTTTGGATTGTTTAACAGGTGAAGCAGAAGAGACCAGTGCAGCTGATTTATATTCCCCTAATAAGGACTTGAGTCTCCCAAGTAGCAGGTTGGATGCCCCAAAAATAGAGGAGTCAGGCTGTGGTGTAGTCACTACAAGAAAATTGGCCTTTGCCGACTGTGCCAAAGGCCTAGAAAACTGCCAGCAATGCCTTTGCCCGTAGTCAGATAACAGCCGATAAAGCCTGGGTTGGTAAAGGCTTTACCAACAGTATGTTACCTTTACTGGCGGTTGTCACTACAACAATTGGGATCTTTACCGACGCTTGAAAGCGTCGCTAAAAGACCCTTAAAGCACCGGCGAATACATTAGCTGGCGCTAGTCAAGCGCCAATAAATGAGTATGTCGGTAAAAGTAGTGGTGGTGCTAGGTGACTTTTAGCGGCACTTGTCTGAGCTTTGCTAATTATAATTTTTTTCGACGCGTATAAGAGCCGATAAAAGTCAATCCAGGCACCTGTAAAAGTGGTTTCTGGACACTTTTTTCTCATGAAAAAGCGCCGTAAGATTTCTACACAATGGCCGGTAAAAGCCTTTGTATGGATTTGAGAGGCCCGAGCATGCCAGTGATTTTTTTTTATTATATATAATTCAATCAAAACTTGTACTTTTTAAATATTTGAAACATAAAAATGATGCCATACAAATAAAACTAAATATTAAACACACTTTATATTACTAGACAATAAAAAAATATAATATTTATTACAACACACATCTTCAATTTGATAGGTTGGCTAAAAAATATTAATGTTAATTGATAACTAATACAACGGATTTCCTTCACTTGAGGGCTTATGCCATACAATCGTCCTGCAATTTGAGTCCGAAGATCTGGTATGCAAAGTTCTTGGGCATGATGTATGTGTAGCTTGTCTCCTGTAATCAGGAATTGCTCACATAAGTTTAGTTTCCAGAACCTTGAAAGTTAAAAAGTGCATACAATGGAAAATAGCCATAATTATTACATTAACGTCCTCGGTGTTCACATAAATATGATTGACTCTATGATATACATTCGTCGCTGAGATTGCTCTCACACGCCAATCAGTTTTAGAACCAAATGTTGCTTGCTCATAGGGGCTTGTTGTGGTGACAATGAGTTCATCGCCGTGCACAATTATTGTCCTTGTTGTGACTGCTATAAGTTGGCTTGCTTCTTTTGCCTGCACATAAAGATTTGCTAGAGATTATTAGCCAAGTGAAACCGGCAAAGAAGCTTCTCAAATTGACTGACTTTTATTAAACACATCACCTGCTTCTCAATCTCCACAATTTGTTGCCTCTGTTGTGAAGGTGGAGTTATCTAAGCCCCCCGTATTATATCACGAATTTCAGACTGTGTCATTGCCGAGGTGTTTACATTATTCTTCTTGGCATAATCTGAGAGTATAAAATCCCTCAGAGCAACCTCAAGCTGCATTGAAGGAGATATTAGCAACTCTCATAACAATAACATGCAATGGCAACCTCACACTGGACATTAAAATAAATGCCATAGATGGAACTTTCATGTCATAAGTTACTTTGAGAAAATAAGATAATAGGAAAACTTTTGAATCTTCTCATGAGGCTGAAATGCTTACCTCCATAGTCCTTGTTCTCAGCAAAAATAGGATGTCAAGAAGACCTGTAGAGAGAAGGATAAAATCAGGAAAATAATTTTTTAAGGTACATTTGAGACTGGAAGTTGAAATTCAGACTCCCAAGCCTTGAGGTGGACTCTGATTCTAAAACCGACATCAATAGAAGACAAAAATAAATAAATAAGAGGAAAAGCTTGGATGAGATAAAGGAAGACTGTTAGCAAATATCTGAAAGTATTATCTCTAGTTGCCCATTAAGGACTGTCTGAAAGAACTTAAGGACTGCATTATAAGAATTCGAGTTGGCATATTCAACCATTACTTGTCCACAAAAAACTTAAGGACATCCCTACTAATACCTTATAGGCACACAGATCTGATTTGACGTCAATTGTCCCTTCGATTTGGGAAGCATAGACATGAGGGCAAATATTTTACACTATCCGATAATTGCAGGCAAGCATCTTACCATGCATTTTGAAATTTGCATTTGAAAACTGACATTTTGAAATGATTACTGGATTCCCGCTAACCATCTTTTAAAGATTGGAAATGATGCAGGCACCAACTTTTAGTGCTCACAATGGACAATGGATAATGAAGCTATGCACTTGTATACTTATAGAGAAGTAGAAACACAAGGCCTAGAGTTAGTAAATGGGGCTCAGCCACGAACAATCAAGAAAGAAAAAAATTCAATTATTAGAATATGAGATGGTCTTCTATCATCATTGTCATCATGATAGCACTGTCCTAGCTATTTGGGGTTGGTTTATGAATCAATCCGGCCTCACCAATCATTCGATTATAAAAGCTCCATCCACGGATCCATAATTTGGACAATTTGGTTTGACTTAATTGTCTGCTATGTATGTGATTTCTAAGTGCCTGTGTATCATCAATCATTCTCGGCCTGAGTATCAAAGTTTTTCTGTGTTCTTTCAGATTCTTGAATTTTGTAAGCTTCTATTGCAATTTTTGTGGCATTTATATGACATATGTTGTATGTGATTTCAGCCCAACTACTGAAAATTTAGTTCCTCTCTGTGTGGATGTGGAAGTTGATGGACAACATTTCAAAGATGCATTTACATGGAACCCTTCTGGTATGGTCTAATTTCAAGAAAGATTCTTTGCATGTGCTATGAGAGCGATGATCCAATACACATTCTTCATACCTTATTTTCCTCAACTCTTTTCCAATCAACCAGAAGACTGTAGGCGCAGTTACATCTTCTCCATGCACCAGCAATAATATGAAAGGTTCCAAAATTTTAACCCCTTAACTAAACAGCCTCTTATCTTTATTGCGACATAATATCCTCCACTTTGACCTTCTTTTGAATTCGAGCTTTAACAGATTCCAAGTATTCCTTTCATCCCCTAAGATAAGTGAGATGACCTCCTTATCAAGAGTATTTTAGCTTTGAACTCCTCCAAGTCCTGAAATGATCCTTTTTCCACTCTTTTAACAACGTTGTACGTAAATCTAGTTACATCAATGGCCTATGCAATAACCACCAAAAAGAAAGATCTCCACCACTCTTTGATTTTTACTTAACATTTTCGAACCACATTAGCGCAGACTAAAATGGAAATGAGCCCTCATTTCTTTACAAGATCCCAAGATAGTGGGACAATAATCTAAAAATGGCAGAGCCAAAAACCTCAGTGGAATTCCTAGAAACCTCCTTCCTAGTCAGCCAAGCCAAGAAATCTATCAAGCCTGGTTATTACTGGCCTTTCTTGGTTATTCGACCAGGAAAATTTGATTCCCCCCATCAGAAGATCAATCAACTCATGCTTGTCTACCCACTCCCACAACTTCATGCTTCTTCTAAATGCTCTGCCCCATTCACCTTCCCAAAAGAACCTTCATAAACAAGATCACCTCCCAAGCACCATGGTTCTCTCCATTTATTATTCATGCTAAGTTTTGCCCCAAAAGAACCGCCCTAACCAAAATATAGGCACATAAATTGCTGTAAAAAAAAAAAAAAGAAAAAAAAACCATCTAAAACCATTGCTTACATATCCCAGGACCCAATACATTTATTTCTTTCCCCCTATGGATATGATGATCTGAATACCCATAGCCTGAATTTCTGTCTCCTGAAAAGACATAAGGTAAGGCTTTTGGCTTTTGAAAAGCTGCGTTTTCTTTTCTTTTCTTTTGAACATTGGAACATTTTAACAAAGGCGGCAACCAAATTTGAAAAGTTGCTTAATCTGATCACTTTTCTAAGGGCAGCCCAACCTCCTTGATCTTTCCACAATTTAACTCAAAGCCACTACCACCAATGCAAACAAGAAAGGAGATCAAAGATCTCCCCAACACAAGTCTCGTGTCCCCTAAAAAAATTTGGAGATCTGTTTACTAGCACAAAAAGATATGCAAAACACGTACATTCTCCCATCCACTTACTTTATCTTATCTCAACATCCTCAACATACAGTTTGCCAGAGTTGATGTGGAATAACCAAGTTAATAATTGGGAAACTAAGAAAAAAGGGGACAGGTGGGAGACATCAAAACTAATGCACACACACAATTACTAAGATACCCTTATCATGGATGATGGAACAACACTTAGACATATATAAGCACATTATGCATAGAATTATATAATAATAAAAAAAGTGATACATGGTTCCATGTTGCATAAAAAGCCTAAGGGGAAAAAAAGCATTAGAGGACTTACCAAAGGATGATAAAGCACCCAAATAAGCTATTGTTCCTTATATTTGTAGAGCTCTTGCCAATGACCAAGGGCTATGAGCAAGATCAAGAAATTTACACCTTGCACCCAGCTGTTGTTTGTAAGAGGTTGTAAGAGGAATGTGGTGCAATAAAAGTCACTAAGGAAGAGAGGACCAGCACTGATTCCCAACATTACTTGATCCAAATCTACCATTTCATTAAGAAAATATTTCCTTGACAAATTAAAGATGTGAACAAATTTAAGAAAATATGAGTGGAAGAAAAGTATAATAAACTATGAACAATATATATATATATATATGTTATTTGCAATTTTGTAACAATCATAAGAATAAGAATGTTACTATCCACCAACCTGCCATACACATTCAGGTAAGAAAATCATACAAATCTCTTTAAGAAAGTTGAAATGGGAAGTGAACACTGAGATTTAGCAAACAGATCATTTAACCCCATCTTTGGTGAATGGATCACATAGGAGCAAATTTCAGTGCAAAGTCTTTTCCTCAGGAAACAAGAAACCCAAATTAATTGCATGAATACAGCAGAGTTCTTGACAATAAAGCAAGTTTGGGTCATTTGGCATTTAATCGAGCATGTAAGGTGCCAAAGCATAACATAACCAAAATTAAAAAAAAAAGATTAATGAAAACTTCACAGATTCAATCGTTTGCACCTGGTTTTATAACCTACAGTCATAGACAAAATCTGGAAAAAAAAAATCGATCTGATGGACGACAGATATATACAGAGCGACGACCTGTAGATCTGCAGGGAGATATTTGTGCATTATGGAGAGATCCATTGAATGCTTGAGATGCAAGTGGCTAAGGCTTCCTTGATGTCATCGGATTGTAGAGATCCTCATATCTCATCCTTATACATGTTAAAAGAGAGATGAGATTAAAAACCCCTAAGAGAGAGAGAGAGAGAGAGAGAGAGAGAGAGAGAGAGAGAGAGACCTTAGAGGAGTAGAGGTGGATTGAGAAAGGGGTAACAAAGAGAGATGGTCGATTGAGAGAGGGAAAAGGAGAAATAGAGAGAGAGGGTCAATTAAGAAAGGGATGGTAGAGGTGGAGATGGCGATGGCTGTCACTGCATCTAAAGGGAGATAGAGAGAGAGAGAGAAAGGACGAAAGAGAGAGAGAGAGAGAGAGAGCGTCGAGGGCAGTGAGAGGGAGAGAGTCGGGAGGGGAAAAACAGGGTTCGGGCTTTAGGGTTGGTATTTATACCCGATCGTTAATCACCACCCATTTTAATTAGCGCCGATAAATTAGCCACATAAATCGTCAGCTAAACCAGTTTTTGTTGTAGTGTGTGTTGGCTGCCACTTCATGTGGGATTTATTGGCAGTTGTGCTGGCCGCCGCTTCATATGGGATTTACCGACAGTTTGTATGCCTTTCTAGCGGTATGTTGTGGTATTTGAATTTTATAATGACAGTTTTATAATGCCTACGGATGGATGGACCTTATCATTGACCCTTTTGGTCAAGGCCCACCAGATTTCACATTCCTCTTAGGAAGTAGATAGTGCCTAGTGATTGTTTTCCTATTAAAAAAATAAAAATAAAAATACATGCCTATGTGGCCCTTTCCCATGCAACCAAACACTCCCACCTTCATGTGCATTTATTGGAACCATATGGTACACAACCTTCATCTAGGGACATTATAGGCCTTTTGGATTTCCCAAAGTGGGGCCCTTTGTTTGGTAATCCAGACCATTTGTCTGTTGAATCCAACCATGGATGGATTTTGCCCCAAAAATCTCCTTAACAGTTTTCTTCTTAGCCATTCATTTGATGCCACTGAGTAAAAGGTTAGCATTAGGCATGCCACCTTACGTGCTGATGTGGCTCACGAATATGCAAGCCAAAAAATTGGTTGTTGCATTGGTAGGATGGGCTATGACTTACAAAGAAACTTATAAGAAAGTAGATGGAGGCTTCTTTGTTGATGTTGTAGCCATTTCCCTTCTCTACTCTACTGGAGCTGCTACGAATAATTTTTACAATAATAAATTGAATAGTTTCTAAAAAAATAATAAAATAAAAATCCATTGATCTAGCTCCCATTCATCCATGCCTAAAACCTGCAAAACAAAATAGCAAAAAGAAATTAATTAGTATCAGTGTTAGAGATTGGAATTCAACTCAATATTACATCAAAATACATATTAAAGCTACAAGTTCAGTACAAATGAGTCAGATGAACATACACATTAAAAAGTTTATAGTTTTTTGGGGATGGCAGTGTATCGGACAAGTTGTTGTTGCCAAGAAACGTGAAAATCGCCATGGTGAAGTACATACATTAAAGAGAATTATGCAAATAAAATTAGATTCAAGAAAGGTGGTTTGATTCTTACAAGTAAACGAGTGAACTTACCATGCCATGGCTTTGTAAGTGGAGATGTTATTGACTAGAAACCCTGCAAATCACCTTGCATGAAGATGTATGACAATGTACTGATGTACCATGTGTTGAATTTTAGGACTTTCTAGTAGGCTAATTATAATTCCAACATTTTTATCTACAGCCCCAAAGAATGAGAGCATATAGACTACCAAATTGATTCAGTCAAGAATGATTTACAACCTTCAACTAGAAACGTAACATCTGACAGTGTAGGATTGTTTATGTATTGTCCGCCCCAATACACCTGCAACAAGAATTACGTTTCAGCATGGACACGCAAAATTCGAACAAAAGACAAGACCTTTAAATTCAAAATCGATTCCCAAATATTCCTACATTAGGAAAAACTTTTTCAAACAGATTAATACAAAATGTAGACAAGATATTGGAGAGAGTGGAGAAGACGGTGCATGCATTTTTAAGAACAGGAAATTGAGAATGTTGCAAAGAAATTGACTTTCCTTAAAAAATTTATTAGCAAGCAGAAGAAAACCAGAAAGTTTGCTCTATATGGCTAATAACTAATTGTACAAGTGGCAAAAGGAAAAAAAAAAAACATCATTGCATACAAAGTACAAAGAAGTCTATTCTACATACCATGCTAATCAATCATCTTGTGATAAAGGAAAAAGTCCTAATTTAACATAAGCGCTAGCATTAGAACTCTGTTCTAATTGTAGTACAAGGACTCTAAAACATTCTAAAATCATCAAACTATCTAGTCGTGAGACTTCCATGTACAGCTCTATGGCTTCTAGATGCCATGAATTAATGTGTAGTCTCAAACATATCCCACCATGAGTAATATATTTCTAAAATTGACCAAGAAGAAACATAGCTTATAAGAGGAGAAGACCAGTAATACACATATTATTTACATAGACAGGATGGGAAAGAGATTGCTCACAACAACAATTATCTTTAGAAGAATCACATAAAAAGGAAATCAGTGACGCCAACCAATATATCCACACCTAAAGTCAGTGAAGATCTGTTAGCAAAGTTCAAACATATCAATGTTGATGTATTACTACAATGATTCATGTTAATAATTTCATTTGCTAAATATTTATGAATTGTTAGCAAAGTGAAGCTGTGATCAAAATATTGCATCTACCCATTTTATGGTATCCATTGCAGAAGCACAATCATCGAATAAGAGCCGAATGGATGCTAGCTTCACCAACTCATTTCCAATGATGATGTGGCTGGCATGGTATAACTTTTCAAGGATTTATGAACATGACAAAAAAATGAAAATTAATTCAGACTTTCTTCAGCAGATATTACAGAGCACTGAAAGTTTAAGAGAATTACCAAACTAAGAGAAAGATAGAAAAGAGCAAAGTTCAAAGAAGATGACTCTATTTCCCTTTGGAATTAAGTGTTTTTGTACATACAATTCATTGGAAAACATTATTATCTGTCACAAGTAATTAAATATTTGAGTGTGAATGAGTATTGTTCAAGGAATGAAAGAATCTTAGCATCTACATGTATAATGATATACTACTTGAAAGAACTAATAGGTAGCCATCAAAAGGTAGGCTAGTCTTATACTTGAAGATTTATTTACTTAAACCAAGTAGTAAGCACCTATGTGAATGTTGGTTGGGATCACTTGAGAGATCATTGGATATGCCCAAATTTTGCTGGAACAAATTATCGTTGCTACTTTTGTTTTGAAACGAGGAACCATGTTGTTAACTAGACAAGGCATAATAAACAATGAATGGATTATCGTGCTCAAGTGTGATGTTTAAGTGGCTGAGTACAAGGGAGCTACCAACCCTACCACATAATGGGTGAACGATTCAAAGGTGGAGGTCCGGGCCTTTATCCATGTAGTTCTAGAACCAGTGTACCTAGATGTTCCAATTTCCCAAAAAATCTGCATAACACTCTTTGAAGCTTTAGAATATGCATCAATGAAATGCTTATAGTGATTCTATCATCAAGATAAATGTCAGCATCTGATAGCTAAGTGAACAAGAGTGCAAGTCTAACAAAAGCACTGACAGATGAAATTTAACAAATTACACATGAAGAAGAAGAAAAGCATCATAAAAAAGATATATGAGAAGACAACATGTATAGTAACTCTTTGTTACCAAATTAGTTTCAATGTGTTGATGGTGAGTATCAAGTTGTGTTGTAGAAGAGACCACATATCATTTATTCCTCAGCCCACTGGATTGATTTAACGTTCTTTCATTGACCTGATTCAACATTTATTCCTCACCAAGAAGATGTACTTTATGATTAAGGATATCAATTATGGGAAGTAGATGTAATGTTAATAAAGTTATTGAGAGATCATTCTTAGTAATTGTCTTTCAAAAGAAAATGATCCATTATAAGAAGGCATGTTCCCTGTTTGTAAAGAACAAGGAAGATCCCTGTTTGTACATGCGCCCATGAATATAGCTAAAATTAAAGTAAATTGTACAAGGATAGCTGAAACTCCTTTTATAATTGTATATGCTAGAAGTTCAGTTCCTCTCTAGATGAAGAGTGACTAGACTAGGAGCAAAATAAACATGGAGAAACAGTTTGTTTTAAGCCTCTACCCTAAACTATTGGTTTCACTTTAATTAAGCATAATACATCCAAACACAAATACACTAATCACAAATCAAACATTAGTTAACTCTTTGTTATATTTAAGTATTAAAGATTGATAGGAAAAGATACAAACATCCTCATGCTACAATTTGAAAATATCATCCAAATATCTCACACCATTCATAAATGAACTTCCATTGGCAACCATTCATGATATCACGTTCAATTGCATGCCTCACATGTGCTAAGAAGCTTCTTCTATAAAAGAAAGACTTGCAAACCAAATCCCTATTTAAAACTTAAAAATAAGGTGCTAGTATTTATATTAAAACAACTCATGAGCATGTTCCTACAAGTCGCGCTAGTGCTAATCAAGACTCTAACTCTTGACTATACCAACAACCATACTCCCTAATGAACTCGAAGCCTGAACAAAGAACATGTAGCTCTTGGCTTAAGCATGTGGTTGTAAGAACTGAAAACAGCATTTACCTAAAATGAACTATAAAGGGTCATTTGGGAGCATGTATTTGGTGGTAGTTGGTGTGAATCAATATGGTTAGTACATTTGGAAGAGTGTATTTTGTCCCAATTCACACCAAATACACTAAAAGCCTCTTGTTTTATAATGGTCGTATTACCTTCACAGCTGATTGACAATTCTCAAAGAAATCAATGATGAAGAACATGGTTTTAAGCATAAGTTCTAAAGTGCAAGTCACCCAGAGATCGAAACCAATATCGGTCACTTGACTCATTCCAACTCAGTCAGAATTGTTCAGACTCAGTCTGGTTTGGAATGTGACTTGCCAATGACACATTTCATTCTCCACCAACATCAAGTTAACTCAGTATCAATCAATATTCAGAATCAGGATACAAAAAAAAGAAGAAAGAAAGAAAGTTGAAAAGCAAGTTGGGATCACTATAGAGACGAGTGTGTTTCCAAAAAAAAGAAAAAAAAAGAAAGAAAGAAACACACCTTGTATATGTTTTCCCAAAAGCAAAATCTGGTCCAACCAGCATATGGCCTCCGATATTTGAAACCGACGAATGGGTTATAAAACTTCTGCAAAGTTTCTTAAAGCTGTAGATTTGTTTTACAAATTGTGCTTAGCATTATCTAACTACACAAGCAACCAATAAAAATGTCTCAATAAAACAAATGATCATCCTCACTGGACATGTCCAGTGAAGTTGGTCATTTGACTGATGAAAAATTGTCCATTTAGGACATTTTTGGATACATGGAATTCAAGGGAAAGAAAGAAAAAGTTATAATAATCATTCCATAAGGTAAAAGAAAGAAAAATTAATAATAATCTAATGATTATTTTGAGATTATTGAAAAATTAATTCTATTTTAAGGATCTTATTAGGATAACAAGTGAAAATCTTATATTTATTAGGTAATCTTTAAAAAAATCCCAACTATAAAAAATGTTAACAATTGTTTTGTTGAATTGATGGTTCTTTGCCATCCAAATAACACAAACTCACATCATGGCCAGCCACAAGTTGAGAACTCTGTTTTTGGTTGGCGGCCAAAGCATGGAAACATGAAATCCTCCATACATGGGTTATACCCTAATGACTAGAGCAATATCAAACCCAACTTCCAAGTATAAAGAAGAACGGAAAATGAAATCCACACTGAATATATAGTACACATGAATAAAGAGCCTCACCTAAGCTCGAGACCTCTAGAGCTCCTGTGCTAGCTAAGTTAATCCTACTAGACTCTAGTTGTTGAACATAAGCCTGTTGAAGATGAAAATAACAAAAAATAGAATTTAAACAAACACCAATTGATAGCATGTTGGGTAAATGAAAGTTAGGAACTCCTTGCAAAGCACACAATCAATTCCATTCTAGTGATAGTAGTGCTAAAATTTTCTTGGAAAATCCTGCATGTGGCTTCACTAATCAAATTCTTCATATTGCTGAAAGAGAAAAAAAAAATCATTCAATCCCATAATATGGCAAAATGTAACATATATTCTACACAACCAGAAACCACGTTCAAAGAAATACAAATACAAAAATATAGGAAGGGATGAATAATGCCCACATGCAGCACTCAACACTGGTTCCATGGTTACAGAAGGCAACTAAAGACAGTATCAAGCTTGTCCATCTGCTTCTTAGGAGGTTGCAGAAGGGGCAACTAAAAAAATCATTCAATCCTATAATATGCTCACATCCAGCACTCAACATTGGTTCCATGGTTGACTTCCTCTTCCCCATGTTTCAAATCTAGTCCCTTACCTTAGTATCCCTGGGTGAATCATAATGTAAGTTCAAATCCACACTAACAAATATATCAACTAATTCCCAACTTTTATCATACAGGTAAGTATTAATAAAGGACTAGGCAATCTCGTTAACTGCAACTTTAGTTTACTTGCTTGTTAAATGATTCAAAACATGATCCACAAACTTTGCCATGTGAGATTCTGTCAGCACATGGCACTTCTGGGCATTTTAACACAACATGAGAAAAGGATGGCACCATCTGAAAGAAGCATGTAACAATCAGGTAGGATCCATATGCCAAAGAGTGAAAGTTTGACCCTCTGTCTTGCATCCGTACAACATACTACATACTACAAAGGTTGAAATGTAAGCTTCTGAAAGTAGTTGTATTTTCGTTGGAGTTTGGAACATCACTTATTACTCTCATTCCAGAGTAAAAAGGAGTGGGTCCTTGAGGGATTTCAGGCCAATCAGATTGATTGAAAGTCCCTACAAAATCCATGCTAAAATACTACCATCCACTTACAAAAGGTGCTAGGAAATTTATCTCCACGGTGCAGGGAGCTTTTGTATATAGCAGATAGATTATAAATGGAACTTTGATTGCCAACAAGTGCATCAATTCCCAGTATATGGAAGGCAAAAAGGGAATCAGATGAAAATACCACAGTTGTCATTGGCCTTTTCCTTCATGAAAATCAAGTTCTCAATCAGAAGGACTAGAGCTGTAATGAAAAAAAATTCTAGAAGCTCCAAACAACCTATAAATCAGTCACATTTTCAAGAATACAAAGGTCAAGTAATGCATTATGCAACATACGCAATTGCAGCATCCCATTATTTATCAACATGGTAAGAGACCATTATGGATTTTCATCAAATGCTTGGTGGGAAGTCAACAAACCTCAGGTTCCAACACCTGCACGAAAATGCCCCTCAGCCCCGAAAAATCCTTAATGGCTCACATTTTAACTAAACAAATCAATGGTCATACAGATCCTCTCCACATGATTATTAGCCCCCATTCAAATTAACATTGATGGGATGAACAACAAATTCCAAGCATCCAAACTGACCCAAACCCCATTCAAACATTAAAAACAAATTATTATATCAAAGACATGAGTGGTACAGTAGATGGTTAAGATTTTGACTTCCAATGTTAGCTACAGTAGATGAGTGGTACTTTCCAAGACTAACTAAGTGAACAAGTTGTGTTAGTAGTGGATAAGACATGACACATGCAGGTCATATATCAAAGACAACAGTTTGCTAAACATATACGGAGAGAAAATAAACAGCAAGTAGTTGGGTCCTTACTCATGGTAGACACACAAGAGTTGCAACATGAGGTCATGGGTTCGGGTGACCATTGTGGTGAAATCCCACTGTGGTGTGAGTAAGTGTGTTATATAAATTTTATTATTATTATTTTTTTAAGTAGCAGCATCCATAGTTGGGTTAGGGTCACCCAAGCCCAAGCCAATAGAACAAGATCTTGGCCTGAGCTCGATTTGGGATGACCCAGCAAACCAAATAGAAATTAAGCACGCAACTACCCAACATGATATGCATTTTTAGTCATATATAGGTTAATCATAAAAAGATATATATGATCAAGATATATTCCAGACCTGATTGAATTTAGCCCAACCTGATAGGCAGAAGATCCTCAACCAATTTTTAGCTCAATTAGTAATTAGGTGTAAATGTCCATTAGATCTAGAACAACAGACCGAGGAGTCTGGAGTTTGGACCCAAGCCCGAGTGGGCCTGTGTAAGGCCCGTATCTTAGACTGTACCGCTCTGTAGGCTTCCGCAGTCCTCCTGGTCGAATTCTGGCATCGACCTATAATCGGTGTTTGCGCATGACCTTAAGTCGCATCCCGAAGATCTATATCGGTTCAATTTGAAACTTGTATCCTAGCGACCGCACCGTCACTGCAGTTCCAACGTCGTAACTTGCGCACCGATCCGATACCCAGGTTAAGAGTTGTGGGTAAGCGTTTATTTCAAAGAAAATGTCACGCGTGCGAATTCTAAGAGAATCTCTACCACCCATCAAATCAATCAAGTACAAGCAACCCCACCCATCCCTCTCTTACACAACCCAAAGTCAACTCTCTCTCTCTCTCTCCACCCATCCCTCTCTCACCTAAAATTCAACCAAGCCCATCCCTCTTCTTACACACCCATCCCTCTCTCCTTACATCACTCCTCTCTCTCTGATCTCTCTCTCATTTCAAGCAACTTCCAAGAGAGCACTCAACGTCTAAGCTTCCCTAGCAACTCAAGTGTGGCCCACTTCTCTACCACCGAATCTCTCATCCCGACCATCAAAACTTCATCATCCTCCATCAAGATCGAAGCAAATGAGCCTAGGAGTTGAAGAAGCTAAAGAAAATGGCCAATAGGTGGGTGACCCACCATTGATTTCCATTTAAGGGTCCACTTATGATGGGACCCATTTTGATGTATGTGTATGATCAATGAGGGGCCCATAGTGGTAGGGTCCCTCCACTACACATCTCTCTCTTTCCCATTTTGTGGCGCACCATGATGTGTTTTATTTTATCCATAATGTCCATTTAGTGGACCACACCACAGTCCACTTGTGGGGCCCACCTTGCTGCATGTCCTTTTGGACAGACCTTGATGTAGGAATAACCATAAATATCAGTTTGTATGCAAGCTGGTGGGCTAACACGTGGATCCACCTTGATGTATTACCCACGCCGTCCGTCCAACAGGTGGGGCCCGCCTTGCTACTAGACAGATCATCCAGCGAGCATGCCCCCTGCCTGGATAGGCCTGTCATGGATGCAAGGAAACTACAAATATTAGCTTGGTCCCAAAATAGGTGGGCCACACTGACGTGACACCACATTGATATATGTGTTTTGCCTCATTGTCCATCAGGGGTGGTGGGACCACCCCCATGATGAATATGTACATCTAGTCGTCCGTCCAGATCTGAACACTAGACGCTGGTGTACTTCAATGTGTAAAAAAAATCTAATAATATAATAATATATATTATATAATACTATGGTGGGCCCCACATGGGACCCACCTACTGGAAAGCAGATTGGTTGGTGTATCTCACACCAACTATATAGCTGATGTGCAATGTCAACGAGTTTCGTGGACCCCACACATGATATATGTGTTTCATCCATGTTGTTATCAACATCGTCCATTGTTGGACGGTGTCATGTGGGGCCACCATGGCATATGGGTTTAATCCACACCG
Source organism: Magnolia changhungtana (assembly GCA_030180095.1). NCBI lineage: Eukaryota > Viridiplantae > Streptophyta > Magnoliopsida > Magnoliales > Magnoliaceae > Magnolia > Magnolia changhungtana. The sequence continues at coordinate 657,202 of JASAUF010000660.1, forward strand.
TCCAGATGTCCAGACGGTGGGACCCACACCATAATGTATATGTTATATCTAGCCACCATCCATCTATTTTACATCAAGACCGTCCATCTACTGGACGAGCAGCCCGGGGCTGCTGTATTAGCACCAGCGAGTTCTGTGGGTTTCATCCACACCGTCCATTTGCATGGACCCTACATGATGCGTGTGCTTTATTCACACCGTCCATATATGTGGGACCCCACCTATATACCTGTTGTACTGACATCAACAATTTTTACCGGTCCAGCATGATGTATGTGTTGCATCCAAACCGTTCATCCAATTGGCAAGCTCGTCCTAAGCCTTGAGACAAGGGGTGAGGCAGATCCTGTATTAGGTGGACCACGCTCTAAAAAATAGTGGAGTGTTGAACGGCTACCATTGAAACCCCTTTTTAGTATGCCAGAAGTTTTGGATCAATGTGAAATTTTTTTTCCTCATAATTCAGGTCTTTTTGACCTTATGATCAAATTGGATGAAAAATAACGTTATGCTGGGCCCTACCTTGATGATGTGTTATATTTGAGGTCCACATGATGCGGCCCGATTTGATGTATATGAGGCCCATTGGTTTGGCCCGTTGATACTACTCATTTGATGTATATTAGCCCATTGATGTGGTCCACTTGATGTATATTGGCCCATTAGTGCGGCCCATATAATGTGGCCCATTTGATGCATATTGGCCCATTGGTGCGGCCCATTTGATATATATTAGCCCATTGGTGAGGTCCGTGGATGTGACCTACTGAGTGTGTGTGAGGCCCTTTGGTGCTGCCCATGTGATGTGGCCCACTTGATGTATATGAGGCCCATTGAGATGTATTTGAGGCCCATGGGTGAGGCCCAATGTAATGTATATAAGGACCATGAGTGAGGCCCGATGAGACGTATGTGAGGCCTTTGTGTGGGGCCGAATGTGTTTTATATGAGGCCCATTGCGATGTGAGATTCCACTATGATGTATGTGATGATGTTTATGGCGACAATGACTTGGGAGTAATGATGGTTTGACGTCCACATTGTAAGAGCAGTAATGGTTAAATGTCCGCATTGTAACTCTCCTTAGGGCCCTTTGTTAGGATCATACTTATTTAGTAGGCCTTCTAGGCCCATCTTCGTTATGAATATAGTCCATCATCATATAACATGCTTAGTATAACTCCATGATTTATGCTCATACGCATCATATGTATGCTTGATATGAAGAGTGACTGGTCATAGCAAATGCCTTCAGGCAGATTGTTTATGGGCTCCCAAATAGGCGGAGCTACCCCACATGAGCACGTGGTACATGCAGGATTGCTGCATGACTGATAGTGTGATTCATGCACTTCGTATCTGTATGACATGATTATTGTACGCCCTAGCGACATCAGGGTTGTGGCATCCATGCACATATCGTGGATGACAGGATCGGACATCGAAAATAATGTTACTAGCATTGGGGCACCATAGATATCCCTGAGTGAAAATCCCTAAACCCGATGGTACCAGAGGATGACTCCAATGTCGAGACCGAATGGATACATGAGCGCATGAGGGTGAAATACTAGGAGGTTGCGTCTCCTACTGTGTCTTGATTGGTTGGAAGGAGGTGGGGCTTTACCCGCTCGAGGGTAGGGGGCATTGCTAGGCTGAGTATGACAGCTCATGAATGGGTCCACTATCGACGTGCCGGATATATATTGGCAGACCATTGGCCAGGTGGATAGTGAAGTTTCTTACGCCCACTTGGATTGCGTGCCTAGAAAAGGAGCAGTGTCATTTGGAGTGTACTAAACCCTGATGATTATCTAGAATGAGAATTGTACTGATATTTGATGCTTTAGTGATGAGCTACATTGATATATGGATTCAGATGAGGATTGGTATGATTAATTTGTATCTAGCATCGCATGGCCTTGATGTGGTTGATAGCATTCATGTCTTGCACTGCATAGCCTTGGTATGGCTGATTGTATTCATGTACTCATCGACATGATTCCATATTACTCTGATATTGAGATTTTGACCAGCTTATATTGTGCACACACTCTCACCTCCTACTAAACTTTCTATAAGCTTATGCATGATTGATACGTACGGGTGACGAAAGGACATAGTCGTAGCTTAGTCGTAACAAGAGCATGCAACAAACTTCTGGAGCTTCCGATTGTGTTATTATATTTTCCTTATGTACATTGTACTCAGAGTTTTTTTTATCATAGTGGATTTGTGATGATGTTGTTGGTTATTGTTTGTGTGTTATGCTTATGGTTATGCTTACTATGAATGAAATTCATGTGTGAAAATCCTCCTTGTGGGATTCTAGGGTTGGAACTTTATATGGGTGTCGGAAGCCAAGAATGTGGTACTACGGAGGTTATTAGCGCCGGATTCGGCTATCAAGAATTTTGTGAGCCTGGTTTCTGAGTTTAGGGCATGACAGAACTGTTCACACCCTTAACAATGAAATAAGAAATAAATATTAAACAAAGAAAAAGAAAGGAAATGAAGCAGTAATTAGTTATATCGTGTTTCACTTGCAGAGATGTAATCCTAGGGTAGCACTAAATGACCCAACTTTCCTAGTGCATTAGATCGAAAGCCACACAAGCTTCGAAAATAGAATAAAATAACAGATAGCCTATGGACTTTATTTCTGATTATGCTTTTAGCTAGTTTCAACGCCTTACCTAATTCAAGATGGATCATAGACAAGATGATACAAGGACACCACACCAAAGAAAAGTATTAAGTAACCTTGCATATCAAAAATGGATTCATCTTAAGTTGTTTGTTTGAGTGTTCAGAAATTGCAGGTTGTCCTCATGATGCTTGATCTTTAATCCCAACTTTTGCAGATCGCATAGAAGCTAATGGTTTCAGCATTTTCCCAATCTAGCTACTCTCGAGAGAAACAAAGCATTTCATAGTTCTAAAGAAAATTTCACTAATTAGGGATTTTCAATTTTTTTAAATCTATAATCCACAATTAGGGAATCAACACTACAAAATCCCTGATTAGGGATTCGAAACTCAAAAATTCTCAAAACACAAATCATTATACAATGTTACTTTAAGGATTAAAAATTGCCAAAAAATGTCCAAATTGATATGACTATATAGGGGGAGAGAGAGAGAGAGAGAGGGACCTGATATTGCATAATGATCCTTAATCTACTGGACCAAAGAAAAGAATAAATAAAAGAGGGAGAGAGAGGGAGAGGGAGAGGTAGATCGAACGGAGAGGGAGAGGGAGAGGAAGAGGGGAGGGTGAGAGAGTGAAGAGGGAGAGAGAGATCGAGCAGAGAGGGAGAGGCTAAGAGGTAGATCGAGCAGAGAGGGAAAGGTGCGGAGAGAGAGGCGTAGAGAGATAGATCGAGCGGAGAGGGAGAGGCAGAGAGAGAGAGAGAGAGAATCGGTGGTGGGGAGAGGAGAGCGAGCTGCAGAGAGAGAGAGAGAGAGAGAGAGAGAGAGAGAGAGAGTCGCGCTACGTTTAGGATTTTTTTCTTTTTCTTTTATATATATGTACCCTACCAGCAACCGTTAAAACTGGCCGCCGGCAAAAGGTTCCCCATCGGTCGGCCAAGGCCCTGTTTGAGTTGTTGGTGGCGGAACCGGGTCAGGAAGTCCAAGGAACCTCTTCACAGGAGGGTACTTAATGACTGTTACAAACAACAAAATATAGTAAATGACACAAAAATGGTTAGCTGATAATCCATTTTTAAATGCTCACAAGAAAGCCAAACATGGGTATCACTGAATTGCATTTTTTAATTAACCGGTCTGTACGTTTGGATGGCCATCAAATTGGATTCCAATGATTCATCCAATAAAATAGAAACGACCTAATCTTAAGGACTCTACCTAGCATTAATAATGAGGGATTAGGCTCTAAATTGTAATTACGTTAATTTCAAGTCACACATGAAAGGAATGTGGCTGCATTGTGAGGCTTGTCCGCATCATGCATGCTAGGACACACCATTACGATTTGCTCATTCCATCTTATTTGAACTTTAAATTGGCTTTTCGCAATTCAATATAGTCGTATATGCAAAAGCAGCCTTAAAAGAGTTGGATGCACATGTACTCAACAATTCCATACGTGAGTGAGAACAAGTTTAAGGTAACTCAATAACAGAATATGGCCTGCCAAGATATACAAATCAGTCTTAAGATCAGGTGCAATACTAAAGAAGTCATCTAACAGGAGAAATAAATCCAGAATTATGTGGCACGTTAACTGATATTGTGTGATCGAATCTACAAAATCACACATTGAGTTAAAAGTCAAAATCCTAGGTTAGGTACCGTAAAATAAATCTAGATAAAATTAAAACAGCCAAGGCCATACTCGAGGAGAGAGTGGCGGAACAAACACTAAGACAAGAAACAATGATATCATTGACAGAACACCAATTCGAGGTTTTGTCTTTTTCTTTTTTCCTTCACGTTATAGCGGGAGCATATAGAGAGGAGGAATAACCGACATGGTTTCTACAGAGATGGAGAAAGAATAATCTAGACGAGACTGATAAGTATGGGTGTCAATGGGCGTTAATGGGCTGGGCAAGTCAATGGGCTGGGCAACACAACATTTTGAATGGGCCCACCCAATGACCTAACGTAAACAGTTCAAAATTTGAGCCTCCTAGGCCTAGCCCATTGACCGCCCTACTTGTGAGTTCTTAATAGTTGCACATCTTCATCAAGGGTCAGCAGTAAACCCTTACCTGTTGCACTTGTTATAGATGAATTAACCAATGATGACCAAGATGATATCCCTTGGTGTATGATTTTTGATGATGATGGTGAGTTTGCTATTGAGGGTCAAATATTGCATATTATTCCCCATTTATTACTTCATTTTATGAATATGATAATGCCTAATGTTCTATTTTAATCATGTTTGTGTTAAAAGGCTAATTTATGAGCTTAGATTGAAAATGATGCTAAAAGCATGAATTTAATGCACAAGAATAACCAAGGTAAAAGAGGGATCTTTGGAGTCCAAGATTGAAGAATTCTAGTGCCAAATATTCAAGGAAACTAAGTGAGGAATGAAGAGAATCCAAGATTTGAAGTGTCGGTCGGCTAGCACAAGTTTTGGTTCGGCTAGCCCAAGAATTCGGGCAGCCTAAGAAAGTTCGGCCGAAAATCAGTGACATGATCTTCTGGAACTTACGGAAGTTCAGCTAGCCTGAGTATCGGTTCGGCTAGCCCAAGCGTCTATCAACTAATCGAAACTTTGCCGTGACTAGCTTAAGTTATGCAAATTTTGCGTGGACTACGTAAATTTGAGGTGGTTTTCGGATTCTTCCAAATCGATGCGAAAGTTGGAGTTGCACAACCATAAACGGGAGTCCCTATAATATTCCTAGGCATCTTCTAGGGTTTGAGGAGTGAAGTAAAAGGGTAGTGTAAGGCCTATATCCTAGTCCGTACCGTTCCTTAGACTCCCACGATCATTCCCGTCGAATCCCAGTGACTCGCGACCTATATACAACATTTGCGCGTGACCCTAAGTCATATCCCGTAGATCTGAGTCAACTCGATCCGAGACTTATACCTTAGTAACCATACCATTGTCGTGCTTCTAACACCACGTCTTGCGCACTGATGCGATACCCAGGCTAGGAGTAGTGGGCTCGCATATATTTTGAGAAAATGTTACGCATTACGAATCCCGATAGAATCTCTACCAATTTATCACATCAATCAATCAAGTACAAGTCAAGTACAACCCATACCTAGCCAATCCCTCTCTTACCAACATTGTAAGGCAACCCATACCCCATGCCACCTCATGCCCCCAAAAGTCAACACAACCCATGCCTCTCATGTCACTCCTCTTACACCACTCATCCCTCTCATCCCATCCTTCTTACAGAGCACCATCCCTCTCTCCCATCCTTCACTCCATCCCATCCCATTTTTCTACCAAATCCCAAGTAACCAAGAGAGAAAATTCCAAGGAGAGAAAGAACCCAAGATCAAGACCTACTTCCCTACCCCCAAATCTCACCATCTAACCGTTTAATCTTTATCATCCTCCAACAAGGTGAGAGCCAAGGATTCCAATGAGCTAAAGAAGAGGACCATATGTGGGTGTTCATAGGATTAAACTGTGGTTTTTTATGATGGGTCAAGTGGGGCCTACTGATCGATGGTAAGGATCTTATTTGGGACCCAAGGTGTGGGCAATGGACCACCATGATTCATATATGTAGATCCATGATGGGGCCATTCTCCATGGACCCCACCATGATGTTTATTTGATGCTCAACATGTAAAGGTCATTTAGACCTTAAGTTTGTGGTGGGGATGGTGTCCCCACCTTGATTTCCATTTTTTTTGGGGACCCACATGTTTTGGGACCTATCTTGATGTATGTAATATGGTTCTAGGGAACTCATAGTGGCGGAGCTCCCTCCACCACAGGCTCTCTCTCTCTCTCTCACTCTTTCTCCCTGTTTGATGGCCCGATTGAGGCACAAAAATATTCCATTACAGTGGTCAAAGAATTCCATGGTGCGGATCTTTTCCATGGTCCTGCGCTCTGTATTTTGGTAAAAATTAGCTCTGGGGGTATTTTGGTAAAAATCCATGTCTGAGGATATTTTGATAAAAATTAACTCTGGGGGTATTTTGGTAAAATTCCATGTTTAGAGGTAGTTTATGTATTTTGGTAAAATTCCATGTCCAGGGTAGTTTAGGTATTTTGGTAAAAGGCATTAAAAAGGGTATTTTGGTAAAAAGGGTGCACAGGTGTCATTTTAATGGAGTGAGGTTATGCACCACCATTTAAGGAAGAAGCTTGGTGGACACCGTTGTTTAAGAGAAGTAGATGTACATATGTGAAGGGATAAGTGGTGGTGATCACCACTCTATAAGAGAGCAGGGGCCTATAAATACTCCTCCCCTGCTGCAATTGAAGGAGTTGGATCAGCTGTTAGATTAGTTGGTGGCCAGGAAATGAGAGAGAAGTAGAGTGGGAGAAGGAGAGAAAGTAGCAGTTACACTAGTCCGCACAAAGGAAGTCCATTGCACGGACCCACACAATGGAAGTGAAGCAATGGTCTTGTGCCACTTTTTGAAGGGAGTTTGAAACAGGTGTTGCGCACACCCGCGCAATGAAAATGGGAGATTCTAATGAAGCATGTGATCCGAAGTGCTGTCCGAAGGGAGATATCCCTTGCGCGGACCCACGCAATCGGCCGAAGCTTCGGTCGTGCGTAAACAGAGAACTCCATCTTTTCTTTTGTTGTGTTGCTGGTGATGCCCATTACAACAGTCTTTTGAGAGATCCACACCATCCATCATCTTCCTTTCAGAATTTCGACTGTGAATGTCCTGTTTTGGTAATCCGATGATGTGGCCCACAGAGATAATCAAGCTACAACGACAACTAAATGGTCCTCTTGCGATCGACGTAATGATCATATGAATGAGCATAGTCACCAAAGATTAATATCACCTCGATTGGTTTTTCTCCCTCTACCTGATGGACGATTCAGATCAACCCTTTGCTGCATGATGGTGGCCTATAACGGATTACAGTCTCTGTTGCGAAACAGAGTCGATGTACATCGACTTTGTGAAACGTGATGGCCCACTTGTTGAAGCCGAATGGAAAATCCACTCCGTATATTGGATTCAGGGCAAAAAACCATCTAGGAAGGATTGTGTTTGGAGTGAAATTGGTGTGGCCCGTGAGATTGTCTACTTCGCCATTCATCCTATGTTTAACGGCTAAGATCTCGTAACAGCCTGCATGGTGGCAAAAGGCCACCTTGACGAGGGTAATACCCTCCCTCTGAAGTGAATGGACGACTCAGATCATTCAATAGAGCAGTGAGTGGCAAAAGTAAGCATTGATGATTACTATCAAGCATTGGCGATGGTCACCGACAATTTGAGGAGCAAAAAGATTGTGAAAGACAAAGTCATGTACTCTCCTTTATGCGAATGAATGAAAGCATAAATTTTCAATTGACTTCGAATTTTAGGAGAATTTCAGGAGATATAGTTGAAGAAGAAAGAGAAGTGAATGGCTTAAAGAACAAGTTGCAAAAGACAATTGATAAAGGCAAAATTGTTAATGAGTACAACATTGAAGAAGAAATAAGAGTACACAACCCTAATTAGTTCGAGACTGGGGGCAAAGCTAATCTTGAGCAAAAGAATGAAATAATGCAGCGTCGATATATTTGTTAAAGGTCGCAACATCTTGATTTTGATTACGAAGATTCCCAGAGTAATGCTTCCTAATCAAAAGGGGGCAAGACAGGTGAGTAAAAACTGTGAAATATATTTCTCACCATAGAATGTATTTCTTTTGTGTATGTGAATAAAATGCAGGCTTTCAAGTATATCAAATCATCACCAAATGTAAAGCGTTGATGATCGTTGCCAAGCGTTTATGACTGTTGTCAAGCGTTGATGATCGTTAGCAAGCGTTGATGATTGCCGTCAAGCATTGACGATTATCGCCGACGCCAAAGATTTTTGTTGGTAAGTACCGATGATTATTGTCAAAATTAGCAACTATCGTTGCCATCATCAATTGCTTATCAAAATTGTTATCATTGCCAAGCTGATACACTATTTTAAACATGATATGAATATTCTCAAAGCATTATCGGCAGCGGCAAAATATCAATTATTAATCACCATCTTTTGGCAGTGGAATAAACTATATAGCCAACCATATATAAAGTTGACGACAATAATGGTTGCTCATCATTTAAGGCAGCCTAGCCAAGCCTATATGGCCAACTACGCAGAAGGACTATTAAGATTGCCATTCGAGCAGCGGTGAGAAGCCAGTGGCCTTAAAAAGCCCATGAAGGCCATCGTATGCATACCCATGCGGGTAGCTGACAAAGCCAATGACTAAAAGTCTCAAAGGCCAAAAGTCCTCAACGGCCAGTCACACGTAACCCCCATGCCGCCTATATAGCTTCTGGGAGCTTTAGGGGAACGGAGGAAAATGTTCTCCCGTGAATGGGCTCGACCTTGTAGGCGAAGAAAAAGTGGGCCACAGTGTGAGCTCTTTGGCCATGTCTATAGATATACCAACCATGCGTAAGACCCCCCAGATCTACGGCTTAATTTCAGTACTAACTCATGAGGAAGGGTTTAAACATACTCATTGACAGACTGGTGGCCCTAGGTTTGGTACCCCAAAGGTAGCCTTACGAGCTCCATGAACTTTAAAGAGTTACCGCGGCCACCCCTGTGCATAAATCAAACCGAGTTCACGGCCCCGATAGCTTCACTGGGCCCCTCTAATGGATCACGGTTTGTGAACTCACCGGGTAGTGAGAAGTCCAGCAAACTCCTAAGAGTTACAGAGACCATCACGTAAGACCACCTGACTCCACTACTCGAGAGTCTAAAAAACTGCATGGGCTCCAACTACTTATGAGCTTAAACTGTATATTACACCAACTACTTAAGAGCCTAAACTGTGTGTGTAGGTATTAGTCCAGTGGTGTCAGTCCAGTAGGTGTCAGTCCAGTGGTGTCAGTCCTGTAGGTGTCAATCCAGTAAGTGTCAGTCCAGTACATTTCATTCCACTAGTGTTAGTCCAGTTCAGTCAAGTCTGGTCAAGCCAAGTTCAGTAAAGTTAAGTTAAGTTAAGTCAAGTCAAGTTCAGTCTTGTACAGTCAAAGTATGGTTAGTCAAGAGTATATTATCTCCACTGCTCAAAAGCATAAACTATGTGCAACATTCAAAATCTCGCAGATACATATTTCAATTTAGATATGCTCAAATATGCAATTGCCTAATGAAAATTTTAAATATTGAGTAAACAACCTGCGAAAATGTGTTTCTCTTGAATCAGGTTCAGCAAATGCCTTAAAATATTGACAATTATTTACTCAAAGGTTCAAGTCTTCAAGATCAACTACTAGCCTTCAATTACAATATACGTATTCTTCGGACAAGGATCAAAATTGTTTAAAAGGAGTAGTAAAGGTTATCCATCCTTCAGGAGTATCAGCATGCTTTACTTCGGAAACATTATCTTCTGAAGAAATCTTTATGCAACATTGACCGGGAAAGGGGGCAGGATCTATATCTTCAAATAATGATATCGCAAGACTCCAAAGTACCGGATCTGAGAGAGACAAGAATCAGCAAAGGTCCAAGGAAAAGTCTATGAAGAAATGTTAAGGAGCACAAGCTAGAAACGACTTAGCAAAAAGACTCAGCAATTGAACCTTTAGAGTTGGAAGTGATATCTCCAAGAAGTGTGATATAATGAGAAAAGAAAACAATGCGAAGCATGATGAAAGAGAGAATATCACAATCAGCCTAAAAGATTGAAGAAGCCTTCAATATATTTTAAAATTATCAATGCTTCATAAAGCTACATTGAAAAAATTATAATATATCGAGATACTAATTTCAATAAATTTGGTAGGAAAAAAAGATTGGATTGTGTAGATCATGAATAAAGGAAATAATCGAAAAAGTTGTTGCGATAGGAGCCACATTAAAGAACAACCCCGTAGATATAAGTTGAGGAAAAGAGTCGCTGGAATTGATCAAAGAGACCGTTGTAGTAGTAACGTTGTTGAAAGAAAGTTTTCTAATCAAGTTGCTCAAAGATAAAGTTGCCACAACTATTACAGTGACAAGTTTTGATAACTAAGATGGTTCTCTCTAGTGAAGCATTCGCTCGACACTGCTAACAGGGGGCATTCAAGTATTCCAATCGAGCACGATCATTCAAGTCTTCCATTCGAGCGCAATCGTTCAAGTCTTTCATTCGAGCGCGATTGTTCAAATCTTTCATTCGAGCGCGATTGTTCAAATCTTTCATTCGAGCACAATTGTTCAAGTCTTCCGTGCGACCGCGATCATTCAAATCTTCTGTTCGAGTGCAAGCATTCCAGTCTCCTGGTCAAGTATAAGCATTCCAGTCTTCTAGTCAAGTATAAGCATGCATTCAAGTCTTCTGGTCAAACACAATTATCCAGTCATCCATGCAAGTACGATTATCCAGTTATCCTTCAGTTGCAGTTCATTCAGTTCTATGGTCGGAAGAAGATCGATCCTCCATTTGATTTCATGAATAAATCAAAGAAGGATCGAGGGGGCATCTGTTGAGGCACAAAAATATTTCATTGCAGTGGTCAGAGAATTCCATGGTGTGGATCTTTTCCAGGGTTGTGCACTCCATATTTTGGTAAAAATCATCTTCGGGGGTATTTTGGTAAAAATTAGCTTCGGGGGTATTTTGGTAAAAATCCATGTCCGGGGGTATATTGGTAAAAATCAGCTCCGGGGTATTTTGGTAAATTTCATGTCCAGGGGTAGTTTAGGTATTTTGGTAAAATTCATGTCCAGGGGTAGTTTAAGTATTTTGGTAAAAGGCATTAAAAAGGGTATTTTGGTAAAAAGTGTGCACATATGTCATTTTAATGGAGAGAGGTTGTACACCACCATTTAAGGGAGAAGCTTAATGGACACCATTGTTTAAGAGAAGTAGATGTACATATGTGAAGGGATAAGTGGTGGTGATCACCACTCTGTAAGAGAGCAGGGCCTATAAATACCCCTCCCCTGCTTCATTTGAAGGGGGTGGATCAACTGTTGGATCAATTGACGGGCCAAGAAATGAGAGATAAGTAGAGTGGGAGAAGGAGAGAAAGTAGCAGTTGCGCTAGTCCGCGCAATGGAAGTGAAGAAATGGCCTTGCGCCACTTTTTGAAGGGAGTTTGAAACAGGTGTTGCGCACACCCGCACATTGGAAATGGAAGATTCCCATAAAACATGTGACCCGTAGTATTGTCCGAAGGGAGATGTCCCTTGCGCGGACTTGCGCAACTGGCAGAAGTTTCAGTCCTGTGTAAATAGAGAACTCCATCTTTTCTTCTGCTATGTTGCTGGTGATGCCCATTACAACAGTCTTTTGAGAGATCCACACCGTCCACCGTCGTCCTTTTAGAATTTCGACTGTGAATGTCTTGTTTTGGTCATCGATGATGTGGCCGGCCGAGATAAGCAAGCTGCAATGACAATTGAACCGTCCACTTACGATCGACGTAATGATCATATGAATGAGCATAGTCGCCAAAGATCAACATCACCTCCATTGGTTTTTCTCCATCTACCTGATGGACAATTCGGATCAACCCTTTGTTGCATGATGAAGGCACATAACGGATGAACAGTCTCTGTTGCAAAACAGAGTCGACGCACGTCGACTCTGTGAAACGTGATGGCCCACTTGTTGGAGCCGAATGGAAAATTCACTATGTATATTAGATTTAGGGCAAAAAACCATCCAGGAAGGACTGTGTTTGGAGTGAAATCGGTGTGGCCCATGAGATTGTCTACTCCGTCGTTCATCCTATGTTTAACGGCTAAGATCTCGTAAAAGCCTGCATGGTCGCAAAAGGCTACCTCAGCGAGGATAATACCCACCCTCTGAAGTGAATGGATGGCTCAGATCATTCAATAGAGCAGTGAGTGGGCCTCACTACACAAAAACGGTGAATACAGTGAGGACGCTGTTGTGTTTTTTTAATGGGAAATTGACCTTACTTGCCTCGAAGTTTGGGCAAATTACCTTGATTGCTACGACACTCCATATATTCCTTAAATGGCATTTTGACAGCTTTTGGAGTTATTTTTGGACGAAAATGCCACTAACCTGTTCAGTAGTTGCACGGTTTTCTAGGGATTAAGAAGTTACGTAGTATTTAATGCTAGTAAAGTGATGTGTACAGAGCGCTTTTTGTGTATGGGCAAGGACTAAACTCTTGCGGCCCATATAGTAAAGTGATGTATGTGTATCCTTTTTACCGTATCATTTTAGGGCTAGGGCCCAAATATCAGCCTGATCCAGAGCTTGTGTGGGTCACATGATAGAAAATAATTGTGACAATGAAACCCACTGTTCAAATTTTCCAGGCTCACTGTGATGTTTGTTAGAAGTGGACATTGCCCAAGTCAGGACTTTTTGGGCCCACACTAAGCTAACTGACAAGGTGGATGGAACGAATCTCCCCATTATTGGCCTCAGGATATTGTACCAATGGCTATTCTTTCCTTTACTAGCAAAGGAAGTGAACATGTAACAACCGACCTGGGAAAACTACGACCCATGACAACCACGACCCATATAACATGATAACTACGAACCTTACTACATTACAATCACGACCCTTACCACATTATAACCACGACCAAGGTATGGGTCATGGTTGCCATGTTATATGGATCATGGTTTTCATGAGGAAAGGGTCGTGGTAGTCATGAGGTAAGAGTGTGGTTGCCATGCTATGCGGGTTGTAGTCTTCATTTTATAAGCCTTAACAAGGACTGACTAGTGGGGCCTAAATTGATGTATGTGAATAATCTATACCGCCCATCCTTTTTGTCATGTCAACCACGACCCTTACCTCATGACAATCACGACCTATTTAACATGACAACCACGACCCATATATAATGATAACCACAATCCATATCACATAAGAACCATGACCCCATATTACATGACAACTACGATCCATGATAACCACGACACATGGGATTTTCCATTGATGACTAGGGGTGTACCATTTCTGTCATTGAGCTACAAAGTTGATTGGGTCGTGTATCATGGCATATCGCTGGCTTTCATGTTATATGGGTCGTGGTTCTCGTGTTGTATGGGTCGTGGGTTCGTTTGATATGGATCGTGGTTCTCATTTCCTGCTCTTAAATTGCATGACAACCACGACCCATACCTCATGACAACAATGACCCATATAACATGACAACCATAACCCATACCGCATCACAACCATGACCCATATAACATGACAACTACGACCCATATAATATTATAATCACGACTCATATAACATGAGAACCACGACTCATACAACATGACAACTACGACCCACCACCATGTATGTGTTTCATCTATGCCGCCCATCCTTCTTGCCATGTCATGTTAGGACTAGGGCCCAAATATCAGCTCGATCCAGTGCTCATGTGGCCCACATAATAAAAAATAATAGTGACTGTTGAAAGTTTTTAGGCTCACTAAGATGTTTGTTAAAAGTGGACATTGCCCAAGTTAGGACTTTTTGGGCCTACGCCGAGCTGGCCGACAAGGTGGATGGATTGGATCACCCCATTGTGGGCCTTAAGCTATGATACAAATGGTTTAATAGAAATGAAATTAAACACATTGAAAACCAGGATCCATACAACATGACAACCACGGTTCCACCACCCATATAACATGACAACTATGACCCAAATGGGCCGCATTTGTATGGATCGTAGTTTTCATGTTATATGGGTCTTAGTTGTCCTGTTATATGGGTCTCAGTTGTATGGATCACAGTTGTCCTGTTATATAGGTCGCAGTTATCCTGTTATATGGGTCGTGGTCGTAGCTGTCCTGTTATTTGGGTCGCAGTTGTCCTGTTATATGGTTCGCAGTTATATGAATCGTAGTTGTCCTGTTATATGGGTCGCAATTATCCTGTTATATGGGTCGCGGTCGCAGTTATCTTGTTATATGAGTCACGGTCGCAGTTGTCCTGTTATTTGGGTTGCGGTTATCCTGTTATATGGGTCGTAGTTATATGGATTGTAGTTGTCATGTTATATGGGTCGCAGTTGTCCTGTTATATGGGTCGCAGTTGTTATACTATATGGGTCACGGTTATCCTGTTATATGGGTTGCAGTCGTAGTTGTCCTGTTATTTGGGTCGCAGTTATCCTGTTATGTGGGTTGCGGTTGTATGGATCGTAGTTGTCATGTGATATGGGTCGAAGTTGTTTGGTTATATGGGTCGTGGTTGTCATGGGTAGTGGTTATCCAACACCATTGTTTTCCTGTGGTGTGGTCCACTTGAGATTTATATCCTTCTCATTTTTGGTATAAAACTCTAAAATAATCTATAAAAGTGGATGAACAGAATGGATGTAACACATACATAACGTCATAGTGGGCCCACAAAGCACCGACCACCAGCCACGGGGCTACTAGTGGCGGGAGTAGCCAATCCGTTTCCATCCCGGATACGAACTTGGATTAGAGGAAGCGGATTGGATGGTGTACCTCACACCAGCCATATAGCTGTTGTATTGAAGTCAGCAAGTTATGTGTGTCTGATCACAAGGTATATGTTATATCCAAACTGTTCATTCATTAAGTGAGTTCGTCTTATGGCTTGATATGAACAATAAGATAGATATAACTATCAAGTGGACTGCACTACAAAAAGTAGTGGGAGATTGAACGTCTACCATCCAAACACTTTTTGGGGTCACAGAAGTTTTGGATCAATATGAAATTTGTTTTTCCTCTTCATTCAGGTTTATGTGACCTTATGAACAGATTTGATGGAAAATAAACGTTATGGTGGCCCTACGAATTGTTTAACGGTGAAAATCATTATCTCTGATGCTATTTGTGGTGTGGTCCAGATGATCTTTGGATATTATTCATTTTTTGTATAATGGTCTAAAATGATCTTTAAAAATTGATGAACGGTGTAGATATAATAAATACATCACTGTGGGGCCATGTAACTTTGATCTACATTGAACCGTTCACAGTCCTCGCACAACACGTACCTACAGGGATGGACACGGAATTTCCTACGAAAGCCTTTAATAGGAAGTTCCTGCGCAAGGATGCGCGGTGCGGCCCACCATGATGTTTGTTAGACATCGACTCTTCTATCCATTTTTTGAGCTCATTTTAGGATACATGACCAAAATTGAGTTAGATCCAAAACTCGAGTGGGTCACGCAAGAGAAAACAGTGGAGATTTAGTCAGCGCCGTTGAAATAATCTTATGACCATCAAAGTTTTGCATCGGGATTTCTTTTTTATATTTTCACTTCATCTCAGTGGGATTGACCTTATAAACGGTTGGGATGGCATATAAACATGAAGGTGGAGCCCAGGAAGGTTTCAATGGTTGGAATTTCTTTCCCCACTATTTCCTCTCACGTGACCCACTTGAGTTTTGAATCCAACTCATTTTTGGTCGCGTGTCCTAAAATGATCTCGAAAAATGGATAGACGGGGTAGATGTCTAGCAAACATCACGATGGGCCCCACCGTGCATCCTTGCGCGGGAACTTCCTACCAAAGGCTTTTGCAGGAAATCCGTGTCCTACAGGGGCGCGGATTGGATGCTGACTGGTTGAGTAGTGAGATTCGCTACTGAAGTGGCATCACCAAGTTATGTGGGCCCCAACATGATGTATGTGTTGTATCGACACCATCCATACATTTGGCGAGATCATTTTAGGACATGGTCCAAAAAATAAGACAGATCCAAGGCTGGGGTGGAACCACTACATAAAACAGTGGGCAGAATAACACCAACTGTTGAAACCTTCCAAAGGTCCACCATTATGTTTATTTGAGATCCAACCTGTTTATGTGTTAATTCAGATATGAAAGAAGAGAAAACAAGAATATTAGCTTGATCGAAAACTTTCGTGGCCCTTAGAACTTTTAATGGTGGGCGTCACTCTCCCCACTGTTTTCTATGGTGGGATCCTCTTAAGCTTTGGATCTGACTCATTCTTTGTAACATGGCTTGCTATGATCTCTCAAAAATGGATGAACGGTGTGGATACAAAATATACATCATGGTGGGCCCACATCACTTGATGAAGTAACTTCAGGAAATCCACATCTATACATTCGTGAATCCCATCTAGGTAATTGCAGGAAGTGGATTGCCGACTGAGTAACGTACGCTAACCGTACTGAGAAAACTCTATAGGGTCCACCGTAGTTCATGCATTGTATAAACTTCGTCCATCCGTTTTATCATGTAAATTTAAGGTATGCAATACAATAAGAACGAACTCAGTATGCAATCCGATTTCGTAATTGTATTTGGGTTTCTTAGAATGCGCATTATCTGTTTGGTTTTGTCACGCTACAAACCCAGAAATCGGATTCACAGGAATCCTGATCGCTGAATTTGGTGCCGACAGCCTCCGTAGTACCCCATTCTCAGCTTCCAACATCCATACGCCAAATTCCGATTCTGGGATCCTACAAGGAGGATTTGTTTTTTTTAACGTGCATTTGTTTCATAACAAGCATAACCACAAGTTCACCCAATTCATAAAGGTAACATCGTCATCACATATCTACTAATATAAACATTTGAATACAGTGATGAAAGGGAAATACATATGTTGAAAATCAAAGCTCCAAAAGTCTGTTGTACGCTTCAAGCTCAACACTGTTACAACCTGACGCCACCTGCATGCATTTATCGTGCATAAGCTTATAGAAAACTTAGAGGGTGGTGGAAGTGTGTGCATAAGGTAAGTGCTAAGTATGCAATACAATGCCATAAATCATACAATGGAATAAATGAAAATACTGACAAGATATGATATCAGAGTAAGCAGAATTCTACTAATAAGTCCACGAGTCATACAATATCAGAGTACGCAATATAGATCAGCTATATGAATGAGTCAAAGAGAGCTAAATATCGGATGCCGAAGGTGCAAATACAATGTGTAAATTATGCTAAGTCCGTCTAGGCCATATAAGTGTAGAAACATAGTAACCCAAAATGCTAAGTACTGCGAATGCAATGTAATATGTGGTGCGAATGAAATGACCATGCTGGAGTGTGAAGTCGGGATGATAGTACATAGTATCGTAGGCTACGGGGTCCATCACAAGGGACTTCTATCCAAACCAATCCCATACCTAAATTTGGATAGTCAGACTCAATGTGGTAAACTCCTGATCTCAGGTTAGTTGCACGCCCAACCGAAATCCTGGACATACGAAGGTACACATAACAAATAGTTATGCACAACCAACCCGAGTGGATAGTGAATGAATGAATGAATGAATAAGTATGCAATTCCTCCTCAATAAATTAACATATCATTACGGTTACTTTCTGGAAAATCACCGGGATCTATTACACTCCAAACTAGATTGTTGCCCCATCGCACGCAACAAGGTGAGTGGAAGAGACCTCACTATCTGCTTGCCAATATCGGGCCCGGCTCATCGATAGTGGGCCTATTCCTCGAGCTGGTCAGACTCAGCCTATCATTGCCCCCTCCTATTGGGTAGGTAAGGCCGTCCCCTTTCCAACCGACCACGACACAGTGAGAGACACGGCCTATCGGTATACGACCCTCATGCACTCATGCATCCACCTGGACTAGACGTTGGAGCAACCTCTAGAACCAAGAGGGTTCTGGGACTTTCACCCAATGATATCTATAGCACCCCATGTAGAACAGATTTCTAGTGTCCCATCTAGCCATCCACGATATGCATGTGGAGGCTACAACCCTGTGTCGCTAGGGCGTACGGTAATCATAATTACATAATGCAAGATGCATGAGTCACATAGTCTAATCATGCATCGATCCTACGTATACCATGTGCTCATGTGGGGCAACTCCACCCATCAGGTTGTCCCATGAACAACCTGCCCCATGGCATATGCAACGGTCAACCACATCTCATATCAAACATGCAGCTGATGCGTATGGGCATGTATCATGATGCTATGCTTTCACATACTCATAATCGGTATCAATAACTGGCATCAACAATCGGCCTCAATAATGTGGACATTTAACCATCATTGCTTCAAAGGAATGACCCACATAAAGCCTAACATATAGTGGACCCATGGCCTCACACAACGGTCAAATATAAAACACTATGGGCCTCAGTCAAGAGCTTAATACACATCACGATGGGCCTAACATACATCATGATGGGCTCCATCGCTTGACACTCAAATGCATCACAATAGGACTCATCACATAGGCCTCATATACATCTCATTGGAACTTAACACACGGGCTGAATACACATCATAATGGGTCTTAAATACGGGCCACATAAACATCACATATGTCTCGACAATCGGCCTCGACAATTGAAATCAGCCTCGATAATCGAAATCGGCCTCAACAATCAGAATCGACACTCGGAATCGGCCTATACAATCGGCCTTGACAAATTAGAATTGGCCTCGATTATCGGATCGACCTATACAATCGACCTCGATTATCGAAATCGATCGATAATTGAAATCGGTAAATTAGTCACGTCAATCGAAATCGGCAATCGGTCATGACAACCGTAATCGAACGATAATCAGCATCAACAAATCGGTCATGTTAATCGAAATCTGCAATCGGTCATGACAATCAGAATCGATCAATAATCAGCATCAGCAAATTGGTCACGTCAATCGGAATCGGTAAGAATGGGCTTAATAAGGCTAAGGGAAGGTCACAATGAGGACATCTAACCATCATTGCCCATCAATGTGGACATCTAACTAACATTGCTCCCAAGGAGTGACCCATATAAGGGATTCATACACAACATAACGACCACACATACATCACATCGAGGCCTCACCCATGGGCCTCAAATACATCACAATGGGCCACAACCCATAGGCCTCGAATACACGATAGGTGGGCCCTACACATGGGTCTTGTATGCATTAAATGGGCCACATATCTGGGTCTATAATACATCAAATGGGCCACGACATGTGGGCTGAAAACACATCTCAATGGGCCATGACCTATGGGCCTCAGTATGTCATAATGGGCTGTAACCCATGGGCCTCAAATATGATAAGTGGGCCACATCAATGGGCCTATATACATATCAAGTGGGTTGCATCAATGAGCCTCATGTATGTCAAATCAGGCCCACCCTTAGGTATTTTTGAGATCCAACCTATTCATAAGTTAGCATAGAGATAGATGAAATGAAAATAAATATCAACTTGGGTGGAAACCACTGTGGCTCTTAAGAAGTTTTAAACAGTGGATGTCACTGTACCCCATTATTATTGCAAATGGTGGGGTCCACTTGAACTTTGGATCTCACTCATTTATCCCATGCAAAAAAAAAATGATCTCACAAATGGTTGGACGATTTGGATACAACACATGTATCATGGTGGGTCCCATAGATGGACGCCATGGATGGAACAGGTGGGACCCACTGAAATTGTGGCCATGTGCAGTAGTAAGTCCACGCACCACAGGGGAGCCAATGCTGCTGTACGGGCAGATAATGCTGCTAAAAGATCGGCAGCGGTGGGTCCCACCCTCATAGATGTATATAATATATACCTATATATATAAAGCATATATATTATAATATAATATATAATATATCATATTATATATATTAGTGTAATATAATATAATATATTAATATTATATTCAATATAGAAACAACGTCCAGGCTGTGGATCATCTGGACATACCCATACATCATGGTAGCCCACACGTGGGTGGGTCCCACCATCGAGGGATGGTGGACAGTTTGGATAACACATGAACTATGGTGTGGCCCATTGAAAATGATGGATGGCATGGGTGGGTCCCATGGACCCCACCGTCAGTCCACGCTCCACGGTTAGCACACACCCACCATCATTACACCTCCACTGATAGTACACTGCTGTCGTCAGTGTTGAAACGTGGTATCTTTCACTCAATCTACCACAAGAGCTATGGATCTGGTTGTGGATAGATATCAAGGAGGGCCCCACATGGACATGGATCCCACCGTCCAAGGACAGTGGACACAACAGATACATGATGGGCACCACCATCCATTGCTGGATGGTGTGCATACAAAACATACATCCTGGTAGCGTCCACATGGGTGGACGGTGTGAGAAAAACACTTACATCAGTGGGTCCCATGCAGGGCCCATCATAACGTTTCTCTGCCATCCAAACCATTGATAAGGTCACACAAACCCTGGATGAAGAGGAAAACAAATTTCATAATGATTCAAACTTCTGGGACACCCAAAAAGGGTTCCAATGGCAGACACTCAATCACCACGGTTTCCTACAGTGGGGGCCACCTGAGTCCCGCATATGGTTGATTTTTGGGGTGGCCTACTGGTCAGAGGGGACCCATCAAATGCATGGTGTTGATGGTCAATACACATCATGGTGGGGCCAACGGCTGGACCGTGGGTCCCTACTGTCCGTTCATCAATAGCACAGCAGGTGCTACCTGCACGTCCTCTAGCAGTAGTAGCAGCGTCCTGCTGCATATATTTTATTTATTTAATTTTTTTCTTCTCGAGGTTTTTCCATGGTGGGGCCCACATCAAATGGATCCACTCCACTCATTGGATCCTATGGCTCGATACCCTCCAAAGGAGCCCAATATCTAGTATGTTTTCGGAAGTAGAACGTCGAGGTGAGTTTTCAACGGTAACAATACTGTTTTCTATGGTATGGTCCGCCAGATAGTCGAATTATCTTCATTTTTTTGCTCAATGTCTAAAATGAGTTGAGGAATAGGATGGATGGTGTGGATTAAATCCATACATCAAGGTGGGGCCTGCATGAGCAGCCCACCCAAAAATCATTAAATCAAGCTAATATATATATATATATATATATATATTATTTCCTATGCTGGACAGTGCACCCTGTTGTCAGTCCACACTTCACTTTGTAACCACATCCAGCGTCCCTGGACACTGGATGGTCCGGCACAACACATATATTTAAGGTAGGTCCCACCAACTGACGTGCTAAGGAGGGGTGGGCCCTACCCAGGTGGGCCACCAAATGGCTGGATGGTATGGATAAGACATACATCAAGGTGGGGTCCATCCACACAGCCACATCATCACATAAAATGATAGAGAGAGGGAGAGAGAGAGAGAGAGAGAGAGAGAGAGAGAGAGAAGCACCCACCTCTAGATCTTAAACTCCACCTTCCTCCAATAGGTCTTAGAGCTCCAAGGAGGTTGATTTAACGGTCGAGATGGGGTTTGGAGGGCTGGATTGAGAGAGATCTAACTAGAAGGTGGTTGGAAATGAGAGGGTTGTCATGGAATTTTTAGCTCCTCACTTGCTAGGGGAGGAAAATGAAGAAGAAGAGAGAGAGAGTAGAGAGATGAGAAAGAGTGAAAGGATGGGTTGTAAAAGGGTAATAATGGGTTGTAAGAGCATAGGGAAGAGAATCTCATAATGACTTGTAAGAAAGAGTTGACTAATGCTCTCATGGGAAATGGTGCTCCTAGGGTGGATTCACCTAGGGAAACGTGTCACACCCTCAAAGTGGACCCCACATCAATCAATGTCTCAAATATTGTAAATTATACATCTTTTGATATACCCGTAGGATCGACGCACGAGACACGGCGTTGGAATTGCAATGACATAGGTCTTAGGTCAAGCCGACTCGGAATTATAGGATGACAATCAAGGTCACGCGCGAATGCTATCTACACATCGCAGGTCGCAGGAATTCGACCCAAATGACCGCGAGAGCCTACGGAACGATATGGTCTAGGATACGGGCCTACAGCTCTCCCCTCCTAATCCCCTCCTAATAAAAATTTCATCCTTTAAATTTACTATCATGCAGGACAAAGCGAGGGAAGAGTACGCATTGGCATAAACATATTGTAAGTGCTATAGTTTATAGCCCATTTTGTTAACAAATTAATGGTGCCAAGGACGCTATTAGGAAGCTTGCATATGTGAAGATCAAAGTTCAATTTCAAGATCTCAAGAAGCATTCAAGTTCAATTTTAAGATCTCAAGAAGCTTTAAAGTTTGAACTACATCAAGACTTCTAACTTCACTACTGTAAAGGTCACGTGTCTTTAAGTTTCAATGTTCTTACTTCACTATTGAGGTATGACTAATCGTAGGCTGACCTTTAGAGTAGGCCATTTTGAATATATAATTCATATATTTTATATAAGAGAGTTGGCCTATTTTAAGACTAGTCCTGGACTTTGTTCGAATAGTCCTAGCACTGCTTCGACCTGTCTTAGGATTTCCTGGATCAGTCGTAAGTTTATTGCAAAATTCAGAAATTTTCTGTTAGGCTTCGACTAGTTCTGGGGTTTGTTTGACTAGTCGTAGGAACAGTGTCGACTGCTTCTTCGACCAGTCGTAGAACTATAACTCAAAGTCCAGCGCTGTAATTTGGCCAGCTTCGACTAGTCGAAGGGAACCTATGACCAGTCGAAGGAGACCTACGACCAATCGAAGTTGATTTACGACCAGTCGTGAAACCATCTTATCTTATCGCGCTCGAATTTTAAAATTCCTGTTGGATCTACGACCAGTCGTAGCAACTTAAGACCAGTCGAAGACGTGATTTACTCACCTATAAATAGAGCACGAATCTCATAATTAAATACACAAATCAAGCTAATTTAATTCGGCCTTCTGAGTAAATCTGTGTTCCGTTTAAAGCTAAGTGTGCTTATTTAATATTCTCTTTCTTTAGCTTTGTTAATTGATTTTGTTTATTGCATTCCAATCTAATCTGTAAAGAGGAAGTTTTATTTTCATTTTACTAGAATCAAAATCAATTCAAGCTAGCCCATTTATTTTAATTTAAAATCTATTAGAAATTAGAACCATTATATAGTGGGGTTTGGACATTGAACTGTGACATTCAAATAACTACTCCAACTTGGTTCTTCTAGGCTACTACAACAAAGAAGAAAAACAAGTATTTTACAATTTGTGTAATTTACTTTATTTAGTTTTATTTGAGGTTATGCCAGAAAAATCTCATTGTATTGGTTATTTGAGGAGAGCCAGGAAAACTCAAAAAAGAAGGTTTTTGAATTGTGTAAGCCCTTTGAAAAAGATACAATTGTAAAGGTTTTGGGTGAACCTGGGAAAACCTATTTGATAGTGAACGCTAATATCCCCTACGTGAGGATATTAGGAGTGGAGTAGCATTCTGTGTGGCTGTTATTGAATAGTTGGTGTACACATAGGCGAACCACTATAACTCTATGTGTTGTGTGGATGTGTGTTTTATTTTCCTATCTTTGATTATTCTTTTGTGAAATGTATGCGGATGTGAATGTTGTAATCATTTTATTTCAAGCTCAGTGGGGAATGTTGTAATAATTTAGATTTATATTTTTGCAAAATATTACTTTATTTGTTTAAGCTTTAGATTCTCTAATTGTTCTAGTAAGGTTGCCCTGCCAGTTTTATGGTGCATGGTTGTCTCTAAAACAATCAATATTTGAGATTGCATTCTATTCCTCAGTATAGTTTCAATTGTTCATTCCTCTAAAGTTTGAGTTTTTGATATAAAGACTTTTCTAGAAATCAGGTTGTTCTACCATAAACTTTGGTTTTTGGTGTAAGGTTGTCCTTATAACAACTTTTGTATTAATCTCTCAATACTTGTTTATTGAGGTTGCTATTCATTTCAGAATTGTGAATTGATTTACTTTATTTAGCTATCTGATTATTTAAATTCCGCAGTAATTATTTTAAATTTGGCATAGTCCTATTCAACCCCCCCCCCCAAGGACATATAGCTTGGCCTTTTCAAGTGGTATCAAAGCCTAATAGCTCGCTTTTTATTTGTTACTGTTGGTTTTATTTCCCAAGCTAACAATCTAAGCTATTTATTTAAGATGTCAAATTTTGATAGCCTAAGCCTTCATCTTTCAATGGCACCAATTATGCCTGTTGGAAAGCCAGGATGAGGATCTTCTTCAAATCCATGGATGAAAATGTGTTGCTAGCCATAGTGAATGAATAGACCCCTCTTACCACTGAAGTGACTGGTGTTGATGGTTCAAAAATAATAAAAATAATGGCTTATTTTTCTTAGACCACACTTCAGAAAAGTGAGAGTAGTGAAAATGCTAAAGCACTAAATGCAATTACATGTGCACTATCACCGGATGAATTCCAAAGAATTATATCCTGTGATTCTGCAACACAAGCTTGGGATATATTAGAAATGACACACGAGGGTACTTCAATTGTCAAGAAATCTAAGATACAAATCCTCACAACTAAATTTGAGGAAAAACGTATGGAAGAAAATGAAATATTTATGGACTTCTATACCAGATTGAATGACATTATAAACTCTATGTGGGGTCTAGGCGATAAAATCCCTGAAAGCAAGATATGTGCTAAAATATTACGCTCACTTCCTAAACGGGTCAATTCCAAAGTAACCACAATCCAAGAACTTTGTGATACGAACAATATGAGGGTTATGGAATTAGTTGGCTCATTACAGACTTATGAGTTAACCTTTCAAGCTCTAAAAGATAAATCTATTGCTTTAAAAACTTCTAAAAATGTTTTTCATGAAAATGATTTAAACTCTGATTTAGAAAACTCTGAAGATGATATGGCCCTTTTAGCGAAAAAGTTCTATAAGATTTTTAAAAGTAAAAAGAGGGTTGATCTTCAGAAAGCATATGATAAAAAGAAACCTAAAACTAAATCAAGAAAATCATTGAAAGACAGTCAGTGCTACAACTGCCATGAGTATGGGCATTTGGCTAACAAATGTCCTAATAAGGGCAAGTCGAAAAGGAAAAGTATGATGGCAACTTGGGATGGGTCCTCTGATTTTGAAGTCTCTTCTGAATCTGAAGATTCAGAAAATGAGTCAGGCAATGAAGTTAAAGCTCTTATGACTTTAGCAAAATTCACTTTTTCAGATAATGATGACTCTAAAAGTGAAGAAAAATCTGAATAGTGAATATGAAAATGAAGATGATCTTCAAGACGCCTACAATGCCCTATACAAGGAAAGTTGTAAAATTGCTGTGAAATTTAAACTTAAAAAAGAGAAATTTTCTAAACTCAAAGAAATTTATGAATCTCTTATTTTTGAAAAGTCCCATATTTCAGACAGTTTTGAATAGACAAAATGCGATTTGGATTTTAAAACCTCCCAGATTGAAAATCTTAAATCTGAAAACAAACAACTAAAACATGAAGTCTCTTCTCTCTTGAGTTTAAAGGAAACTTGGAAATATGGCCAAGGTGATCCTAAATTAGAAAAACTCTTATCAGGATCGAGAAAATGTGGCGATCGATCTGGTCTGGTCTTTGATAAGAGTATTCCTCCTAAACCAAAGAACACTCCTCCCAGGTTTGTAAAGGGAGAGACCTTAAACTTAAAAAGAAAAGGACAAATGTTTTCTAAAAACTCTAAATCTTTTCAAAAACCTAAAAATAATTATTTCAACTATAAAAAACAAAACCAAAACCCTTTAGCTGAAAAAAATAGTTGATTTACTTAAGGAGCTTCTAAAGTCTAACTCAATAGATCATACTTATAACTCTTACAAACGAAAGAAGACCAACTATCCACCTAAACCCAAAATGGTTGTGAAATGGGTTCCAAAGGTCACTTGTTTGGTTGCTCACACTGCTTTGAAAGCTACAAGTCATTCAAAATGGTACCTAAACAGTGGATGTTCAAGGCATATGACTGGGGATAAAGGTTTATTCACCGATCTTAAAGACATGACTGATGGTTCAGTCACAATTGGTGATGGTAGCAATTGCAAGATTATGGGCCAAGGTACAGTTAAACTTTATAACCTTCCTTTATTCAAAAATATTTTATATGTAGAAGGTCTAAAACATAACTTGCTTAACATATCTTAAATATGCGATAATAACCATAGTGTACAGTATTCTAATCAAAGCTGTGAGATACTAAATAACAAAGGCTTGGTAATATTAACTGGACGAACAACGTCTAAAAAATACTATATTGTAAGCAAATCCAGCTCATCTAATCAATTGTGTTACATGGTCCATACAGACGAGACTGATTTGTGGCACAAATGTCTTAGACATGTACAATAACGAAATCTATATAGATTGAGCAATAAAGAACTTATAAGAGGTCTACCCAAACTACAAAAGATGGATAAAATATGTGGTGAATGTCAAATTGGCAAACAAATAAGGAACTCATACAAAAAGGTGAATTCCAATACCACATCAAGACCACTCGAGCTTCTCCATATGGATCTTGTAGAACTTACAAGGACAGAAAGTCGAGGTGGTAAAAGATATATCTTGGTAATTGTAGATGATTTTACCAGATATACATGGGTTGTCTTTTTAAGGGACAAATCAAAAACTCTTGAATAAGTGAAAAAGGTTCTCAAAAGGATTCAAACTGAAAAGAGTTCTCAAGTCAGTAAGATTCGTAGTGATCATGGATCTGAATTTGAGAATAGCAGTTTTGAGAAGTTCTGTAGCGACCAGGGAATATTACAGGAATTCTCAGCGCCCAAAACTCCTCAACAAAATGGTATTGTTGAAAGAAAAATCAGAGTACTTTAAGAAATGGCTAATGTCATGTTGAATAGTATGAAGCTCTCTAAGAAATAGCTTGCTACATCATTAACCGGGTTTACACTAGTAAAGGTAAAAATAAAACGGGTTACGAAATGTGGTTTGATAAAAAGCTTACTGTCAAATAGTTTATAGTTTTTGGCAGTAAGTACTATATTTTACGAGATCGTGAAAATCTGGGAAAGTTTGATACAAAGAGTGATGAAGGGATCTTTTCAGGATACTCTTTAAACAGTCGAGCTTATAGGGTTCTGAACAAAAGGACCGGTGTGATTCAAGAGTCCATCAATGTGGTCATTGATGATCACTTGAACACACCAGTCTTAAGTTCAGATAATGATGAAGTTCTTGTAATTAATAAATCTAATACTTCATCTAGTCTGACTGATTCTGATCCGAGGACTGTAAAAGATCATTCAACCACACAGATTCTTGGAAACCCTCTCACTGGTGTTCGTACTCGTAGACAACTTGAGGATATATGTTATTACGCATGTTTTACATCCCAGATAGAACCATATAACGTAAAAGAAGCTCTTGTTGATGAAAACTGGATTGTTGCAGTGCAAGAAGAACTTAATCAATTTGTTCGAAATGATGTCTAGTATCT
The DNA here is from genome assembly GCA_030180095.1 of Magnolia changhungtana. Taxonomy (NCBI): domain Eukaryota; kingdom Viridiplantae; phylum Streptophyta; class Magnoliopsida; order Magnoliales; family Magnoliaceae; genus Magnolia; species Magnolia changhungtana. Next base: position 684,983 of record JASAUF010000660.1, read on the forward strand.
TGTTCCTAAACCTAAAGATAAATATATTATTGGAACAAAGTGGATTTTTAAAAATAAGTCTGACGAGCTTAGGAATATTATTTGAAACAAGGCAAGATTAGTTGTACAAGGTAACACTCAAATTGAAGGTATTGATTATGATGAAACCTTTGCCCTAGTTGCTCGTCTTGAATCAATCAGACTTTTTATATCCATGACATGCTTTAAAAAGTTTAAAAATTTTCAAATGAATGTAAAGAATGCCTTTTTGAATGGTGATTTACGTGAAGAAGTTTATGTTGAATAACCTACAGGGTTTGAAGATCCTAAGTTTACTGATCATGTATACCATCTTAAAAAAGCTCTCTATGATCATGTATACCATCTTAAAAAAGCTCTCTATGGTCTAAAACAAGCTCCCAAAGCATGGTATGAGAAATTGACTAAGTTTTTAGTTTGTCATAATTTTCAAATGGGAAGTGTTGATAAAACATTATTTGTTAAGAACATAACGAAGATATTTTAATGGTTCAAATCTGCGTAGATGATATCATTTATGGATTTACTTGTACTGACATGACTATTGAGTTTGCAGATTTGATGAAATCTCAATTTGAAATGAGCATGGTTGGGGAATTGAATTACTTCCTTGGGTTACAAGTAAAATAATGATCTCATGGAATGTTCATCTCTCAATCTAAATATGCTATGAATTTGATTAAGAGTTTGGATTTGAGAATGGTAAGAATTTTGATACTCCTATGAGTACAACTTTGAAACTCTCAAAAGATTCTGCAGGTAAAAATGTGGATTCGAAATTATATTGGAGTATGATTGGTAGTTTACTGTATTTAACTGCTAGTAGACCCGACATTGCTCCAAGTGTTGGTATTTGTGCTAGATATCAGTCTGAACCAAAAGAATCGCATTTGATTGTTGTCAAACGGATTATACGTTATGTCGCTGGTACTGTTAATCTCGGTCTATGGTATCCACATGAGACTAGTATTCAATTAGCTGGGTACTCGGATGCTGACTGGGTTGGTAATCATGATGATAGAAAATCAACCAGTGGTGGTTGTTTTTATATTGGAAACTATTTAGTTTCTTGGCTTAGTAAGAAACAAAGTTCTATATCACTTTCAACAGCTGACACTAAATATATCACAACAGGTAATGCTTGTACACAACTTGTTTGGATGAAACGTATACTAAGTGATTATGAAATTAAACACGATTCTATGTTATTATATTGTGATAATACCAGTGCCATAAATATTTCGAAAAATCCAATTCAGCATTCTCCTACTAAGCATATTGATATTATATTTCATTATATTTGAAATTTAGCAGAAGAAAATGTAATATCATTGGAATATATCTCTACCGAGAATCAACGTGCTGATATTTTCACTAAACTGCTCGACAAAAGTAGGTTTAACAAAATGAAATTTGATCTTGGCATGTGTATTCTAAGATGATTATTTATGCCTACTTGTATCATAATGTATATATTTGCTAGTTTGGATTTCATTTTTTTTAATAATATGAAAATCTGATTTTTTGGTGGTACTCGACCAGTCGAGGATTTCCTCTACCTGTCGTAGCACGACCGGTCAAAGAAAACCCACGACCAGTCGTGAATCGTGTGAATCACTTAAATTTGGGGAAAATCACTTTTTTCTTCATTTCCTCTTCACTCTCCAACGAGCTGACACACAACCAGTCGAACCCACCTTCCAAATCCTTCAAGGTTAGTGTTTCATTTGCTTATTTCTCGTGGATTTGTGTCTAGATTACTTCTATTTTCTTCTTAAAGTCGTTTATTTCTTATTTCGTTGTGATTTGGTGTTTTTCTTTTAAAAAATCTATTTTGAGAAAACCATCTTCTCAATCCTTTGTCACTCTTCACTTTCTTGAAATCCTTGTTGCAAATGGCATCTAGAGGGAAAAAGGCAACATGCCATGGTCCGTCTTCTTCTTCTAGATCAACCCCTCTCACTAAGCGTCATCTTCGCACTCCCGATGATGATCCGTCTTATGTTCGGGATATCGGATTGCGTCATGTTATTGTTGAACATCTTGTTGATGCTAATCATGTTGCTCCTTTTGATATCCTTCCTATGCTTCAAGCTGTAGGTTGAGATAACTTATTGCATTGGGGTGAGCCAGCATACCGGTTCAATGCCCAGTCCATGTTCGCATGTGTATGTGATTTTTCACTGGAGAATTTAACTTTTAAAATAGCCACTAGAGAAGGACCATTTGACATTGATCGCCATTTGATTTCAGCTCTTATGGAAATTCCTATGAATGATGAGGGCATTCCAATTCATAACTTATCTGATAAACCCTCAGTAAATGAAAAAAGGTTACTCACTAGAGATTTATGTAATCTGGATGCTCAATGGACTCATAAAGGTAATGACTTCCCTCAAGGTATTTGTTACCCAAATATAGAGTTCTTCACAAAATATTTATGTCTAACTTATATTCACGATCGAGTAATAAATCTGAATTGACTTCCTTCATGATTCATATTCTTCATGATGTAGCCAGTGGTACTTCTATCCGTTTACCATCCTTGATTTGTCACTCCATTCTTAATTTTCGTCTCCATCCTGGTCACAGTGACATTCCTTTTTGTTATTTGATGACTGTGTTAGCTACTCATATGTTAGTCGATATGCCGGTTGAAGAGGCCCCTATCCATCATCTGATATTCAATAATTCTAACTTAAATAAGATGAAGTTGGATTTACTCCCTGGCCAAGGTGATGGTGCTGGTAATGCTGAAGCAGCACATGAGGAAGAAGTTGGTGATCTTCCTTCTGATGATATTAATATGGATGATATCTTTGAAAAACTTGATTCTGATTCTATGAATGATCTAGATTATGAGCCTTCTGACTTTTATGCACATCTGTATGCATTGGAGGATAAGGTTGAAAATATAAATGTTAGGATGGAAAACATGTCTGTTGCTCATGATTTACAATTCAAGTACATGCAAAAATATCTTAGGCGCTTGAACAAAGGCATGTATAAACTTGATCCTTCCATCCCTGCTCCTTCATCTGGTTCAGATTAGTTCTTTTAAGTTCTCTAATATGTAATATCTTTACTACTATTGTGCTAGTTTTGCTTTAACTTAGTTTATGATTTATGTGAGTTAATTATGCTCTTATCTCCTATCTTGTCTTGTTATCTCTCATCTATCTCTCTAATTTATTATCCTTGGTCATTCTATTTTGTACTTCCTTTGTCCTATTGTAACAAAAAGGGGAAGAATGGATATGTTCACTCGCTTGGATATGTCTTATATGTATGGAGAATGTATATGGTTTATGTACACAAGGGGGAGTTTTGTAGTTTTGTACAAATGTGGACTATTGAATACTGATTCGCAGGTTCATGTTACTGTGCCTATTGATAACAACCGGTGCATGATTCGTTAATCAGATATTATCTGTTCTGTAACATATCTTGAAAGTGTGTTTGGTCACTAATTTGACAAAGGGGGAGATTGTAAGTGCTATAGTTTATAGCCCTTTTTGTTGTCAAATTAATGGTGCCAAAGACACTGTTACGAAGCTTGCATATGTGAAGATCAAAGTTCAATTTCAATATCTCAAGAAGCTTTTAAGTTCAATTTCAAGATCTCAAGAAGCTTTCAAGTTTGAACTACATCAAGACTTCAAGCTTCACTACTGTCAAGGTCATGTGTCTTTAAGTTTCAATGTCCTTACTTCACTAATGAGGTATGACTGACCGTAGGCTGACCTTTAGAGTAGGCCATTTTGGATACGTAATTCATATATTTTATATAAGAGAGTTTGGCCTGTTCTAAGACTAGTCCTGGACTTTATTCGACTAGTCCTAGCACTGCTTCGACCTGTCTTAGGATTTCTTGGATCAGTCGTAAGTTTGTTGCAAAATTCAAAAATTTTCTATTAGGCTTCGACTAGTCCTGGGGTCTGTTCGACTAGTCATAGGAACAGTGTCGACTGCTTCTTCGACCAGTCATAGAACTACGACTCAAAGTCCAGCGTTGTAATTTGGCCAGCTTCGACTAGTCGAAGGGAACCTATGACCAGTCGAAGGAGACCTACGACCAGTCGAACGTGACCTACGACCAGTCGAAGGTGATCTACGATCAGTCGTGAAACTGTCTTATCTTATCGCGCTCGATTTTCTAAATTTCTGTTGGATCTATGACCAGTCGTAGCAACTTAAGACCAGTCGAAGACGTGATTTATTCACCCATAAATAGAGCACGAATCTCAGAATTAAATACACCATTCAAGCTAATTTAATTCGGCCTTCTAAATAAATTTATGCTCCATTTAAAGCTAAGTGTGCTTATTTAATATTCTCTTTCTTTAGCTTTGTTAATTAATTTTGTTTATTGCATTCCAATCTAATCTGTAAAGAGGAAGTTTTATTTTCCTTTTACTGGAATCAAAATCAATTCAAGCTAACCCATTTGTTTTAATTTAAAATCTATTAGAAATTAGAACCATTATATAGTGAGTTTTGGATAGTGAACTGTGACATTCAAATCACTACTCCAACTTGGTTCTTCTACGCTGCTACAACAAGGAAGAAAAACAGGCATTTTACAATTTGTGTAATTTATTTTATTTGATTTTTTTTGAGGTTAAGCCAGAAAAATCTCATTGTATTGGTTATCTGAGGAGAGCCAGGAAAACCCAGAAAAGAGGGTTTTTGAATTGTGTAAGCCCTTTGAAAAAGACACAATTGTGAAGGTTTTGGGTGAACCTAGGAAAACCTATTTGATAGTGAACACTAATATCCCCTGTGTGAGGATATTAGGAGTGGAGTAGCATTCTGTGTGGCTGTTATTGAACAATTGGTGTACACACAGGCGAACCACTATAACTCTCTGTGTTGTGTGGATGTGTGTTTTATTTTCCTATCTTTGATTTTCTTTTGTGGAATGTATGTGGATGTGAATGTTGTAATCATTTTATTTCAAGCTCAATAGGGAATGTTGTAATAGTTTAGATTTATATTTATATAATTTATTCCTTTATTTGTTTGAGCTTTAGATTTTCTAATTGTTCTAGTAAGGTTGCCCTGCCATTTTTATGGTGCATGGTTGTTCCTGGAACAATTAATATTTGAGTTTGTATTCTATTCCTTAGTATAGTTTCAATTTGTTTATTCCTCTAAAGTTTGAGTTCTTGATACAAAGACTTTTCTAGAAATCAGGAAGTCTTACCATAAACTTTGGTTTTTGGTGTAAGGTTATCCTTAAAACAATTTTTGTTTCAATCTCTCAATACTTGTTTATTGAGGTTGCTATTCATTTCAGAATTGTGAATTGATTTACTTTATTTGGCTATCTAATTATTTAAATTCCGCTGTAATTATTTTAAATTTGGCATAGTCCGATTCACCCCTCCCTCCCTCCCCTCTAGGACATATAACTTGGCCTTTTCACATATACAAGGCATAATCAATCTGTAAACAAATATAAATAGCATTCTCTAATCTTAGCCTTGCACTCTCAAGACGCCTCCTTAACACAGTGGTGAACCATACAAATCCTTGCATCCCATATCAGAAATGATCGAAACGCGAATATCATGCAGCCTCATAATCTCAACGGTAGGGAGCAATATCAGAAAATATTTGAGTTATTTGAACTCGGGGATCTAGCCATTCTATGTTCTCAACAATCATAGAGTGAAGGGTTACTATTAGTAGATATGTGATGTTATCTTCAGGTATTCCCAAGTTATGCTCTGATACCAACTTTTGTCATGCTCTAAACGCAGAAATTGGATTCACAGGAATCTTGATCGCCGAATCTGGTGCCGACAACCTCTGTAGTATCCCATTCTCGGCTTCCAACGTCCATACGCCAGATTCTGATCCTGGGATCCTATAAGGAGTATTTTTTTTAAACGTATATTTGTTTCATAACAAGCATAATCACAAGTTCACCCAATTCACAAAGGCCACATCATCATCACATATCCACTAATATAAACATTTGAATACAGTGCTTAAAGGAAAATACATATGTCAAAAATCAAAGTTCCAAAAGTCTGTTGTACGCTCCAAGCTCAACACTGCCATAACCTGATGCCACCTGCATGCATCTATCGTGCATAAGCTTATAGAAAGCTTAGAGAGTGGTGGTGGAAGTGTGTTCACAAGGTAAGTGCCAAGTATGCAATACAATGTCATAAATCATACAATGGAATAAACATAAATACTGACAAGATTCGATAACAGAGTAAGCGGAATTCTACTAGTAAGTCCACGAGTCATACAATATTAGAGTACGCAATACATATCAGCTATACCAATGAAGAGTTAAAGAGAGCAAAATATCAGGTGTCAAGGGTGCAAATGCAATATGTAAATCCTGCTAAGACCGTCTAGGCCATATAAGTGTAGAAACATAGAAACCTAAAATGCTAAGTAATGCGGATGCAAGTAATATGCGGTGTGAATGAAATGACCATGCTGGAGTGTGAAGTCAGGATGATAATACGTAGTATCGCAGGCTACGGGGTCCATCATAAGGAAGTTCTATCCAAACCAGTCCCATACCTAAATTTGGATAGTCAAACTCAATGTGGTAAACTCCTGATCTCAGGCCCAACCGAAATCCTGGCCTAGCAAAGGTACACATAATAAATAGTTGCGCATAACCAGCCCTAGTGGATAGTGAAAAAATGAATGAATGAGTATGCAATTCCTACTCAATAACTCCACATATCAGTATGGTTACTCTTGGGGGAATCACCGAGGTCTATTACACTCCAAACCAGATTGCCACCCCATTGCGTGTAACAAGGTCACTAGAAGAGACCTCACTATCTGTCTGCCAATATCGGGCCTGGCTCGTCAATAGCGGACCCATTCCTTGAGCTGGTCAGACTCAGCCTAACATTGCCCCCTCCTCTCAGGAAGGTAAGGCTATACCCCCTTCCAACCGACCACGACATAGTGGGAGACGCAGCCTATTGGTATACGGCCCTCATGCGCTCATGCATCCACTCAGTATTGACGTTGGAAGCCGAGAATGGGGTACTATGGAGGCTGTCAGTACCGGATTCGGTGATTGGGATTCCTGTGAATCTGATTTATGGGTTTAGGGCGTGACAGGTTTCTTGCAGCCATATATAAAGTGTTGTAACCCAGTTTTAGAGGCCCCACCATAATATATGTTTTGTATCCACACCATCCATTCATTTGGAGAGATCGTATTTGGGCATGGTCCAAACAATGAGTTAGATCCAAATCTCGAGTGGACCCCACTATACAAAATAGTGGAGAGAGCAACAACCATCATTAAAAAGTTCTAAGGGCAATAAAAGTTTTTGATCAAGCTGTTATTTGTGTTTTCATTTCTTTCATGTCTGAGTTAATACATGAACATGTTGGATCTCAAATAAACATCATGGTGGACCTTTGAAAGGTTTCAACGGTAGGCATCACTCTCCCCACTGTTTTTTGTGGTGGGGTCCATGCTAACCTTATATCTGACTTATTCTTTCTATCTTGCCCTAAAATGATTTCTCCGAATGTATGGACGGTGTGGATACAACACATGCATCATTGTGGGGCCCACAAAACTTGGCGATGTTACTTTAGTAGCGAGTCTCGCTACTCAACCTCCACGCACGGAAAAAGGTAGAAAAAATAAAAATAGGAGACGATTAGGGTTCTCTGTGGACCAAGTTACACGTCCAGCTCATCCTGAGCCCAAGACGAGCGGGTGTAGTACGTAATCCGCGCTCGGGAAGCGGATTGGCTGGTGTATTGACGTCAGCAAGTTCTGTGGGTCCAATGACGAATTTGTTATATTCAAACCGTCCATCCATTTTGCGAGCTCGTCATAAGGTTTGAGCAGAAAAATAAGACAAATCTAAAGATAAACTGAACCATACTACAGAAGTGTTGGATCAAGCTTATATTTATTTTTTTCCTTTCATCCATGTCCTTGTGATCATATAAAAAGGTTTTAATGGTGGAAATCATCATTCCAATTGTTTCCTATGGCAAGGTCCACTTGATATTTGGGTATGATTAAATTTTGGATCCAACTACTAAAATAAGATAGAAAAACGGATGGACTTGTGGATAGACCCCATACATTCACGGTGGTACACCAGCCAATCCACTTCGTCTTCCGATGTGGAAGTTACTCGACTTACGTGTAGTTGTAGGAGTCTTCGAGGAGTTCAGATTTCGAAGACCTCTGGAAGAGTATTTTAGTAAGTCATGTTACTCGACTTACGCATCCCAATATATGTAAAGATGAATGGTCTTATTGGGCCCATTGTGATGTATATATTTTATCCATGCCGTTCATTCATTTTGAAAGATCATTTTAAGGAATGAGCCAAAAAAGAGGTATATCAAAGACTTATGTTGACCACACCTTAGAAAGCAATGAAATTGAAAACCTACCATTGAAAACCTTCTGGAGCATGACAACCACGACCTATATCAACCAAGATCCACATAACATGACAAACACAACCCATATAACATGATAACTATGACCTGTGACAACTATGACCCATAAAACATGACAACCACGACCCATATAACATGACAACTATGACCCACAACCATGACGCATATAACTTGACAACTACGACCCATATAAATGACAACCACAACCCATATAACTTCACAACCACGACCCATATAATATGACAACCTCGACCCTTGCTACATGATAACCACGATCCATTCGAAGGGTCATGGTTCACATGCACAATGGATTGTGGTTTTAATCCATAAAAGGTCATGGTTGATATTTGACCCTACCCCTAAAATGACACAACAAAAAGGATGGGCAGCATGGATTATTCACATACATCAATGTGGGCCCATTTGGGTCATGGTTTGCATCGGTCGTAGTTGCCATGTTATGTGGGTCGTGGTTGTCATGTTACATGGTTTGTGGTTTTCAACTTATTCACTTTCTTTTCTACCAAACCATTGGTACCATAGCTTAAGGCCCAGAATGAGGTGATCCGATCCATCCACCTTGTCGGCTAGCTCGCTGTGGGACCAAAAAGTCCTGATTTGGGCAGTATCCACTTCTAACAAGCATCACCGTGGCCAGGAAAGTTTATGTAGTGACCATTATTTTCTATTTTGTGGCCTACACGAGCACCGGATCAGGCTGATGTTTGGGCCATACCCCTAAAATGACATGACAAAAAGGATGAGCGACATAAATTATACACACACATCAATATGGGCCCATATGGGTTGTAGTTGTTATATAGGACAATGACAACCACAACCCATATAACATGACAACCGCAACCCATATAACATGACAACCGTGACCATATCACATGAAACCACGACCCATATAATATGATAACTACGACCCATTTAACATGACAATCACGACCATATAACATGACAACAATAACCCATGACAAGTATGACCCTTACCACATAATAACCACGACCCATATAATATGACAACGACGACCCATATAACATGATAACCATGACCCATGATAACTACGACCCATATAATATAACAACCACGACCCATTTAACATGACAACCATGACCCATGACAACCACAATCCATTTTTAGTAGTGTAAATGGATCGAAGGCTATAGATTAAGGTCATGGTATACTCCAATTGATCTTTGAATATGCTTCAATTTTTGGTTCAACCCCTTAAATTAGATGAAAAAATGGATGGATGGCGTGGATAGACCACATACATTTAAGGTGGGCCCAACCAAGTACTCAATTCGATTTCCTCTCTTGCGCGCAACTTCCACTGGGAAAGAAAGAAAAATGGGCCAACCACACTCCTACCTCATGACAACTACAACCCTTTCCTCATGAAAACCACGACCCATATAACATGGCAACCACGACCCATACCTGGGTTGTGGTTGTAATGTGGTAACATGATTGTAATGTAGTAAGGGTTGTAGTTCTCATGTTATATGGGTCTTGGTTGTCATGGGTCATAGTTTTCTCACTTCCTTTACTACCAAATGAAAGGATAGCCATTGGTACAATAGCCTGAGGCCAATAATGGGGAGTTCTGTTCCGTCCATCTTGTCAGCCAGCTCGGCATGGGCCCAAAAGTCCTGACTTGGACAATGTCCACTTCTAATAAACGTCAGGGTGAGCCTGAAAAGTTTCAACAGCGGGTTCCATCACCATTATTTTCTATTATGTGACTCACATGAGCTCTGGATCAGGATGATATTTAGACCCTAGCGCTAAAATGACACGGTAAAAAGTATGGACGACATGGATTATACACATACATCAATATGGCCCCCACGAGTTTAGTCATTGCCCACACGCGAAAAGGGTTCTGTACACAACACTTTGTTAGTATTAAATACTATGTAACTTCTTAGTCCCTAGAAAACCATGCAACTACTGAACGAAGGTTAGGGGCATTTTCGTCTAAAACAATCTCCAAAAGCTGTCAGAAGGCCATTTAGGGAATATATGGAGTGTTATGGAGATCAAGGTAATTGACCCAAACTTTGAGGTAAGTACGGGCATTTTCCCTTTTTGAGTTGAAGAAGAAGACGTCGGTCAGTGCACGCTGACCGACTTTGAGAAATCCCGTACACGGCTTGTGCACTCGTGCACTATGTACATGCGATGTACATATGGACTCCAGCATGATGTTCGTGAGAAATCTGTTCCGTCCATCCATATTTTTGGCTCATTTAACTCGTTGAGACCGAATTTGAAGCATATCAAGATATTAGGCAGGCCCCAAATCAGGATTCTAAGGGCTAATCTGTCAATTTGGCCATTTTCAGAGGGATCCAGGAGCTGAAATTTAACGTGTATGGCTAATTTGTGGTCTCAAGGCTGTATATGAAGTTTTGAGCCAAACAGATGGTGCCAACCCCGTGATCCTACATTCTGGGTAATCTTTTTGGCCAATTTAACATGAGTGGCCTAATTTCCACAGGTCTTGGCCACATTTTAAGGGACTGCTCCATATTTTAAAGAAGAATGACAAGAAGGATGCTCCATATTTCAAGGAAGGATGACTGGAATGATGTTCAGAACTAACTTCAATGATCAGAACAAGGGCTTCAAGCCCGTACAACCCCATCTCCTTGGAGATTGGTTGATCAATTCAATTTTCCTCCTAAGTCCTAGGAGATGACTGAAGCAACTGTCGAAATGCTACTAAAATTTCTATCAGACTATCTTCTCTTTCATTCATTGCATTACATTAATTGTACTTTATTTTTAGAGTCAAGGAAATCCGAGGACGTAAATGAACTCAGAATAAATGTTATCAATGTTCTCTATCAAGTTCTTTGTTATCATTGAATAAATCCCCCAAATCGAATGCATTTGTTTCTTGTTTGAAACAGGCCCACCCTAACATAAGTATTGTATCCACGCCGTCTGCTAAATAAGGCCACCCTGCTGGTTGTCAAGCGACAACACTCTGCCTGTTCGTTTTAGACTAACCTGGTTAAGAGGAAAACGCAAAGGCCAGTTTGGTCCGTGATTGGTGGACCACCACATGGACCCCACCCTAATTTATGTCTTTGATCTCCACTGTCCAGACAACATGGGACGATGGGGCACATGTGATATATATGTTGTATACTCACTGTCCACACGTGGGACATGGGATCCACTAGATGTATGTATTCTGTCCATACCATCCACACGTGAGACGTGGGACCCACTGATTTATGTGTTACATCCCCACCGTCCAGTGCATAGGACGGTGGGATTCCACCTTGATTTATGTGTTTTATCCACCGTCTAGTACATGGACGGTGGAACCACCATGATATATGTTTTATCCTCACCATCCACTTGGGACAGTGGGACCCACGTGACATATGTATTATCCACACCATCCATCAGGAGAGATCAATTTAAGGTGTGAGCCCAACTTGGTCTGGCCGAGCGAGCAGGGGTGCCCAGTCAGGCTCACTATGATGTATATGTTGTATATTTGCCTAGTCCATCCGACTGGGTGGGTATTTGGACAGGCCCACCTTTCAGATGGTCCATGCCCTTGTGAGACCTACTGTGATATATGTGTTTATCCAGGCCGTCCATCTGCTAGATGCCTAAATAGGGCCAGTAACCCAGAAGGGTTGACTATCCAGCAGGATGGCTGGGCTTGCTGCTACATATATGTTTTATCCATGCCATTTATCCGTTTTGCAGCCCACCTGAACAGGGCCCACCTACAAGTGGGTTCCACCTCTAATATGTATTTCCATCCAGACCATCCATCTGTTGGGCGCCCAATTAGGGCATGGGTGTTGATGGGGCCGGTCATCCAGCATTAGCACACCTTATGCATGTATTTCCTTGTGGGGCCCATTGTGACGTGTTAGGACCACTGTGATGTTTGTTTGCAGCCCAGTAGCCAGCCCACTAATGAGGCTCACCATATGTATGTGTTCATCTAGGTTGTCCATCTGGTGAACACCCAGCAAGGCCAACACGCTAGTGGGCTTGCCGTCGAGCAGGAGGAGCCCACCTTGCTATATGTGTTTCATATCCGTATTGTCCATACGTGGGGGGGCCCATTAGCGATATGTGTGAGGCCCACAACGTGTAGGTATTTTTATCCAGATCGTACATCTATTTGGATGCCCAATCAGGGTCAGCAACAACAGGTGTGTATGTGTTGTATTTCCACGCTGCCCATCCACTTTCCCAGGTAGTGTAAGGGCTATGGGCCTCATTAAGAGGGAGGCCTAAATCCCAAGTGGACTACACTAGGGGATAGTGGTGATTGAGCGCCCATTGAAGGGCTACCTTATGAGGCCCACCATGGTGTATGTGTTACACACACTGTCTATCCATTTTCTCAGGGCCACGGGCCCCGTTGCCTTGTATGTATTATATGTACACTATCCATCCATTTTCTGGACCGTGGGCCACCCTATGAGGCCCACCATGATGTGTGCGATGTGTACACACTATCCACCCATTTTATGAAACATGGGCTATATTGTGAGGCCCACCATGACGTGTGTATGGTACACACACTGTTCATCCATTTTTCCTAAGCCTTTGGACTATCTATGAGGCCCACCATGACGTATAGGTTATACGTACGCCATCCATCCATTTTTTCTTGATATTCTAAGGATTGTGGACCCCATTGTGAGTTAAATTCCCTTCCCTAATAGGCTGCACATTAGGATCAATGGTGGTTAAATGTCCATCGTTGTAAACCTCCCTATGGCCTATTGATAAGCCCATTTCCACCTTACCCTTATTGGGTTAACCCAAACCATTGGGCCCTCATTGATGTTAGTACTTTCCACCACACCTTGTAGGATCATCCAAAAGTTGAAGCCCACCTTGTGTACTTACTGGGCCTCCATAGGGAAGCCGAATTTATTGTATGATAGAGAAGGTGACGAAGTCCACTAGTTGAACTTAGACTCATCTTCTTGACTCTCTTTATTGTATACCCATTTGACTCACCCATGAGGTCCATCCTTGATGTAAGTATGACATCTAGGCCACCCGCTATCTGTAGGAGAGTACATCATCACCTGTTGCCATAGAAGGAAGAATATGTGGTATCAGATTTGGTATGTCCACTATCGAAGCTTATCTTGATTTGTAGGTTAGATCCACCATCCTAGTAGTGGACCTCACCTTGGGATATATGATATACTAGTACCTTGAGTAGTTTATTATAGTCTAACATAGACCATTTTATATAGACTTCTATATGTCTAGTGGGGCATATCGTTTAGCCCCTACTCTTGTATGTGACATGTCGTTTAAGGTTGATCATCCCCTGCTATATCCGATAATCATGATAGTGTACTTAGTCTAGTAGGACATACTAAGAACATGCTTAGTATTACATCATAATATATGTTCATACGCATCATTTGTATGCCTGTTGTAAGGAATGTTTGATCATAGCATTATCGTTGGGCTGAGTTATTTAGAGGACTCCTTGCGAGACAGAGTATCACCACATGATCGCGCGGTACGTGCAGGTTGATGCATGACTGGATGGTATCACTCATGCATCTTGCATTTTGTGTTACATGTCACTGTACACCCTAGCAACACAAGAGTTGTGGCCTTCACAGGTATACCATGGATGACCAGATGAGACACCAAAAATGTTTAGGACTTGGCATAAGGGCACTTTGGATGTCCACGGGTGAAAATCCCTAAACCTTGATGGCCAGGGGATGCTCCAACGTCTAGACTGAGTGGATACATGAGCACCCAAGTGGCGAATACTAGTAGGCCACGTCTTCCACTGTGTTGTGGTCAGTTGGAAGGGGGTGTGACCTTATCTGCCCGAGTGAGGGGGCTATAAGCTAGGCTGAGTGTGACTAGCTCGTAAATGGGTCTGCTATCAATGAACTGGGTAGGTACTATCAGGCTACTAGTTAGGCGGATAGTGAAGTCTTTTCCCCTTGCTAGTTGTGCAGCTAGGGAGATGACAGCCAGTGTGGAGTGTACTAGACCCCGGTGATATCCCAGTGATGTATAGTACTGATATTGTGATGCCCCATCACTGTTGCACACATGAGCAGATGCTGATGTGGATAGGGCCTAAGGGCCTGGGCGAGCTACCAGTGGATGGCAGGTTACTATGCATACATTGGGGAGGAACCTTATCCCATAACGAAAGCGCTGTGGTGGTTATATGTGGACTTATTGAGTAGGAGTTTGCATTTGACTCATTCATTCATTCATTCATTATCCACTCGGGCTGGTGATGCATAACTAGATCATTATGTGTACCCTTACAATGACCATGATTTTGGTTGGATACACGACCAAGCTAAGATCAGGAGTTTACCACAATAAGTCTATCTATCAAAATTTAGTTATGGGATTGGTTTGGATAGAAGTCCCTTGTGATTGACCCCACGGCTTGCGATACCACATATTATCATCCCGACTATACACTCCAGCTTAGTCATTTCTTTTGCATTGCATATTGCATTACATCCTCTGTCTATAACATTTGGTTTACTATGTGTTTACATTACATGGCCTAGATAAAGCTGATGGTATGCGTGGACTTGTCAGGATTTGCACATTGCATTGCACCGTCAGCATATAACATTTTAACATATTATGTCTTGCATCACATAGCCTTGTTAATGTTGACAGTATTCATAGACTTGCCAGTATTTCTGCTTACTTTTATATTTGTGTGCTTAGCACATGTATTGCGTATACACGCACCACCCTCTAAGCTTCTTAATAAGCTTATGCATGACCATTGCGTGCAGGTGACATTATGTCGTAGCAACGTTGAGGCAGGAGCTTGTGGAAGATCGTTTTGGAGATTTTGTTATTAATGTATTTCCCTTTCAGCACTATATTCTAATATTTATATTAGTGGATACGTGGTGATGATGTTGTTCTTGTGATTTGGGTATACTCGTGGTTATATTTCTTTATAATATTTTTACTGAAAATCCTTCTTATAGTATCCCAGGATCGGAATATGGTGTGTGGGCGCTGGGAGCCGAAAATGGGATACTACGGAGGCTGTCGGCATCAGATTCGGCGATAGAAAATTTTGTGAGCCCAATTCCCAGGTTTGGGGCGTGACATGTGGAGTTGTCGTTCGAGAGTTCTTTTTATTCTTTAGCTTGTTTTTATGCTTTTCTTAAGAGACTTCAGTTCAATCATGTCTATTAGCGTGATGTGTTGTTTCTCTTGCGTTGATTCATGTTTATGTTGAACCTTCTTTGATTCTAGTTTGATATTTAAGGAATACTTTCAGTTTTTAATGGTTTATTGTGATTCAAATTACAATAGATCTGCAATAGCTTTGAGTATCTTTTTTTCCTTATCTTGAGATTATGGGATTGGTAAATCATGTTGTTTACCATTGTATCGTGGGCATGGTTTGGGGATGAAATCCTTTCCAATCTTCACAATTCTCCACCCATTGAGAATTAGGTCAATGAAAGTTTAGATTGATTTAATGGTTATATCTTTCAATTAGATAGGATGGGACTCCAATTCCAATTATGATTACTTGAATCAAGTAATGTCACGCCCCAAACTCAGAAACCGGGATCATAAAATTTTTGATCGCCGAATCTGGTGTTGATAGCCTTTGTAATTCCCCATTATCCGCTCTTGACACCTTGCAAGATTTCGATCCTGAGATCCTATAAGGAGGATTTTCAGTACATTTTTTTGTAAGAAACATATCCATAAGCATAACCCAGACACAAACAATAATATCATCACCACATATCCACTAATAAAATCATTTAAGTATAATATTGAAAGGGAAATATAAGATAAATATCAAAGCTCCAGAAGCTCAGCCGCACACTCTGCCTTAGCTCGGTTGCATCCTAGCGTCACCTGAACGCATCTATCATGCATAAACTTATAGGAAGCTTAAAGGGTGGTGTAAGTGTGTGTAATGCACGTGCCAAGCATATAAATATCAAAACAAGTGAAAATACTTACAAATTCATAAATACCATCAGTCTTGTCCAAGCTATGTGATGCAAGGACATAATAACCTAATATCATATACTGAGGAAGCAATGTAGATAGGCTATGCAATGTGGACATAAAGTAAGCCAGATGTCATGTACTGAGGATGCAATATAATATGTAAATCCTGATGAGTCCATGAATACATGAGATAAAGTTTTGCCTTCAATGTGCGCATAATAGCCTACTAACCACAGGTAGCTCATCTAAGCCCACTTAGCCCTGCCCACATCTGTGTCTACCCACATGTGCCTGTCCACATGTGACCACACTGACGAGGCAACACAATATGTCATATATAGAGGATATAATGCAGTATATAATGCAAAAGAAATGATAAAGCTAACATGTGTAGTCAAGATGATAGTATGTGGTATCGCAAGTTGTGGGGTTCACCATAAGGGCCTTCTATCCAAACCAGTCCCATACCCAAATTTAGATAGCTAGACTCAATATGGTAAACTCCTGATCTCAGGTTGGTCACGCGCCCAACCAAAATCCTGCCCATTGCGAAGATACACGTAATAATTTGGTTGTGCACCACCAGCCCGAGTGGATAGTGAGTGAACGAATGAATAAGTCAAATAATGAGTACACAACTCATATTCAGTAAGTCCAAATATCAGTACTGGACATCTCTAGGATATTACCGGGGTCTAGTACACTCTACACCAGATCGCCACACATTGGACACACAGTCATGCAAGTGGAAGAGACCTTATTATCTGCCTGGCCAACAGTCAGCCAATATCTACCCGGCTCGTCAATAGCGGACCCATTTATGAGATAGTCAAACTCAGCCTAGCTATGCTTTCTACCCTCAACCAGATAAGGCCACACCCACTTCCAGCTGACCACGACATAGTAAGAGATGCGACCTAATAGTATACGGCCCTCGTGCGCTCATGTATCCAATCGGTCTCGACGTTGGAGCATCCCATGGCCATGGGGGTTTAGGGCTTTCACCCACAGACATCGAACGTGCCATATGCTCAAACTAAACATTTTTGGTGTCCTAGGTGGCTATTCACGATATGCCTGTGGAACCCATAACCCTGATGTCGCTAGGGCGCCAAATGATTATGTTACAAAATGCGAGATGCATGAGTCATACCATCCAATCATGCATCAAACCTGCGCATACCGCACGATCATGTGGGAAAACTTCGTCTCACGAGTCCCATAAACATCTCAGACCAATGGCAATAATCAATCACCCCTCGTAACAGACACACCAATGATGCATATGAGCATGTATCATGATGTTATATTAAGCATGTTCTCAATGTGTCGATCATGCCACAAAAAATGCGAGATGCATGAGTCGTGTCATCTAGTCATGCATCAAACCTGAGCGTATCGCGCGATTATGTGGGACAACTCTATCTCATAAGGAGTCCTATAAACATCTCAGCCCAATGGCATATAATATAATCAATCACTCCTCATAATACGCATACCAATTATGCATATGAGCATGTATCATGATGTTATACCAATGATGCATATGAGCATGTATCACCTCTCTCTCTCTCTATCTTTCTCCTTGGGCGTTGGGCATGTGAATGGAGAGGGGAATGCATGCCATCTTTTTAAAAGGGAGAGGGCGCATGAGAGGGGGGTGTTTTCACATAACACTTGAATTGGGTTTCTCCAATTTTCCATTTTATGATGATCTTTTTTAAATCTAATTCGTCCATTGTGTCAAGGTTATTGAATAGATCCGTGGTATATGATTTTCTTGGTGATCCGAAATTTATATTGGCCAATAATAAAAATTCTCCTAACGAATGCCAAAACGAACTTGATCTCAATTAACGGTCCACACTTAATGATCAAGGCCCAATTTTAGGGGAATTGTGTAGTTATGATAGAAAAACTGTAAGACCCATATCCTAGACCGTACCGTTCGGTAGGCTTTCGCGGTCCTCCCGTTAGAATTCCGGTGACTCGCTATGGGTAAACAACCCTGAGTCGTATCCCATATTCCAAAGTTGGCTTGAACCGAGACTTATATCCTTGCGACCACATCGTCGTTACGGTTCTGATGCCGCGTCTCACGCGTTGAGGCGAAATACAGGCCATGAGATGTGGGCATGCGTTCAGTTTGAGAAAATTCTACACGTTTGCAATCCCAAGAGAATTCTACAACATGTCTCATCAATCACCTCATGTCAAGTACAAGAGCAACCCCAAAGTCAACACTCTCGCTTACACACCCATATATGTCAAGTACATACCCATCACCCGTCACCTTTCACCCATCACTCACCCATCTCTCTCTCTCTTACAACCTCTCTCTCTCTCTCTTATTCTCTCAAGCAACCCACCATCCAAGTTATTTTCCATGAGTGAGAGCTTTGTGTGGCCCACTTCCTACCTCCCATCTCCACCATCTAACCATCCAATCCTCATCTTCCTCCATTAAAGTTGAAGACAAGGAGCTAAGGAGTCCATGGGGCCAATAAGAAGAAGGAAAGGTTGGTGATCTACCGTTGATTTGATGATTAGGGGGCCCACTTGTAGTTGGACCCATCTCGATTATGCATTGTATAGCGAGGGCCCAATAGTGGCGAGGCCCCTCCCATATTCGCTTCATGTCTCACATTATCTCTCTCTATCTTTCTCTTCCATATTTTATGGCCCACCACGATTTGTGTGTCTATCCTCGCCATACGTACATTTGACGTGGACCCACCTGATGGACATGTGTATCCACACCGTCCATCCACTGTAGTAGATTCAAATCTCAGGTGGAAACCACCTTGATGTTAGTGTTTTACCTGCACCACCCATCTGATGAGCAGCACCTGGCTGCTACTGTGCTAGACATCAGCAAGTTGGGTGGGTCCACCAACATGATGTATATGAGCTGTCCATCACATGGGACCGCACCTGGATGAATGTGTTTCATCCAGACCGTCCAAAGGTGAGGCCTACCTAACGTGATGTATGTGTTTATATCAACGTTGTCCATTCATTTCCTATGGGGTCTCACACGTGTGAACTCACCTTATGGATGTGTTTTACATCCAGGTCGTCCGTCCAGTGTTCCTGGATGTTGGACATTGATATATGTATACATATATATATAATATTATAATAAAATAGTATTTATGGTGGGCCCCACGTGATACCCACCTGCATGGAACCGGCTTGGCTGGTGCAGCTATATGGCTGTGTTTTGATGCTACAGTTCTGTGGGACCCACCTGGTTGTATATCCACACCGTCCATTTGGACGGTGTGCAGTGGACCACCATGTTATATGATTTAATTGCAATCATCCATCCATTGCTAGATGGTGGGACCCATCTACACGTGTGAGGTCTCCACCATCCAGACATGGCGTGTGGACCCCACCTTTATGTTTGAGTAGCCACACCGTCTGTCCACGTGGAGGATGCGTGAACCCCACCTCACTGTAATGTATAATGTTTATGCCATCCGTCCAAGGCCTGAACATTGGCAGATAAAATAATCATAATGATAATAATAATAATTAAATATATAATAATATTATTAAATTATGGTGGGCCCCATGTGGGACCCGCCTACTAGAAATAGATTGGCTGGTGCATTTCAAACCAACTATATGGCTACTAGTGAGACGTCACCAGATTTTGTGGGACCCACCGTATATGTGTTTCATCTCACCGTCCATTTAGACGGTGGGAATCCACCAGCTATTTGACTGTTGTCTTGACATTTACAAAATCTGTGGGTCCCTCCGTGATGTATATTTTGATCCATATTGTCCAGAATGTCTGAACAGTGCTGGACCACCTTTGGCCAGTGTCGTGGACCCCACCTCAATGTATGTTTCATTCCACACCGTCTAGAGTGTTTGGACGAGGCTGAACAATGTTTGAACAGTGCTGATTCCATGGAGAATGTTTGGGCGGTGTTGATCATCACTAGTACGTCATATGGCCAATAGAATGATAGTGTATAGTGATACACATGTTGCACCTGCCACTATTGAAATGATTTTAGATGTAATCCAAGCTCTCACCCACATCATAGTGGGACCCACCGTGATGAGTATGTTATACAGGCCGTCCTTTGGCTGGACCGTTGGTAGTCCCAGCTATGATGAGTAGGCCCACTTGCTGCATGTATAAAGCCCACCTGTGATGTATATTTGAGGCTTAACTATTATGTATTTGAGGCCCATGTGATGGGGCCCACCTTGGTGTACGTATTCTATATACACACCGTCCAAGGGCCTATCATTGATGCATGTATTGTATATCACCACTGTCAGTCTCTTGGACGGGTGGGGCCCGCTGTGATATATGCATTTTATCCATTCCATTTGTCCATGGGATGGACATCCATTGGTCCACCGTGATGTATGTATTGTATATCTACACCGCCCTTTAGTGTGGCCCACTGATGCGGCCCACTTGATGTATATGTACGACCCATTGATGCGGCCCACTTGATGTATATGAGGGCCATTGGTGCGGCTCATGTCATGTGGCCCATTGTGATATATGTTAAGCCCATGTCATGTAGCCCATAGTGATCTGTATTAGGCCCATGAGATGTGGCCCATTGTGATGTATTTTCGGCCCATTTTGTAAGGCTCATTGTGATGTATTCGAGGCCCTTGGGCAAGGCCCATTGTGACGTATTCATGGCTTATGGGCAAGGCCGATTGTGATGTATTTGAGGCCCATGGTTGAGGCCTAATGCGATGTTTGTATGGCCCATTATGTTGTGTATGAATCCCTTGTATGGACCACTCCTTGGGATCAATGTTGGTTAAATGTCCATATTGATGGGCAATGATGGTTGAAAGTCCTCATTATGACCTTCCCTTAGGCCTTGTTAGGCCCATTCTCATCGATTATGATTGTCGAGGCCAATTCTAATTGCCAAGGTTGATTCCAATTGTCGAAGCCGATTCCGATTGTCGAAGTTGATTCCGATTGTCGAGGCTAATTCTGACTGCCGAGGCCGATTCCAATTGCCAAGGCCGATTCTGATTGTTGAGGCCGATTCAGATTGTCGAGGCCGATTCCGATTGCCAAGGCCGATTTTGATTGCCAAGGCCGATTCCAATTATTGAGGCCGATTTCGATTACCGAGGCTGATTCCGATTGCCGAGGTCGATTCCAATTGTTGAGGCTAATTCTGATTGCCGAGGCCGATTCCGATTGTCGAGGCCGATTCCGATTGTCCAGGACGATTTCGATGGTTGAGGCAGGTCATTGAGGCCGATTGTTGATGCCAATTATGAGTATGTGACAACATAGCATCATGATACTGAAAGGGCCAAGCTATATGCCCTAAAGGGGGGGTGAATAGGGCAATGCCAAATAAAACTTAAAACAGTGGAATAATAAAAGATATAAATAACAATGTTGAAATAATAACAATCTCAAAGCACGTGAAATATGAGAATGATACTAAATCAGTTCTAAGGACAACCTTACACCAAAAACCAATGGCTTATGGTAGGACAACCTTATTTCTAGAACGATCTAGAAAACACAAATGATATGGAAAATAAATCAAGAATAACTTAAAGAAATAAATCCTAAGTTAATACACCATTCAACCACACTTGCTTGAAATGAAAATTACAACATTCATCCACAAAAGCAATCCACAATAATAAAGGAATAAATGAATAAAGAAATCAAGCACATCCACAACACAATGATATATAGTGGTTCGCCTGTGTGTTCACCAACTGTTAGCCAACACACACAGAATGCTACTCCACTCCTAATACCTCACACAGGGGATATTAGCATGCACTATTAAAACAGGTTTTCACAGGTTCACCCAAAACCTTCACAATTGTGTCTTTTTATCTCGGGCTTACACAATCCAAAAACCCCCACAATTTGAGTTTTTTTGGCTCTCCTCAGATAACCAAAACAATGAGATTTTTCTGGCAAATCTCAAACAAAACCAAAGAAAGTAAATTACAAAGTAAAATACCTGGATCTCCTTTTGAAGTAGCCCAGTAGAACCAATCGGAGTAGATGAATGATATGTCGTTCAATGTCCAATACTCACATAAAGAATGGTTCTATGTCTAATTGATTTTAGATTAAATCAAGAGAGCAAGGTCTATTTGATTTTGATCCCAGAAGAAGGAATATCACAAATTCCTCTTTTCTAAATAAGATTAGAATATGGATCAAAATCACAATAGAAAAATGCTAACAAAAGGAATATTAAATATGCACAATAGCTTAAAAAATAATCACAGCTTATCTCAGAGTATAGCCTTAAATCGCTTGAAGTGAATGGAATGGAATGGCTAAACTCTGAGATTCGTGCATTATTTATAGCCTCAAAAATCCCATCTTCGACTGGTCTTAGAATCCTAGGACTGGTCGTAGCGTCAAAGATTTTAAAAGATTTCTGCGGGATTAGATTTGTTATTCTCACGACTGGTCTTAGGTAGCCTACGACCGGTCATGGTGTTTCGACAAGGAAACAAAAGTATTTGATTTGGGAGAATCATCTTATTTAAACATAACAATGAAATAATTACAAAGACAATCATCACATTTTATTGATTCTGAATTCATTTACATCCTCTGGTATCCCTTGATTCTAAGATAGCTTACAAAGAACTCATTACAAATGTTAAATATTATAGCTAAATATAATTTCGGCAGCATAACGGCAATGATGTCAATCATCTCCTATGACTTAGGAGGAATAGACAAGTCGTTCAACAGTCTTCAAGAGAATGGAAATTAAGCAAAGATTTCAAGATTATTTTGGTCATCTCCGAAACTTAGGAGGAATACGTTTCTTCATCGATGACTCTTCTTTCTTGAATAAGAAGAACTCAAGACCCAAGATTCAAACCATTCGCAAAGATTTTCGCCTATTCTTTCAAAACGTCAACAATAGGTTTGCGCTGGTCCTACAAGAACGATATGTTTTGCGCTGGTCCGCGCAAACCATAATTGCCTTCTGTTGCATGCGCCGCCGTCGCAAACTTCCAGAGTCCACACCCCTTTGCGCGCTGGATCGCGCAAAGTGCAGGAGTCCAATACTCCGCACCTTCTGTCTTCTCTTTCGTCCTTGCTTCACTTCTGAAATCTTCCAACAACTTTTGAGAGAAGGAATGGGGCATTTATAGACATTTTCACCAGTGAAAATCTCAGATCTGGTCGATGTGGGACAAAATAACATCTTCCAAACATTTTATTTCATCATCATAGACTTTGCTTGCGACCCCGCGCAAAACGATATACTTTATACAGCGGTCACGCGCAAACCTTTAATCTCGCAGAACCTTCTTCTTTCATCAATCCGCGCAAACTCTTCACTTTTGCGCGATCTTGTGCGATTATTTCACTTTGCGCGACCTCACAAGAAAGTGGTCTCAAGTCGTTTCTTTCATCTTCAAAGTGATTTCTTGATCTTTTTTCTTGTTCTCTTCCTTGCTTATTTTATGCCTCAAAGAGATGCCCCTTGATCCGTTCTTTGTTTGTTCAAATCAAAGAAAAGGATCAAACTATTCCTTTCTTCCAGGGGTTTGCGCGACTCAAGAAAGCTCCGGTCGAGTACCATACTCGGCCATAAAGCCTATAAATAGTCCAACGACTTAGTCATTTTTCACGCACTTCCTTCTTAACGACACCTGCTCGGGCGATTTTTCTCACAAGAAACCTTCGACTTTTGCGCGACTACAGCAAAGCATCTCACTTTGCGCGACTTTTCTGTATTTGGAAATTTTCCGCGCAAACCACTTGACTTTGCGCGACCTCGCGCAAAGTACTCTGTACTTAGAGAATTTTCGAACTTTTTCCAACACTTAGCCATTTTCTGACTTCCATCATCTGTCTTTCTTTATGGCTCGAATTAAACAGACTGCTCGTTTGGTGTCTCCTTCAAACTCACCTTCTTCTGATCAACCACCTGCTAAGAGAATGAAGACCACTTCCAGAAATCCGGCTTACTTTAAAGAACCTGTCCTCCCTACTTTCGACTTCTCTGATCGCATCAAGTCTTTACCCTCTCCTATTCATAGATCCATTGCTTTGGGAGATATTAAATGCCCTCCAAAACATGGGAGAGAGTACGACTGGGATGAGTGGCTCAAAACCACAGCCCACATTCGTACTGACAGTGAGAGACCACCCGTCCGAGAAGATACTCCTCCTGCTTCTCGTTCAAAGAAGACTCGCCGCAATAAGGCGAAAGAATTTGAAGAAAAGATTAAAGAACATAAGAAGAAACGGCTGCAGAATTCGTGGGACTCAGTACGAGTCGTTGAAGGAGTCATGAAGTTTGACAACCCTCACTCAGAGGGCATGACCATCATTCCCATCAAGGTGTATCGCCATCAATCTATGCTGGATTGTGAACCCAAAGATTGTGTTCATGGCGAAAGACTGATGTACACTGAATCATGGGCCACAAGAGAGCCCCGGATTCTTGAAGGGATTATTCAAACGAAGAAACCGCGACAGAGGATCGGAGAAGTTCACCCCATGATTCTTCTAACTCCTTTCCATAGTCCTCATGATCTCTTTCCTTCTCATTTTTATGAGACAGTGCGTCAACGCTTCAGAGATCGAGATCAACTCTGGGGCCAATCGGAATTTCGCATCAGAGGTCTGCTAATTGCTCGTCGTTATTATTCTGAATGGGCGGAAGCTATTTTGCTGAAACACACGAGCACTCTTGCAAAGATAGGCCTTTATGACGCCATAGAAGTAACCTCCAAATACTTCTATCGGGAGCCCAATGTTCTAAAGGGCTTTCTTGAATATTGGTCGCCTACAACCAACTCCTTTCATCTTCCTTACGGCGAGATGAGCATATCTCTTTGGGACCTTCATCGTATAGCTGGTCTCACAATAACGGGGAAATTCTACGATGAATTCATTCCTACCAACAGAGAGTTGGCCTTTGTGTCATTTCCAGACCGCAAGCCCTCCATATCCGAGACTACTATAGAGCTATTTAAAGAGATGAGCAAATTCCCCAATATCCACAAAATTCCCCCTCTTCAATGGCTGGCCCATTTTTCTAGGGGTTTAAGGTATTTATCAATCTGATAATTGATCTTCTTCTTTGTATTCTTCAGCCATTTATGTATATTAACCTCTTCATTTTTATTTCCTTTGAAGGTTTCGCGACTGCAATTCCAAAGAACTGACAAAGCTTCGGGATGCAGTACGAGGAAAACCAGAATATAGCTCTTTCGGAGAGCTTCATAAAGATTTTCGGCCTATTGGCTAAGCTTAGTCGTTTTGCCCACTCTAAATGGGCGATGCTATCCGTCCGAGTGTCTTTGTCGTGGTCGGTGCCTTGGCGGAGGGACATAAATACTCACTCGCTCCTCCAAAGACTATGTTCTATCTACCAGGGCCCTTGGAGAAATAGCGACTCATATAAAAGACCCCATTCTCGGGAACTTCGTCTGCACATACTTCTTGGCACTACTTTACTGGGTGGCTTGGAGTCTACTTCCCTTGGACTTTCGAGGTTTCAGAGCAAGCATATTCTCATCCTTCTCACCTTCCACTCTGGTTCTTCCAACAGAGGGCAATGGCTAGAAGAGCATATGAATGGGTCATAAATAAGATTCGAGATGATGATCAGATAAACTTCTTTCAGTTCCGCCTTTATCGCTATCCTGTAGACACAGACATGGTGGACAACGAAACTCTTACTGCAGCAGAGAGGGCTTTCTTCTTTTCTATTCGCTCGTGCAGTTTACCTTTGCGAGAAGGGACAGAATTCTGGAGAGAACCTTACTACCCGAGTCGCTTCGCTCGCCAATTCGGTTACGATCAAACCGTACCTCAAGACTGCGGACTTGTTACAAGAAAAATGCGCTGCTACGGAACTGGTCCTCTCAACTGGGCCATGATATGGAAACAGTTGTTGAATGGCTGTGTTGGCTCCCTCTTCGTAATTCCAGGTTGTGACCGTATAGTCCATACTTCATATAGCTGGATGCGATGGTGGGATCATCAATCGTACTTGGTTGATAAATGCTTGCCGGTAGATTCTTCTATCTTTCTTCATCCACCCAGGCTGAAGGGCAGGAACTTGGAGAGTGGAATTGGGTATATTCCAGAGAAGAGCCACGCGTCTCATCCAGGAGAAATTTGCAGGAAGATATCACTGGAAGAACCCATTCGTGAAATCAAGCCCATCAATACTTTGGATGGCTGGTTTGCCCACGGAGATTTAAGAGAATTCGAAAAATCTCGTCGGGACTCTTCAAATCAAGGTGCAGATGATGCCGCAGGTACGTCTTCTCCAATTCCTGCAGAGACTACGGCGGCTCAAGAAGGACCAGTTATTGGTACTTCAATATCTTCTCCACAACCCCTTGGTCCTAGTCCATCTTCTCCGATGACTAGATCAAGAACACGTTTGCAATCATCGTCTCCTATCCCTTCGGAAAAGATCGGCCAGGCATCTGCTTCCCCTTCAATTCAAGAGCCCATACTGGAGAGTAGCCAACCTGTTTCTTACAAAGGAAAACAGGTTGTTGTCGAAGAGGTTGATGAAGAAATTTTGGGAGATGAAAGTTCGACTTCTTCATCAGATACAACCGAATCCTCGCCATACGAAGATAGCAAAGATAGCGATAGTGGTGAAGATAAAGATGACGACTTCGAAGAAGGTGAAGTCGATATTGGTGAAGGAGAGGGAGCAACTGCAAAAGAAGTTGAAATAGAGTCTTCCCCTGTTGTTATTAAAACTCCTTCCAGCATTAATGTTCCTGTTAAATCTCCTGTGGCAGAAGAAAATGAAGAAGAGCCCTTAGATTATGGGGAATATGGGTATTCTCCAGGTAAAGAAATTTCAATTTTCATGCATATATATCATTTTATATTTTAACAACTATTTATTTAAAATCATTTTATCTTTCTTTTTTTTTTATTTTTAGGTGCCCAAGTTGCAGAAACAGGTGTCATCTCTCCTGTGGCCCCTCTTGTAATATCTTCTCCGAGAGCATCTGTGGCTCCGTTGGTAGTACCAAGAGTAGTTGCTCGCGAAATTATTTTTTCTACGTAAATGCTTGATTTGCCAACCTCCCACAAGAGATTCTAGACGGAAGCTAGAGCACCATCTTTCGCTGATATGGTAGGACTGGCCCTTCCATAGCTCCAAGAGCTTCTCCTTCTGTTAGTTGTGTCCCAGTGACAGGTATATATATATATATGCGTGCTTATCTTCATTCAAGACTATATATATTTCATAATAATATATTGAATATTCTTCTTCTTTCGTTATAGGAACTTATCCCCGTAGCGGTGCAGCTAGTTCGATTCTGTAACCACTACTTATGAACTATCATCCTTTACAAAGATTCCTGCTCACAAAATGCCGATGGTGAAACATTCTCTGTTAGCAATAATCCATATCTTCGAAATCGATCGTGGTCGGACTTGGATGTTGCTATAGAAATTTTGGAAAGCTCGCTAAGATGGCCGAATCGACATATCTCCCTTACGGGATTCACTCTTCAAGTTTCGTGATTCGTAATTTCTTTAGCTTAAAAGTGGAAAATATCACTATTATACCGAGATTTTAGAATCTGAAAAGTCACTGGCTCTTTCTCAAGAACAAGTCTCTTTAACAGCTTCTTCAATTTCCAAATTTGAACAAGAACGTATGATTCTTCAAGATCAATTAAAGATTCATGTTGATGAAAGCATAACTATCCGAGATCGCATTGCAGCTCTGAAGGAAGAAATCTCTCAGCTGGAGAGAAAGAATCATGAGCAAGCTTTAATCATTCAAGAGGTTGAAGAGAAGATGCGATTGAATGCCAAATCTATTGATACTGAAAAATCTGCACAACTTCAGAATCAAGAAATGGTTGTTTTTCTTTGGAGAACAAGCTTGCTTGGCGTTCTGATCAGGCGAAACTTATTCTTGAAGAAAAATCTCGACACAATGCAGCTCAAGCACAATTGAAAGAAGATTTGCTTAAATATTCAGAAGCAATGGGAATTACAGAGAATCTTTGAATCATGTAACATGTGATATTTGCTTTTTGTGTTTCTCGGATGTAATTTATTTTGCTTGACATCTATTTCATGAGATTATTTGGGGATGTTTTTATGATGGTATTTTCTACCTTGCATATTGATGATATTTATACTAATATTATCGTATTATATTTATATAATAATTTTTTATTTTTTATTATTTTATCTATTATATTTTTTATTCTTATTAATATTATCAAGTTATATTTATTCTTTATATAATAATTTTCATTACACATTTATAATTTTTAAACCTTTTATGCTTTGTTAGTAAGGGATTCTCTAGGTGAGTATTTAAATTGGCGGTAGTTTAAGTTTCAATTCAATTAGCCACACGCAGTTTATGCTCATGAGTAGTGGAGCGTGCGCACACACACAGTTTAAGCTCGTGAGTAGTGGAGCATTTATGGGTCTTATGTGATGGCCACTGTAACTCTCTAGAGTTCGCTTTTGGGCTTCTCACTGCCTTGAGCTCACGGTCACGGTCCATCAGAGGGGCCCATTGACGCTACCGGACGGTGAACTGTTGGATTTACGCGCAGGGTTGGCCACGGTAACTCTCTAGAGTTCGCAGGGCTTGCAAGGCTACCTTTGGGCACCAAATCTAGGGTCGCCAGTCCATCAATGAGTAGGTTTAAGCCCTTCCTCACGAGTTACTACTGAAATCAAACCCTAGACCTGGAGGGTCTTACGCACGGTTGGCATAAAGCTCGCAATGTAGCCCCTGTTTTCTTCGTCTGCAAGGTCGAGCCCATTCACAGGAGGGCATTTTCATCCGTTCCCCGTGGCGCTGCCGGAAGCTATACAGACGGCATGGGAATTACGGTGACTAGTCTTCGCGGATTTATGGCCTTTTAGGCTTTGAATCCTTGACTTCGTCAGCTACCCGCATGGGTGCGCACGATGGTCTTCGCGGGCTTTTTAGGGCCACCGACTCTCGCCCGCCGAATGGCGATCTTCATGGGTCTTACGTATAGTTGGCCGGCTCATTTTTAGAGCTTGATCCTTTGAGAGCATCATTTTTTTTTTTTTTTTTTTTTTTTTTTTTTTTCGAGAGCTTGATCTTTTTGATTTTGCTCAATTTTGCTCTTTTGGGATTTTGGCTTGGCTATACTGCCTCTTTGATTGATATTGATATATCCTTGCCTTGTAAGGCGATTATCTTCAAGAAGATCTGTGCCTTGTAAGGCAATAATATTTGTCTTCAAGAAAGTCCGTGCCTTGTGAGGCGATGATATTTATCTTCAAGAAAATCCGTGCCTTGTGAGGCGATGATATTTATCTTCAAGAAAATCCGTGCCTTGTGAGGCGATGATATACATATGATCATCATCATTTACAAATATGGTAGATCCATGTATAGTAGGCGAAATATTTCCGGCATATCTCCAAGAAGATCCATGCCTTGTAAGGCAATAATATTCTTAGCTTAGATAATATCTTCAGGAGAATCTTCAAGAATTTGTGCCTTGTAAGGCAATATAACTTTTGCCAATATCTTCTTTGATGATGATGATGATCATATATATATATTCCAGATTTGCTGCTTTGATAATTGATATGCTTGTAAATCTCTTCTTTATAGCTTCTTTTGTTGGCATATAGACATGATTTTATTCATTTTTGCCCCCTTTTGATACAGAATCATTATGCTGATAATATTCTGGGTCAAAATCCACATCTCTATCTTTAGGGATAGTATCTTTTGATGAAGCGGGCGTTGACAAGTACACCGACACTGTCCTTCTTGATTTACAATCCTATATGCCCCATTGGAGTATACTTCTTTCACCACATATGGACCGTCCCATTTAGGCTCAAACTTTCCCCGTCCTGTCCGCGAGTGACCACTATAGGTCTTTTCAACATTAACACCATATCCCCTTTTTTGAAAGAACGATATTTGACCTGTTTATCAAATGCAGCAGATATTCTGGCCTGATATGACTGCAACCGTTGCTGAGCTGCAAGACGTTTCTCATCGAGTAAGTCTAATTCTTTCAGCCTTATTTTTGCATTTTCTTCATCTGTTACAGACTGGTGCACTGCCACTCTGAGTGATGCCACTTGGATTTCAATTGGGATAACTGCCTCCATACCATAGACCAATGAATATGGCGTCGCTCCTGTTGCTGTACGATGGGTGGTTCTGTAGGCCCATAATGCTTCTTGTAACTTTTCATCCCAATCGCGCTTATTGCCTGTCACTGTTTTCTTCATTATCTTGACAATTGTTTTGTTAAATGCCTCTGCTAATCCATTGGCCGGAGGATAGTAAGGTGTTGAAAAAGAATGCTGAATACCAAACTTCTGACATAACTTTTCCATGCCTTTATTTTTAAAAGGGGTGCCATTATCAGTGACGATCTTCTTTGGAATACCATGACGGTATATTATAGCGTGACGGATGAAATTGACCACGTCTTTCTCTTTAACATTACGCAAGGCAACTGCTTCGGTCCATTTGGAGAAATAGTCTGTTGCTGCCAGAATATACTGTTTTCCTTTAGATGAAGGGGGATTTATCGGACCAATAACGTCGAGTCCCCAGGCTGAAAAGGGCCAAGAAGCAACAGACTGATGTAATTCTTCTGGAGGAATATGTATTATATCTCCATGTATTTGACATTCATGGCATCGCTTTGCATATTCTATTGCATCTTTAAACATAGTGGGCCAATAATAACCCATTCGATGCACTCTATGGCATAAATTCCGGCCGGCTTGATGTGCTCCACATTCACCTGAATGTGCCTCCGCAACATTTGGTTTGCTTCTTGTTTATCCAAGCACCTTAACAACATTCCATTATAAGATTTTCTATATAACACTTCACTGCACATGATAAATTTACCTGATCGCTGTTTAATCTGCTGTTTTTGTGCATTATCTTCTGGCAAGATGTTATATTTGAGATAATCGACAAAAGGCTGACGCCAATCATCCATTGTTACTTCCAGACAGGATATAGGCAATATTTCAACAGTTTCTTCGATAACCTCTGCGAGATGGCAGGAATCTTCTTTCTTCTATAGTTACCTGAAGAGGACTTCGGTTTGTGTAAGATAAAGCCGCTGCTAAACTGGCTAAAGCATCTGCTTTTGCATTCTCCGACCGTGGTATGTGTTTAATTTCCACATAATAGAACTGTTCAAGCAACTGTTGTGCTTTCCGATAATAAGGCAAGAGTTCTTCTTTCCTTACTTCAAACTCTGTTGTCAATTGATTTATAATTAATTTAGAATCTCCGAAGATATGCAATGATTTTACTTCCATTTGCTGGGCTATTTCCATTCCGATGATAAGAGCTCTGTATTCAGCTTCATTATTTGTGCATGCGCATACCAACGTGAAAGAATATGGTAATAAATCGCCCTGAGGGGTAATGAATATCACTCCTGCCCCCGCTCGATACTCGAGCAGCACCATCAAAATACATCTGCCAAAGATTTTGGGATTCAATCGTCATAACCTGTTCATCTGGAAATTCATCATTGATTTCTTCATTTTCTGTTATAGGATGCGCTGCCAAGAAATCTGCCATAGCTTGTCCTTTCACTGCTTTCGCCGGCTTATATGAAATAGTATATTCTGATAATAATAGCATCCACTTGGCTAGTCTTCCTGATAACATTGGCCTGGTCATCAAGAATTTTATCGGATCTGCTCTTGAAATCAGAGTTATATCATGGGAGAGACAATAATGCCTCAATTTTTGCACAGCGAATACCAATGCCAAACATTCTTTTTCAATCGGAGAATAATTGGATTCTGCCCCCATCAGTGTTCGGCTTAGGTAATAAAGAGCAGTCTCTTTTCCGGCTTCGTTTACCTGTGCCAACAAAGCACCCAAAGAATTTGCAGCGGCAGATGTATATAAAATAAGTGGCTTACCTTTTACTGGAGCTGTTAACACCGGCGGCTGTTTTAATAATTCTTTAATAGAATCAAAGGCATTCTGGCAAGCATGATCCCATACGAATTCTGTATCTTTCTTCATTAACCGAGAAAATGGCTGACACCTTCCTGCAAGGTTCGAAATGAAGCGACGAATATATGCCAATTTTCCTTGTAAGCTTTTTAATTCCTTCAGCGTTGTTGGTGGTGGCATATTTTGAATAGCTTTAACTTTTTCTGGATCAATTTCAATTCCTCTATGTCGTACCACAAAGCCGAGGAATTTGCCGGAAGACACTCCAAATGCACATTTAGCTGGATTCATCTTTAATTGTTTCTTTCTGAGTCGTCGGAAGACCGATGCCAGATGTTCGCGGTGTTCTTGATGATCTCCAGATCTGACTACCAAGTCATCAACATAGCATTCGACATGTTTATGCATCATATCTTGAAAGATATTTTTCATTGCCCTTTGATATGTCGCTCCAGCATTTTTGAGACCGAAAGGCATGACTTTGTAACAGTAGATTCCAAGTGGCGTTCTGAAAGCCGTCGCCTCTTCATCTTCGGTGCCATCCTGATTTGATTATAGCTCGCATACCCGTCCATAAAGGACATGATAGCATACCGAGTAGTGCTATCAATCAATAATTCTGTTATATCGGGAGGGGGAAATCGTCTTTTGGACATGCTTCATTCAGATCTCTGAAATCAATGCACACTCTGATCTGTCCGTTCTTCTTTTTCACCGGAACAATGTTTGATATCCATTTGGGATATTTAACTTCTCTGATGAACCCAACCTTTATTAGCTTATTTACTTCTTTTTCGATTAATGGAATCAGGTCTGGGTGAAATCGCCTTTGTGCTTGCTTGACTGGTTTCTTTTCTTTGGAAATATTTAACCGATGCATTGCTACGGAGGGTTCCAGTCCCGGCATTTCTTCATAGGTCCAAGCGAAGACATCTTTATTTTCTTTGAGGAGTTGACCATATTTCTCAAATTCTTGATCTGAAAGGCTGATGCTGATGAATGTATTCCTTGGTTCTTCTGTTGTTCCCAAGTTTATTTCTCGCAGGCCATCTATCGTCGGTTGCCCCCGTCTTCTATTTGCTTTGGAGCGATTTCAGGATATTCAACTATCTTAGTATCTTCGTAAATTGAAGTCACATTAACCGACATCATGTTTTCATTGATTCTACTCCCAATCCTTGAAATTTTCTTCGCTTTTCTTGATTAACCCGAGTGGGATTTGAATCCCCTTTCCATTATTTAAGCTAGGTGGGTTTGTCACAATCAAAACCCATGTTCCTCATGATCTTCTTGCTTATTGTACTTTGTACTTTCTTAAATTTCTGCGGTGCTAATTTTCCATGATATTCATTGCTTATATTTTCACTCTTCTCTTCGATGCAAAGATGGAATTCTATTGGTTCCAGGATATTTATCACCGGCTTTGACTTGGAATGTTCTTGAGCTACCTGTAAATGGCTTACATCTTTCGATATTGGGTAATGGCACTGTGTAATTGGATAAAACTTTCGGTGCTCATCGACAATAGTGTCAATGGTGTTGTCCCGTTGTCTCAGCGCTTTGGTACAAAATAGAATTTCTTTCTTGCTCTGCAGTCCGAAGATTCTCGCTCTTTCTTCTTTGTCTTTATTTATCCTGGCATCTTTTATAATTCTCTTCCCATCATCATTTCTTATTTCTTCAGAGAAACATTTGTAATAACTAGCGTCTGCAAAGAAAGAACACTCTCACGTGTAGGGTTTCAGCATCCCATTATTACTTTACATTGCACCCCATCTTTACAAAAGATTTGAAACATTGGTGTAGAGTAGAAGGTACTATATGATCTTGATGTATCCATGGCCTTCCCAAGAGAAGATTATATGTCGTCACAGATTTATAACATGACATACAACAAGTAGTAATTAATTCTCCCACTTCTATTGTTACTGTAATTTTTCCAAGCGCGCGTTGTCCATCTTGATTGAATCCTTGTATCATCATTCGCAATTTAAGTCCGATCGGCGAAAACCCAATTTAGTAACCATTGAGAGTGGCAAAAGATTTCTCTGCAGACCCGTTATCTATCATAATTCTTTTTATCTTCTTCTCACAAATATATCCTTCTATCATCAATGGCCTGTTATGTTCCTTTTCACCAATTAAATCATCATCAGAGAAAGATATTACTGGTAGACAATTCATCTTCTCATTATTTCTTTCATTCTTCATTTCTGCCAGTAAAGTTTCTCTCACATTGTGATCAGACAGTGCTTGAATCAAACTCTGCCGGAATTCTTTTGACAATTTGAGCGCATCGTAAATACTTAACCGTGCCGGTATACCCTTCAAGTGGTTGACTACATCATAAGCTACTTTTGTCACTGCAGCTCCATTTCTATTCTTGTCCTCGATGATTCTGTCTTTCGGATCACTTCTTTCCTTATTATTTTCGCTTTCTTCTTTCTTTGGGACTTGTGATTTGCTTCCCGATCGCAACGTAATCATTGTTGCACTTCTTGTCAACTTTTCCTTTTGTCCCAGCTTGTTTTCTTGTATTGACAAAGACATTTACTTGTTGCCCTTGCATTCTTTTCTTTGCTTCCGCTAGTTATTATGTCACCTCTGTTTATCATCCATTTGTATGATGCATTTTAACGTATAACAATTTTCTCGTTGGATGCCCCACTAGGCGATGATAACGGCAAAAGTTTCTTTTCGAGTCCTTGTCGCATCTTGGGCGCTTTGGTTCCGTAGATTCCGAGTTCCGCTTTTAACAATTGTTGCATCATGGGTACCACGTCCTCTTTATCAAACTCAAATCCTTCATGAGAATCAAGCATTCTGAGCTTTTTCCCACCGTATCTGTCTCTTGCTTGGCTCCAGCCTTCTTTTCCTTCTGGCCTTTTATCTCTTGAGCCCCTAGCATCCTGATTCTTCTTATCCCGGTCGATGGTATTAACGGTTGTCTGCCAGGCATTCTTCTGACGGTTTCATGATGAAATGCCGGCATCTTGCGAGTCATTAGCTCCAATGCATGGGCTTTGGTAGCCAAATCGCGAAAAGTCCCAATATCAGCGCTAGTGAGTCCGAACGCAATTCCTGTCTCCATAGAGTTCAGACACATTTTGACTTGTTCCTTTTCTTCGGCAGCGCCTACACACGATGCCCCAAGTGTTTTCCATCGTCTATGAATTTTTCAACGGGTTCTCCTTCTCGCCGTCGCATCGAAGCTTGAAGCTAGTTATGTGATGCTAACGTCACGCTCGACGAGAAGAAGTTCGACATGAAAGCATCTTGCATTTCTTCCCATGTCCGTATGGACCCTGGTGCCAAATTTGAATACCACCTGAAAGCTTTGCTTGTCAACGATGACCCAAATAAGCGTAAGCAATATTGAGGTATCGTGGAAAAATTCCCCATCTTTGGTGATGAAATGCATCGGTGTTCTTCCTGATCCTTCCCCATTGAACTTTTGGAAATCTGGGTGTTTGAAGTTGGTGGAAATGGAACATCCTCTATCTCTCTCGGGTAGGGTGTTCGGTATCGAAACGACGGTGTTCGCACGCTCTCTTTCTATTCTGACTGCTTCTTCGACGACTTGTCTTACGTCATCTTGTGTTATAGCTCTTGTTGCTGGAACTGAACCTCGTGATCCTATCCCCTGCGGACGGGAACCTTCAGGCTGGTTCTCTTGTCCATTTGTCGCTCCCATCATGGGTGGAGCCACTATTTGGGCTACAT
Source organism: Magnolia changhungtana (assembly GCA_030180095.1). Lineage (NCBI taxonomy): Eukaryota > Viridiplantae > Streptophyta > Magnoliopsida > Magnoliales > Magnoliaceae > Magnolia > Magnolia changhungtana. Next base: position 721,130 of record JASAUF010000660.1, read on the forward strand.
TATGTGCCAGGGTTGTCAAAGCTTCCCTGAGATTAGGCATTCATCCATTAGCATTCTTTGTACCTCCGCCATTTGATCAACACGTTCTTCGGTAGTTGGTCTATTTCCTTGACTGTTTACGCCATATATCTCTGCGGCTCCTTATTTGTTTGTCGAAAGCTGATTTTTGAGTAGAACGGAGTATCTTTCGATATAACAGACTTATAAAGAGGGGAGAAATTGGAGTCTCATTTGACTCTCGTGTGCTTTCTGTGCTTTTAACCGATCGAGGTGATACAGTTATAGGCGAGCTTGTTTGCGGTGATACTTGCATCGGTGATTTTATCATCAGTGCTTTACCTTTTTGTGCTTGTGTCCATTTGGTCTTTGGAGTGACCAAAGCTGGAAAATCCTGCGACGAGAACTGCGAAGCAACTTGTTCAGGATAAATCGCCGGAGGAGCGAGTTCGGGTTTTCTTCTTGCTATGCTTCGTGTAATTGGTCCCTCAGTTCTTGGTGCAAACAATTTTGCTTTGCGACTCTTTAAGGCCTTTGCTTTTGTCCTTTTGGATAAAACCAGAGTCCAGTTTTCATCATTTTCTTGTAGTTGAGGTGAAACGGAAATGACTCCCGCTGTCGCTTGAATCACATTGCACCCGCTTGAAGTGCTCGCTTTTGTGTTCTCAGGAATTTCGCTTGGCGCATACTCAATTACAAACCCAAAGAGCGATGAATCGGAAGTTTACCTTTCTCACTGATGTTAGCCATTAGCAAGTGTTGTGTGATTGAATTTGAGTACCTTCAACAACAAAACATATCACGAAATTAGTACGTGAAAGACTAAGTAAACTATCTTGGAGATGAAGGGAGGATGTTCCCACATGAGAGTCGCCATTTTGGCGTCTAATAGACGCCAAAAAAAATAGTGACGAGAGTCTTGCAACTTTCCCAATGTTAGTGTTAAATAAGATAATATCCCCAGTGGAGTCGCCATTTTGTTTCGACAAGGAAACAAAAGTATTTGATTTGGGAGAATCATCTTATTTAAACATAACAATGAAATAATTACAAAGACAATCATCACATTTTATTGATTCTGAATTCATTTACATCCTCTGGTATCCCTTGATTCTAAGATAGCTTACAAAGAACTCATTACAAATGTTAAATATTATAGCTAAATATAATTTCGGCAGCATAACGGCAATGATGTCAATCATCTCCTATGACTTAGGAGGAATAGACAAGTCGTTCAACAGTCTTCAAGAGAATGGAAATTCCGGCAGCATTTCAGTACTATTTTGGTCATCTCCTGAAACTTAGGAGGAATACGTTTCTTCATCGATGACTCTTCTTTCTTGAACAAGAAGAACTCGAAGACCCGAAGATTCAAACCATTCCGGCAGCATTTCCGCCTATTGCTGTCAAAACTGTCCAACAATAGGTTTGCGCGGGTCCGCGCAAACGATATGCTTTGCGCGGGTCCGCGCAAACCATAATTGCCTTGTTGCTTGGCGCCGTCGCAAACTTCCAGGAGTCCAATACCCCTTTGCGCGGGATCGCGCAAAGTGCAGGAGTCCAATACTCCGCACCTTCTGTCTTCTCTTTCGTCCTTGCTTCACTTCTGAAATCTTCCAACAACTTTTGAGAGAAGGAATGGGGCATTTATAGACATTTTCACCAGTGAAAATCTCAGATCTGGTCGATGTGGGACAAAATAACATCTTCCAAACATTTTATTTCATCATCATAGACTTTGCGCGACCCCGCGCAAACGATATACTTTGCGCGGTCACGCGCAAACCTTTAATCTCGCGCAAACCTTCTTCTTTCATCAATCCGCGCAAACTCTTCACTTTGCGCGATCTTGTGCGACTATTTCACTTTGCGCGACCTCGCGCAAAGTGGTCTTGAAGCTGTTTCTTTCATCTTCAAAGTGATTTCTTGATCTTTTTTTCTTGTTCTCTTCCTTGCTTATTTTATGCCTCAACACATGGACCACCTACGACTGGTCATGAGACACCTACGACTGGTCGTGGGACTCGAGATAAGTCGCTGGAGTTCGAGTCATAGGACTACGACCGGTCGAAGGATGAGTCGTAGGACTTCCCAGGACTGGTCGAAAAAAGTCCAGGACTGGTCGAAGGACAACTAGGAAAATCGAAAATCTGAATAACCTAGGATCTGGTCTTGAGAAACCTAAGACCGGCTAAGTCGAAGCAAAGCTTGTGGGACTGGTCTTAAGATTTCTAGGATCGGTCTTAAACGATCACACCAAGTAAATTATAATATTCAGATTATGTATCCAGAATGACCTATCATACAGACCAACCTAAGGTCAATCTAAGGTCAAACAAACCTTGAAGTGAGATGGACATTGAAGTCTTGAAGGTCTGTATTCTCAGATGATCTTGAAGTAGAAGCTTGAGTCAAGTTGATGGTCTTTCTCGAGCTTGGTACATTCTTGACTTGTCTTGATGAAGTCTTCTAATCTTGAACTTGATAGAAGCAAACTTGGAGTCTTCTATTCTTGTAGACTTCATTCATGGCATGTCTTGCAAACATTCTTCATTTATGATCTTGTCTTGAAAACATTCTTCATTCATGATCTTGTCTTGAAGCAGTGTGTAGTCACAAACAAGAAACACAAGAAGTACAAGACATATAGGTTTTGACACTACAAAATTTGACAACCAAAGGGATATGAAATCATAGCACTAACAATCTCCCCCTTGTCAAATTTGTGACAAAACACATTTATAAATATACGAGTAAAATGAAGAAAGAATCATGAGCCATCAGAGTGAGAAAAAAAAATACTCTACTCCCCCTAAGTGAGTAGAAACAATCAACCATTTTCAAGTACTCACTTTCTCCCTTTCTCCCATTCTCCCCCTTTCCATACTATTCCATACTACTCCCCCTTTTTGTCACAAAATGACAAGGGAAGGCCAAAGGAGAGAAGAGAACACCATATGAAGAGTCAAGATTTAATTAGTACAACACTTCAATGTCATCAATCCAAAACATACAACCAAAGTCATCAATCGTAATAATATCTGAGAATCCATCATAATCAAACCAAAAAAAAAAAAAAAAGATAATCCACCTAATCAGATCCAGATGAAGGAGCAGGGATGGTTGGATCAATCTGATGTAAACCCCTATTAATGCGACGAAGATATTTTCGCATATATTTAAATTGCATATCATGGGCTAAACTCAGGTTATCAACCTTCTCCTCCATTGCACTTAGACGTGCATCATAACCAGAAGATGGATCGTAATCAGAATCATTTTGGGAGTCGGTTTTAATTTCTTCAAATATATCATCCATATTTATATCAGCATGTGGAGGAAGATCAGCAGCTTCTCCTTCATTTCCTGCTTCAGCACCTTCACCATCATCTTCATAGAATTGACCAGGAAGCAAATCCAACTTCATCTTATTTAAATTAGTATTATTGAATAAACGATGATGAATTGGTTCCTCATTCTCAGGTAAAGCAACGAGCATATTTGTGGCTAAACAAGTCATAAGATAACCAAATGGAATATCACTATGACCCGGATGAAGATGAAACTGAATGATAAAATGACATATCAAAGAAGGTAAACAGACAACCATGCCGGACACAATAGAGTGCAATACCCGAACCATGAAGGCAGTTAACTCGGTTTTATTGCCTGACCAAGGATACACGTTTGAAGTGAAGATCTGTTGCAAAACTATGTATCTGGGTAATAAAAATTTTGAAGGGAGCACATTTCCTTTGTGCGTCCAATCCACTTCCATATTGCATAAATCTCTTGTCAACATTTGTTTTTCTGATTCTAATGGTTTGTCATATAATGTATGAATCGGAATAGCTTCATCTTTGACAGGTATATCCATAATACCTGATATCAAATGTCGATCTATAAAAAATTTCCCTTCTCTAGTAGCAATTGAGAACGTTAAATTATCAAGGGAAAAATCAGAGATACATGGAACCATAGATTGTGTAATGGACTGGTATGCAGGCCCACCCCAAAACAAAATATTAGTCCAGCCAACAAATTCAAGAAGAGGTGTAATCTCAAATTGTTCAATGTGACTGAGACTTACAGGATGCTCAATGATAACTTTACGGTTACGTAACTTCCATACAACATTGGGATCATCTTCGGGTGGCCGAAGGTGCCGTCTTGTTATAGATGTAGATCTAGATGAAGATGGACGACGGGATGTTTTCTTTTTCCCTATAACATCCATATTTAACAAGATTTACCAAGGAGCAAGCACAAAGAACACTAGAAGTGGTGGGTTTCTCTAGATCAGATTTTCAGAGAGGAAACCCTAAACAATTAACAAAAGACGAGATCTAGCTTATGGAATAAAAAATCAAAGCATAGAAGGCATAAATCTTCAATAAAAATGAAGAAAAATGACTTATCTTGAAGAAAATCACGAACTCTCAAGACTGGTGGAGCCACGACTTGTCGAAGGAAGAAGAGAAAATAAAGAACAAAGTGATTTTCCTCAAATTATATGATGCTCACGATCTCTACGACCGGTCGAGTGCAGTCCACGACCGGTTGAGTCAGGACCGGTCGTGTATGGCAAAGGTCGGTCGAGCATCGACAAAAATAAATATTTTTAAGCAGAAATTGAAATTTATTCACATAAAAATTTAAAATATAATACACTATGATACATGCAGACAAGTATATTCAATTTAAAATGCACATACCAAGATCAAATTTCATTTTAGTAAACCTGCTTTTGTCGAGCGGTTTAGTAAATATATCAGCAAGTTGGACATTAGTTGGAATATATTCCAAAGAGATAGCTTTTTCTTCAACTAATTCACGAATGTAATGATACCTAATGTCAATATGCTTAGTACGCGAATGCTGAATTGGATTTTTTGAAATATTGATAGCAATGGAATTATCACAATGTAAGATCATTGAATCTTGATTAATTCCATAATCGCTTAACATGCGTTTCATCCATACGAGTTGTGTACATGCATATCCTACTGCGATATACTCAGCCTCAGCAGTGGAAAGCGATATTAAACTTTGCTTCTTGCTAAACCAAGAAACCAAACAATTTCCAATGTAAAAACAACCACCACTGGTTGATTTTTTGTCATCAATATTACCAACCCAATCAGCATCAGAATACCCAGCTAATTTAACATTAGTATCAAAAGGATACCAAAGACCCAAATTAGTTGTACTTGCGACATATCTAATAATCCGTTTTGAACGGTAAGATGTGAATCTTTAGGATTAGGCGATATCTCGCACAAATACCAACGTTAAAGTGATATCAGTCTACTAGCGAGTTAGATATAATAAACTACCAATCATACTACGATATAGCTTAGGATCTACATCTTTACATGTAGAGTCTTTTGAGAGTCTCAAGGTTGTACTCATAGGAGTATCAAATTTTTTACCATTTTCAAATCCAAACCTTTTAACCAAGTTTGTAGCATACTTGGTTTGAGAAATGAAGATTCCATCAGGTTGTTGTTTTACTTGTAACCCTAGGAAGTAATTTAGTTCACCAACCATGCTCATTTCGAATCTTGATTTCATCAACTCTGCAAACTCAATAGACATGTTAGAACATGTTGATCCATAAATAATATCGTCTACATAGATTTGAACCATTAAAATCTCATTATTATGTTTCTTAACAAATAGCGTCTTATCGACACTTCCCACTTGAAAACTATGACTAAGTAAGAATTTAGTCAATTTTTCATACCATGCCCTGGGACCTTATTTCAGACCATAGAGAGCCTTTTTGAGACGAAATACATGATCAGAAAGCTTGGGGTCTTCAAACCCTGAGGGTTGTTCTACATAAACTTCTTCATGTAAATCGCCATTTAAGAAGGCACTCTTTACATCCATCTGATAAATTTTAAACTTTCTAAAGAAAGCGATGGAAATAAAAAGTCTGATAGATTCAAGGCGAGCGACTGGAGCAAAGGTTTCATCGCAATCGATGCCTTCAATCTGAGTGTACCCTTGTACAACCAGTCTAGCCTTGTTTCGTATAACATTTCTAAGTTCATCAGACTTATTTTTAAAGATCCATTTTGTTCCAATAATGTGTTTATCTTTAGGTATAGGAACAAGATACCAGACATCATTATGAACAAATTGATTAAGTTCATCCTCCATAGCTACTATCCAATTTTCGTCAGAAAGAGCTTCTTTTACATTGACCGGTTCTATTTGGGATGTAAAACAAACATAATTGCATATGTTTTCAAGTTGTTTGCGTGTACGAACTCCAGTGAGAGGGTTTCCAAGGATTTGATTAGTTGGATGATCTTTGTGAGTCCTAGGTTGATTGAGATGAAGAGGTATCTTGATTTTCGATTATAAGAATTTCATCATCATCGAATTTCGGAGCAGGTGTATTCAAATGATCATCATTGACCACATTGATGGACTCTTGAATCACACCTGTTCTTTTATTTAGAACCCTATAGGCTCGACTGTTTAAGGAATATCCAAGGAAAATACCTTCATCACTCTTTGTATCAAAATTTCCCAAATTTTCACGATCTCGTAAAATGTAACACTTACTGCCAAAAATTCGAAAGTATTTGATAGTAGGTTTCTTTTCGAACCATAACTCATAAGTAGTCTTATTTTCAGATTTACTAGTATAAACACGATTAATAATGTAGCAGGCAGTATTAATTGCTTCAGCCCAAAGATTTTTAGAGAGCTTCATACTATTTAACATGACATTAACCATACCCTGAAGCACTCTATTTTTTCTCTCAACTATACCATTTTGTTGAGGAGTTTTGGTCGTAGAGAATTCATGTGATATTCCCTGATCGCTACAGAAATTCTCAAAACTGCTATTGTCGAATTCAGAACCATGATCACTACGGATCTTATAAACTTGAGAACCTTTTTCATTTTGGATTCGTTTGATGATCTTCTTTACTTCATCTAGGCTTTTAGATTTGTCTTTTAAGAACGATACCCAAGTGAATCTAGTAAAGTCATCTACGATAACCAAGATGTATTTTTTACCACCTCGACTATCTATTCTAGTTGGTCCAATGAGATCCATGTGGAGAAGCTCGAGAGGTCTAGATGTGGTATTGGAGTTCACTTTCTTGTGAGAGCTCCTAATCTGTTTGCCCAACTGGCATTCACCACATATTTTGTCTACTTTTTGTAATTTGGGTAGACCTTTTATAAGTTCTCTTTTGCTCAATCTAAATAAGTTCCGGTAGTGTACATGTCCAAGGCGTTTATACCATAATTCAGTCTCATCAGTATGGACCATGTAACACGATTGAGTAGATGAGCTTGCATTACTAACGATGTAGCAGTTTTCAGAAGTTCTGCGACCAGTTAATATAACAGAACCCTCTTTATTAACAATCTCACAACCTTGATTAGAAAACTTTACATTATGATTGTTGTCGCATATCTGAGATATACTCAGTAGGTTGTGTTTCAAGCCCTCAACATATAATACATTTTTAAATAAGGGAAGGTTATAAAGCTGAACCGTACCTTGGCCAATGATTTTGCAATTGCTTCCATCACCAAAAGTGACTGACCCATCAGTCCTGTCTTCAAGATCGGTGAATAAAGCTTTGTCGCCTGTCATATATCTGGAGCATCCACTGTCAAGGTACCACTTTGAATGGCTTGTAGCTTTGAAAGCAGTGGGGGAACCAAGCAGTCAACTTTAGGAACCCATTTCAGTATTGTTTTGGGTTTAAGAGTGTAGTTGGAATTTTTCTATCTATTGTTATATGAATGACCTATAGAGTTAAATTTTAATAGCTCCTTGAGAAGATCAATAATCTTTTCAACCAAAGGATTTTGGTTTTGAAGATTGAAGTTGGCATGACTATTTTTAGATTTTTGAAAGGTCCTTGAATTTTGTGAAAAACCTTGATAAGTATACTTTACTTTTGAGTTCGAAGACTCTCCTTCCACAAACTTAGGAGCAGTATTCTTTTGTTTAGGAGAAGTATTCTTATCATAGCCCAACCCGGATCTATCGCCACATTTTCTCGATCCGGATAACAATTTTTCTAATTTAGGATCTCCTTGGGCATATCTCCAAGTGTCTTTTAAACTCAAAAGAGAAGCTACTTCAATTTTGAGTTTCTCGTTCTCGGTTTTCAAATCATCAACTTGGGAGGTTTTGATTTTTAAATCACATTTGGTCTTTTCAAAAAAATAAAAAATGTGAGATTTTTCTAAGACAAGAGACTCATAATCTTCTTTAAGTTTAGAAAATTTTTCCTTTTGTAATTTAAGCTTGACAGTAATTTTACAACTTTCTTTATAAAGGGCATTATATGCATCCTGAAGATCATCTTCATTGTCACAATCACTATTCAGATTCTCTTCGCTAGTTACTTCATCATAATCTGAAAAACTGACTTTGGCTAGATTCATAAGGGCTTTAACATCATCTCCCGGATCGTTTTCAGAATCTTCTGATTTCGAAGAGGATTCCGAATCAGATGATTCATCCCAAGTAGCCAACATACTCTTCCTTTTTGATTTGTCCTTTTTGGGACATTTGTTAGCCAAGTGCCCATACTCTTGACAGTTGTAACATTGACTATCTTTCAAAGTTTTTCGAGCTCTAGGTTTAGATTGTCTCTTATCGTTTGATTTTTAAAAATCTTTTTTTTTTCTTATTTTTCAAAATATTATAAAACCTTTTTACAAAAAGTGCCATATCATCTTCGGAATTTTCAAAGTCTGAAGTGATCTCTTGTGGAATATTTTTAGATGACTTGAGAGCAATTGATTTTCCTTTTGGAGCTTTAATGTTCAATTCGTAGGTCTGTAAAGAACTAACTAGTTCCTCAACCCTCATGTTATCCGTATCACAAAGTTCCTGAATCGCGGTTACTTTTGAATTGAACCGTTCAGGAAGTGAGCGTAGTATCTTTGCACATACTTTACTTTCTGGGATTCTATCACCAAGACCCCACATTGAGTTTACAATGTCATTCAATCTAGTGTAGAAGTCCATAAACATTTCATTCTCCTCCATATGAATTTCTTCAAATTTAGCTGTGAGGAGTTAGACTTTAGATTTCTTAACAATTGATGTACCCTCGTGTGTCATTTCTAAAAGATCCCATGCTTGTTTAGCATTTTCACACGAGATGATTCTTTTGAATTCATCTGGTGACAATGCACAAGTAATTGTATTTAGTGCTTTTGCATTGGCATTACTCTCACTTTTCTGAAGTGTGGTCCAAAGTGCATAAGATATTACTTTCATTGATTTTGAACCATCTTTATCAGTTACTTCAGTGATAGGTAGTTTCCATCCGTTCACTGTGGCCACCACACACTTTCATCCATGGATTTGAGAAAGATTCTCATCCTTGCTTTCCAATAGGCATAGTTTGTGCCATTAAAGGGTGGTGGCCTAGTGACAGATAGGCTTTCAAAATTTGACATCTTAATATAGCTTAGATCATTAGCTCAGGAAATAAATCCAATAAATAAGCAATAAGCATGAGCTATTTGGCTCTGGTACCACTTGAAAGGGCCAAGCTATATGCCCTAGAGGGGGGGGGGGTGAATAGGCAATGCCAAATAAAACTTAAAACAGTGGAATAATAAAAGATATAAATAATAATGCTGAAATAATAACAATCTCAAAGCACATGAAATATGAGAATGATACTAAATCAGTTCTAAGGATAACCTTACACCAAAAACCAATGGCTTATGTTATTTCTAGAACGATCTAGAAAACACAAATGATATGGAAAATAAATCAAGAATAACTTAAAGAAATAAATCCTAAGTTATTACACCATTCAACCACACTTGCTTGAAGTGAAAATTACAACATTCATCCACAAAAGCAATCCACAATAATAAAGGAATAAAGGAATAAAGAAATCAAGCACTTCCACAACACAACGATATATAGTGGTTCGCCTGTGTGTTTACCAACTTTTAGCCAACAGCCACACAGAATGCTACTCCACTCCTAATATCCTCACAGAGGGGATATTAGCATGCACTATCAAAATACGTTTTCACAGGTTCACCCAAAACCTTCACAATTGTGTCTTTTTATCTCGGGCTTACACAATCTAAAAACCCCCACAATCTGAGTTTTTTGGCTCTCCTCAGATAACCAAAACAATGAGATTTTTCTGGCAAATCTCAAACAAAACCAGAGAAAGTAAATTACAAAGTAAAATACCTGGATCTCCTTTTGAAGTAGCCCAGTAGAACCAATCGGAGTAGATGAATGATACGTCGTTCAATGTCCAATACTCACATAAAGAATGGTTCTATGTCTAATTGACTTTAAATTAAATCAAGAAGAGCAAGGTCTATTTGATTTTGATCCCAGAAGAAAGAATATCACAAATTCCTCTTTTCTAAATAAGATTGGAATATGGATTAAAATCACAGTAGAAAAATGCTAACAAAAGGAATATTAAATATGCACAATAGCTTAAAAAATAATCACAACTTATCTCAGAGTATATCCTTAAATCGCTTGAAGTGAATGGAATGGAATGAGTAAACTCTGAGATTCGTGCATTATTTATAGCCTCAAAAATCCCATCTTCGACTGGTCTTAGAATCCTAGGATTGGTCGTAGCGTCAAAGATTTTGAAAGATTTCCACGGGATTAGATTTGCTATTCTCACGACTGATCTTAGGTAGCCTACGACCGGTCGTGGACCACCTACAACTGGTCGTGGGACTCGAGATAAGTCGCTGGAGTTCGAGTCGTAGGACTATGACCGGTCGAAGGATGAGTCGTAGGATTTCCCAGGACTGGTCGAAGGACAACCAGGAAAATCTGAAAATCTGTGACAACCTAGGACTGGTCCTGAGAAACCTTAGACTGGTCGAAGCAAAGCTAGGACTGGTCTTAAGATTTCTAGGACTGGTCTTAGAACAGTCACACCAAGTAAATTAAAATATTCGGATTATGTATCCAAAATGACCTATCATACAGGTCAATCTAAGGTCAAACAAACCTTGAAGTGAGATGGACATTGAAGTCTTGAAGGTCTGTATTCGCAGATGATCTTGAAGTAGAAGCTTGAGTCAAGTTGATGGTCTTTCTCGAGCTTGGTACATTCTTGACTTGTCTTGATGAAGTCTTCTAATCTTGAACTTGATAGAAGCAAACTTGGAGTCTTTTATTCTTGTAGACTTCATTCATGGCATGTCTTGCAAACATTCTTCATTTATGATCTTGTCTTGAAAACATTCTTCATTCATGATCTTGCTTGAAGTAGTGTGTAGTCACAAACAAGAAACACAAGAAGTATAAGACATATAGGTTTTCACACTACAAAATTTGACAACCAAAGGGATATGAAATCATAGCACTAACAGATACCTACACCTTGGGGCCCACTCAGGTGATGTTCTGCCGCACCGTCCCGCATGGGATGGTGGGCCTGTTATGATGTACGTGTTTCATCCCTGCTGTCCACATAGGACACAGGTGATATATGTGCCTTATGTCCTGACCATCCATGGGATGTGGACCCCACATAATGTATGTTTTATCCACATTATCTGTGGGACGTGTGATCCACCTTGATGTGTGATTTCATCCACGCCGTCTAGGGATAGGGGACCACCATGATGTATGTTTTATCCTTATTGTCCATCAGTTTTCAGGGCCCGCTTGCTTTATGTCCAAGGCCCACCTATGATGTATGTTTAAGGCCCATTGTAATGTATGTGCGACCCATGAGTGAGGCCCAATGTGATGTATTTATGGCCCATGTGTCGTGGCCCATTGTGATGTGTATTAGGCCCATGTTTATGGTGCATCGTGATGTGTATTAGACCCATGTCATGCAGCCCATTGTTATGTCTATTAGGCCTAGGTATGCGGCCCATTGTGATGTATTTGTAGCCCATTTGATAAGGCCCATTGTGATGTATATGTGGCCCATATGGCGAGACCCGATGTGGTGATATGTGGCCCTTGAGTGAGGCCCAATGCGATGAATGTGCGGACCGATGTGATGTGTGATTTTATTATAAAATATGTAATAATATTTATATAATGGGCAATGATGGTTAGATGTCCACATTGTGACCTTCCCTTAGGCCTATTGTGAGGCCCATTCTTGGTATGAGTAGGATGTCTAGGGTTATCCTTGATATGAGGAAAGTTCACCATCATCATATAGCATGCTTAGTATAGCTTCACGACTCATGCCCATATGCATCACACCATCATCTTATAGCAAGCTTAATATAGCTTCACGACCCATGCACATGCGCATTATATGTATGCTTGATATGAGGAATGATTGATCATAGCACATACCATTGGGCAGATTATTATGGGACTCTCTGATAGGTGGAGTTGCCCCACATAAGCACACGGTATGCACAGGATTGATGCATGATTGAACTGTGTGACTCATGCATCTCGCATTGTGTGATTATGATTACCGTACGCTCTAGGGACATCAGGGTCATTGCCTCCACAGGCATATCGTGGATGGCGAGATGGGACACCAGAAATATGTTCTACATGGGGTGCTATAGATATCCCTGGGTGAAAGTCCCTAAATCCTCTTAGTTCCAGAGTTTGCTCCAATGTCTATACTGAGTGAATGCATGAGCGCATGAGGGTCTTATACCGTTAGGCCGTGTCTCCCACTATGTCGTGGTTGGTTGAAAGGGGGTATGTCCTTACCTTCCTGAGAGGAGAGGGTAATGCTAGGCTGAGTCGACCAGCTTGAGGAATGGGTCCGCTATCGAGGAGTCGGGCCTGACATTGGCAGGCAGATAGTAAGGTCTCTTTCACTCACCTTGTTACGTGCGATGGGGCAGCAATCTAGCTTGGAGTGTAATAGACCCCGGTGATTCCTCAGAGAGGAACCGTACTGATATGTGGACTTATTGAGTAGGAATTGCATACTCATTCATTCAAATCCACTTGGGCTAGTGGTGTGCAACTATTTGTTACGGTACCTTCGCATGGCCAGGATTTCGGTTGGGCGAGCGACTAACCAGAGATTAGGAGTCTACTACATTGAGTCTAACTATTAAAATATAGGTATGAGACTGCTTCAGATAGAAGTCCTTTGTGATAGACCCCGTAGCCTCCGATACTACGTACTATCATCCCGATTTCACACTCCAACTTGGTCATTCCATTTGCATTGTATATTGCATTGCATCCTCGACATCTATATTGGCTTATTATATTTTTACATCGCACAGACTTGATATGGCCATTAGCATTCATGCCTTGCATTGCATAACCTTGGTATGGCTGATGACACTCATGGACTTACCAGTATACTTTTGCTTACTCTGATATCATATGATTCATGATCTTGCTAATATTTCTGACATTGTATGATTATGACATTGTATTGATTACTTGACACTTATCTTGTACACACACTTACACCACCCTCTAAGCTTTCCATAAGCTTGTGCACGATAGATGCGTGCAGGTGGCATTAGGTTGCAGCAACATTGAGGATGGAGCGTACAGTGTTCTTCTGGAGCTTTGATTTTGACATATGCATTTTCCTTTCAACATTGTATTCAAATGTTTATATCAGTGGATATGTGATGATGATGTTGCCTTTGTGATTTTGGTATACTTGTGGTTATGCTTCTTACGAGATAAATGTATGTTAGAAAATCCTCTTTGTAGGATCCTAGGATCGGAATCTGGTGTATGGGCACTAGGAGCTGAGAATGGGTTACTACGGAGGCTATCGAAATCGGATTCGGTAATCAGGAATTTTGTGAGCCCGATTTCTGGGTTTGGGGTGTATGGTTAGGCAAAATTTAGTGGTTGATAGATGGTGGAAAAAGGCTTAGATTTAAAATATCACCTTTTGCATTAAAAGGAAGGAACTGACATCAACATTCATTTGTGCAAGATCATATATCAGGGTCTAAATTTTGTATAACATCGTAGTCATATGACGCCAGAGTGTGGTCCAAATTTGAGTTACGATGGATGGAAGGAAGTGGTTAAATCGGAAGATCCAAATTTATAAGGAGTCGATATAGATAACTTTGCACCAAAGGAAAAGCCTACCAAAGTGGGGTCTGAAAAGGCCAAGCTATATGTCCTATAGGGGGGGGGGGGATGAATAGGACTGTGCCAAATTTAAAATTTAACAGCGGAATTGAAATACGATAGCCTTATAAAATAAAGAACAATACTTTAAATAAATCAAACAACTGAAATATAAAGTAATCTTAAATAAAGAACTTGATACTAATATTGTTCTAAGGACAACCTTTGCACCATAAAAACCAAGGGTTTATGGCAGGACAACCTTACTAGAACAAATCGAATATCAAAACTCAAACAGAAAGTAAATAAAGGAAATAGCAAGAAATAAATTCTAAACTACAATATTCCCCACTTTGCTTGAAATGTAAAGATTACAACATTCGCATTGACATTCACATATACATTCCACAAATCTGAATGATTAAAGATATGGAAATTGAAAGAGCATTCAAATCACAAAACACATCGATATATAGTGGTTTGCCTGTGTGTTCGCCAATTGTCAAACAATTGCCACACAGTTTGCTACTCCACTCCTAATATCCTCACATAGGGGATATTAGCGTTCACTATCAAAGAGGTTTTATAGGTTCACCTAAAACCTTCACAATTGTGTCTTTTTAATTTGGGCTTACACAATCCAAAAACTGACACTTTCTGAGTTTTCTGGCTCTCCTCAGATAACTAACACAATGAGATTTTTCTAGCGAATCTCAAACAAAACCAAAATAAATGGAATTTACAACAAATATAAAATACCTCGATTTCTCCTTTTGTAGCAGCCCGGTAGAACCAATGAGAGTAGAAGTTCGAATCAACGTTCAATGTCCAATACTCACTTAAGAAATGGTTCTAGTTTCTAATTGATTTTAAATTAAACCAAATTGGGCATAACTCTATTTGATTTTGATTCCAATGAAGAAGGAATACAACAATTCCTCATTTTCAAATAGGATTGGAATATAGGAATAAAATCAAATAAGAAAAGCTAACAAAAGAATATTAAATATGCACAACGTAGGTTAAAAATGAACACAACTTATCTCAGAGTGGAGGCATGAATTTCTCAAATTAATCGATATAAAACTCTGAAATTCATGCTCAATTTATAGTAAAGATCACGTCTATGACTGGTCTTAGGAACCCTTTGATTGGTCGTAATACCAACGGCATTTTAAAATTTAAAGCGCGATCTGAAAAATCAGTTCAACGAATGGGCTTAGGATTCTTCGTCTGGTCGTAGACCACCTACGACTGGTCGAAGACGACTCAGGACTGGTCGTAGAAAACCAAATTTGGTTGCTGGAGTTTGAGTCATAGTTTTAGGACGAGTCGAAGGACGAGTCGTGACCACCGCACGGCCGGTTGAACAGTCTCCACGACTGATTGAAGAATAACCAAAAAATTCTGAAAATCTTCAACAACTTAAGACTGGTCGTGGAATTTCTTGGACTAGTCGAACCATGTCTAGGACTGTTTGAACAAGGTCCAGGACTAGTCTTAGAACAGACCAGCTTCATGTAAAAAGATTTATCTTGAATTATGTATACAAAATGACCTACCCTAAGGTCAAACTAAGGTCTATCATACCTGGAACATGAAGTATGAACATTGAACTTCATTCTTTGAGATGGTGTTTAAACTTTGAAGCTTGAGATCTTTACTCAATGTAGCTTGATCTTGAGATCTTCTACAAATTGAATTTAAACTTCAACTTGATTAGTACATGAGTCTTGAAATGCACTTAAGTCTTTGAACAAACACTCTTCTTATCGGTATAGCTCTGAACATTGATGCATACGGAAGAGTACAAAGAACATAACCTTACATTTCTTGAAGTTGAGCACCGTACATGTCTTGAACCAATGTGATGTCATCTTGAATCACATATAAATATTAACATACAAACACAAGACACAGATAGAAGTTTTGGCACACAAGAGGTTTTGGCACCATCAAATTTGACAATCAAAGGAGCATGAGACCATAGCACTTACAATCTCCCCCTTTGTCAAATTTGTGACAAAACATACTTTAATAAGAGAAGCACAACATGTATAATAAAAAGCACAACATGCATATTAACGAATCATGCACCAGTTGTCATTAAGCATTAAGTATCACGAACTCGTTATATACCACTACCCCAGAGTAGCAGCACATCTCACATATCAAAAAATACTCATATCCATAAGCAACCTATCATATCCATAAAGTAATTAAACCACTCATATCCATAAGCAATCAAATCAAACCTTCTCCCCCTTTTTGTCACAATATGACAAAGGAAGCAACAAAGTTAAGGATAAGTAATGGAGGAATAGATGAAGTAACATGACAATATATAAAAAAGTCAACATTCACAATCCAATTACTTGTATAACTAAAAAGCCATCAAACCAAATAGAGTGCACAATCCAACCTAAGTATGAACGTTATTACATACCAAAAATGAAAACACTTAATCGGATCCTGAAGAAGGAGCAGGAATGGTAAGATCAAGATTATGCATTCCTTTGTTCAAGCGCCTAAGATACTTGTGCATATATTTAAACTGAAGATCATGAGTAATATTCATATTCTCTACCTTCTCTTCTAAAGCATAAAGACGAGCATCAAAATCAGAATGCTCAAAATCAGGATCATTTCCAGAATTAGATTCAAGTTCATTGAAAATATCATCCATATCCACATCGTCAGGAGGAAGATCACCAGCTTCTTCATCCCCAACCTCAGTTCTACCAACATCCACTTGGCCACGAGCCAATTCGAATTTTATTTTGTTAATATTCGAATTGTTAAAAATAATATGATGGATGGGAGCTTCTCCAACATGCATAGCCACGAGCATGTGAGTAGATAAAACAGTCAAGAGATAGGAAAAAAGAATATCACTATGACCTGGATGGAGACGAGAATGAATAATGGAATGACAGATCAAGGAAGGAAGGCAAATTTTAGAATTAGAAATGACAGAGTGCAAAACATGAACCATAAAGGCAGTTAATTCAGTTTATTACTAGAATGAAGATACAGGTTAGAAGTAAAAATCCTGTGAAGTACCCTGTATTTGGGTAACAAGTATTTTGCGGGAATGCATTCCCTTTATGAGACCATTGCACATTCATATTACACAAATCTCTGGTTAGCATACGCTTTTCAGATTCTGATGGTTTTTCAGATAAATTATTAATAGGAATACCCTCCTCATTTACAGGAATATCCATTAATCCTGCAATCAGATGACGGTCAACTTCAAATAGACCTTCTCTAATATCAATTTTAAAAGTTAAATTCTTAAAAGAGAACTCTGAGATACATACAAACATGGCATGTGTAATAGATTGGTATGCAGGCCCACCCCAATGTAAAATATTATCCCATCCTACAACTTGGAGTATAGGTAGAATACCAAAATGAGCAATATGTTTAATACAGACAGACCGTTCAACAATGACATTGTGCATACACAAATCCCGTACATCGGAGGGGTTATCCTCAGGTGAACGAAGATAATGCCTAGAGAGAGGAGCTGATCTAGAAGAAAATGGACCACAGAAAGTTTTCTTTTTCCCTCTAGCATCCATTATTAGAATGAAAATCAAAAGATCTAGTAGATACAAAAGATGTGAAAATTGAGTTTTACTAGATCAAAATTTTCAAGAAAAATCCCAAAATGTCAAGGAATCTCAAAATAGATTACTCCAAGAGTGAAAATGAAGTAATAGGAATAAGAATCTACAAGCGAAACAAAAAAGATGCACTAACCTTGAAGATCTACGAAGGTGAGTATGACTAGTCGTGCCTCGGCTTGTTGGAGAGTGAAATGGAAATGAAGAAGATGAAAATTTTCCTCAATTATAAAAGATTCCAATGCGCTACACGACTGGTCGAGGACCGTTCTCGACCGGTCGTACCACGACTGGTCGAGCACTTCCTCGACTGGTCGTGAAAACAAAAAAAAAACATGTGTTTTTCATAAAAATTTGAAATTTAAACAAATAAATTATCAAATATATATACACTATGATACAACTATGCATGAATAATCAATTTAGAATGCACATTCCGAGATCAAATTTCAATTTATTAAACCTGCTTTTGTCGAGCGGTTTAGTGAAAATGTCGACAAGTTGAGTCTCGGTCGGTATATTTTCCAAGGATATTATTTTATCTTCCACTAATTCATGAATATAATGATACCCAATGTCAATGTGCTTGGTACGTGAATGCTGGAATGGATTTTTTGATATATTTATAGCACTGAAATTATCACAATATAATATCATTGATTCTTATGCAATTCCATAATCGCTTAACATTCGTTTCATCCAAACAAGCTGAGTACATGCATTTCCTGTTGCAATGTATTCAGCCTCAGCAGTTGAGAGCGATATTGAACTTTGCTTCTTATTGAACCAAGAAACCAAACAATTTTCAATATAAAAACAACCACCACTGGTTGATTTTCTGTCATCAATATTTCCACCCCAATCAGCATCTGAGTACCCAGCTAATTGAACACTAGTATTAAATGGATACCAGAGACCCATTTTAGCAGAAGTTGCGATATATCGCATAATCCGCTTAACAGCAGAAAGATGTGACTCTTTAGGATTAGACTGATATCTAGCGACAAACCCCACCACTTAAAGCAATATCAGGTCTACTAGCTGTCAAGTAAAGTATACTACCAATCATACTATGATATAATTTAGGATCTATATTTTTACCTGTAGAATCTTTTGAAAGCCTTAAAGTTGTACTCATAGGAGTATGAAAATTCTTACCATTCTCTAATCCAAACTTTTTGATTAAGTTCAGAGCATATTTTGTTTGAGAAATGAAAATGCCATCTGGTTGTTGTTTTACTTGCAATCCAAGGAAATAATTTAATTCCTCAACCATGCTCATTTCGAACTTAAATTTCATCAAATCTGCAAACTCAACTGTCAAGTTAGTACAAGTTGATCCATAAATAATATCATCAACATAGATCTGAACCATTAAGATATCATCGTTATGTTTCTTAACAAAAGGTGTCTTATATACACTGCCCATTTGAAAATTATGACTTAGTAAAAGCTTAGTCAATTTTTCGTATCATGCTTTAGGAGCTTGTTTTAAGCCATATAGAGCTTTTTTTAAGACAATATATACGATCAGTAAACTTAGGGTCTTCAAACCATGTAGGTTATTCAACATATACTTCTTCATGTAGATCACCATTCAAAAAAGCACTCTTTACATCCATTTGATAAATTTTGCATTTTCTAAAGCATGCATGGATATAAAAAGTCTGATTGATTCAAGGCGAGCAACTTAAGCAAAGGTTTCATCGTAATCAATGCCTTCTATTTGAGTGTACCCTTGTACAACCAATCTTGTCATGTTTCGAATTATATTCCCAATTTCATCAGACTTATTTTTTATGATCCACTTAGTTCCTATAATATGTTTATCTTTAGGTCTAGGAACAAGATACCAAACATCATTTTGAACAAACTGATTAAGCTCTTCCTACATAGCTACTATCCAGTTTTCATCAGAAAGAGCTTCTTTCACGTTTACCGGTTCAATCTGAGATGTAAAGCACACGTAATTACATATGTCTTCTAGTTGTCTACGAGTATGCACACCATTGAGAGGATTTCTAAGAATTTGAGCGGTTGGATGATCTTTAACAGTCCTTATTTCAGAATTGATTTGATTTAATGAAGTATCAGGTTTGTCAATTAGCCAAACTTCATCATTATATGAACTTGGGGAAGGTGTATTCAAATGATCATCTATTACCACATTAATTGATTCTTGAATAACACCAGTCCTTTTGTTCAGTACACGATATGCGCGACTGTTTAAAGAGTATCCTAAAAAGATTCCTTTGTCACTTTTTGTGTCAAACTTTCCCAGATTTTCACGGCACGTAAAATATAACACTTGCTACCAAAAACTCAAAAGTATTTGACAATAGGTTTTTTATCGAACCACATTTCATAAGCGGTTTTATTATTAAATTACATATATACACCCGATTAATAACATAGCAGGCAATATTCACTGCTTCAACCCAAAGATTTTTAGGGAGCTTCATACTATTCAACATTATAGTTCCCATTTCTTGAAGCACTCTATTTTTTCTTTCCACAATTCCATTCTGTTGAGGAGTTTTGGGTGCAAAGAATTCATGCGATATTCCCTGATCATTACAGAATTCCTCAAAACTGTTATTCTTAAACTCAGATCCATGATCGCTATGGATTTTACAAACTTAAGAACCTTTTTCAGTTTGGATCCGTTTGAGAATCCTTTTAACTTCATCAAGGGTTTCTGATTTATCCCTTAAGAAGGCTACCCAAGTGAATCTAGAAAAATCATCCACAATTACTAAGATGTATTTTTTGCCACCTCGACTCTCCGTCCTGTTAGGTCCTATAAGATCCATATGAAGAAGCTCGAGTGGTCTTGATGTGGCATTGGAGTTCACCTTTTTGTGAGAGATCCTTGTTTGCTTGCCATACTGGCATTCACCACATATCTAGTCTATATTTTGTAATTTACGTAGACCTGTTATTAGTTCTCTCTTGCTCAATCTGTATAAATTACGATAGTGTACATGTCCAAGGTGTTTATGCTATAATTCAGTTTCATTGGTAAGGACAATGTAGTACGATTGATTAGTAGCTACCATCACTTACAATATATCAATTTTCCGAAGTCTTGCAACCAGTTAATATTACAGAACCTTTTTGTTCAAGATTTACAACCTTTATTAAAAAATTTCACGCTGTGATTGTTATCACATATTTGAGATATGCTTAACAAGTTGTGTTTTAGCCCCTCAACATGTAAAACATTCTTAAATAAGGGAAGATTATAGAGTTGAACCGTACCTTGGCCAATAATCTTGCAGTTGCTACCATCACCAAATGTGATTGATCCATCAGTCATAACTTTAAGATCGGTGAATAAAGTGTTGTCGCCTGCCATATGTCTTGGGCATCCACTGTCTAAGTACCACTTCGAATGGCTAATAGTGTGGGCAACCAACCAAGTAACTTTAGGAACCCATTTCATTACAGTTTTGGGTTTAGGAGTATAGTTGGTCTTCTTATATTTGTAATTTTTGTATGAGTGACCCACTAAATTAGATTTTAAGAGCTCCTTAAGCAAATCAACTATTTTTTTTAGCTAAAGGGTTTTGGTTTTGAGCTTTATAGTTGACATAATTGCTTTTAGGTTTTTGAAAAGTTTTAGCATTTTTATAAAAACTCTGATTAATACTTTTTCCTTTTGAGTTAGAGGTTTCTCTTCTCACAAACTTAGGAGGAGTCGCGACAAGAAATCCCACTTTTAGCGACGAAAATTTTCATCGCTAAAAGCCAAATTTTCGTAGCTAAAGAGTTTTCGCGACGAAAGTTTTCGTCGCTAAATTCGCCGCTAAAAGTCCGACGTAGTAGGGTTTTATTGGCAAAAATTTTGAATCGTCGCAAAGGCAAGCTTTTTAGCGACGAAAATTTTCATTGCTATAAAAACTTTTAGCTATGAAAATTTTCGTCGCTAAAAATATTTGCAAAACTTTTAGCTACGAAAATGTTCGTCGCCAAAAATATTTTACAAAACTTTTAGCTAAGACAATTTTCATCGCCAAAAATATTTTGTAAAACTTTTAGCTACAAAAATTTTCGTTGCCAAAAATATTTTGCAAATATCTTAGCCACGAAAATTTTCGCCGTTAAAAATAATTGCAAAACTTTTAACTACAAAAATTTTCGTCGCTAAAAATATTTTCCAAAACTTTTAGCTACGAAAATTTTCGTCGCTAAAAATATTTGCATAAGTTTTAGCTACGAAAATTTTTGTCGCTAAAAATATTTTGCAAAACTTTTAGCTACGAAATGTGTCGTCGCTAAAAAATATTTGCATAAACTTTTAGCTACAGAAAATTTCGTCCCTAAAAAATATTTTCATAACTTTTAGCTACGAAAATTTTCGTCGCTAAAAATACTTTTAGCTACGAAAACTTTTGTCGCTAAAAGTCTCTTTAACCAAAAAAAAAATTATCAGCACAAATTTCCTGATATACACCATATTCATCCTGATATACAACTGTTATATAATATATATTTCATCATATTCACATTCACATCCATCTAAACCCAAACTAGTAAATCCATCCAAACATAAAACTACATTCATCCAAACGCAAACAATCTTATCCACATCACATTCATTCACGCATAAATACATATAAGCTTAACATCATAGACAAAAATACCATAAACCTTAACCTAAACCTATAACGTATAACCTAAACCAATAAGTTTAGGTTTAGGAAATCGGGTTCGGGTTCGATATCGGGTTTAGGTGTGGTTAGGGAGTTGAGATTAGGATTAGGTGTAGGTTTAGGGATTTGAGAATACCTTAAGGTTTAGGTTTAGGAAATCAGGTTCGAGTTATAGGTTTAGGTTTAGGGTAGGGTTATAGGTTAAGGTTTAGGAAATTGAGTTTAGGTTATAGGTTTAGGTTATAAGTTAATGTTATAGGTTAAGGTTTAGGTTATAGGTTAAGTTTTAAGGTTAGGTTTAGGTTTAGGTTTAGGTTATAGGTTTTGAGATTTGAGAATAGGTTTAGGTTAAGGTTATAGGTTTAGGTTTCGGAAATCGAGTTCGAATTCGGGATCGGGTTTAGGTTTGGGTTTTCAAGTTTAGGTTTAGTTTTAGGTTTAGGTTAGGGACTTGAGATTATGATTAGGTGTAGGTTTAGGTTTAGGGATTTGAGAATACGTTAAGGTTTAGGTTTAGGAAATCGGGTTCAGGTTTTAAATTTAGGTTTAGGATAGGTGATAGGTTAAGGTTTAGGAAATTGAGTTTAGGTTATAGGTTTAGGTTATAAGTTAAGGTTATAGGTTTAGGTTAAGGTTATAGGTTAAGTTTTAGATTTAGTTTAAGGTTATAGGTTTAGGTTTAGGTTATAAGTTTTGGGATTTGAGAATAGGTTTAGGTTTAGGTTAGGTTATATGTTAAGGTTTAGGGAATTGAGTTTAGGTTATAGGTTTAGGTTAGGTTATATGTTAATGTTTAGGTTTAGGAAATTGGGTTCGGGTTCGAGATCGAGTTTACGTTTGGGTTTTAAATTTAGGTTTAGGGTATAGGTTTAGGTTATAGGTTATAAGTGTAGGTTTAGGTTTAGGTTTAGGTTTTAGGTTAGGTTATAGGTTTAGGTTTAGGTTAAGATTTAGGTTTAGGTTATAGGTTTTGCGATTTGAGCATATGTTTAGCTATAAGTATAGGTTTAGCTTATAAGTATAGGTTTAGGTTTAGGTTTTATGTTTAGGTTGAGGTTATAGGTTTAGGTTTAGGTTAGGTTAAAAGTTAAGGTTATAGGTTAAGGTTTAGGTTATAGGTTTAGGTTTAGGTTTAGGTTATAGGTTTTGGGATTTGAGAATAGGTTTAGGTTAAGGTTATAAGTTTAGGTTCAAGAAATCGGGTTCGAGTTCGGGATCGGGTTTAGGTTTGGGTTTTCAAGTTTAGGTATAGGTTTAGGTTGGGGAGTTGAGATTAAGATTAGGTGTAGGTTTAGGTTTAGGGATTTGAGAATACGTTAAGGTTTAGGTTTAGAAAATCGGGTTCGGAGTTATAGGATTAGGTTTAGGTTAGGGTATAGGTTATGGTTTAGGGAATTGAGTTTAGGTTATAGGCTAAGGTTTAGGTTTAGGTTAAGGTTTAGGTTTAGGTTATAGGTTTTGGGATTTCAGAATAAGTTTAGGTTAAGGTTGTAAGTTTAGGTTTAGAAAATCGTGTTTGGGTTCAGGATCGGGTTTAGGTTTGGGTTTTCCAAGTTTAGGTTTTGGTTTAGGTTAGGGAGTTGAGATTAGGTTTAGGTGTAGGTTTAGGGATTTGAGAATGCGTTAAGGTTTAGGTTTAGGTTAGGTTATAGGCTAAGGTTTAGGTAATTAAATTTAGGTTATAGGTTTACGTTATAAGTTAAGGTTATAGGTTAAGGTTTAGATTATAGGTTAAGTTTTAGGTTTAGGTTAAGGTTAGTTTAGGTTATAGGTTATGAGATTTCAGAATAGGTTTATCTTAAGGTTATAAGTTTAGGTTTAGAAAATCGGGTTCGAGATTGGACTTAGGTTTGGGTTTCCAAGTTTAGGTATAGGTTTAGGTTAGGGAGTTGAGATTAGGATTAGGTGTAGGTTTAGGTTTAGGGATTTGAGAATACGTTAAGATTTAGGTTTAGGAAACCGGGTTCGGGTTATAGGTCTAGGTCTAGGTTAGGTTATAGGTTAAGGTTTAGGAAATTGAGTTTAGGTTATAGGTTTAGGTTATAAGTTAAGGTTATAGGTTAAGGTTTAGGTTATAGGTTAAGTTTTATGTTTAGGTTAAGGTTATAGGTTTAGGTTAAGGTTATAGGTTTTGAAATTTCAAAATAGGTTTAGGTTAAGGTTATAAGTTTAGGTTTAGGAAATCGGGTTCGGGTTCAGGATCGGGTTTAGGTTTGGGTTTTCAAGTTTAGGTTTAGGTTTAGGTTAGGGAGTTGAGATTAGGATTAGGTGTAGGTTTCGGTTTAGGGATTTGAGAATACATTAAGGTTTAGGTTTAGGAAATCGGGTTCAGGTTATAAGTTTAGGTTTAGGATAGGTTATAGGTTGAGGTTTAGGAAATTGAGTTTAGGTTATAGGTTTAGGTTATAAGTTAAGGTTATAGGTTAAGGTTTAGGTTATAGGTTAAGTTTTAGGTTTAGGTTAAGGTTATATATGTCTAGGCTTAGGTTATAGGTTTTGAGATTTGAGAATAGGTTTAGGTTAAGGTTATAAGTTTAGGTTTTGGAAATCGGGTTCGGGTTCGGGATCGGGTTTAGGTTTGGGTTTTCAAGATTAGGTTTAGGTTTAGGTTAGGGAGTTGAGATTAGTCTTAGGTGTAGGTTTGGTTTAGGGATTTGAGAATACATTAAGGTTTAGGTTTAGGAAATTGGGTTCGGGTTATAGGTTTAGGTTTAGGTTAGGTTATAGGTTAAGGTAACAAAAATTGAGTATAGGTTATTGGTTTAGTTTATAAGTTAAGGCTATAGTTTAAGGTTATAGGTTTTGGGATTTGAGAGTAGGTTTAGGTTGAGGTTATAAGTTTAGGTTTAGGAAATCGGGTTCGGGTTCATGATCGGGTTTAGGTTCGGGTTTTCAAGTTTAGGTTTAGGTTTATGTTAGGGAGTTGAGAATAGGATTAGGTGTGGGTTTAGGTTTAGGGATTTGACAATACGTTAAGGTTTAGGTTTAGGAAATCGGTTTCAAGTTATAGGTTTAGGTTTAGGTTAGGTTATAGGTTAAGGTTTAGGAAATTGAGTTTAGGTTATAGGTTTAGGTTATAAGTTAAGGTTATGGGTTAAGGATTAGGTTATAGGTTTAGGTTTAGGTTTAGGATATAGGTTTTGGGATTTGAGAATAGGTTTAGGTTAAGGTTATAAGTTTAGGTTTAGGAAATCGGGTTCGAGTTCGGGATCGGGTTTAGGTTTGGTTTTACAAGTTTAGGTTTAGGTTTAGGTTGGGAAGTTGAGATTAAGATTAAGTGTAAGTTTAGGTTTAGAAAATCGGGTTCACGTTATAGGTTTAGGTTTAAGTTAGGTTATAGGTTATGGTTTAGGGAATTGAGTTTAGGTTATCGGTTAAGGTTTACGTTTAGGTTGAACTTTAGGTTTAGGTTATAGGTTTTGCGATTTGAGAATAGGTTTAGGTTAAGTTTATAAGTTTAGGTTTAGGAAAACGGGTTCGGGTTCATGATCAGGTTTAGGTTTGGGTTTTTAATTTTAGGTTTAAGTTTAGGTTAAGGAGTTAAGATTAGGATTAGGTGTAGGTTTAGGGATTTGAGAATACGTTAAGGTTTAGGTTTAGGTTAGGTTATAGGTGAGGTTTAGTAATTGAGTTTAGGTTATAGGTTTACATTATAAGTTAAGCTTATAGGTTAAGGTTTAGGTTATAGTTTAAGTTTTAGGTTTAGGTTAAGGTTATTTTAGGTTATATGTTATGAGATTTGAGAATAGGTTTAGATTAAGGTTATAAGTTTAGGTTTAGGAAATCGGGTTCGGGATTGGGTTTAGGTATTGGTTTAGGTTAGGGAGTTGAGATTAGGATTAGGTGTAGGTTTAGGTTTATGGATATGAGAATACGTTAAGATTTAGGTTTAGGAAATCGGGTTCGGGTTATAGGTCTAGGTTTAGGTTAGGTTATTGGTTAAGGTTTAGGAAATTGAGTTTAGGTTATAGGTTTAGGTTATAAGTTAAGGTTATAGGTTATAGGTTAAGTAGGTTTAAGTTATGGTTATAGGTTCATGTTTAGGTTATATGTTTTAACATTTGAGAATAGGTTTAGGTTAAGGTTATAAGTTTAGGTTTAGGAAATCGGGTTCGGGTTCGGGATCGGGTTTAGGTTTGGGTTTTCAAGTTTAGGTTTAGGTTTAGGTTAAGGATTTGAGATTAGGATTAGGTGTAGGTTTCGGTTTAGGGATTTGAGAATACGTTAAGGTTTAGGTTTAGGAAATCGAGTTCGGGTTATAGGTTTAGGTTTAGGTTAGGCTATAGGTTAAGGTTTAGGAAATTCAGTTTAGGTTATAGGTTTAGGTTATAAGTTAAGGTTATAAGTTAAGTTTTAGGTTATAGGTTAAGTTTTAGATTTAGGTTAAGGTTATATAGGTCTAGGTTTAGGTCATAGGTCTTGCGATTTAAGAATAGGTTTAGGTTAAGGTTATAAGTTTTGGTTTTGGAAATCGGGTTCGGGTACGGGATCGGGTTTAGGTTTTGGTTTTCAAGTTTATGTTTAGGTTTAGGTTAGGGAGTTGAGATTAGGATTAGGTGTAGGTTTAGGTTTGAGGATTTGAGAATACGATAAGGTTTTGGTTTAGGAAATCGGGTTCGGGTTATAGGTTTAGGTTTAGGTTAGGTTATAGGTTAAGGTTTTTGAAATTGAGTTTAGGTTATAGGTTTAAGTTATAAGTTAAGGTTATAGGTTTTGGGATTTGAGAATAGGTTTAGGTTAAGGTTATTATTTTAGGTTTAAGAAATTGATTTTGGGTTCGGGATCGGGTTTAGGTTTGGGTTTTCAAGTTTAGGTTTTAGTTTATGTTAGGGAGTTGAGAATAGGATTAGGTGTGGGTTTAGGTTTAGGGATTTAAGAATACGTTAAGGTTTAGGTTTTAGAAATCAGGTTCGGGTTATAGGTTTAGGTTTAGGTTAGGTTATAGGTTAAGGTTTAGGAAATTGAGTTTAGGTTATAGGTTTAGATTATAGGTTAAGGTTTAGGTTATAGGTTAAGGTTTAGAAAATTGAGTTTAGGTTATAAGTTAAGCTTATTGGTTAAGGTTTATGTTATAGGTTAAGTTTTAAGTTTAGGTTAAGGTTATATAGGTTTAGGTTTAAGTAATAGGTTTTGAGATTTGAGAATAGGGTTAGGTTTAGGTTATAGGTTTTGAGATTTGAGAATAGGTTTAGGTTAAGGTTATAAGTTTAGGTTTAGGAAATCGGGTTTGGGTTCGGGATCGGGTTTAGGTTTGGGTTTTCAAGTGTAGGTTTAGCTTTATGTTAGGGAGTTGAGAATAGGATTAGGTGTGGGTTTAAGTTTAGGGTTTTGAGGATACGTTAGGGTTTAGGTTTAGGAAATCAATTTCAGGTTATAGGTTTAGGTTTAGGTTATGTTATAGGTTAAGGTTTAGGAAATTGAGTTTAGATTATAGGTTTAGGTTATAGGTTAAGGTTTAGGTGATAGGTTTAGGTATAGGTTTAGGTTATAGGTTTTGGAATTTGAGAATAGGTTTAGGTTTAAGGTTATAAGTTTAGGTTTAGGAAATTGAGTTCGAGTTCGGGATCGGGTTTAGGTTTGGGTTTTCATGTTTAGGTTTAGGTTTAGTTTGGGGAGTTCAGATTAGGATTAAGTGTAGGTTTAGGTTTATGGATTTGATAATACGTTAAGGTTTAGGTTTAGAAAATCGGGTTTAGGTTATAAGTTTGGGTTTAGGTTAGGTTGTAGGTTATGGTTTAGGGAATTGAGTTTAGGTTATAGGTTAGGTTTAGGTTATAGGTTTTGGGATTTGAGAATAGGTTTAGGTTAAGGTTATAAGTTTAGGTTTAGGAAATTGGGTTCGGTTTCGGGATTGGGTTTAGGTTTGGGTTTTCAAGTTTAGGTTTAGGTTTAGGTTAGGGAGTTGAGATTAGGATTTGGTGTAGGTTTAGGGATTTGAGAATACGTTAAGGTTTAGGTTTAGGTTAGGTTATAGGTGAGGTTTAGGTAATTGAGTTTAGGTTATAGGTTTATGTTATAAGTTAAGGTTATAGGTTAAGGTTTAGGTTATAGGTTAAGTTTTAGGTTTAGGTTAAGGTTAGTTTAGGTTATAGGTTATGAGATTTGAGAATAGGTTTAGGTTAAGGTTATAAGTTTATGTTTACGAAATCGGGTTCGGGATTGGGTTTAGGTTTGGGTTTTCAAGTTTAGGTATTGGTTTAGGTTAGGGAGTTGAAATTAGGATTAGGTGTAGGTTTAGGTTTAGGGATTTAAGAATACGTTAAGATTTAGGTTTAGGAAATCGGGTTCTGGTTATAGGTCTAGGTATAGGTTAGGTTATTGGTTAAGGTTTAGGAAATTGAGTTTAGGTTATAGGTTTAGGTTATAGGTTAAGGTTTAGGTTATAGGTTAAGTTTTAGGTTTAGGTTAAGGTTATTGGTTTAGGTTTAGGTTATAGGTTTTGAGATTTGAGAATAGGTTTAGGTTAAAGTTATAAGTTTAGGTTTAGGAAATAGGGTTCGGGTTTGGGATCGGTTTTAGGTTTGGGTTTTCAAGTGTAGGTTTAAGTTTAGGTTAGGGAGTTGAGATTAGGATTAGGTGTAGGTTTAGGTTTAGGGATTTGAGAATACGTTAAGGTTTAGGTTTAGGATATTGGGTTCGGGTTATAGGTTTAGGTTTAGGTTAGGTTATAGGTTAAGGTTTAGGAAATTGAGTTTAGGTTATAGGTTTAGGTTATAAGTTAAGATTATAGGTTAAGATTTAGGTTATAGGTTAAGTTTTAGGTTTAGGTTAAGGTTATATAGGTCTAGGTTTAGGTTATAGGTTTTGCGATTTGAGAATAGGTTTAGATTAAGGTTATAAGTTTAGGTTTTGGAAATGGGTTCGGGTTCGGCATCGGGTTTATGGTTGGGTTTTCAAGTTTTGGTTTAAGTTTAGGTTAGGGAGTTGAGATTGGGATTAGGTGTATGTTTAGGTTTAGAGATTTGAGAATACGTTAAGGTTTATGTTTAGGAAATCGGGTTCGGGTTATAGGTTTAGGTTTAGGTTAGGTAATAGGTTAGGGTTTTAGAAATTGAGTTTAGGTTATAGGTTTAGGTTATAAGTTAAGGTTATAGTTTAAGGTTATATGTTTTGGGATTTGAGAAAATGTTTAGGTTAAGGTTATAATTTTAGGTTTTGGAAATCGAGTTCGGGTTCGGGATAGGGTTTAGGTTTGGGTTTTCAAGTTTAGGTTTAGGTTAATGTTAGGGAGTTGAGAATAGGATTAGGTGTGGGTTTAGGTTTAGGGATTTGAGAATACGTTAAGGATTAGGTTTAGGAAATCAGGTTCGAGTTATAGGTTTAGGTTTAGGTTAGGTTATAGGTTAAGGTTTAGGAAATTGAGTTTAGGTTATATGTTTAGGTTATAAGTTAAGGTTATAGGTTAAGGTTTAGGTTATAGGTTAAGGTTTAGGAAATGGAGTTTAGGTTATAAGTTAAGGTTATTAGTTAATGTTTACGTTATAGGTTAAGTTTTAAGTTTAGGTGAAGGTTATATAGGTTTAAGTTTAGGTTATAGGTTTTAAGATTTGAGAATAGGTTTAGGTTTAGGTTATAGGTTTTGAGATTTGTGAATAGGTTTAGGTTAAGGTTATAAGTTTAGGTTTAGGAAATCGAGTTCAGATTTGGGATCGGGTTTAGATTTGGGTTTTCAAGTTTATCATTAGGTTTAGGTTTAGGTTATCGAGTTGAGATTAGGATTAGGTGTAGGTTTAGATTTAGGGACTTGAGAATACGTTAAGGTTTTGGTTTTGGAAATTGGGTTCAGGTTATAGGTTTAGGTTTAGGTTAGGTTATAAGTTAAGGTTTAGGAATTTGTGTTTAGGTTATAAGTTAAGGTTATAGGTTAAGGTTTAGTTTATAGGTTAAGTTTTAAGGTTTAAGTTAAGGTTATAGGTTTAGGTTTAGGTTATAGGTTTTGGAATTTGAGAATAGGTTTAGGTTAAGGTTATAAGTTTAGGTTTAGGAAATCGGGTTCGGGTTTGAGATCTGGTTTAGGTTTGGGTTTTCAAGTTTTGGTTTAGGTTTAGGTTAGGGAGTTGAGATTAGGATTAAGTGTAGGTTTAGGTTTAGGGATTTGAGAATACATTAAGGTTTAGGTTTAGGAAATCGGGTTTGGGTTCGAGATCGGGTTTACGTTTGGGTTTAAGGTTTAGATTTAGGCTATAGGTGTGGTTACAGGTTATAAGTGCAGGTTTAGGTTTAGGTTTTAGGTTTAGGTTATAGGTTATAGGTTATAGGTTTATGTTATAGGTTATAGGTTTAGGTTTAGGTTAAGGTTTAGGTTTAGGTTATAGGTTTTGGGATTTGAGAATAGGTATAGGTTATAAGTATAGGTTTAGGTTTAGGTTTTATGTTTAGGTTATAGGTTTAGGTTTAGGTTATAAGTGTAGGTTATAAGTTTTTGGTTAAGGTTTAGGTTATAGTTATAGGTCTTGGGATTTGAGAATAGGTTTAGGTTATAAGTATAGGTTTAGGTTAAGTTATAGGTTATGGTTTAGGGAATTGAGTTTAGGTTATAAGTTCAGGTTATGGGTTATAGGTTTAAGTGAAGGTTCTGGTTATAGGTTTTGGGATTAAGTATAGGTTTAGGTTAGGTTGTAGGTTAGAGTTTAGGGAATTGAGTTTAGGTTATAGGTTTAGGTTATAGGTTATAGGTTATAGGTTTAGGTTGTAGTTATAGGTTTTGGGATTTGAGAATAGGTTTAGGTTATAGCTTAAGGGTGTGATCCCTGCAAATATAGATATAAACACTGCCTATCCAAGTAGCCAGGCCACTCTAATCTTGTCCATAGGAAATGGACTACTTCATCATGGTCATAACAACGGTTCCCACCTTCCAGGGACCCTCGCTCAACATCCGGATAGCTTCGACGCACATCCGGGTCTGCTCCATCAATTTTGAGCAAATACAGATATAAACACGGCCTGTCCAAATGGCCAGGCTACTCCAACACAGTCCATAGGAAATGGACAGCTTCATCATAGTCATAACAACAGTTTCCACCTTCCAAGGACCCCCGCTCAACATCCGGATAGATCCGACGCACATCCAGGTCTGCTCCATCAATTTCAAGCAAATACAGATATAAATACGGCTTGTCCAAATGGCCAGGCCACTCTAATGATGTCCATAGGAAATGAACAGCTTCATCATAGTTGTAACAGTGGTTGCCACCTTCCAGGGACCCCAGCTCAACATCCGGATAGCTCCGACGCACATCCGGATATATAAATGGGTATAGTTTCAAAGAACATTATTTGCAATCTTTCAAATGCATACCTCCCTTAGAAAGTACTGATCTTTAAAAACCTTGATGACAACATCCTACATTCCATGATTGAATAAATAAGAAGATGCATCACCTTTACTTTCAAGTTAAACAAAAATGGAACAGAGAACCATGTAAGAAACATGAAGAAAAATGTGGATTTCTTTGAATATGATAGAGAAATTGGTCCAGGAACTGAACCAAAAATTACTCTCATCAGGTTATTTATCAGAATAATATTTTCAGAGAAGTTTCCTACATTAAATACTTGCCTATGTAATTCAATTGTTTTGGTAAAATCAAATTACTGTCTTATAAGAAATGCACGCCACGCATGCGAAACATCATTTTCAAACCAAACTACACTCGTTATTTTCAAATCTCATGCGGTCACTTCATTCCCCCACTATCTCCCTCGATTTCCCCACTCTCACCTCTCTGTCTCTCTCTCTTGAAGCAAAAAAGAAAAAAAAATCTCTTTTATGTTTTTTCAATCCATGTTTCATTTTCTTCTTAACAAGAAAATTTATATTTACTAATATTTCCATTTTTCTAATTTTCAAATGAATGAGTTCGGACTCTGAAAGCGCCATCTCCAACACTCGCACTTTCAGCCTAAATCCTAACCAAGGACTCCAAAATTACCAAGTACTCATAAACATTCATTGTAAGCATTTTCTGTCCATGACGACCATACTGTTAAGATAATCCTCCTATTTGTGCTCCCCTAGGTGTGGATTTTGATAAGGATTGCATTCATATGCTACTTCATAGATCATATTCCGAGATAAAAGGTGTCAATTATATAAAAAATTATAATTCAAAAACAGACAATAAAGTACACAAAATCTTATTATAAAGGTGATATTTAGAGTTAAGCTTACCGTCATTGTCATGTTGAAATTGTTCCTTGAATACGGTGACGTCCCTTATTGATTTAAAATAGTCAAAGAAGAATTACAATTAAAAGAAAGAAATGATATTGTGTTGCCTAGTAATCATATGAGGAAGCAGCTCTCAAATTACAATTGCATTTCATTTCTAGTCCATGGAGTTGTGCACTTTTGAGAATAAATGCCGATATGAAACTAATAGCCTCAACAAGGAATTATTATCTCTACTTGTTAGTAAACCATAAAAGGGAATTTCGTTCGTTCTTAGAAGTCAGTATATATCCTCAATTATACAGCTACTGGAGAAATGATTCATAATGTGGTCCACCAATCATAAGACATTCTCACATATTACCTTAATCAAGATTTTGTCATGTATCATTAGTGCAGTTCTACTAAGCCCGCCAACACAAAAAAGCAGCCATGTCAAGAACATCGTGTTTGCTCAAGTCTACATAATTCCAGTGTCCTAAGAATAATTTGGTAAAGAATCGAATAAAGAAATTTCCATATGCATCAATAGTAGGGAGCATCGTGTGTGCTCAAGTCTGCATTTGACTGGATATTTCATTTGTTGTTAAAATGTTGGGAAAGTATTTATCTAATCTAAGAATGCAACATTGGATAGCTGCAAAGAAAGTATTCCGCTACCTACAAAGAACAAAGGACTTCAGATTCACATATAGAAGATCTGACCATTTGGAGTTGGTTGCATACTCAGACGCAGATTATATTGTCCACGTTGATATTTAGAAGTCCACCTTAGACTACATCTTCATGAAGGTTGGTGGGGCCATGTCTTGGAAATGCGTGAAACCGTCAACCACACCCTCAACCACCATGGAAGCTGAATTAATTTCTTGTCATGAAGCATCTAATCAAGCATTATGCTTACAACGTTTCTTGTCAAGTTTGCTGATACTGGAGCATATTTTAAAACTGTTGAGAATATTTTGTGATAATTCAGCTTTAATTTCCTTCTCTAGTAACAACAAGCAATCGTCGAGGTCAAGGCACATCGACATCAAGTATGTTGTTGTAAAGGAAAGAGTTCATAATCATCAAGTGTCTGTGGAGTTCATCGGCACTAAGCAGATGATTGCAGATCCGCTCACTAAAAGGATCCCTATCACGCTAGTTCAAGAGCATGTAGCATATATGGGTGTCATTGATCCCATGGATGTTTTCAGTTAGTGGGACTTAAACGTGTTTTATTTTCATAGACATTCGAGAGATCTTATTTGATAAAGTTTTGATGATTTTGATACAAAGTTTATTTATGCTTCTCTCTAAGTATGTGCAATCTAATTTTGAGTAATTAAAATTATAGTCATGTCTCATTAGAGGCATTTTAAAGCTTCAAGACCTCTTAAGGATAAACACAGCTCATCACATTATGTGTTTAATCCTTATACCACATTTCCTAGTTCCAAATTTATGTCATCAAGGCTAAGTGGGAGAATGTTATGATGGTTGCCGCGATCCGAAACTAGTAGTCTTGATGGACCAGAGTATAATAGCATTACCCATATTATTTAACGATAAAATTAGTTAATCATTTGGATTTTTTCTCAAAAATTTAAAATATTTTGAAAAGATTAATCATTGACATTGATCAATATGGCCTAAGTGGGAGAATGTAAGAATCATATAAGGTTGGCCTTATTGATCAACGGTCTAGATTAACGTAAAGGTTTGATAGTGTGATCGAGTGTACTAGTGGGCCCTACTAAGTAGTGATACATCCAAAAATTCGTATAAGTGGTGGAGTGCTACAACTGTGATATGCACACAGTAATTTAGAGGAACTAGGATTACTGTAATGTCTCGAAAAATTCTGTACAAAGACCCGATTACCACCTCAGGCAGAAATCACTCAGGACCAAATCCATTATAAATTAGACAAGTTTAACTAGGTGTTAAACTATATGAGCTGTGAAATTTGATTGAATCACTTTAAATACGATCTGTAAGACCTAAAACTTATAGAATCATGGATGCTAGGTTACCCTAAAATCGAGGATCAATCTCATTACCCAGTTGCACTTGGGAGCACATTGAAACTCCGTATCGGATCTGGCCCGCCTGTCGAAAGTCCGATTACAATGAAATTATGTAATTAGGACCGCCTTACTAGGCTTGACAACCATCTCAGAAATCAACTCTAGATATTGTCCCGAGGCTATTCGCTTGAACTCGGAGCAAAGAGTCTGAGAAAACGTGATTTTCTTTAGAAAATTAAGTCTAATTTAAATAATTTGAGACTTGTCGCTTGTGGGTTAGATATAAGCAATCAAACCGTCAGAATCTGACCCAAATAGAACATCGGATCAGGGAACATTTCCCATACATGTCTGTGTAGTTGTAACCTAACCCTGATAGAGTTTCGGTGACCGTTAAACTGAAACTGGTCCGCCATGTGTGATCTAGGAACTCGACTGGAATGAATACTTAACTCGGCCAAGATCCATAGTCAGGGAGCTTAAGTCCAACCTTTGGCTCAAAGGGGGGCTCCGGAAGTGCTCCGTTAAGACAGAACAACCTCCCTTTGGACATAACCTAAGTATACCATGGCCCTGGGGTTCATTCCCATCAGTTCTGGGCCTATATAAGGACCTTAAACCCTCTCTCATTCACTCCATATGAATTTGAGAAAACCCTAGGAGAGAGAAGAGAGTAAAGAGGGAGAAAGTGTGAAAGAAGTAGGAGGAGATTCCTATTGCTCTATCCTACCATTCCACATGCTTGACCATCACTATCACATCGCTATTTTGGCGATTCTGACTTCGTTCTTAGGTAAGAAAACCTAACCCTAATCTATTATAAGGTTTCAATTGTTGCAAGTGGCGAGATAGCTGATTTAACTCGTGATATAGGTTACCATTTCATCGTTGACAAAGACCTAAAGTTTCTGTCGAGTTCAGTACGGTTCTACGGCATAAGGTGCGAACTATAGACGCTTAGGTTATGGTTTTCAATGCTTTCAATGTCGGATAATGATAGATTCATGATCTGGGTATTATTTCACATGTATAATGCAACGTCTGTTTTATGTTTTAGTTATGTACGTAATATGTAAAATTCAGCGTATTCCTTGTACGTGTATAAAATATTGTATACGTATAAAATCTAAAAATATGTTTGCCATGATTTACTACCTTGTGTATATACTAGTTATGCGTGTGACGACTCTTTGGCGAAAGGATTCGTTCTAATATGTGTTTGGGCCAATATATGTTATGTAGGCTATTAAGTATAGTCTAAGTGTTTGTGAAAATGCTTGTATAAGTATGTACTTAGTATAGTAGTGCCTTGAGTAGGTGTTGAGATAGAATTCTTAACCACCTTAGTGATGTGTATGATTTCCTCCATGTAAGTTGATTAGTTTAAAAGCTTTATTA
Organism: Magnolia changhungtana; assembly: GCA_030180095.1. NCBI lineage: Eukaryota > Viridiplantae > Streptophyta > Magnoliopsida > Magnoliales > Magnoliaceae > Magnolia > Magnolia changhungtana. Next base: position 757,051 of record JASAUF010000660.1, read on the forward strand.
TCAAAATGCATGTATATGGATTCTTGTTCATGTTACATCTTATACCATGCTTGATAACATGCCTGAACTACTTGGTTATTCCTATTCTGACCTCTTCACTTGCTTAGTTGTTAACATTGAATGTGTGTGGGACTACGGTATAGTCCAGGCAATCGATAACATGATTTGAGTTCGTGGCTGAGATTCATTCACAACGTAGGGCATGTTTGACAAACCCGAGTCGTGTGTTGGTCATCGACAGTGGTTAGGCCACACGAATTGCTTATGCACTTCATGTCAATCGATACGATGTGCGCTCATATTAGTCGAGCTCATCAAGTAACCCGATTGGCCCATTGTATGTTCACCATGTATGGATGCTACTGCTTGAACCTAAGGTACCAAACTCACCATTAGAAACCCCGTTAACCTTGGTACCTCGATCCACTAAGACTCATGAGCCAGACATGGTGGTATGGGATACTGTGGTCGAGCTGTCGGCCTATGCTAGGGTGACGAGTCCACCCATAGTGACCAGTGAGCAACCAGAGCTCGTGAGCTGAATACGGTGGTATGGGACACTGTATTCGAGCGTTGGCCTACACTGATTTGGTGAAGAGCCCTTTGTAGTGACTGCGAGCATACGCTGAGCCTACGCAGAGGCGACGAGCCTTATGTAGCAACAAGAGTATAAACAAGGCCTACACTGCATCGTAGTGACGAGCCCTTTGTAGTGACCTAGAACTATAACATCATATGATATTACTAAGACTGACGACCCTAGAATGGATCATCAGTTGGGAAATGATATAAGGGAGGTACCTTAGTTTTCCAACCCTGCTGTATGAAAAGGACTAATAAGAACTTGGTAATCATGTGCATGCACCGCATTACGCGTGCATTCATGCATAGCAGGTCAAGCACTGCGGCAGTGTTGTTCATGCGCGAACGTGAGATAAAGTTGTTGAGGGAGCGTATGCGAGGTCATGCATCATACATTCATACTATTCTTGCATTAACAAGAGTACTTAGGTATGTGTGATTTACTGCTTGATTGCATTGATAACATGTTAACCTTTGCTTTATTGTTCCACTGAGTTGATCACTCACTCCCACGTTGCGGGACGGTGTTTTAAACACCAACCAGACTCTATCTTGATTTCAAATGACGGTGTGACCCCTGAGGCGGAGCCTGACTACTATGATGATCAGGATGAGTTCTCTTATATGTAGTTATCTAGTGGCTTCGTTTAGGCTATCCAGATTGATGGGGCTACATGGATTATCATTGTAATTGTACTATTTTAACATTTTGATTTTTGAGATATTATAAGTATATGGTGACTCAGTGATGTATTCATACTTTGGAGACCGATCGTGATCTTTGACTTATATACGTGCATTTATATCTTTTAGTATTCCGCTTGCATTTTACAACTTGATCTGGAGTATGAATTACTGTTTTGGTATAATCCCACACATGATTAATGCACTAACATAGACAACATTGAATCATAAACATATATGTTGCATAAGTGATGTTTTAGAACTCGGGAGTTGAGTTGCTACTTGACCCCCGATTTTCAGGGTGTTACAAGTTGGTATTAGAGCATGATTTAGATTAAACTGGACTTATGTTATAGTCACACAACGTACACCGACGCAAATTCAACTTAGGTGGGTGCGGAAAATGTAGAAACAGTCATAGGAGTCCCGATTTCGCCAATTGGCGAAGTTCACCAAAAGGGATCACCGAGATCGAGTCCGTACACCTCCGTGATCACATGAGGTGACACCATATCACTCCTAGACCATCAAACAACAGGTCTAGACCATAAATTATCCTATCCCAGCCGTCAACAGTCAGTAAATGAGAGTATACATCAGAAACTACCTGAAAGTACCCGATTCGGCTTGAATCAGAGTTGGGGGGTCGAAACGATCAATTTGGTGGGACCCAAGGTGGGCCCCACATGTTTTTGGACCAAGAGTGAGGGGATGACCTCGCCCAAAGGGCGAGCCCTTGCCAAAAGCTCCAGGGGTCGGCTAGGGCCTCGCTGCCAAGCGGGCTCGGCTGAGTAGGCCGATCGAGTTTGGGGCGTTGTATGGCCCACTGATGTAAGGGGTTTCAGTTAAAACCCTTTCTAGGTCGCCCCTCCATAAAATACCCTCCTAAGCTCTCCTTTCTCTCATAAACTTCAGATTTTTCACAAAAATCGCCCCTCCAACCTCTTCCTCTTTCGTTTTCGTACACCACACCTATCACCCTGTCAAGACCCTCCTGCATTGCTGCCTACCCTCTCAATTCTCTCTCATTTGAGCTCTTAAACCCCCCATTTGAGTCTCAAATTCGTGTACTCCCACTAACCCATCCTCTTTCGTCATCTTCCTTCTTTATTCCCTTTTATTTGAGCCTTTACACACCCCTTGGAGGCTTAAATCCATGGAGACCTAGAGACTCCAACCTTTTTTCTCCCTTTTCTTCACTTTCTCCATGGCTCTATTCGAGGTTATTACAGTCATTTTCTCAATTTTCACCTTTCTCTCTCTCATGGGAAAGAGAAAGGGTGCCGTGGATGAAGCCGGGCCGAGTCGCCCTACTCGTTCAAGGAGACCGAGAAGCGCCACTGCAAGCATGGGCGTTGAGCGTGAGATACGGACTAAGTGGGACCTCGATCCCCAGGCTCGTCTCCCAAGAACTCTACTGGCAGAGTTGTCCCATGGAAGATATGAGGACTGTAGAGTCCTTTCAGAAGCTCAAGTTGACGGGAAGCTCTTTGGAGAGTATTTGTTATTGGAGCACCTGGGTGATGCCGGATGGGGCCTTGTATTTGAGGGAAAATATCGTGCGAATGTGGGTACTGTCCGAGCTTTCTATGCCCATATTCGAGAGCCTACGTTAGATCCCTTGCAGTTCAAGATCCCATTTGGAAGAGATCGGGAGGCCACAATCGACGCTGGCCTGATAGCTTGACTCATGGACATACCACTTGGACAAGTCACCACGAGCAAGAAGAATCTGAAGAGTGCACGAGAAAGGGATCACCGTACGCGTTTCTTTTGTGGTCGACTGGTTTAATGACAACCAAACAATAGTCTGCTAGTGACCAATATGACTGACGACTTCCGTTTACTCCATCACATTTCCACGTTCAATGTCTATCCCAGGTGGAGTAATCGCAGTGAGTGCATGCGCCTGATGGTCGACTTTCTATACCAGGCGGGGCAGGGAGAGAAGTTGTACGTGCCCACGTATGTTTTGTGATAGATCGTTCTGACCGCACGCTCAAATAGAAGGACTGATTTGCTCCCCTTTGGCCGGCTTATATGCAAGATTGCACGCGAGTTCGGCTACAGTCTTAGCGCAGAACTTCCAGTGCCGCAACATTTCATTAATGAAACTACTCTCAATCAGATGGACATTGGGCCACGACAACGACAAGCCCGACTTGAGGAAAGTGAGGATGAGACAGAGAATAAAGAAGAAGAGAGTGAGGAAGAAGGTGGAGCTGAAATAGAAGATGAAGTGAGGGAAGAAGAAGAGGAGGCCCATGATACGGAGGAGAGCTCCCCTCCTACGCCATCGGAGTAGGACACTGATCGGGCTGATAAGGATGCTCGTATAGCTCGACTTGAGGAGGGTCAGGCTGTCCTACGACAGGGTCAGGTGATCCTACAATAGGATATTATGGATCTTCAGGGCCTTGTGAAACACAAGTTCAAGAAAGTGACTCGTACTTTGAAGACTATCCCGTGCTGCTTGAAGGATAAGGGTGCCCCTCCTCTGTCGCCAGACTCGGATGCCTAGTCATCCCTATCATTGTCTTGCAACTTGTTTTGGTTACTGCTTTAGGTTATATTTGTGTTCTTGTTGCTGGGCCTAGTAGTGTAGTAGTAGTCGAATGTTTTCAGTGTTTGAAGTTTTCAGTGTCATGATTCATGTAACTTTGTATTCCATGTATTATGACAAATTTTGGTGAATGAAGTGCATGCAGTCCCTTTTGCTATGAAGTGTGTAGAATGCTTAAAGGATTGTGTATTGTTATGCTACATCTTACACAAATTGCACCCTATGTCATATAGGACATGCCACAGAAGGCTAAGCAAAGCACGACATGCCTCGCACTTACTGTTTCGATGGATACGGCACCTCCCCAGAGTGATAGTCATACGGACCCCGGTTTGGGCCCTGTTTGTGAGGCTATGCCTGAGTTTCAGCCATCTACTAGTCTTGTAGTTGGACCGCTACCGCACACACCACTGATTTATGAGCCGAACCGTCCGTCTTCGACGCAGCATGTGCCTCAGTCTGCCCCACATGCGGATAGGTTGGAGCAGTTGATGACAATGATGCACAAGTAGCACCAGCAACTCTTAGCTACTGTTGCAGGAGCCCTAGCTCAGGGTGGAAGTGCGACTCCACCTGCACCATCTGTACGTCCTACTGAGACTATAGGGCCTTCTGCTCAGGATGAGGGTGTGCCTCCCCCTGCACCTGTTGCATACCCTACGGGGAATCTGGGTATGAGTGGTCTCCTCGAGTGATTCTAGCGCTTGAGGCCTCCTACCTTTACAGGTTCTCACAGACCCGAGGAGGCCGAATATTGGCTCAACCACATCTCCAAGATGCTGAGGATGCTACATTGTACCGAGTAGAAACAGGTCGAGTTGGCCACCTTTATGTTTGAAAAGGAGGCTAGCCCGTGGTGGGATAGTGTTTTACGGACAGTTGCAGTTGGCTATATATGGACATGGGCAGATTTTGAGTTCTACTTTCATGAGAAGTACTATCCCCAGATGTACCAGCACGAGAAGGAGAATGAATTCTTGCGCCTCAGACAGGGAGGCATGACAGTGACAGAGTATGAGCATCGGTTCACGGAGTTGGGCTGATATGTTCCTACGATACTTGCCGACGCACAGATGCGGATGCGACGTTTTTCCGAGGGCGCCTGCGCCCTTGTTTTGATAAGAAAACAAATGTATTTGATTTGGGGAATTTATTCAATGATAATAAAGAATTTGTTAAGAGAACATTGATCATATTTATTATGAGTTCATTTACATCCTCGGATTCCCTTGATTCTGAAAATAAAGAACAATCAATCAGGACAGACAAGATAGCCTCATAGAAATTTTAGCAGTATTCCGACTTTATTTTGGTCATCTCCTAGATACTTAGGAAGAATTGTTGAATCGATCAGCCAATCTCCAAGGAGATAAATTTCGGCAGTATAACAACGTTATTTCGATCATCTCCCAATACTTAGGAGGAATTGCTGATTTGATCAGCCAGTCTTCAATGAGATGGAGCATCCTTCTGGTCATTCTTCCTTGAAATATGAAGCAGCCGATTGAAGTGTGAAAACTTTCTCAAGAGTACGTTGCACAGATCGCACAACTGGCTCTTCCGTTACGCGGGTCGCGCAACAGGTTCTTCCATTGCGCGGGTCGCGCAAGGCTTTCCTCAGTTGCGCAGGTCGCGCAAGGATTTTCCTTCGTTGCACGGGTCGCACCACAGAAGTCTTCCATCAAAGAGAACTCTGTGTCGCCTGTCTTCTCTTGCGCAGATCGCGCAAGGATTTTCTTCCATTGCGTGGGCCATGCAACTACTTTCTCCGTTAGGTGGGTCACGTAACCACTTTCTTCATTGTGCGGGTCGCGCAACTGCATTTTCCCGTTACGCTAGTCGCACAACCACTTTCTTCGTTGCGCCGGTCGCGCAATTGCATACCTCTCTCTCTCCTCACTTCTTATTCTCCATTTCTCTTCCAACTGATCTAAATGATCCAACCCCCCAAATGAATCAGGAAGGGGTATGTATAGGCTCCACCACTCTTAGAAAGTGGTGATCATCACTACTTATCCATTCACATATGAATATCTTCTTTTCTTAAACCATGGTGTCCATCAAGCTCCCTCTTGTACACCCTCTTTCCCTTAAAATGACACCTGTGCACTCTTTTTTACCAAACAACCCTTTTCAATGCATTTTTACTGAAATACCTAAACTATCCCTAGAGATGGATTTTTACCAAAAATACCTAAACTACCCCTGGAGATGGATTTTTACCAAAATAACTAAACTACCCCTGGACATGAAAATTACCAAAATACCCCCGAACATGGAAATTACCAAAATATCCCTAGACATGAAAATTACCAAAATACCCCCGCACATGGATTTTACCAAAAATACCCCCGGACATGAATTTTACCAAAACACCCCCGGACGTGAAAATTACCAAAATACCCCCGAACATGGAATTCTCTGACCACTGCAATGAGATATTTTTATGCCTCAACAGATGCCCCCTCGATCCTTCTTTGATTGATTCCTGAAATCAAATGGATGATCGATCTCCCGCCGCCTGAAGAATCTTTAATGAACTGCAATCGAAGGATGACTGAATGACCATGTTTGCATGGAAGACTGGATGATCATCTCTAACCAGAAAATCAAATGATTGCGTTTGATCAAAAAACTTGAATGCTCGCGCTCGACCGGAAAATTTGAATGCTCTTATTTGACTAGAAGACTAGAATGCTCATATTTAACCAGAAGATTTGAATGCTCGCGCTCGAATGGAAGATTTGAATGACCCTTGCTCGAACGGAAGACTTGAATGATTGTGCTCAAACAGAAGACTTGATGATTGTGCTCGATTAGAAGACTTGATGATTGTGCTCGACCAGAAGACTTGATGATTGTGCTCGAATGGAAGACTCGAATGCTCACGTTCAAACGGAAGACTTGATTGATCACGTTCAAACGGAAGACTTGAATGATGGCGCTCGAACAGAAGATTTGAATGATGGCGCTCGAATGGAAGATTTGAATGCGCCCAGCCAGTAGTGTCGAGCGGATGCTTCACTAAAGAAGATGAAGTTCTCTTTTCATTGAAACACATCTCTGCAATAGCTGTGACGACTTTGTCTTTGAGCAACTTGATTAAAGATATCACGCTCATTAAATCACGCTCGTAGAGATATCATTTTCAGCTCCAAAGGTTCAATTGCTAAGTCTTTTGTCGAGTCTTTTCCAGTTTGTGCTCCTTAACATTTCTTCATAGACTTTTCCTTGGATCTTTGCTGATTTTGTTCTTTGTCTCAATTAAATCTGGTACTTGGATTTGATAATTTTCGGTATATGAATTTCTTCATCGTGCAAAAGAGATTATCAAAAAGACCAAGGCATAGATTACTTTGAAGACTAAGGCATAGATTACTTTTAAAGACCAAGGCATAGATTGCTTTGGAGACATAGATCCTGCCCCCTTTCCCTGTCAATCTTCACATAAAGATTTCTTTAGAAGATAATATTTCCGAAGTGAAGCCTGCAGATACTCCTGGAGGATAGATAATTTTTTGCTTCTCCTTTTAACGAATCCAAAAAATATATCAAAATAGCTCTTGTCAATATATTAATTGACCTTGAAGAGTTTAACTTTTTTTAATAGATAATTGCCAATATCTTGAAGGCATTTACTGTCACTGTAATTTGAACCTAATTCAAGAGAAAAACATTTTTGCATATATATTGTTTATTTAATATTTAAAATTTTCATCAAGCAATTGCATATTTGAGCATATCTAATATGAATCTGCGGCATTTTGAATGATGCACATGGCTTTATGCTTTTTAAGCAGTGGAGAAAGTGTACTTTGACTGGCCATACTTTGACTTGGACAAGATTGACTTTGACCTGACTGAACTTGACTCGACCAGACTTGACTAGTCTAGATTGAACTAGACTGGACTTAACTTGGCTAGTCTAGATTGAACTAGACTGAACCAGACTAGTCTAAATTGAACTAGACTGGACCGGACTGACACCTACACACACAGTTTAGGCTCTTGAGTATTGGAGCACACACATAGTTTAAGCTCTTGAGTAGTGGAGCAGGTCTCATGTGATGGTCTCTGTAACTCTTAGGAGTTTGCTGGACTTCTCACTGCCTAGGGAGTTCACAAACCGCGATCCATGAGAGGGGCCCAGTGAAGCTACCAGGGCAGTGAACTCGGTTGGTTTTACGCACAGGTTTGGGTGCGATAACTCTCTAGAGTTCACAGAACTCGCAAGGCTACCTTTGGGGTACCAAACCTAGGGCTGCCAGTCCATCAATGAGTAGGTTTAAGCCCTTCCCATGAGTTAGTACTGAAATTAAATTGTAGGTCTGGAGGGTCTTACGCACGGTTAGCCGATGTACAACTGACACTGCGGCCCCTGTTTTCTTCATCTGTAAGGTCGAGCCCATTCACGAGAGAGCACTTTTTTCCATTCCCCGTGACGCTGCCAGGAAAACTATACAGATGGCATAGGGGTTACGCATGACTAGCCATTTTATGACTTCCTTTAGTCACTGGCTTCATCAGCTGCCCGCATGGGTACGTACAATGGTCTTCACAGGTTTTTTAGGGCCACTGACTCCTCGCCGCTGCTCGAATGGCGATCTTGATAGGTCTTATTCGTAGCTGGCCCTTTTAGAGCATGACCCTTTGAGAGCTTGATCCTTTTAGAGCTTTTAGCCCTTTTTAGAGCTTGATCTTTTTATTTGGCACTTTTTAGGATTTTGGCCCTTTTAGGATTTGGCTCTTCTTAAGGCTTGGCTAGACTTCTCAGGGCTTGACTAGACTACCTTATCATGCCTTATAAGGCAATAATAATTGTGATCATTGTTATCACCAGAATGATAGACATCTCTAACTGAGGTTGATACGTCGTTGTCTCTGATAATATCTTCAAGAGGATCCTTCTATGTTTTCCGTAATATACCAGCTTCATTTGTGTTGTTCATAATATATCTGCTTCATTTGTGTCGTTCATAATATATCAGCTTCATCTGTGTCATTCATAATATATCAGCTTCATCTGTGTCGTTCATAATATATCAACTTCATCTATGTCGTTCATAATATATCAGCTTCATGATGATATCAATTTTTTTGCTGAATTTTGCAGAGCTCACTTAGTGATGACGATGGCCACTTTCTTTTCACGATACTTGTTAATATGTAGTCTTGATATGCTTGTGAACTTCTTCTTGATGATATATGGACATGGTCTTATTCATTCTTGCCCCCTTTTGATTAGGAAGCATTGCTCTAGGAATCTTCGTAATCAAAATCACGATGTTGCGGCCTTTAACAAATATACTGACGCCGCATCATTTCATACTTTTGTTCAAGATTAACTTTACCCCCAGTCTCGAACTAATCAGGCCTGTGTACTTTTCTTTCTTCTTTTATATCGTACACCTTAATAATTTCGTCTTTATCAATCATCTTCTATAACTTGTTCTTCAAGCCATTCACTTTTTTTTCAACTGCATCTCCTGACTTTCTCTTAAAATTCGAAGTCAATTGAAGATTTGTACTTTTATTTGTTCGCATAAGAAAGAATACATGACCTTGTCTTTCGCAATCCTTTTGATTGTCGAATTGTCGGTGATAATCGCCAATGCTTGATAGCAATCATCAATGCTTGCTTTTGCCTGAATTTTAACCTCGCTTATGATTCTAAGGCTTTGTCATTCTGAGACTCTGCTTATCTTGGCTTACTTTTTCCCCAACTTCAACTTTTGATTTGGAAGCATCAAAATTGTAATTTATCTTCATGGATAACGTGTTTTGTATGCCCTTGTCTTCCCCCTGAATAATTATGCTGTAAATCTTCTGAGTTAACATGCCGTGAATCTTCGGAGTCAACATGCTGTCTTGTTTTCTTCTTGCCCGTTCTTCTTTTCTTCTTTGTTTAGCCGTGACAATTCGACTTTCTCTGCAACTAGCAATCATAAGGAGTATGCCATCTTCTTCAAATGTATATTTCATTTAGTCTTCAAATTGTCCGAACCCTTTCCGTACTTTCTTATTTGTAAAATCGTCGATGCTCTCTTTAGCAGACTTTCGATTCTTTACTTTCGTTTCGCTTTATTTCTTTGGCAGCCATTTACTACTACTCTTTTAAAAACTTAAAGCAGTTGATTCATATGAGAGTTTGAGCAACTTCACTTTGACCCTTCACAAATTGTAAATTTAACTTGATTTTACTCTGTCAAGTGGTGATGATGCCCCCAGGTTTCTCTCTTGACCGATGAATTCATTAATTCACTAACTGATTCATCTACTTATTGGCGAGCAATGTCTGATTCAATCAAACTAACTTTTCATCTGAGGCTTTTCCTCAAGGTTCATTGTTGTTTACAATAGTCGTTCTAATGTACTGTTATCCGTTATTGGCAGGATAATATTCCTTGTAAAAGAAGATTGAACTCTTCACTCTTTTTAGATATCACTATATTTTCTTCTTCTCATTTTTTTAAAATACCTCCATACGTACGAAATCTTGATTTGCATGCCACAGGCCCATCTTTCACTGAATCTCAACGTCGTCATCAGCTTGATCGAATCACCATTGTCCCTGTATGTGCAGTACCCTATACCTTTTGCGCGGGTCTGGCACTGTCTATCCTTGATCTTGACTGATTTGATCTTTTTATTTTATATTTCTTTTTTCTGGTGGTAGTCCGTTAGATGTGAAGTAGGCCACTACGTTAATCGAGAGAAAGATCGCTGCGGTATATCTGTCATTCAGAACAGAATGTTAGTTAATTTATTTAAATAAAATTGTACTTTGTTTTTAGAGATGAAGGGGAGGATGTTCCCACTGAGAGTCGCCATTTTGGCATCTATACAAACGTAAAAAAGTGATAAATGTTCTCTTGAATATTTTCTAAGTTACCATCGAATAGTAGTCCCCAGCAGAGTCGCCAATTTGTTTCGATAAGAAAACAAATGTATTTGATTTGGGGAATTTATTCAATGATAACAAAGAATTTGTTAAGAGAACATTGATCACATTTATTCTAAGTTCATTTACATCCTCGGATTCCCTTGATTCTGAAAACAAAGCACAATCAATCAGGATAGACAAGATAGCCTGATAGAAATTTCGGTAGCATTCCGACGCTATTTTGTTCATCTCCTATATACTTATGAGGAATTACTGAATCGATCAGCCAATGTCCAATGAGATATAAATTTCGGCAGTATAATAGCGCTATTTCGGTCATCTCCCAATACTTAGGAGGAATTGCTGATTTGATCAGCCAGTCTTCAAAGAGATGGAGCATCCTTCCGGTCATTTTTCCTTGAAATATGAAGCAGCCCGTTGAAGTGTGAAAACTTTCTCAAGAGTACGTTGCGCAGATTGCGCAACTGGCTCTTCCGTTGCACGGGTTGCGCAACAGGTTCTTCCGTTGCGCGGGTCGCACAAGGATTTTCCTTCGTTGCGCGGGTCGCACCTCGCGAGTCTTCTGTCGGAGAGAACTCCGTGTCGCCTATCTTCTCTTACATAGATCATGCAAGGATTTTCTTCCATTGCGTCGGTCGCGTAACTCCATTTTCCCGTTGCGCGAGTCGCGCAACCACTTTCTTCGTTGCGCGGGTCGCGTAACTGCATGCCTCTCTCTCTCCTTAATTCTTCTTCTCCATTTCTCTTCCAACTGATCTAAATGATCTAACCCCCCAAATGAATCAGGGAGGGGTATTTATAGGCTCCACCACTCTTAGAAAGTGGTGATCACCACTACTTATCCATTCACATATGGATATCTTCTTTTCGTAAACCATGGTGTCCATCAAGCTCCCTCTTAAGTGGTGGTGTACAACCTCTTTCTTTTAAAATGACACCTGTGCACTCTTTTTTACCATTTACTGAAATACCTACACTACCCCTGGAGATGGATTTTTACCAAAAATACCTAAATTACCCTTGGAGATGGATTTTTGCTAAAATACCTAAACTACCCATGGACATGGAAATTACCAAAATACCCCTGACATGGAAATTACCGAAATTGCCCTGGACATGAAAATTACCAAAATATCCCTGGACATGGATTTTACCAAAATACCCCCGAACATGGATTTTTATGAAAATACCCTCGGACATGAAGTTTTACCAAAATACCCCAGACGTGGAAATTACCGAAATACCCCGGACATGAAATTCTCTGACCACTGCAATGAGATATTTTTTGTGCCTTAACAGCCCTGATATTCGCTCGAAGATGTGTTGTACTAGCATACCCTCCTATGTGAGTTAGTACGCAGGTCTATGCGAGCAGAGCAGGACGGAGATTGATTATCACGCTCTCGTGGGCCTATGATCCTCAGGCCCCGACCAAATATGCCGAGCAGGCCATTCCTTGGCAAGAGGCCTCGCACAGACTCTCCTCCCAGGATTTCGGTGCCACTAGTTCCGATGCGGCCACCAGGCGTGACCTATACCTACTGTGGTAGGCCAAGCCACTCAGCGAAGAGTTGTTTCGCCCGTATGAGAGACAGTGGGTTCTCGTCGCCGTAGAGGATCGACCGCACTCACCCTCAGACTATATCGGCTCTGCCCCTATGTACTGTCCTTACACTTCTATCTTTCCGACCCCATGCACCTCGATTTAGGCCACCTCAGCGACCTATGGTGCCTTAGCCCAACCAACCTCAGCAGGCATGCGTTCATGCGCTTACAGCAAAAGAGCCAGAGACAACACCTTCAGCACCTATGACCTTCGAGATTACTGCACATGTCCAAGGTACTCCTGTCTTCTTATTAGTGGACACTAGGTCCACTACCTCCATCATTTTATATGCGGCAGTTAAGCTTCTATCTTTACATACTACTCCCACGAAGGGAGTGAGACTCACTGCTACTACTGGGACATTTTTGGATGTCACACAGACGTGTGAGTGTTGCTCAGTAGACTTGGGTAGTAAGATAATATTCGTTGACCTCATTGTCGCCCCAATATGGCACTATGACATTATCCTTGGTATAGACTGGCTCACCGAAGTGAAGACAAAGATTGATTGCGATAATCGGGTTATGACAGCCAACGGACCTGATGGCACGGTCTTTACTTTTCCAGTGCAGGTTAGTTGGCCATGTCGTGCTGGATGTTACGCCGCTTTACTAGAGCATATTGATGGGTCGACATTAGGAAACATGTCAGTAGTTCAGGAATTTGCGTATGTGTTCAGGACGATCACTGGATTAGCTCCTCGGTGCGAGATCAATTTTACTATTGATCTTGTGCCCGGTGCAACCCCCATTTCATTACCTATGTATCGGATGCCTCCATGTGAGATGGAGGAACTGATGAAACAGTTTGACGGACTCGTAGAGAAGGGCTTCATATGACCCAGTGTGTCTCATTGGGGAGCACCTATATTGTTTGTCAAGAAGAAGGATGGGTTGCTACGATTATGTATTGATTACCGCATATTGAACCAATTGACCGTGAAGAATAAGTATCCCTTGCACAAGATAGACGATCTGTTTGATTAGTTGAAAGGGGCACGATACTTTTCAAAGATTGATCTACAGTCAGGGTATCATCAGTTGCGCGTTAAGGATGAGGACGTGCAGAAGACGACCTTTAGGACCAGTTTTGGGCATTACGAGTTACTCGTGATGTCGTTCGGTCTTACGAACGTGCCGGCCGTGTTCATGGATTTGATGAACAGGAAATTTCAGCCATTTCTATGTCATTTTGTCATCGTGTTTATTGATGACATCCTGATATACTCTAAGAATCGAGAAGAGCACGAGGAACACCTACAAGCAGTCTTAGATACTCTGAGGAAGAACCAGTTGTTCGCACAGTACAATAAGTGCGACTTCTGGCAAGAGGAAGTCAAGTTCTTAGGACATATGGTGTCCAATGAACGGATAGCAGTGAACCTTGCTAAGGTAGCCACTGTTCAGGACTGGAAGCAGCCTAGTTCGGTTACTAAGGTGATAAGTTTTCTTGGTCTGGCGGGTTACTACCGACGATTCATTCAGGATTTCTTGAAGATAGCCAGACCATTGTCTCAGTTGTCACAGAAGGATTTGAAGTTCGCCTGTAATGAGAAGGCGGAAACAGCTTTCCGAAAGTTGAAGGACAGACTAACGTCCACCCCTGTGCTAGTATTGCCAGAGCAAGGGGTCAAGTATACTATATACACCGACGCGTCTCGCGTTGGTTTGGGCTGTGTCCTTATGCAAAAGGACAAGGTGATCGCATATGCCTTGAGACAGTTAAGGAAATACGAGGAGAATTACCCTACACACGACTTGGAATTGGCAGCCGTCATCTTTGCACTGAAGCTCTGGAGACATTACCTCTACGGAGAGGAGTTCGAGCTTTTCTGCAACCACAAGAGCCTTCGCTATATATTTACTCAGAGGGACCTGAATATGAGGCAATGGCGATGGATGGAGACCTTGAAGGACTTTAAGTTCGAGGTTTCCTACCATCTTGGCAAGGCCAACCTTGTGGCAGACATGTTGAGCCGCAAGATGGCTATAGTATTTGCGGCTTCGCTAATGATAGCGGAGTGGGATATGGTAGAGTTCGTGCGAGACTTCGAGTAGAAACTCACTGTGGAGGAGCCATTGAGTGTGACACGCACATTCGGGTACGGCCACTTATTGATGACAGGATTATCGACGCCCAGAAGGGCGATATGCAATTGTCTGAGCTTCGAGAGCAAGCTAGCGATGACGAGGACTCCAAGTGGAGAGTTGGCATAGATAGGGGCCTACGATACCATGGAACCCTATGCATCTTAAACATCCATGACTTGAGACAGGAGATTCTCGTGGCTGCCCACAGATCGAAGCTTGTGATGCATCCTTGTAGCACGAAGATGTATCAGGACCTGAAGAGGTCGTATTGGTGGGACAATATGAAGGCTCATATAGCAGAATATGTCTCCCGTTGTCTCACGTGCCAGCAGATCAAGGCTGAACATCGGTGACCTCCTAGACTGCTTCAGCCCATGCCCATATCTGAATGGAAGTGAGACTTCATCTCTATGGATTTCATATCGGGGCTGCCGAAGACGAGGAAGGGACATGATTCCATCTAGGTGATCATCGACCGGTAGACAAAGTCGGCTCATTTCCTTCCGATCAGAGTTTCGAACTTTGTAGATGAGTTGGCCAGATTGTACATTAAGGAGATAGTCCATCTGCATGGAGTTCCCTTGGAGATTGTGTCAAACAGAGACACTCGATTCACATCTATCTTCTGGACTCGTATCCAGGAAGCGATGGGTGTGAAGTTGAAGTTTAGAACTGCGTTTGTAATAGCCCAGATTTTTTCTAACCTGGAATTAAACGTCCTTAGGCGATGGGTCAATCCTAACACTGGTTTAACTTCTCAAACACTCAATTAATGCTTCAAATCCCTTTTCAAACCATTTTCTTCACAAATCTCACCTTTCACTACCTCGTTCTTTAAATCCTTCTAAGTACTTTCACATTAGACACTATCTTAAAGTTTAGGTGATGAAGAACAATACTTAAACTAAACATTGCTACAAAGGTCTAAGTACCACTTCAGACCAAAATCACTCCAGACTAAACCCTTTAGAAATTAGGCGAGATTCAGCTAGTGTTAAACTAGAGTGCCTGTGAAATTAGCACCAATCGCTTTAAATACGATCTATAAGACCCAAAACTCGTAGAATCATTGACGCTAGGTTACCCTAAAATCTAGGAACAAACTCATTACCTATCTGCTCTCGGGAACACATTGAAACTCTGTATCAGGTCTGGACCGCACATCGGGAGTCCGAATAATACGAGGTTAAAGACTTAGGACTGCCTCGCTGGGCTTGACAACCATCTCGGAAATCAAATCCAGAGAGTGTCCCAGCGCTATTTGCTATAGTCCGGAGCGAGGAGTGTGAAAATACTTAATTTTCTTTAAAAATAAATATCTCAAATAATAATCTGAGACTTGACGCTTGCGGGTCAGTTTTAAGTAAACAGACCGTCAGAATCTGACCCAAATTCACCCTTGGATCAGGAAAATTTTCATAAACATATCCATGTACTCGGAATCTCCGATCGAGATCCACCGATCGTTGAACTGAAACTAGTACGCCATTTGCGATCTGGAATCCCGACCGAAACAAAAACTTAGTTATACCTAGATCCCAGGTTAGTGAGCTTAAGTCTGACCTTTGGCTCAAGGGGGGCAGCCAGAAGTCCTCCGTTAAGCTGAAACTCACTCGCTTTGGTTATAACCTAAGTATACCTTGACCATAAGTCTATTTCGGTGACTTTTTAGGCTATATAAGGACTTTAGAACTCTCTCTCTCACAGCCATACGAATTTGAGAGAAACCCTAGAGAGAAAGGTGAGAAAAGAGAGAGAAAGTGTGGGAGATGTGGGAGAATCTCCCTGCTACTTTATCCTGCCACTCTACCAGCTCCACCACTCCATTCTAATCAGTTTTCCGGCAATTCCGATGTCATTTCTAGGTAAGAAACCCTAACCCTAATATGATTTTGGGTGTTGATAGTTGTAAGTTATGAAATATCTAACCTATTTCATTCTATAGGTTGTCAAACTGCCGAATACGGAAGCTTAGGAAACCTATCAACTTCGTTACGATTCTACGACAAGAGGTGAGGACTTTAGGTGTATAGGTTACGGTTTTCAACATTTTCAATGTCAGATAATGATAGATTCATGATCTGCATGCAATTGCATATGTACAAAGTGCTTTCTATTTTCTGTTTCGATTAAAGACGTAGAACATGAAATTTTACATATTCTAGGTATTCGTAGAAAATACCGTATACGTATATATTTTGTAAATGTGTTTGACATGATTATTTGTTGTATGAATATATTATATATGGATAAAATACTTATTTGGCGAAAGGATTTGCCCTAATACATGTTATGCTAATATACACTATGTATGTAGAAATAGTGTATTGTAGAAAGTACCGTATACGATATATTTTGGAAGTGTGTTTGGCATGATTATTTGCTGTATGAATATATCATATGTGTGTAAAATACTCGCTTGGCGAAAGGACTCACCCTAATGCATGTTTTGCTAACATACACTAAGTATGTTGAAATAGTGTCAAGTGTTTGTGAAAATGCTTGTGTGAGTAAGTGTTTCGATGATGATGCCTTAGGTGGGTGTTGAGATGGGATTCTCAACTACCTTAGAGACATGTATGATTTCCTCCATGTGGTTGTTTACTTTAACCACTTACTTATGAAATATATGTGTTTGTATTCCGATTTATATAGTGCTTTATAATATACTTTATAGCATGCTTTATAACATGTTTTATAACATGCTTTATGACATGCTTGTTAACATGCTTGAATTATTATGCTTTACACCACATGCTATGAATAAGATTGAGTTTGGGATTATGTTTATAGTCCAGACAATCGGTACCAATCTTGAGATCGTGGTTGAGATTCATGTCGCCACATAAGATGTGTTTGACAAACCCGAGTCGTACGTCAGTTGGCGACAGTGGTTAGGCCACGCGAAGTGCTCATGCACTTCATGTCATTCAGTTAATCTTGCGCTCGAGCTAGTTAGGCTTGTCAAGTAACCCAATATGTCTAATGTATGTTCACCATGTTTGGACGCTACTGCTTGAACCTAGGGTACCAAACTTACCAATGAAATTCCGTTAACCATGGTACCTTGATCCGCTAAGACTTATGAGTCGGGCATGGTGGTATGGGACACCGTGGTTGAGCTGTCGGCCTACGGTGGGGCCACGTGCCTCCCTGTAGTGACCAGTGAGCAACCAGACTCGTGAGCCGATTATGGTGGTATGAGACACCATATTCGCACTGTCGGCCTACACTGGCGTAGCCTGGCCGTGGTCCTCAGTCGGGTTGCATCCGGGTCCCATTGTCAATAAGTGAACTGGTCGGGCTTCGAAAATAGACTGTTAGTTGGTAGGACGTTAGTGGAGTGACTTCGAGCATACTCGAAATTTGCGGTAAGGCGACGAGTTTTGCCGCAGTGTATAGAGTATGAACTAGGCCTGTATCTGTATAGTGATGAACCGTTAAAAAGGTGATGGGGGAGTGATGTAACCTTTGTGCGTAATAACCTTGGCAGCCTTTGCAGTGACCTAGAAACACACTATCATATGAGATTAACTAGGACTGATGACCCTAGAATGGATCATGTTTGGGAATGATACAAGGGAGGTACCTTAGTTTCCCAATACTGCTGTTTGAAATGGACTAATAACTACTCGGTAATCATGTCCATCATCGCACTGCATGTGCCTGGTAGATGTGGAGCACTGAGGGATGAACACATTCGCGAACGTAAGATGGTGTCGCATGAGGATGGTTTGGCAAGGGCATTCATCATGTCATTTCATACTTGCATTTAATAAGAGTAATTAGGATTGTTTGATTGTACTGCTTTATCATTACTACTTGACTGGATTGATAACATGTTAACCTATGCTTTATTGTTCCACTGAGTTGGCTACTCATTCCCACGTTACGGGACGGTGTTTTAAAACACCTACCAGACCCTGTATCAGATGCAGGTATCACTGGAGCACATGAAACTGAGCCCGACTTCTATGACGATCAGGAGGAGTTCTCCTACATACTGATTATTTGGAGGCTTCGCATAAATTTGTCAATGCTACGGGGCTACAGGGTTGATAATTTCATTTGTACTATTTTGACATTTTAATTCAGAACCAACATGTATATATGCGGTGACTCAGTTAGTGTTCATACTATGGAGATCGAGAATGTTTTGTTTTATATACATCTATATACACCTTTCAGTCTTTCGCTTACGTTTTATACATGGATCTAGAGTATGAATTACTGTTTTGGTTGAATCTCATCATGTTTATTGTACTAACACAGACAACATTTTATCATCATTATCTATGTTGCATAAGTGATGTTCTGGAACTCGAGAGTTGAGTTACTACTCGACCCTCGATTTTTCGGGATGTTACAGCATTCCACCCACAGACCGATGGGTAGACGGAGCGAGTGAACCAGATTTTGGAGGATATGCTGCGGGCATGTGTTTTGGACTTCAAGGACAGTTGGGATGACTATATCCCGCATGCAGAGTTTGTCTACAATAACAGTTTTCAAGTGAGTATTGGCATAACTCCTTATGAGGCCTTGTATGACGCCCTTGCCAAGCACCACATTGCTCGACAGAGGTTGGCAAGCGCAGTTTAATAGGCCCAGAGTTAGTACAGGTGACCTCAGAGAAGATCGATAGTATCAGGCGTCGACTTTTTACGGCACAGAGCAGACAGAAGAGCTATGCCGATACGGGGCGGCGACTGTTTAAGTTTGAGGTTGGAGACCATGTATTTCTCCGAGTTTTCCCCATGAAGGGAGTCTTGCATTTTGGAAAGAAAGGGAAACTTATGCCGTGGTTCATTGGCCCATTCCAGATACTTGACCGAGTGGGTGTGGTGGCATACCGCCTGGCTTTGCCCACTCCACTTGCGGGTGTGCATAATGATTTCATGTTTCAATGCTAAAGAAGTACGTTCATGATCCTTCCCATATCATCAAATGGGAGCAGGTGTAGTTAAACGAGGACGCTACTTATGTACTGCATCCGACACGTATCCTAGACAGGAAGGATCAGGTGATGCGTAGCAAGGTCATCCCACTTGTGAAGGTATTGTGGACACATCATACTGAGGAAGAGGCTACTTGGGAAACTGAAGCCGAGGTCAGAAAGAACTACCCTCAGATTCTCGAGGAGTACGAAAAGGTATTAATTTCGATGATGAAATTTTTCTTTAAGGGGAGTAGATTATAACGTCTCAGAAAATTCCATACAAAGACCCGAGTACCACCTCGGGCAGAAATCACTCAGGACCAAATCCTTTAGAAATTAGACGAGTTTAACTAGGTGTTAAACTAGATTAGCTGTGAAATTCGCTTGAATCACTTTAAATACGATTTACAAGACCCAAAACTTGTAGAATCATGGACGCTAGGTTACCCTAAAATCGAGGATCAATATTATTACCCAGTTGTTCTCGGGAGCACATTGAAACTCCATATCAAATCTGGACGGCCCATCGAAAGTCCGATTACTACAAAATTATATAATTAGGACTGCCTTACTGGGCTTGATAACCATCTCAAAAATCAACTCCAGATAGTGTCCAGAGGGTATCCTCTTAAACCCGGAGAGAAGAGTGTGAGAAAACGTGGTTTTCTTTAGAAAATTAAGTCTAATTTAAATAATCTGAGACTTGTCGCTTATGGGTTAGATATAAGCAATCAGACCGTCGGAATCTGACCCAAATATACCCTCGAATCAGGGAACATTTCCCATACATGTCCGTGTACTTGTAACCCTGATCGAGTTTCGGTGACCGTTGAACTGAAACTGGTCCGCCACGTGTGATCTGAGAACCCAACTGGAATGAAAACTTAACTCGACCTAGATCCAGAGTCAGGGAGCTTAAGTTCGACCTTTGGCTCAACGGGGGGCTCCGGAAGTACTCTGTTGAGACAGAACAGCCTCCCTTTGGACATAACCTAAGCATACCATGGCCCTGGGGTCATTCCCATCAGTTCTGGGCCTATATAAGGGCCTTAAACCCCATCTCATTCATTCTATACGAATTTGAGAAAACCCTATGAGAGAGAAGAGAGTAAAGAGGGAGAAAGTGTGAAAGAAGTGGGAGGAGATTCCTGTTGCTCTATCCTACCATTCCACGTGCTTGACCATCACTAGTATATCGCTATTTCGGCGATTTCGACTTCGTTCTTAGGTAAGAAAACCTAACCCTAATCTGTTATAGGGTTTTAATTATTGCAAGTGGCGAGATAGTTGATTTAACTCGTGATATAGGTTACCATTTCATCGTTGACAAAGACCTAGAGTCTCTGTCGAGTTCATTACTGTTCTACGACATAAGGTGCGGACTATAGACGCTTAGGTTATGGTTTTAACGCTTTCAATGTCGGATAATGATAGATTCATGATCTGGGTGTTATTTCACATGTATAATGCGACGTCTGTTTTGTGTTTTAGTTATGTACGTAATATGTAGAATTCAGCGTATTCCTTGTATGTGTATAAAATATTGTATACATATAAAATCTAAAAATGTGTTTGCCATGATTTACTGTCATGTGTATATACTAGTTATGTGTGTGATGACTCTTTGGCGAAAGGATTCGTTCTAATATGTGTTTGGGCCAATATATGTTATGTAAGCTATTAAGTGGAGTCTAAGTGTTTGTGAAAATGCTTGTATAAGTATGTACTTAGTATAGTAGTGTCTTGAGTAGGTGTTGAGATAGAATTCTTAACTACCGTAGTGATGTGTATGATTTCCTCCATGTAAGTTGATTAGTTTAAAAGCTTTATTACCAAAATGCATGTGTGTGGATTTTAATTCATGTTACAACTTATACCATGCTTGATAACATGCTCGAACTACTTGGTTATTCCTGTTCTGACCTCTTCACATGCTTAGTTGTTAACATTGAATGTGTGTGAGACTATGGTATAGTCCAGGCAATCGGTAATAGACTTTGAGTTCGTGGCTGAGATTCATTCGCCACGTAAGACGTGTTTGACAAACCCGAGTCGTGTGTTGGTCGTCTGCAGTAGTTAGGCCACACGAAGTGCTTATGCACTTCATGTTGATCGATACAATGTGCGCTCGTATTAGTCGTGCTCGTTAAGTAACCCGATTGACCCAATGTATGTTCACCATGTATGGATGCTACTGCTTAAACCTAAGGTACCAAACTCCCCAGTGGAAACCCCGTTAACTTTGGTACCTCGATCCGCTAAGACTCATGAGCTAGACACGGTGGT
Organism: Magnolia changhungtana; assembly: GCA_030180095.1. NCBI lineage: Eukaryota > Viridiplantae > Streptophyta > Magnoliopsida > Magnoliales > Magnoliaceae > Magnolia > Magnolia changhungtana. The sequence goes on from JASAUF010000660.1 coordinate 778,705, forward strand.
ATGGGACACTGTGGTCGAGCTGTCGGCCTACGCCGGGGTGACGAGTCCACCCGTAGTGACCAGTGAGCAACCAGAGCTCGTGAACTGAATACGGTGGTATGGAACACTGTATTCGAGCTGTCGGCCTACACTGATTTGGTGATGAGCCCTTTGTAGTGACCGTGAGTATACTCTGAGCCTACGCTGAGGCGACGAGCCTTACGTAGCAACTATAGTATAAACTAGGCCTACACTGCATCGTGGCGATGAGCCCTTTGTAATGACCTAGAATCGCAACATCATATGATATTACTAGGACTAGCGACCCTAGAATGGATCATCAGTTGGAAAATGATATAAGGGAGGTACCTTAGTTTCCCAACCCTGCTGTATGAAAATGACTAATAAGAACTTGGTAATCATATGCATGCACTGCATTACGCCTGCGTTCAGGCGTAGCAGGCCAAGCACTGAGGTAGTGTTGTTCATGCGCGAACGTGAGATGAAGTCGCTGAGGGAGCGTAGGCGAGGGCATGCATCATACATTCATACAATTCTTGCATTAACAAGAGTACTTAGGGACACGTGATTTACTGCTTTATCATTATTGCTTGATTGAATTGATAACATGCTAACCTTTGCTTTATTGTTCCACTGAGTTGATCACTCACTCCCATGTTGCGGGACGGTGTTTTAAACACTAACCAGACTCTATCTTGATTTCAGATGACGGCGTGATCCCTGAGGCGGACCTGACTACTACGATGATTAGGACGAGTTCTCTTAAATACAGTTCTCTGGTGGCTTCGCTTAGGCTATCCGGATTGACGGGGCTACATGGATTATCATTGTAGTTGTACTATTTTGACATTTTGATTTTTGAGACTATTACATGTATATGGTGACTCAGTGATGTATTCATACTCTGGAGACCGATCGTGATCTTTGACTTATATACATGTATTTATGTCTTTCAGTCTTCTGCTTGCGTTTTACAACTTGATCTGGAGTATGAATTACTGTTTTGGCATAATCCAACTCATGATTAATGCATTAACACAGACAACATTGAATCATAAGCATATATGTTGCATAAGTGATGTTTTGGAATTTAGGAGTTGAGTTGCTACTCTACCCCCAATTTTCAGGGCATTACAATTACCAATTCGTGCGGATCCTTGGGGAGATGAGTTTTGAACTCCTCAGCCCTCTAATCTATATTAACGGGGTTGGCTCCTAATCCAACACCACCAACAGAAGCTCAAGCCCACCATATCTTCTCTAAAGGGTGTATGAAAAGGAAGACCTTAGCATTCCGTTTTCACAGCAATGACATCACAGTAAGGTAAGCCATCTCCTTATTCAAACCTCCATATCCATATCTAATGCACAATAGATCCTCCAGTGATTCCGCAAACTAGATCTAACATTTCGTACAGCGTGTCGTGCACCAAATGATTGGATTCAGCTGATTTTTGGGCCAAGGCTCGTGTCTCTCTTGGCTAATGATTGGCCTAGCTCTGCCACGTGTGCGGATGCTCAACTTTAATTTCTTCTACCTCTGCTTGATGCTGATACTAGTGATCAAATTCATTTGGCTTCAATGACAAATGGGTAGTTTCGAAAAACAAATAAATAAATAAATAAACTTCAAAAAAGAACAATTTCTCAATCCAACCAAATAAAACCTCTTATTATTAAGCTGACTTATTCAAGCAGAAAGTTGTTATTATAATAGGTCAAATAAATAAATAAATAAACTTAAAAAAGAACAATTTCTCAAACCAACCAAATAAAACCTCTTATTATTAAGCTGACTTATTCAAGCAGAAAGTTTTTATTATAATAGGTCAAGAAAACATTTCTTATTTGGGGATAACATATTTAACTGTTTAATTATCTAGAACTGTGCCTTGAGTAAATCAATCACTTTGCTGTCCACTTGGAAGGCCTTCGCGAGAACATCATCAGGGATGGGCGGGTTCGAACCGAAGACAGCATTAGATATGGTCATGACACCGGGGAACTGGCTGCTCAGACTGGCGATTGCAACCGCATGGGTTTTGCCAATGTTGAATTGGAAGTGAATGAGGCCTTCAGGGAAGACGAACACATCACCCTTATTTAGGATCTTTGTTATGAGGCGATTGTCAGGGTTGGTGGTGACGAACCCAGCGTAGAGTGTGCCCTCTATGACAGTCAAGATCTCTGAAGCCCGTGGATGCTCGTGAGGAGAATTGACACCGTACGGTTCAATGTCGATGCGGACAAGGGATATACCGAGAGTGTTGAGTCCGAGTATCTGATTCACCGTGACAAATGTAACATTGGACCTAACCTTATTTGAAGTGTTGCCCGGCATGTTTAGTCCACTGAAGAAGAAATCATCAGCCTGCACCATCTTTGGGTCCTTACACACGAACCCATTTACAAATACTGCAAAATAAATGTTACCATAAGATAGAAGAAGAACACTTGTATTCAAATATTGAAGTTCTAAAGAAAAATGCCAATTAGGCTCATTAATGTAGTCCCGGCCTTACATGAAAGATCCACGCCACTCATCAGGTGGGCTCTATAACATCATCTAGCTCAGTTCATATGGTAAGCGACACGATGACATCATCTGAGCTAGGAAGATGTTAATTGAGCATTTAAATTTTATAAACTCAGCCCACCAGACGCATGATCTGGTCTATCTCTCTGCCCAGGGAATCAACGAAGTTGGGCCCACCTGATGGGTGAGTTGGATCTCATATGTTGTCACATGTGACGTCAAATACACTGGTGGTTGCATCTTGCATGTATAAAATCAGAGACGACATAGTGAGTGCATCATGAAGTTTCAAAACCAAATGCAAAGAAGAGCATAGAACCTGGTGGTTGTGGTTCTAGTATGGCAACACAGAAGTCCTGTAAGGGACTGGGGTCATAGGCATGTGTGAGAGAACAAGTGACTGCGAGAAGGGCAAGTACAAGGATGTGAGCAGCCATCCTTATTTTCATAAGACCAGAGGAAAAACAGAAAGCTAAAGGAGCTATTGGGATTCAAAGTGCATTCATGGCTGAGAAACACGGACATCTATATATAAAATTCATTGAGAAGGTCTTCTTTCTTACAGGTCGACCTCGGATAGTGTTGGAGGCGGGCCTCAGTTATCAACATCGGGCCTTGAATAGACTTCGGAATTCAAATACACTTACAATATATTAACATGAGATATGATTATCTTCCGGAATATTCACCGAGGATCTCGGAAAATTAATAACATAGAATATATCTTCTAATCACCCTCTAAGAGGCCTTGCGATACACGACATGCACTCAAAAGGTTATAAAAATGCTTAAAGGTATGCAGAACCTCTCACCCAAAATCCCTCGATACTTCTAGATTCAGATTACTAGCTTGACTTTGGTATTAGAGGATCCCCTGCTCTAGCCAGGGTCTCATTTGTCTTCTTTTTATTTAGGTGTTATGAGGTCTAGCAATTCAGCGAGAGTGAACCAGATTTTTTTCATCAACAGTGCGATGCAAAAATGAGAGGACCACGAAAGTCAGTTTATGAATTAAACCACTGTCATTCTCCTACTACGATCAATACCCATTTTATATTCCTACTCTTTGCGTGCTAATCTAGAAAGACGCTGTCCCTTCTATATTTTTAATTAGATTAGAGTAATCGTAATACCATTTCCCTGACGATAAGCCATCTGCAACCAACAGGTGCTGACCTGGAATTTATGTGTAAGTTTAATCTCATTCATCAAGTGGGTCCCACTCTGAACAGGACCTGGCACAAAAACCAGGCTTATCGGGTCAAGTCCACGGCACATGTACAGGGAATGCAAAAACCTTAGCAGTCTTTTTCCTCTTTCCAGTTTTCTCAAGTAAATGTGGTGCACTTATGTGCAGGCCTAATTTATTGATTAGGGCATATCCACGGAGCCACACATGGTGAGTGACTTCGATCTGACACACGGTGAATTCTTGTAGCATATTGCCCTTCACCGTGAATGCGTAGAATTTGATTATGTCCTCAGGTTGTCCAAGTCGTGTATTCAGTCCTCGGATTAATTTGGTGTGACCCGCATTGATTCTCATCCATAGATTAAGGACCATTAAAATTTTGATATTAAAGGATGACTTATTTTAGATTCATTCTTTTACAATTTTGATATTAAAGGATAACTTATTTTAGATCCATTCTCAGGTAACTCTGGAGACCATTTGATTTAAATTAAATTGCTAAATTATTGTGGGATTTTTGTGAATATGTTGCACATCCTAAATAATTGGTGACTTACTCCATTGGGAATGTTACCCACAGTGCCTTACACAGCTCAACATGCCCTTAAAATTTAGACAGAAATTGACCAAATGGCCTTAGAAATTATAAAGATTACACTGGTTACATGTTGTTGATGTAGAAATCCTGTTAGCCCTTTGTGAACCTGTGTACCTGCACAAGGAATGGATAAGGAAAACCTTGGCTTAGAGCAGGGGACCCTACAATGCTTAACTTAGGTAGGGAATCTGGGTCTAGTTGAGCATTGAGAGTTTTTTTGCTAAAGATTGTGTGTACCTTTAACCATTAGAGGCATCTATATTTATAGTTCGGAAGAGGCGGTAATGTAGAGGAGATCTTCCTATTTAGTAGGCACGTATTGTAAGTTGATTCGGATCCCATTTAGTAAGAGGATATTCTGAGATCCTCGGCGAAGATCCTGGGATCCCAAGCATGTCATGGATATCCTTCGAGATCTTCGGAGAAGGCCTCGGGCGGATCTCTCTTGGATGAGGTCTAATTACCCAAAACCATTAGAGACGTGCAGTGGGAGGCCGGGGTGGCCTTGGCTAATGTGACTTGGGAGTGGTATGCCACTTTGAGCCATGCCTACCTAGGTCGTATGAACTTGGGTCACGCCGAACTGGGTTATACCGACTTGGGTCATGCCGACCTAGGACATGCTAACTTGTGTCATGCCAACCTAGGACATACCAACTTGCCTCCCTAGTCGAGCAGAGAAACAGGAGTTCCTGACGAACTCCAAAGATCTTGGAATCGTCGGAGGAGGTGCTTTTGTGGGCACATTCCTTGGTCATGGACTGAGTAGGAAGCGGGCCCTCATGGAGACTGAGCTTCTTGTCGCCTTTTGTTTGGTCAACCGTGTAAGGTTCCAACCTGACTTGCTCCCATGGGTCAGTCCATTTTCCCCCATAGCAGTAAGGCCCCCTACTTTCAAGTCCGCGGAATAGGCTCGAGAAGTAGGTTGGACCCGGTTAGGTCAAATTGTTTTTACTTATAGTGTCGGGTCATCCCATCTTTAATGTTCAATAAAGCAACAGGCATGAATATCAAGGCATATCGGTAATCATAGTATGACACCCCAGAGGTGGCGTACCATGGCTCATGGTCATGTGGGTTGTCAGGGTACCTTTTTGGCGCCAGGCCTACTGAGACAGTGACGTTTGGCCTGTCCTCGGTTGTGGAGTCGTGTGGCGAGTGGGAGCATACCACGTGTTGAGATGGGAGAGCCGAGGAGCCATTTCGGCTACGCATTGATTGCGAGCAATGAATGCATGTATGCATGGCTCCACTATAAAAGGGGGTGCCCTAATATCAGGCGGGGCTACTTGCCCCTTCCTACCTTCACGTGCTTATCCTTCCTTTGCATCAAGCGATTTTTTGCGAGTGTTCTTCTGGCATCCTTCTCAAGTGGACTGTTTCCCTTAGTGAGCCTTGTTTCTACTCCGTTACTCCCCTTCCTTTTCTTTCTTTTTTCTTCTTTTGGTTTTTTGACATTTTTAGGCATATAACCATGCTATAAACATTGAGTTCGTGGGAGGGGAATTCCAGCCGTGATGCGGGGTAGATGATCTTCGCCCCATGTCGAACCCGCCATCACCGTTGATGATGATGAGCAACATTGATTTTCGGGTGTCCCACGTGTCGCCAGTACTTGAACAGTCCTTGGCAGAGCAGTTGACAGAGACAAAGGGGACTTTCCTGGTGGCGGAGTAGGATAACGAATCCTTGTCAGAGTCGAAGGAAAGGGAGCAAGTAGAGTCCGTGCTTGTAATGCCCTGAAAATCGAGGGTTGAGCATAAACTTAACTCCCGAGTTCCAACGCATTACTTATGCAACATACATAATGATGATTGAATGTTGTCCGTGTTAGTGCATTAAAGATGAATGGGATTAAGCCAAAACAACATATCATACTCCAGAGATAATTAAATTATGTCAGCGGAAGACTGTGATAGATATATAAAATATATAAATTGTGGTGAGTCTCCAGAATGTGATAATGTTACCAGGTTAAATAATTACAGGTACAATTTCAAAACATACAAAGGTGTAATGTCATCTAGTGAACATCCAAGAAATCCCCGTCGATCAGGACACGACTCACATGAAGCCGCCCGAAGACTGCATGTAGGAGAATGTCTCCTTGTCATCCTCAAAGTCTAGCTCTGCCTCGCAAGCATCGCCATCATCTGAAACTAAGACAAGGTCTGGTTGGTGTGTACAACACCGTCCTGTAACGTGGGAGTGAGTGATCAACTCACTAGAAAAATAAAGCATAGGTTAGCATGTTATCAATTCAATTGTAACGACCCGTAAATTTCCGTACATTGGGTCGAGTACCACCTCGACCAGAAATCACGTAGGATTAAATTCTTTAGAAATTTAACAAGGTTAACTAAGTACTAAACTCGATTAGCCATGAAATCCGTTAGGATCGCTTTAAATACGATCTGCAAGACCCAAAAGTTGCAGAATCATTGACGCTAGGTTACCCTAAAGTTTAGAACCAAACTCATTTCTCGTCTGCTCTCGGGAATGAAACGAAACTTCGTATTAGGTCTAGATCGCACATCGGGAGTCCGATTAACCCGAAGCTAAGGAACTAGGACCGCCCCACTGGGCTTAACAATCATCTCAAAAATCAGCTCCATCCGATGTTCCACGGCCATTCGCTTCGATCCGGAGCGAGGGTGTGTGAAAAACACTATTCCCATTCCAAAATAAATATCTGGAATAGTGATCTGGCATCATTCGTTGACGCGTCAGTATTAAGCAACCTGACCGTCAGAATCAGACCAAATTACACCCTCGGATTAAGAAAAATTTCAGGAACATTTACATGTACTTGGAATTTCTGATCGTGGCCCACTGACCGTCGAACTGAAAGTGGTCCGCCACGTGCGATCTGGGAATCCGATCGAGTCAAAAACGTAATCCCACGTAGATCCATAGATGGTGAGCTTAAGTCTGACGTTTGGTTCAAGGAGGGCCACCAGAACCTCCCTTTTGAGATGGAAAAGTGACGAATATCCTATATTAGCAGTAACCCTTGAACCTGAGTCTATTTTGGGAATGTTTTTGGCTATAAAAGGAGCTTAGAACAGCCCCTCTCACAGCCATACGAATTTGGGATAAAACCCTAGAGAGAGAGAGAAAAGTGAGAGAATAGCTTGGAGTTTGTGGGCGATCTTCCTCCTACTGCTTCCATTCATCGCACGGCCTACACCGCCCCGTTCTAGGTGGTTTCCCGGCGGTATCCATCCCATTTGAAGGTAAGAAACCCTAACCCTAGGTCTGATTTAAGGTAGGATCGATGTGGGTTGTGTAACGACTAACCGATTCCGCTCTTTAGGCTAGAAAACTCCCGTATACGGAAGATTTACTACCCTTGCTGATTCGTTGCGTTTCAAAAGGCAAAGGTGAGGACTTTAAGTGTATAAGTTACAGTTTTCAACGCTTTCAATGTCAGATAATGGTAGATTCATGATCTGCTTGCAATTGCACATGTACAAAGTGCTTTCCGTTTCCTGTTTCGATTAACGTTATGAAATATGGAATTTCACATATTCTAGGTATATGTAGAAATACCGTATATGTATTTTTTTTGGATAAATGTTTGACATGTTTATTTAATGTATGATTATATAATATATGAATAAAATACTAGTTTGGCGAAAGGAATCGCCAAAATATATGTTCACTTGTAAATGCGACGTATGTTGAAATTGTGTACTTTAGAAATACCGTATACGTATTTCTTTTGGAATAATGTTTGACATATTTATTTAATATATGATTATACAATACATGAATAAAATACCAGTTTGGCGAAAGGAATCGCCGCAATCTATGTTCGCTTGTAAACACTATGTATGTTGAAATTGCGTATTCTAGAAATACCGCATATGTATAAATTTTGGAAATGTAATTGTCATGATTATTTGTCGTATGAATATGGTATGCGCGGATAAAATAACCGCTTGGCGAAAGAATAGCCCTATACGCATTTGCTAACATACGTCGTGTATGTTGGAATAGTGTATTCTAAATGTTCGCGTAGATGCTTGTGTGTGTAAATGTTTGAGTGTTACTGCCTTAGAGAGGTGCTGATATGGGATTCCCGACTCCGTTAGAGACATGTAGGACCCCCCTCCATGCGGTGGTTAGCTATAACCACTCACTTGAGATGTTGATGTAATTGTACCCCTATGTGTATAGTGCTTTACAACATGCTTTACAACATGCTTTACAACATGCCTTACTTCATGCTTTACTTCATGCTTTATAACATGCCTGCTAACATGCTTTACTTCATGCTTAACTTCATGCCTTACAACTGTTTGAGTTTGGGACTATGCCTATAGTCCAAGCATCCGGTACCAGACTTGCGGTTGTGGCTGAGATTCATATCGCCACAACGGACGTGTCTGGCGAACCCGAGTCGTACTTCGGTTGGCGATAGTGGTTGGCCACACGGAGTGCTTTTGCGCTCCATATCGCTCAACTTGTGGTGCGCTCGAGCTAGTCAGGCCCGTCAAGTAAACCGGAGTGTATATGTATGTTCACCATGTTTGGTCGCTACTGCTTGAACCTAGGGTACCAAACTTACCAGTGGCGATCCCGTTAACCATGGTACCTCGATCCGCTAAGACGCATGAGCCGGGCATGGTGGTATGGGACACCGTGGTCGAGCTGTCGGCCTACGCTGGGGTCATGTGCCTCCCCGTAGTGACCATTGCGCAACCAAACTCGTGAGCCGATTATGGTGGTATGGGACACTATATTCGAGCTGTCGATACTTACGGCGAGAGCCGAGTACGGTGAGACCTGTGCTCGTGCTGACGGGCGACGAGTCCTCCGTAGTATCTTCGAGTATACTCCAAGTGTCTGTGATTGGCGACGAGTCTTTCACAGTAACTAGAGTATGAGTTGAGCCGAGTATGGTGAGACCTGTACTTGAGCTGACGGCTAGTGATTGAGCCAAGTACGGTGAGATATGTACTTGAGTGACGGCCGCAATTGAGCCGCATACGGTGAGATCGTATCCGCACTGACGGGTGACGAGCCCTTTGCGATGCCTTCACTACGCTTCTCAAACCATAATATCGTATGAGATTAGCTAGGATTGACGACCCTAGAATGGATCATGTTTGGGAATGATACAAGGGAGGTACCTTAGTTTCCCAATACTGCTGGTTGAAATGGACTAATAAAAACTTGGTAATCATGAGCATCATCGCACCGCATGTGCTTTGTAGATGTGGCGCACTGAGGGAGTAAGCATTCGCGAACGTAAGATGATGTCACTGAGGGTGGTTTGGCAAGGGCATACAACATCATGTCATATCATTTTTTACATTTAAGAAGAGTAGTTAGAAATGTTTGAATTGTACTGTTTTATCATTACTGCTTGATTGATTTGATAACATGTTAACCTATGCTTTATTGTTCCACTGAGTTAGCTACTCACTCGCATGTTATGGGACGGTGTTTACAACACCCACCAGACTCTGTCGCAGGTGTAGATGGCGCCTCCGTTCAGGAGCCGGAGCTCGACTTCGGGGAGGATCAGGAGGAGTTCTCCTTTATGCAGTACTCTGACGGCTATGCTTAGGCCGGCTGCATCGCGGGATTTTCAGGGCCTCTCTTGAGGATTGTATTTTGATTTTTGACTTAGAAACAATACATGTATATTGGTACTCAGTTAGTACTCATACTCTGGAGTTCATAAAATTTTGTTACTTTACATACTTTGAATATAAAATTTCAGTCTTCCGCTTGCCTTTATACAATTGAACTAGAGTATGATTTACTGTTTTGGTATAATCTCATTCATGTTTATTGCTCTAACTCAGACAACATTTAACCATCATTGTGTATGTTGCATAAGTGATGCGTTGGAACTCGGGAGTTGAGTTCATACTCGACCCCCGATTTTCAGGGCGTTACATCAATCAAGAAGTAATGATAAAGCAGTAAATCACACATCCTTAAGCACTCTTGTTAATGCAAGAATGATATGATGCATGCCCTCGCCTACGCTCCCTCATCGACTTCATCTCACGTTTGCGCATGACAACACTGCCTCACTGCTTGACCTGCAATCCCTGAACGCACGCGTAATGCGGTGCATGCATATGATTACCAAGTTGTTATTAGTCATTTTCATACAACAGGATTGGGAAACTAAGGTACCTCCCTTATATCAATACATAAACAATGATCCATTCTAGGGTCATCAATCCTAGTAAATCTTATACGAAGTTGCGGTTCTAGGTCACTACCACCAACGCCCTACCAACTGACAGTCTATTTTCGAAGGCACGCCACTGACCCGACTGGGGACCACAGCCACGCTGCGATGGGGTAGGCCTAGCTTATACTCTCGTTGCTACGGAAGGCTCGTCGCCTCAACGTAGACTCAAAGTATGCTCGAAGTCACTACAATGGGCACGTCTAGGGCTGTCAGGGCTGTTGCACGGAATCGTTACACCACTCCCCCATCACCCATCACGTCATCGTCATCAAAACATTATAGGCTGACAGCTCGAATACAGTGTCTCTTACCATCGTATTCAGCTCATGAGTCTGGGTTGCTCACTGGTCACTACGGGGAGGCTCATCGCCCCAGCGTAGGCCAACAGCTCGACCACGGTGTCCCATACCACCATGTTCGGCTCATGAGTCTTAATAGATCAAGGTACCAAGGTTAACGGGGTTTTCACTAGTGAGTTTGGTACCTTAGGTTCAAGCAGTAGCGTCCAAACATGGTGAACATACATAGGGTCAATTGGGTTACTTGACGAGCTCGACTAGCACGAGTGCACATTGAGTGGATCGACATGAAGTGCATAAGCACTCCGTGTGGCCAAACCATTGCCAACAACTCTAATACGACTCGGGTTCGCCAAACATGTCCCACGTGGCGAATGAATCTCAGCCACGAACTCAAAGCCTGTTACTAATTGCCTGGACTATAACATATCCCCAATCACATTCAATTATAACAAAATATCCTAAAAGATAGTTAAAGTAGTAATTGATCAAAATTTCAAATCATAGAATCATGTCCGCTTTAGGGCTGCCAGGGCTGTTGCACGATATCGTTACACCACTCCCCCATCATCCATCATGGCTTTCTTCTTGCAAATTATAGAATACAATATACACATAGATTTATACATATGCATTACATAGATAAACAACCACTATAATATACAATACATAGAGGAAAGCATACACATAGTTAAAGGAGTTGAGAATTAATTCTCAACACCCCTATACATTACAATTTACTAACTACTTACTCATTCAGGCATTTCAGCAAACACTTTAGACTACTTACATCAACATACATGACGTATGTTGATCACATAGGCATTAGGCCAAATCCTTTCACTAGGGAGTTGCCCCATTTGTAACATGCATGCACCCACGACGGATAGTCATGGCAAGCATGAATCTAAGTTCCATATTCATTCATTCATTTCCACAAACACTTGGGCTACACACTGCATCACATAAAACGTATATTTGTCGTGACGTGATTTGGGGCAAGTCCTTTCACTGAGTTATCACACATGTAACAAGCATATATTCACGACAGATAATTATGTTAGGCACAAATCATGATTTCACAGTCATTTAGTCATTTCAACAAACACTTAGACTACACTTAATAACATACACGACGTATGTTAATATAACATGTATTAGGCTAATCCGTTCACCCAGAAGTTGATACACATGCGTCTAGCATACATAGACAACATTTAATCATGGCAAGCATAAATCCGTATTTCAAAAGTATACAGTATTTTCTACAAATACGAGGAATACAGTATATTCAACATAGTTAACGTATATCTGAAAAACGAAACAGACAACACTTTATACATATGCAATAACATCCATATCAGTAATATATCATTAACTGACATTGAAAGCCTTGAAAACCATAACCTATACGTTTAAAGTCCGCACCTTTTACCGGTAGACGTGAAACGAAATCAGTTTAGACACAACGCCTTTGTCTACGGCACAATGACAACCTATAATTGGGAATAGGTTAACTATTTCATCACTTACACTATTTGGAACTCTAGATCAAGTTAGGGTTAGGATTTCTCACCCGAAAATGGAATCAGAATCATCGGAAGAGCGATACAGCTGTGGTGGCTAAGCACGTGGAATGGTGGAATTGAATCCCAGGAACTCTCTCCCACTTTCTCTCTCACTTTCCCTCTCTTTTCTCTCTTCTTTCTCCTAGGGTTTCCCAGATTCGTATGGGAAGAGAGACTGAGGGCTTAAGGTTCTTATATAGGCCTAAAACTGATGGAAATGGCCCTAGGGCCACAGTATACTTAGGTTATGTCCAAAGAGCATCTGTTTCAGCTCAACGGAGCATTTTCGGAGCCCCCCTTGAGCCAAAGGTTGGACTTAATCTCACTGACCTTGGATCTAGGTCGAGTTAAGTTTTCGTTCCAGTCGGATTTCCAGATCACACATGGCGGACCAGTTTCAGTTCAATGGTCACTGAAACTCGATCAGGGTTACAAGTACATTAACCTGTGTATGAAATTTCTCCTGATCTGAGGGTGTATTTGGGTGAGATTCTGACGGTCTGATTACTTATATCAGGCCCGCAAGTAATAGGTCTCAAATTACTTAAATTAGGTTTAATTTCTAAAGAAAACCACATTTTCTCACACTCTTCACTTCGGGCTCAAGCGAATAGCCCTGGGACACAATCTATATCTGATTTCCGAGATGGTTGTCAAGCCCAGCAAGGCAGTCCTGATTATATAACTTCGTATTATTCAGACTTTCGACGTGCGGTCCAGATCCGATACGGAGTTTCAATGTGCTCCCGAGAGCAACCGGGTAATGAGATTGATCCTAGATTTTTGGATAACCTAACGTCCATGATTCTACACGTTTTGGGTCTTGCAGATCGTATTTAAAGTCATTCAAGTGGATTTCGCAGCTAATCTAGTTTAAAACTTAGTTAAACTTGTCTAATGTCTAAAGGATTTGATGTTTGAGAGGTTCATAAGGGGTTAAGATCGACCCCTTGCCTAAGGACATCTAACTCCAGGTTGGCAAAAATCTGGAGCGTTACAATCTACCCCCCCTAAAAATAATTTCATCCCCGAAATTGCCTAAGGGTAGTAAGTAAAGATTTTATTATTCCTCTTGCTTAAGTTTTACTGATTTCAAGTTTATATGTGTGGTAGGGTGTATACTATTTATACTAGTCTGGCTTACTTTAGTTTATCCTCCTTAAAACTTCTTCGCCCTAAAATTGGCTAAGGCTTCTATTAAGTTCGTATTCAACAAGCACATCTATGGATACATTGACCTCGGTTATTGTAATTCAGCTCGTACCCATTGTTAGGCCTATTCTGTAATATAAATTGGTTTAACACTTAAACCCTAATTGCCTTCCTTTAAAGACTTCATTATAGACATTTTAAGGAAGATTAAAATCCGATTTAATGACCTAACCTTACATATAACGTGGATCAATTTCCTTTGATCCTGAGCCAGTGGGCCGTGGGGTCCACCACGCTTATACAGTGCCGCTTTGATCCAATGGATGTATTAGCTGACCTAACTAGATTGGGCTCATAATATACTACCTCCCTTAAAAATTATTTATAGTCTCAAGGCTCAAGAATCTGTGTCCTGATCCGTATATCGGAATAAGGTGTAATTTAGAACCTATCCTTGACACGAAATGGGAAATACATTGGTCTGCCTTTCATCAATGATGTGAAAGGAGATAAAAATAATGGGTGTTGAGGTTGATTCCCAGGGACGGGTGTGAGTTTGCGGCAAGATGCCTAATTTTACCAAAGGACTTTTATCATGGTCCGGACTTACCTTATTTAATCATGTCTAGCTTAGCTTAATAGGCAAGTTATCTTTCTAAGTTCATATGCACAATATGTATGCCAACATAGCATGTGATTTGGGACCTAATTTTTAACTGCCTGTTGCCCATTTGGGAAATTCCTTGGGCCTAAAGAGAAAATCTTTATTGGTTATATGTTCTTAACACTTCTCAATGACGAAATGATAAACATTTGGTTGTAAGTGATCGGGCTAACACGGAAGGAAAGTTGTGTAGTGGGTCTGAGCCGGATACATAGACCTTCTACCTAGCTAGGACAGAAAATTTGTCGTATCAATTCTTAATCCTCGTTGATCCCGACCTTCTGTTTGATCAGATTATTGAGTTCATTGGTAACTACTAGGATTGAGAATTCAATTCAAACCGCGAATACCTCACTTATATATAGTTCTCTACTCCGTGTTCCCGATTGTAATAAGCCCTTAAGAAGACAATCCTAGGGGGTGTGTTATTTTGGTCAAATGTTCAATCAGAGGGATATATAACTTTTCTCTAAGCGTGAATAGTTTCTAAGTTAAAACAACTTTTCTAAGAGTTATTAAATAAGCCTATAAGTATTAGGGGGATTCAACGAAGGAATGAGATCTCACTCCAACCTAATCAAGCCAACTAACTAAGTTTATCTTTCAATTGTCTTAGCATAATCAGTGTTTTAATTCCTTAGTATAACCAACCAATAGTTGTAATCCAAAGTCTAGGCTTATACGCTAGATGATTTCATACCATTTATAATACAAGAAATTGCTTCATCCCTTAGGGTCAAAAGTTGTCTGATTAGAATTGAGTTGCCTAAACTTGAATTTAACTACACTCGAGCACTACACACATGCTCATACTAGCTAAGAAGGTCCTAGGGTTCACATTATTAATTTGTTGGATTTCCTATACTGCCAGATTTGTTTGTAAAATCTAGGAGTACCAACTTTAGGTCCAAAACTCTAAGGGCCTGTTTGACCAATGGTATTAGGTTGTATTAAATGGATTGCATTGCTAATCCCACTTCGGGATTGGGAATGACATGTTTGGTAGGAGGGTGGGATGGGATTAAAATTAATTTTTTATAGGCTTTGGAAAATGAACCTTATGTTGGAAAGTGTGAGATGGGATTTTCAAATCCCATGATGATGAATTTCCAAGTGTAATTTGAAAGAAAATCTCGGGAGTTACTTTTAATTGCATACATTCCAAACATGGTATTGGAAAACATGGGATACACCCAATCTAGGGACAATACCTTACACATGCATTTATAGTTACTTTTACAATTTCATCCACCTTAAACTCACCTAATGCAGTTGGGCGAACATGTGGAGGTTGTGAAGGTTACGGAACACGAATTTTTCGTGCTCAAATGGAAGGGAATAAAGAGGGAAAATGAAGAAAGAGGGGGCAGTTGGGGTACACGAATTTGAGCCTCAAATGGGGGACACAAGAGCTCAAATCGAAGAGAATTGAGAGGTAGGAAGCAGTGGAGATGGGTGTACAGCAGGGTGGTGGATGTGGTGCACGAAAACAAGAGAGGAAGAGGTTGGAGGGGTGATTTTTGAGCAAAATCAAAAGTTTGGGAGAGAAAGGAAAGCTTGGGAGGGTGATTTGTGACGGAGGGGTGTCATAGGAAGGGTTTTAATCAAAACCCCACACATCAGGGGGCCACACTACCCCTAAAATTCGATCGGCCCGCCCGGCCGAGCCCGTTAGCTGGCGAGGCCTCGCCGGTCACTGGATAATCTGGCGAGGGCTCGCCCCTTGGGCGAGGTACTCCTGCCCCCCTTAGTCCAAAAATGTATGGGGCCCACCATGAGTCTCTCTGGAAGTGCCCCGTTTGGGCCCCACCTCCGTTTTGAGTCAATTCGGGCTATTCCTTTCACGCCCCAAACCCGAAAATCAGATTCACAGGAATCCCGATCGCCGAATCCGGTGCCGACAGCCTCCGTAGTACCCCATTCTCAGCTCCCAGCGCCCATACGCCAGATTCCGATCCTGGGATCCTACAAGGAGGATTTTCAGTATGAATTTTTTTTTGTAATGAAGCATAACCACAAGTATACCCAAATCATAAAGGCAACATCATCATCACATATCCACTAATGTAATCGTTTGAATACACTGCCGAAAGGGAAATACATATATCGAAATCAAAACTCCAAAAGTTCCAGAGGTCAGCTGCATGCTCCAAGCTCAACGCTGCTGCAATCTAACGCCACCTGCACGCATCTATCGTGCATAAGCTTACAAAAGCTTAGAGGGTGGTGGAAGTGTGTGTAAGGTAAGTGCTAAGTATCAATAAAGCACATAAATCATACATCATCGGGATAAACAGAAATACTAATAAGATCATGAATCATATGACATCAGAGTAAGCGGAAGTATACTGGTAAGTCCATGAATGCTATTAGCCGTACCAAGGCTATGCGATGCAAAACATAACAAGATAATAACGGATGCTGGGGATGCAATGCAATATGCAAATCCTGACGAGCCATGAATACCATCAACCCCATCTAGGTCATATAAGTGCAAAAACATAGTAACCCAAAATGCTAAGTACTACAGATGCAAAGTGATATGCGGTGCGAATGAAATGACCATGCTGGAATGTGAAGTCGGGATGATAGCATTAAGTATCACAGCTATGAGGTTCATCACAAGGACTTCTATCCAAACCAGTCCCATACCTAAGTTTGGATAGTCAGACACAATGTGGTAAACTCCTGATCTCAGGTTAGTCGCGCGCCCAACCGAAATCGTGGCCATGCGAAGGTACACGTAACAAATAGTTACGCACCACCAGCCCGAGTGAATAGTGAATGAATGAATGAATGGGTATGCAATTCCTGCTCAATAAGTCCACGTATCAGTACGGTTCCTCTCTGGGATCATCACCGGGGTCTATTACACTCTGCCTGACTTACGCCCCTATCCGAGCGCACAACCGGAAGAGCGAAAGAGACCTCACTATCCGCCGCCAATGTCTCGGGCCCGGCTCGTCGATAGCGGACCTATTCCTCAAGCTGGTCAAACTCAACCTAGATATTGCCCCTCACTCAGGCGGATAAGGTCACACCCCTTCCCAACCAACTACGATACAGTGGTAGACGCGGCCTCCTGGTATTTGGCCCTCTTGCGCTCATATATCCACTCCGTCTCGACGTTGGAGTCATCTCCTGGCCACGGAGGTTCAGGGATTTTCACCCAGGGACATCTATGACGCCCGTATGCTAGAACCAAACATTTCGGTGTAATGCGGCCATCCACGATATACTCCGTGGAGGCCACGGCCCCGATGTCGCTAGGGCATACAATAATCCAAGAACATGTATGCGAGATGCATGAATCACACCGTACAAACATGCAAAGAATCTCGCGTACAACATGCGCTCATGTCGAGCACTCCATCTCATATGGAGTCCTGTAAATGTCTCAGATCAACTGGCTCATGTTATAATAAAACATTCCTCATATCAAGCATACATATGATGCGTATGGGTATGAATCATGGAGCTACACTAAGCATATTATAAGGTGATGAACTATCCTTACAACGCGAGATGGGCCTGGCGGACTGCACACACAACAAGTATGGGCCTACCACTGGCCCTAGGGAGAGTCGTAATGCGGACATTTAACCAACATTATACTTACAATGTGGACGTCAAACCAACATTGCTCCCAAGGCATAGCCCGCCATATAGGTCAACGCATAAAACGCGGTGGAATCACATTCAGTAGGCCTTATATATACCCTATTGGGCCTCGACCCATGGGCCCCCAATACATCAAATGGGCCTTACAACATAGGTCTCATGTATATCAAGGTGGGCCTAAACAACGGCCACAAGTACACATCAAAGTGGGCCTCAACAACGGCCATAAATACACATCCAGGTGGGCCTCAACAACGGCCACAAGTACACATCAAAGTGGGCCTCAACAACAACCATAAATACACATCCAGGTGGGCCTCAACAACGGCCATAAATACACATCCAGGTGGGCCTCAACAACGGCCACAAGTACACATCAAAGTGGGCCTCAACAACGGCCATAAATACACATCCAGGTGGGCCTCAACAACGGCCACAAGTACACATCAAAGTGGGCCTCAACAACGGCCATAAATACACATCCAGGTGGGCCTCAGTGGATGGCCACAAATAAATCAAAATGGGCCCGTACACATACCAAGGTGGGGTCCACTTGAACTATAGATCTATCTTATTTTTAATCTTGAGCCCATTAAGAGAAGCTTGCCAAATGGTTGGGTCGTTTGGATGTAACACATGCATCAAGGGTAGGGCCCACCAAACAATGGGTCCAGCTCATTCTTCAGCCCATACTTCAAAATGGACTTTTAAGATGGATGGATAGAGTGGATGCAGCACAGGCATCGTGGTGTGGGCCCACATGAAGGCCCACCCCCATGTGTATATATATATATATATATATATATATCCACACACATGCACACCCACACAAGCACGCACACACACACACGCATGCACACACGTGCACACACAGGGGCACACACACACTGCCGCACCCACCGTCCCCTGGACGGTGGGAATACAACACATATATCATGGTGGGCTCCACCGTCCAGGCGGACGGTGGAGGAGAAATACATACATCTCTGTGGGTCCCATGTGGGGCTCACCATAGCGTCTATCTTCCATCCAATCCGTTCATATGATCACACGGGTCAGAAAGAAGGGGTAAAACAAATTTCAGCTTGATCCGAAACTTCTGTGGACCCAAATAGAGTTTCAATGGTAGACGTTCGTTCACACTGTTTCCTGTGATGTGGGCCACCTAAGATTTAGATCTGCCTCATATTTGGAGGAGGCCCACTTCAGGTCGTGGGCCACAAAATGGACGGAGTGGATAAAATAAATACATCATGGTGGGGCCCACGGCTGAGGGCCGTGGGACCAGCCCGTCCGCCGCATTGCACGCGCTAGTAAAGCACACGCCTCTGGCCTGTTGTCAGACAGCAGATAGAAAACTTCTCCGCCCTTTATATTTTTTTATTTTTTTTTAAAACCTGTATTTTTGAGGTTTTTCTCATGTGGGGTCCGCAATAAGAAAATCCGATCCTGCCATCGAATTCCATGGTCCGTAGCCAATCCATCAAGCCCAATATCGGGCATTTTTCAGTGTACAGAAATGTCAATGAAGTTTTAAACGGTGAAAATTGTCGTTTGCTATGCTATGGCCCGCCTGAGGGTCAGATTAACCTCATATCTTGGCTCAACGCCTCAAACAATATGAAGAGTGGAATGGACGGCTTGGATTGGATGCAAACATCAAGGTGGGTCCTATGCAAGTGGGTCACCCCAATGGCTTGTAAATCCAAGCCAATATTTGTGTTTTCCTTTTCACGTCAGAGAGTCCCTGGACTCTCCTTCTCTTTTTTTTTTTTTTGTGTGGCATGCAATGCCTTTAGGGTGGGCCCTTTGTAGATGGGCCACCACATGGTGAGGTGGTGTGGTCACCATACGTATGTAAAGTAGGCCCCACCTTTAGATGGTTTGAATTCCAATGCATGCTCCTTTGTGGGGTCCATCCAAGTGGGCCACACAACTATATCATCACAAGGAAAGAAAAATGTAAAGAGAGAGGGAGAGAGAAAAAGAATGGGACACACGTGTGATGGAGGGACCCCGACACTATGGGTCCTCCCTTGCATTCCATCATACATAGAAAGGTAATCAAAGTGGGCCATTGGCCACATCATAGGGTCCCAAGTGAGATCCATACCATTGATCGGTAGGCCTCACTTGGCCCATCACAAAATTTATGAAATCTAGCCTATGGAAACACCCACCGTCGATCTTCTTTGGTTCGTTGGAACGCCATCCTTCTTGTGCTCCTCTTTGACGGTGGAGATGGGAAATCAAGGGCTAGGATGAGAAGTTTTGGGAAGGGAAAGGTGGGCCACACAAGGTCTTTTTTTTTCCATGGAAGGCTTGGACGTGGGAGCTCTCTTTGCTCTTGGTGTTGCTTGGAAACTAGTGTAGAGAAAGAGAGAGATAAGGAGAGAGAGTGATGTGAGGTGAGTGATGGATGTGAGTGATGGGTGAGGTGATGTTGTACTTGACTAGGTATGGGTGTGTAAGAGAGAGGGTGAGAAAGCATGGGTTGCTTGTACTTGACATTGAAGTGATTGATTGATTGATTGATGGGATTGATTTGACATTGTGTAGAGATTCTCTTGGGATCGAGAAAGCGCGGCGTTTCTTCGAAATAAACGTCGACTCACATCTTCTGGTCAGGGTATAAGATCGGTGCGTGAGTCGCGGCGTTGGAACCGCGGCGACGGTGCGGTCGCAATGATACAAGTCTCGAATTAAACCGACTCGAATCTAAAGGATACGACTTACGATTGATCGCAATGTCGATTATCAGTCGCGGATTGCCGGACTTCAACGAAAATGATCGCAGGATTCATCGGAACAGTACGAACTAGGATACGGGTCTTACAATTCCAAAAACTATTTGATGTATATTCGCATTTACCAATTTCTAAAGGCTGGGATGGGATCATTTGTGATCTAAATCCGTTGATTGACGGTCTAGGAGTGATCCGGGGTCGCCTCATGCGATCTCGGAGGTGTACGGAGTCGATCTTGGCGATCGTCTTCGGTGAACTTCTCCAATTGGCAAAACCGAGACTTCTAAGACTGTTTCTACATTTTCTTGCACCCACCTAAGTTAAATTTGTGTCAGCGTATGATGTGTGACCATAACCCAGGTCCGATTTAATCAAAATCATGCTCTGATACCATCTTGTAATGCCCTGAAAATCGGGGGTCAAGCATAAACTCAACTCCCAAGTTCCAACGCATCACTTAGGCAACATACATAATGATGATTGAATGTTGTCTGTGTTAGTGCATTAAAGATGGATGAGATTAAGCCAAAACAACATAACATACTCCAGAGATAGTTAAATTATGCCAGTGGAAGACTGTGATAGATATATAAAACATAAAAACTGTGGTGAGTCTCTAGGGTGTGATAATGTTACCAGGTTAAATAATTATAGGTACAATTTCAAAACATAAAAAGGTGTAATGTCATCAAGTCAACATCCCAGAAATCCTAGTCGATCAGGACACGGCTCACATGAAGCCACCGGAAGACTGCATGTAGGAGAATGTCTCCTTGTCATCCTCAAAGTTTAGCTCTGCCTCGTAAGTATCGCCATCATCTGAAACTAAGACAGGATCTGGTTGGTGTGTACAACACCGTCCCATGACGTGAGAGTGAGTGATCAACTCAGTGGAACAATAAAGCATAAGTTAGCATGTTATCAATTCAATCAAGCAGTAATGATAAAGCAGTGAATCACACATCCTTAAGTACTCTTGTTAATACAAGAATGATATAAATGATATGATCCATGCCCTCGCCTACGCTCCCTCAGCGACTTCATCTCACATTCACGCATGACAATACTGCCTCAGTGCTTGACCTGCAACCCCTGAACGCACGCGTAATGTGGTGCATGCGTATGATTACCGAGTTCTTATTAGTCCTTTTCATACAGAAAGATTGGGAAACTAAGGTACCTCCCTTATATCAATACCTAAACAATGATCTATTCCAGGGTCGTCAATCCTATTAAATCTCATACGAAGTTGCGGTTCTAGGTCATTACCACCAATGCCTTACCAATTAACAGTCTATTTTCGAAGGCACATCACCGACCCGACTGGGGACTACAGCCAGGCTACGATGGGGTAGGCCTAGCTTATACTCTCGTTGCTACGGAAGGCTCGTCACCTCAACGTAGACTTAGAGTATGCTTAAGGTCATTACAAAGGGCACGTTTAGGGCTGTCAGGGCTGATGTACGAAATCGTTACACCACTCCCCCATCACCCATCACGTATTCGTCATCAAAACATTATAGACCGACAGCTCAAATACAGTGTCCCGTACCACCGTATTCGACTCAATAGTCTAGGTTGCTCATTAGTCATTATAGGGAGGCTCGTCACCCCAGCGTAGGCCGACAGCTCGACCATGGTGTCCCATACCACCATGTTCGGCTCATGAGTCTTAGCAGATCGAGGTACCAAAGTTAACGGGGTTTCCACTGGTGTGTTTGGTACCTTAGGTTCAAGCAGTAGCGTCCAAACATGGTGAACATACATAGGGCCAATCGGGTTACTTGACAAGCTTGACAAGTACGAGAGCACATCGAGTTGATCGACATGAAGTGCATAAGCACTCCATGTGTCCTAACCACTGCCGACAAATCTAGTACGACTCGGGTTCACCAAACATGTCCCACGTGGCGAATGAATCTCAGCCACGAACTCAAAGCCTGTTACCAATTGCCTGGACTATAAGATAGCCCCAATCACATTCAATTACAACAAAATATCCTATAAGATAGTTAAAGCAGTAATGGATTAAAATTTCAAATCATACAATTATGTCTACTTTAGGGCTGCCAGGGCTATTGCACGGAATCGTTACACCACTCCCCCATCATCCTTCACGGCTTTGTTCTTGCAATTTATAGAATACAATATACACATAGATTTATACATATGCATTACATAGATAAACAACCACTATAATATAAAGTACATGGAGGAAAGTATACACATAGTTAAAGGAGTTGAGAATCATATCTCAACACCCATATACATTACAATTTACTAACTACTTACTCATTCAGGCATTTCAGCAAACACTTTAGACTACTTACATCAACATACATGACCTATGTTGATCACATAGGTATTAGGCCAAATCCTTTCACTAGGGAGTTGCACCATTTATAACACGCGTGCACCCACGACGGATAGTCATGACAAGCATGAATCCAAGACAAGCATGAATCCAAGTTCCATATTCATTCATTCATTTCCACAAACACTTGGGCTACACAGTACATCATATAAAACGTATATTTGTTGTAACGTGAATTAGGGAAAGTCCTTTCACTGAGTTGTCACACATGTAACAAGCATATATTCACGACAGATAATCATGTTAGGCACAAATCATGATTTTATAGTCATTTAGTCATTTTAACAAACACCTAGACTACACTTAATAACATATATGTTAATATAACATGTATTAGGCTTATCTGTTCACCCAGAAGTTGATGCACATGCATCTATCATACATAGATAGCAGTTAATCATGGCAAGCTTAAATTTGTATTTCATACATATATGGTATTTTCTACAAATACGAGGAATACAGTATATTCAACATAGTTAACGTATATCTAAAAAATGAAACGAACAACACTTTGTACATGTGCAATAGCATCCACGTCAGTAATATATCATTAACTGACATTGAAAGCCTTGAAAACCATAACCTATTGTAAAGCCTTGAAATTCGGGGGTCGAGTATGAACTCAACTCCCGAGTTCCAACGCATCACTTATGCAACATACACAATGATGGTTAAATGTTGTCTGAGTTAGCGCAATAAACATGAATGAGATTATACCAAAATAGTAATTCATACTCCAGTTCAATTGTATAAAGGCAAGCGGAAGACTGAAATTTTATATTCAAAATATGTAAAGTATCAAAATTTTGTGAACTCCAGAGTATGAGTACTAACTGAGTACCAATATACATGTATTGTTTCTAAGTCAAAAATCAAAATACAACTCTGTAGATAAGCCCTGGAATCCCCGCGATGCAGTCGGCCTAAGCATAGCCGTCAGAGTACTGCATAAAGGAGAACTCCTCCTGATCCTCCTCGAAGTCGAGCTCCGGCTCTTGAACAGAGGCGCCATCTACACCTGCGACAGAATCTGGTGGGTGTTGCAAACACCGTCTCGTAATGTGGGAGTGAGTAGCTAACTCAGTGGAACAATAAAGCATAGGTTAACATGTTATCAAATCAATCAAGCAGTAATGATAAAACAGTACAATTCGAACATTCCTAACTACTCTTGTTAAATGCAAAAATGATATGACATGATGCTGTATGCCCTTGCCAAACCACCCTCAAGTGACATCATCTTACGTTCGCGAATGCTTACTCCCTCAGTGCGCCACATCTACAAAGCACATGCGGTGCGATGATGCTCATGATTACCAAGTTTTTATTAATCCATTTCAACCAGCAGTATTGGGAAACTAAGGTACCTCCCTTGTATCATTCCTAAACATGATCCATTCTAGGGTCGTCAATCCTAGCTAATCTCATACGATATTATGGTTTGAGAAGCGTAGTGAAGGCATCGCAAAGGGCTCGTCACCCGTCAGTGCGGATACAGATCTCACCGTATGCGGCTCAATTGCTGGCCGTCAGCTCAAGTACATATCTCACCGTACTTGGCTCAATCACTAGTCGTCAGCTCAAGTACAGGTCTCACCGTACTCGGCTCAACTCATACTCTAGTTACTGTGAAAGACTCGTCGCCAATCACAGACACTTGGAGTATACTCGAAGATACTACGGAGGACTCGTCGCCGTCAAAGACGAGCACATGTCTCACCGTACTCGGCTCTCGCCGTAAGCATCGACAGCTCGAATATAGTGTCCCATACCACCATAATCGGCTCACGAGTTTGGTTGCACAATAGTCACTACGGGGAGGCACATGACCCCAGCGTAGGCCGACAGCTCGACCACAGTGTCCCATACCACCATGCCCGGCTCATGCGTCTTAGCGGATCGAGGTACCATGGTTAACGGGATCGCCACCGGTAAGTTTGGTACCCTAGGTTCAAGCGAGCGACCAAACATGGTGAACATACATATACACTCCGGTTTACTTGACGGGCTCGACTGGACTAGCTCGAGCGCACCACAAGTTGAGCGATATGGAGCGCAAAAGCACTCCGTGTGGCCAACCACTATCGCCAACCGAAGTACGACTCGGGTTCGCCAGACACGTCCGTTGTGGCGATATGAATCTCAGCCACAACCGCAAGTCTGGTACCGGATGCTTGGACTATAGGCATAGTCCCAAACTCAAACAGTTGTAAGGCATGAAGTTAAGCATGAAGTAAAGCATGTTAGCAGGCATGTTATAAAGCATGAAGTAAAGCATGAAGTAAGGCATGTTGTAAAGCATGTTGTAAAGCATGTTATAAAGCACTATACACATAGAGATACAATTACATCCACATCTCAAGTGAGTGGTTATAGCTAACCACCGCATGGAGGGGGGTCCTACATGTCTCTAAGGGAGTCGGGAATCCCATATCAGCACCTCTCTAAGGCACTAACACACAAACATTTACACACACAAGCATCTACGCGCACACTTAGAATACACTATTCCAACATACACGACGTATGTTAACAAATGCGTATTAGGGCTATTCTTTCGCCAAGCGGTTATTTTATTCGCGCATACCATATTCATACGACAAATAATCATGACAATTACATTTCTAAAATTTATACATATGCGGTATTTCTAGAATACGCAATTTCAACATACATAGTGTTTACAAGCGAACATAGATTGCGGCGATTCCTTTCGTCAAACTGGTATTTTATTCATGTATTGTATAAGCATATATTAAATAAATATGTCAAACATTATTCCAAAAGAAATACGTATACGGTATTTCTAAAATACACAATTTCAACATACGTCGCATTTACAAGTGAACATGTATTTTGGCGATTCCTTTCGCCAAACTAGTATTTTATTCATATATTATATAATCATACATTAAATAAACATGTCAAACATTTATCCAAAAAAATACGTATACGGTATTTCTACGTATACCTAGAGTATGTGAAATTCCATATTTTGCAACGTTAATCGAAACAGGAAATGGAAAGCACTTTGTACATGTGCAATTGCAAGCAGATCATGAATCTACCATTATCTGACATTGAAAGCGTTGAAAACCATAACTTATACACTTAAAGTCCTCACCTTTGCCTTTTGAAACGCAACGAATCAGCAAGGGTAGTAAATCTTCCGTATACGGGAGTTTTCTAGCCTAAAGAGCGGAATCGGTTAGTCTTTACACAACCCACATCGATCCTACCTTAAATCAGACCTAGGGTTAGGGTTTCTTACCTTCAAACGGAATGGAAACCGCCGGGAAAACACCTGGAATGGAGCGGTGTAGGCCGTGTAACAATCCAAAGCAGTAGGAGGAAGATCTCCCACAAATCCCAAACTATTCTCCCTCTTTTCTCTCTCTCTCTCTCTAGGGTTTTAATCCCAAATTCGTATGGCTGTGAGAGGGGTTGTTCTAAGCCCCTTTTATAGCCAAAAAACATTCCCAAAATAGACTCAGTTTCAAGGGTGACTGCTTATATAGGCATTTCGCCACTTTTCCAGCTCAAAAGGGAGGTTCTGGTGGCCCTCCTTGAGCCAAACGTCAGACTTAAGCTCACCATCTATGGATCTATGTGGGATTACGTTTTTGACTTGATCGGATTCCCAGATCGCACGTGGCGGACCACTTTCAGTTCAACGGTCAGTGGGCCACGATCAGAAATTCTAAGTACATGTAAATGTTCCTGAAATTTTTCTTAATCCGAGGGTGTAATTTGGTCTGATTCTGACGGTCAGGTTGCTTAATACTGACGTGCAACCGAACGATGCCAGATCACTATTCTTGATATTTTTATTAGGATGGGAATAGTGTTTTTCACACTCCCTCTCTCCGAATCGAAACGAATGGCCGTGGAACATTGGATGGAGCTGATTTTTGAGATGATTGTTAAGCCCAGTGGGGCGGTCCTAGTTCCTTAGCTTCGGGTTAATCGGACTCACGATGTGCGATCTAGACCTAATACGAAGTTTCGTTTCATTCCCGAGAGCAGACGGGAAATGAGTTTGGTTCTAAACTTTAGGGTAACCTAGCGTCAATGATTCTGCAACTTTTGGGTCTTGCAGATCGTATTTAAAGCGATCCTAACGGATTTCATGGCTAATCGAGTTTAGTACTTAGTTAACTTTGTTAAATTTCTAAAGAATTTAATCCTACGTGATTTCTGGTCGAGGTGGTACTCGACCCAATGTACGGAAATTTACGGGTTGTTACACCTATATGTTTAAAGTCCGCACCTTTTGCCAGTAGATGTGAAACGAAATCAGTTTGAACACAACGCCTTTATCTATGGCACAACGATAACCTATAACAGGGAATAGGTTAGCTATTTCATCACTTGCACTATTTGGAACTCTAGATCAAGTTTGGGTTAGGATTTCTCACCCGAAAACGGAATCAGAATCGTCGGAAGAGCGATACAGATGTGGTGGCTTAAGCACGTGGAATGATGAAATTGAATCCCAAGAACTCTCTCCCACTTTCTCTCTCACTTTCCCTCTCTTTTCTCTCTTCTCTCTCCTAGGGTTTCCCAAATTTGTATAGGATGAGAGAGTGAGGGCTTAAGGTCCTTATATAGGCCTAAAACTGATGGAAATGGCCCCAGGGCCAAGGTATACTTAGGTTATGTCCAAAGAGTGTCTGTTTCAGCTTAACGGAGTATTTTCGGAGCCCTCCCTTGAGCCAAAGGTTGGACTTAAGCTCCCTGCCTTGGATCTAGGTTGATTTAAGTTTTCGTTCCAATTGGATTCTCAGATCACACATGGTGGACCATTTTCAGTTCAACGGTCACCGGAACTCGATCATGGTTATAAGTACATTGACCTATGTATGAAATTTCTCCTGATCCGAGGGTGTATTTGAGTCAGATTCTGATGGTCTGATTGTTTATATCAGGCCCGCAAGTGACACGTCTCAGATTACTTAAATTAGGTTTAATTTCTAAAGAAAACCACATTTTCTCACACTCTTCACTCTAGGCTCAAGCGAATAGCCCCGGGACACAATCTGGATCTGATTTTTGAGATGGTTGTCAAGCCCAGCAAGCCAGTCCTGATTATATAACTTCATATTATTCGAACTTTCAACGTGCGGTTCAGATCCGATACGGAGTTTCAATGTGCTCCCGAGAGCAACTAGGTAATGAGATTGATCCTAGATTTTTGGGTAACCTAGCGTCGATGATTCTATAAGTTTTGGGTCTTGCAGATCGTATTTAAAGTGATTCAAGCAAATTTTGCAGCTAATCTAGTTTAACACTTAATTAAACTTATCTAATTTCTAAAGGATTTGAGGTTTGAGAGGTTCAGAAGGGGTTAGGATCTACCCCTTGCCTAAGGACATCCAACTCCAGGTTGGTAAAAATCTAGGGCGTTACAGTGCTGAAGAAAGCCTACCTGGTGAGGATATGGTCGGGATACCACATTCCAGAATCCATGGTACTCCGAGCTCCCTCATCAGGCAATTTTCCTAATGAGCCCCCTGAAGGAGAAGTAGCCATTTTTCAGGTCACCCACCAGTGCGACCTTAGGCTTCCTCTTCAGTGGATAGTGGGGCAAGTACTTGTGCATCTTGGGTTAGCTCTAAGACAGCTAATCCCCAACGTTTGGAGAGCGGTGGTACGGTCATTCATCCTCTGGTCCGATCTCTACCAACCTGAGCTGATTGTTACCAAGTGAAATCCAACCCTTTGCATGGGGGTTGGTATTGTTTTTCCTCCTGTCAGGGAACTGGCAAGGCCTTAATCATGGATGTCCCAACCTTAAACAAAGATTGGAAGAAAAAATGGTTCTGGTCATCGTGGGACTGGGAGGTACCAGAGATCTCCGGGTTGCATCGTGGGTCACGACCTCCTTTTCTATGCCAGGTCGGTATGTTCGGACCCGCTTCGCATTGTTTATTCATTGCTTTTGTTGTTTGAAATGGAATTATTTTTGTTTCTTTTTTCCAGTTGTTCCCAAATATCCTACTGCAATGGGCACGAAGACCCTTGCTCAGATTGTTGAAGCTCGGTCGGTGGATGTTGACCTGAGGTCTTAAAGGTTGCTCCTTACGCCCAAGCTTCTCCTCAAGTCAGGTCTTGACATTTTCTTAATAGGTATAAGTCTTTTAGTAGGTCACTTCGAGATATGTCATACTTTGTAGGATTTTCACTAAGTGTTTCCATTGTGTAGATATGTTAGAGGTAAGGCGTCAAAGAGAAAGGCACACCCTCCATCCGAGCTTGCTCAAAAGAAGAAGAAACAGACCTCCAAGAACAAGGGAAAGGTTGTACCTTCTTCTTCTACCACTGAGGAGGTCACACGGGACATGTCGGCCTTAGCTCCTGCTGTCATTGTGGCTGAGGCGGTCATCGGGTCAGCTTCGCTTGCTGAAGCTTAGGCCATTAGGGCCCGTGTGGTCGCGGAGACGGTGGACGAACTTTCGCCACCCCAATGGGGGGCTCGTCCAATGGCCATAGTGGAGAGGGTCAGAGGCCTCTCAGG
The DNA here is from genome assembly GCA_030180095.1 of Magnolia changhungtana. Taxonomy (NCBI): domain Eukaryota; kingdom Viridiplantae; phylum Streptophyta; class Magnoliopsida; order Magnoliales; family Magnoliaceae; genus Magnolia; species Magnolia changhungtana. The sequence continues at coordinate 808,193 of JASAUF010000660.1, forward strand.
TCGGTTTGGCCTGCACTAGAGAGCCTTCTATCTTGGGCCAATTTTACCTGCACAATGGACACGGCGCCAGACACCAGCTGGCTAGGATCTTCCTTTGGATATGTATTCTTGACCTGAGATGTCGTTATTTTCTTTCTACTCTAGTCTAACATTGCTTCTTTTTAACATATGCCCCTTCTCTACTCAACATACTGTGCGAGATGTCACGCCTTCAGTAGGAAGTCAAGGAAAGAGAGGTAGCGTTACTGTAAAAGGGGTCAAGGCCAAGCAACTTCACGTCAAGGCTGAGTAGTCCCATGTTGAAGCTAGGCGAGTTTGTGAGGAGGTCGATCAGCTTCAAACTGCCTTATAAGCTTAGGCGGAAGGTTTGACGACCGAGCTAGAGGTGTCAAAGAAGCTGCTAGCCAAGCCCTTGGAGAGAGGGGCCTGGTGGAAGTCGAACATGGGTGTGTTAAGGCACCCCTTTGATGTAAAGATTAAGGAGGTATGGGCAGGCATTGTGGATCATTTCAAGTCCTCCAAAGAGTATACAAAGGATAGGGATGCTCTATATAAAGCCGAGTACGAGAAGTGCCTCGAGGACATAAAAGGGGAGCATCCCGAGCTAGATCTCTCGACCTTCGAGGAGGTCGGCTCTGACTCTAAGGTGCCTTTAGAACACTCACCCTTCGAGCAACCCCCCCGTGGCACCGTGACTTCTTCCTTTCTCTCTATCATTATAATCTTTTAACTTATTACAATGTACTCCTCGATTTTATCAATGCAAAGAAAGATTTTCTTGTCATATTATTTGTTGGTGTGAATTTTCTACGTAGGAAGGTCAGGTTAATCTTTTTAGGTGGTGTTGCTCAAGTAGTTATGTCGTCGGCAATCCAACCTCTTTTTTAGGGGTTGGACCATTAGTGAGGGCATCTTTTCCCTTATATCAAGGGGAGCCCTTAGTAGATTTTCATAGGCCGGTCACACGAATCGCGTGGCTCAAGTAGTGGTGATAGCATATGGCTCAACCTCTTCTTGAATGGTCGGTCAATTAGTGATGGTTGTTTTTCTCTTGTATTGTTGGAAGCCCTGAGTGGATTTTTAGTAGATGGGTCATTCGTAGACATTAAAGTAGAAAGTAAATTTAACTCAGCTTTGGGACTTTTATTACAATAGTTCCAGTGAAGACTAGACAAAGTAGATTTTTCGCTTGGGCCAAGTCGGTCCTCACTCGTAGTAGATCTTGAGATGCTCGGTGTTCCGAGGATATGGCAGGAGTCGACCTTCCTGGTCCTCAAGTCGATATGATCCTTGACAGCTCGTGCTTGTTACCATGTATGGTCCTTCACAGTTTGGTCTCAAGGTTCCCAAGCCGGGTTCCTTCGTGTTCTAGAAGGTTCTGTGGAGGACTAGGTCACCAGCTCTAAACCTTCCCAACTTTACTTTGGAATTATAAAAATGGGAGACTTGCTATTGTCGATTATTGGACTTGGCTTGCTCTCTTCTTTCTTCAATAAGGTCAAGATCCAGTGCTATCTATTTAGCGTTCTGTTGCTCGTCATAGGAGCGGGTTCGTGCAGCCAGGAGCCCAATCTCAAGTGGTTGTACGGGAGTTAGCTCTGGTATGCCCGGAGGATTTCAGGGAGCTCTTCTGCCTAGGATCCTTTGGCTTTCTCGAGCTTCGTTCGAAGAAATCTCCTCCTAAAATTTCAACCCAATCAGATCTGTACAAAATTCTATAAAAATTCCACAATAACAAAAATAAGTAAGAATTGCTGCTAGATAGCAAACTTTTTTACACCTCATAAGCATGAAACAACCCCCAAAATGTGGAATATTACCTCAAGAATTTTTTAGTAACTTTTATAATAAGTCAAGGACTTAATTTCCAATTTTTGAATAAATTTGATGCACAGATCATAAATTAAAATTATGAGAGTGACAGTCTGTCAATATAAAATTATTTTGGGAATTTACAATCCCCAATATAAAGGATACACTAAAGCTTAGGTTCAACAATGAATGAATAATTTCAGTCTATCCTTTATGAAACCTAGGGTAATTTTTACGGTGGAATGAAAGAAAAAAATAAAAACAATATTTCCCAAGGACTTAGAATGATCGGGACCACAGATTAGCAGAATTATATTCAAGCAAGTTAGAAGCGGGTTGATTTGAGTACTAAATCCAGGGCACTTACCAATGAACTCAATGCCCTGATCTAGCAGAAGTTCGAGACTCACCCGGAATGGATGATGCTAAAGAACTCACTGCCCTGGCCAGGAAAAAGTTCAATGTGTCAGGATTAACCGTACTATAACCATTTTCAGTGTTGCCCCGAAACATTAAAGAGAGAGAGAGAGAGGGAGAGAGAAACTTTACTCTAGATAATGGGGGAACTAATGTGTGAAATACTATAAAGTTAAATACATAAATAAATAAAATAATTACATGTATATAAATTTCGAGGTCAAGATTTTTATTTAAGAGGGGTAGATTGTAGCATTCCAATTTCTATGTAGCCAATTACACGCACACCTAGACATATACATTTGTCTCACGAGGAATATATTGAAATATTAAACATAATAAATCAGTGTAAATGGAACAAATAAATAAATTGCGAGGATAAAATTTTGTTTAACGTTGTAAGATTGTAACACCCCAAACTTTTCAATACCCGAGTATTGAAAGTTCTTGAGTGTTACCATGAAATTTAACTCATTATGTATATGAGTACGATACCAATCTAGCTATCCTAACTTTACATCTATTCTCCAACACGAATTTGACCATTGGGAATAATCTCCATTCATAGATCAAGCTATCTTCTCTTTGATTTTAAGATAGGATCATCGTACACCTAAATATTCTCAATTGTCCATCATAACCAGCCGCACAGTCAAATATGCACTGCTAGGTAAAGACATCTAACCGTCCACTTTGATTTTAGACCACCTGATCATAGTAAACTAACTACTTGATCTCTACATCTGCATGTACACACATCAAATTGATATTCTGATCCATTCATCTTGTTCATCACCTATGAATATGATTAACCCACCATCAAAACTACAATCCGAGAAACATACACATGTGAACAAGACACTTGAATCTAACGATAAACATGCTCTACCCCCCTAATCACTCTAGAAACCTATCTTGTGTTCTTCCGTTTACAAAACTGGTCATATATATACATATATACACTATTAGAGTACCAACCATTAAGTTTTTCTATTTTGAACATCATCTGGCCATTCATTATGTGGTTTGATATATGTACATTTCTTAATTAATTTGTTGAATAAATCTTTATTAATAATGATTTAGATATAAGTCCTTTTGTAATAATTACTTAAAAACATGCCCTTAACAATGTAGAATCATTAGATTTATCAAAACTATCATCTCAACAATAATTACAAAAATGTCACTAACTTAGACCCCTGAATTCTAGATCACTTGGTTCCCACGATCCATTTGGTGTGAAAATTTATACCATGCCTATTTATCATAAATTAACCATACAGTAAAATCTTGGCCTTTAGATCATTGTAAAAGTGATCCCAATTGACAAATCAGCCCCATAACCGTTGATTTTGTTGTCCATCTAGCGAAGAAACCTCGTGGGTAGTCGTAGTAAGATATTTCTTTGCATATGAATGACTTGGATTGCCCATCATGTAGACCAAGTGTGAAATATGAAGACCCTACTTTGGCCGGCTTTTCCTTAAGCGCGAAGTTATCCTTTAAAGGCTTAATAACTCCTTATAAATCTTGATCTTCCGATTTAACCACTTCCTACCGTCCATCGCAACTTAAATTTAGCCCGCACTCTGGTCTTATATGGCTATGAGGTTATATAAAATTTAGGCCCCGATCTATAATCCTACAACGTCAAATGCCGAATCCAGTTATATCCTTTAAACGCAAAAGGTGTTAATTTAGATTTAGACTTTTTCCACCATCAATCAACCACTAAACTTTTTCGAACCATTTACCTATCTTGACTAAACATTCCCACCAAAATTGGGCCCCGATGATTGAATGTTGACCATTAATTAAGATCGAGGCCGTTTTGTCACCCGCTAAGAGAACTTCCAAAAAAAGCTTACTTAAGGTTCAGATCTGCTTCATATTTGGGATCACGGGGGAGCACGACTTGATTTGACTAATGAGGGGAGTGAATTCTCATAAAAACCTCTTAGTGGACCCCACTTGACCAAGTAATCAGTCACATCCCATTGATCCTTGTGAACAACGTGTGAAACCCAAAACATAAACTCCTTCGCACTTTGAATTCAAAATGAAATCTACATCCGATTTCGCCTCCAAAAAATGAGCACGACCCACGTAGGGTCACTCCCATCTGATCAGATTATGCGATGATCACCACTGATCAGCAACTCCACCCACAGATTGGATCTGACTCAAACTTGGGGTCATGAGCCACCACGACTTGCAGAAGATGGTGAAGGACACGGATCACCCAAAAAGCTATCAGAAGTGGGCCCCATATGATCAATAAATGAACAGGATTGAAACATGCCCACAATGTAACAACAATCAAGGAAATTGCGACTTTCGATCTCCCCTCCTCGCCCTCTCTTTAGTAACCTTCTTACCACATCCTAACCGTCTAAACCCTTAAGGACATATTCTGATACTAATCTATATGTCCAGAAAATATGGGGAAGCCATCTTTCACTGGATTTCGATGACTCAGATTGTGGTAGTGTGTGATATTTCGAACCGTGCATAGGAATGCCGTACATTACCGAGTCAAAATAGGAAACTCCCCTTCAGTACAAAAACCTTGTCCAAAAACCTTATTTATAAACACCTCCTTTATAGAACTTTCAGCCACAACAAAATCGAGAGAGAGAGAGAGAAGTGGCGAGAGGAGACGATGTGGGTCTGATAACCGTTTCTCCAAGTCACGAGTGGTGTTCAAGATTTAAAAATTTTTTAGTAGCAAAGATTGCGGGACCGAGTTGAATCGAGTCGACTTAGGGAGTGCATACGTTGGATCGTGGGTTTGTTTGTTTAATAATAAACACTAAAAATGGGTAAGTGTCATCCATATTCCATCTAAATTTAAGTTTTCTTATATAAGTGTAATAATAGGATAAAAATGAATTAAGATCACAAAGTTGCTTTAGTGCTACGATCTAATCATATGAATATATTCAATCCTAACAACGATAAAGTATGATCGAGTTTAAGAGGTAAGGGTTTTATCCTCTAAGCTTGTATTAATTTAAGTTTATGTGAATTATCTTACCTTTTACATACTTTCATGATACTATGATTCTCTCCCTGCAATTGTTTAAATTATCATCAACAATTATTTATCCTTTGGGATTATGGTATGATGTTAATTACGAGTGATCTTCATTATTTTTATGTGGGGCGATGGATAAGAGCCTTGCCATTACCTTTACCAATTTTGTTAACTTGGCTATTGCCACTATCCTCTTTGTCGAGTTAGCCCTTACTACTCTCTTCTTTGTTGAGTTGGCCATTGCAAGTCTCCTCTTTGATAAGTGATCCATTGCTACTCTTCTCTTTGTTGAGATGGCCATTGCCACTCTCCTCTGTGTTGAGTTAGCACGTGCTACTCTCCTCTTTATTTTATTATCCTTGTGTTAATTACCTTTATGACTTGGGCATGTGTCTTAGTGTTCCAAAACCCACATAATTTGAATAATCTTTCTATTAATTCAAGTGATGTGTTAGAGGTATCACAACTAGTGATTCAAATATTCATTGTGGACATAATACGTTACGGGTAATGGCCCTGTTTGTCGCCACGTAATTTCATGGGTCGGTTGGCATGATGCACAATCGATGTAAGTAAATCGCCATGCATGTTACATAACTTTTTGGGATTGAATGTCGCAAATAGTTACTACATGAACACATCGTGTTACGTAAATCCCCTAACCGTGTTGTTGTGTCACCTTGAGATGTTTGCATAAATCCACATTAACATTGGATACGCTGACGACTCTCCTTAGTTATGGGATGTGGGGCGAGTCAGAATTTCTATGAATTATATTCCACATTGTGATGATCACTATGTATGATGAGCCGCACACACTTTGCTAAGCATGCATCTCATATAGGTTGTTTGCGCATGCTGATACCACTCGTAGTAGTGGAGTACAAGACGTATCAGAATCCTTACATTATTTTTATAAATCTCTTGAATTACTGCTAATCTTAAAGGTTAACTGCCACTACGAGGAGGGTGTTAACCCTGTCCAACTATACAGATGATGCAGGTGATGTCAGATTGAAGACCTACATGATCATCTCCCTATCGAAGATTATACTTGATGAATAAGAAGATAGCTTCATGATTTAAATTTATATTTTCTACTGCATACTTGATAATGTAATAAGCTCCCATTGAGAGGTTGTCACATCCCAAACTCGAAAACCTGGTCACAAAATTCTCGATCGTCGAATCCGGTGCCGACAACCTTTATAGTACCCCATTCGTAACTCCCAGCGCCCATATGCCAAACTCCGATTTTGGGATCTTGCAAGGAGGATTTTCGAACGTACATTTAACTCATAATAAGCATAACCACAAGTTTACCTAAATCACAAAGGCGACATCATCAACACATATCCACTAATATAAATAGTTGAATACAACGCTGAAAGGGCAATATACATATATCAAAAATCAAAGCCTAGAATACAGCTGCACGGTCCAAGCTCAACGCTGCTACTACTTAACGTCACCTGTACGCATCTATCATGCATAAGTTTATAGAAAGCTTAGAGGGTGGTGTAAGTGTACACAAGGTAAGCGTGCTTAGAATGCAATATCAGAGTAATGGGGAAACATGCTAGCAAGCTCATAAATACCATCAGCCTTATCCAGGCTATGCGATGCAAAAACATAATAAGCCCGTACCATATACCGAGAAAGTAACGTAGATCAGCTATGCAATGCCGAGACATAGTATGCCAAATATCAGATAAGGAGTCCATGAATACTATCAACGTTAATCAGGTTATGCAATATAAAAGCACAGTAAACGAATTGCTATGTGTTGAGGATGCAATGCAATATGCGACATAAATGAAATGACCAAGCTGGAGTGTGAAGTCGGGATGATAGTACGTAGTATCACAGGCTATGGGGTCCATCACAAGGAACTTCTATACAAACCAGTCCCATACCTAAATTTGGATAGTCAGACTTAATGTGATAAACTCCTGATCTCAGGTTAGTCACGCATGTCAACTGAAATCCTTGCATTATGAAGGTACACATAGCAATTAGTTGCACAACACCAGGCCGAGTGGATAATGAACGAATGAATGAATGAGTAAACTGCTGAGTATGCAACTCCTGCTCGATAAGTCCATATATCAGTACTGTACATCTCTGGAATCATCACCAAGGTCTAGTACACTCTACACGCGATCGACGCCCACTGGATGTACAACCATGCAAGTGGGAGAGACCTCACTATCTGCCTGGCCAGTAGTTAGCCAATATTTACCCAGCACATTGATAGTGGATCCATTTACAAGCTGGTCAAACTCAGCCTAGCTGTGCCCCCTACCCTCGGTCGGGTAAGGTCACTCTCCCTTCCAACCGACCACGACACAGTGGAAGATGCAACCTAATGGTATTCAGTACTCGGGTGCTCATGTATCCACTCGGTCTAGACGTTGGAGCGTCTCCTGGACACGGAGGTTTAGGAATTTTCACCTAAGGACATCTATGGCGCCCGTATGCTAGAAGCAAAGATTTCTAGTATCCCATCTGGCCGTGCATGATATGCCTATGGAGGTGACGACCCTCATATCGCTAGGGAATATAATAGTCATATCACAAAATGAGAGATGCATGAGTCATACCATCCATCAAACCTATGCGTACCGCGCGCCCATGTGGGACGACTCCACCTATCAGGTATTCCCATAAACAACCTACTCTACGTCATATGCAGTAGTCATCCACATCTCATAACAAACATGCAGATAATGTGTATGGGCATGTATCGTGATGTTATGCTGTCACATACTCATAACTGGTATCGATAACCAGCATCAATAATCGGCATCAACAATCGACCTCGATAATAAGCCTCAATAATCAGCCTAACAAAGGGCCTAAGGGAAGGTCACAATGTGGACATTTAACCATCATTGCCCATCAATGTGGACATTTAACCAACGTTGCTCCCAAGGAGCGGCCTTCATAGGGCTAAACATATAGTGAGGCCTATGGCCCCATACAGAGGCCTAATATACACCACAATGGGCCTCACTCAAGGGCCACATATACGTCACGTTGGGCCTCATCAAAAGAGTTGTATATGCATCACATTGGGCCTCACCAAATGGGCTAAATATACATCATGTTGGGCCTCACACAAGGGCCACAAATACATCATATTCGGCCTCATCACTTAGGCCACAATCACATCACAATGGGCCTCCTCACATGAGCCATATATACATCATATCGTGCCTCATCATATGGGCCTCAAACATATCATAAGGGGCTGCATCTCGTGGGCCTCATATATATCACGATGGGCCGCATCACATGGGTCGCACCAATGGGCCTCATATACATCAAATGGGCAGTATCAATGGGTCATACCAATGGGCCTCATATACATCAAGTGGGCTGCACCAATGGGCCTCATATACGTCAAGTTGGCGGTATCAATGGGCCGCACCAATGGGCCTCATATACATCAATTTGGCGCATTAATGGGCCACACCAATGGGTCTCATATACATCAAATGGGCCACATCAATGGGCCACACCAATGGGCCTTATATACATCAAATGGGTCGCATTAACAAACTGCGCCATCTACACCAGTCATCTATTTAAAATTCATTTTAGAGCATTCACAAAAAATGAATCATATAGAAAGATCATCTAGACCATACCACAAATAATAGTGGAGATAATGATTTACACCATTAAAAATTTATGGACCCACCATTACATTTATTTTCCATATAATCTGATCATAGTGTCACAAAAACTTGACTTTTTCGAAAAAACAAATTCCATACTCATCCAAAACTTTTATGACCCTGTCACGCCCCAAACTCGGAAACTGGGTTCATAGAATTCTCAATCGCTGATTGTGGTGTTAACTGCCTTCGTAGTACCCCATTCTCGGCTCCTAACGCCTATATGCCAGATTCCGATACTAGGATCCTACAAGGAGAATTTTTCAATGTACATTTATCTCGTAAGGAGCATAACCACAAGTTTACCCAAATCACAAAGGCAACATCATCATCACTTATCCACTAATATAAATAATTGAATATAGTGCTGAAAGGAAAATACATAAATAAAAAATCGAAGCTGCATAAGACGGCTGCACACTCCAAGCTCAACGCTGCTGCTACCTAACGCCACCTGCATGCATCTATCGTGCATAAGCTTTTAGAAAGCTTAGAGGGTGGTGTAAGTGTGTGCTCAAGGTAGGTGCTAAGTATGTAATATCAGAGCAATAGAGAAACATACCGGTAAGTCCATAAATGTCATCAGCCATGTCCAGGCTATGTGATGCAAAACATAAAAAAAAGCTATTATCATATAGTGAGGAAACAATGTAGATCAACTATGCAATGCAGAATCATAGTAAGCAAATATCATATACCGAGGAAATAATGTAGATCAACTATACAATGCAGAGTCATAGTAAGCCAAATATCATATACTGCGGATGTAATACAATATGCAAATACCGACGGGTCAACGAATACCATCAACCTTATCTAAGCTATATAAATGTAAAAACATAGTAACCCAAAATGTCATATGCCATGGATGTAATGCAATCTGTGGTGTAAATAGAATGACCAAGCTAGAGTGTGAAGTCAGGATGATAGTACGTAGTATCACAGGCTATGGAGTTCATCACAAGGGGCTTCTATCCAAACCAGTCCCATACCTAAATTTGGATAGCGAGACTCCATGTGATAAACTCATAATTTCAGGCTAGTCGCGTACCCCAACTGAAATCCTGGCCATTGCGAAGGTACCGAACAAATAGTTGCACACCACCATCCCAAGTGAATAGTGTATGAATGAATGAATCAAATCCAGAGTACACAACTGCTGCTCAGTAACTCCACATATCAGTATCGTACATCTCTAGGATCATCACCAGGGTCTAGTACACTCGACGCCACCGGCCACCCCATCAAGTGCACAACTAGGTAAGTAGAAGAGACCTCACTATCCGCCTACCAGCAGTATACCAATGCCTACCTGGTTCATCGATAGCGGGTCCATTTATGAGCTGGTCAGACTTAGCCTATAATCACATACTCCCTCAGGCGGGTAAGGCCACACCCCCTCCCAACCGACCATGACACAGTGGGAGATGCGTCCTACTAGTATTCGGCACTCGGGCGCTCATGTATCTACTCGATCTAGACGTTGGGGCATCCTCTGGTACCTAGAGGGTTTACGGACTTTCACTCGGGGATATCTATGGAACCTCATATAGAAAAAGATTTATGACGTCCCATTTGGCCATCCACGATATGCCTGTGGAGGATACGGCCCCGATGTCACTAGGGCGTAGAGTAGTCATATCAGAAATGCAAGATGCATGAGTCACATAGTCCAATCATGCATCAGTACTGAACATATTGTACGCTCATGTGGGAATGACTCTGCCTATCAGGGAGTCTCATAAATAACTTGCCCTATGACATATGCAAGGGTCAATCACATCTCAAAACAAACGTGCAGAGGATGCGTATAGGTATTTATCATGATGTTATGCTATCACATATTCATAATCGATATCGATAACCGGCACCATTAGTCGACATTGATAATCGGCCTCGATAATCAGCATCGATAATAAGCCTCGACAATCGGCCTTGATGATCGGTATCAATAATCGGCCTTGATAATCATCAACAATAATCATCCTTGACAATTAGCCTCTAGAATCAGCCTCGATAATCCCCTATATGCAAGACGGGATCCATAGATGAACAGCCGATTTAAACCAAAACATAAAGATTGGCCTTCGGCCGTGGATATGCCCAATCTGGTAGCATGGGCACATCCGTTTACTGTGATAATTAACCATGCAACATCAATGGGGCCCACTGATTTGAGTTGACCCAGAATAATGAGAATGGGCCCAACAAAGGCCTAAGGGAAGGTCACAATGTGGACATTTAACCATCATCGCCCATCAATGTGGACATTTAACCGACATTGACCTTAAGGATTGGCCCACATTGGGCTAAACATATAGTGGGCCCATGGCCTCACACAAGAGCCTCATACACAACTCAATGGGCCTCACACAAAGGGCCTAATGTGCAGCACGATGGGCCTCACCAAATGGGCCTCTCATATACATCACATTGGGCTTCACTCATGGGCCACATATATATTATATTGGGCCACACACAAGGGCCTCGTACACATCAAGTGGGCCGCATCACATGGGCTGTAACAATGGGCCTCATACATGTCAAGTGGACTTCATCACATGGGTCGTAACAATGGGCTTCATATACACTTCAAGTGGGCTGGATCACATGGGACATAACAAAGGGCCTTGTATATGTGAAGTGGGCTGCATCACATGGGCCTCATATACACTTCAAGTGGGCAGCATCACATGGGCCATAACAAAGGGCCTCATATACACTTCAAGTGGGCTGTATCAATGGGTCGCACCAATGGGCCTCTATAAGTGCTATGGTTTGATTCCTCTTTGATTGTGAAATTTTGTGTGTCAAAACCTCTGTATGTCTCTTGTGTTTATATCTTGATAAATTTGTTCGAGACACCATGTCAACAATTGAAGTCAAGAAGATGAATTCTTCAAGCTAGTTTAAGCCACAATATAGAAGATATGAAAGAAGAATTCAAGTTCAAGACTCAAGCTCAAGTTCACATATATTCAAGTTATAAACTCAAGCATAGTTTGGAACTCAAGTACAACTCAAGATGGAATTTGATTTCAAGCCTTCGAACATCTCATGATCAAGCTACATCAAGTTCAAGTTCTCATGCTTGATAAGGTTCAAAGGTCTACCTTTGCTGAATGAATAGAGTTCAATGTCCATACGACATGTTCCAGGTTTGATAAACCATTAGATTGACCTTAGGGTAGGTCATTTCAGATACATAATTCAACTGTATGTTTATATATGATTTTGATCTATTCTAAGATTAGTCCTAGACCTTGTTCAACTAGTCCTAGCACTGGCTCGACATGTCTAAGAAATTCCAGGACTAGTCCTAGAATTGTTACAATTTATCGGATTTTCTGGTTCAGTTACAACCAGTCTTAGAGTCTGCTCGACCGGTCGTGGGATGGTCTTGACTCAACCTTCGACCAGTCGTAGAACTACGACTCAAACTCCAGTGACTAAATTCATTGTCGCACGACCAGTAGTAAAGGGGTCTCGACCGGTTGTGGACTGCCTACGACCGGTCGTACAACAGTTTTATCCGAAAATTAAGTGATGGTGACCCTAGGACCAGTTGAAGACGAATTTCTGCAGCTATAAATAACACATGAATTTCAGAGATTTTCATTGAAAATTAAGTGAATGCAAGGCTCCACTCTGAGATAAGTTTGTGTTTGTTTTTAAGCTATATTATAACATCTCGAAAAATTTCATACAAAGACCCGTGTACCACCTCAGGCAGAAATCACTCAGGATCAAATCCTTTAGGAATTAGACAAAGTTAACTAAGTGTTAAACTAGATTAGCTGCGAAATCTGCTTGATCCACTTTAAATATGATCTGCAAGACCCAAAACTTGTAGAATCAGTGACGCTAGGTTACCTTAAAGTTTAGGATCAATCTCATTACCCAGTTGCTCTCGGGAGCACATGGAAACTCCGTATCGGATCTGGACCGTATGTTGAGAGTCCGATTACTACGAAATTATATAAGTAGGACCGCCTTGCTGGGCTTGATAACCATCTCAGAAATAAAATACAGATAGTATCCTGGGGCTATTTACTTGCGCTTGGAGTGAAGTGTGTGAGAAAACGTGGTTTACTTTAGAAATTAAATCTAATTTAAGTAATCTAAGACCTGTCGCTTGCGGGCTTGATATAAGCAATCAGACCGTCGGAATCTGACCCAAATACACCCTCAGATCAGGGAACATTTCTCATACATGTCTGTGTACTTGTAACCCTGATTGAGTTTCGGTGACTGTTGAACTAAAACTGGTCCGCCACGTATGATCTGGAAACCTGATTGGAATGAAAACTTAACTCGACCTAGATCCATTGTCAGTGAGCTTAAGTCCGACCTTTGGCTCAAGGGGGGGTGGGGGGGGGGGAAGTGCTCCCTTGAGCTGAAACAGATGCCCTTTGGACATAACCTAAGTATACCTTGGCCCTAGGGCCATTTTCTTTAGTTTTAGGCCTATATAAGGACCTTAACCCCTCTCTCATTCACTCCATACGAATTTGAGAAAACCCTAGGAGAGAGAAGTGAGTAAAGAGAGAGAAAGTGAGTGAGAAGTTGGAATCATTCCTTGAAATGTATCCCTGCTATTCTACGTACCTATCCATCACTACTGTATCACTTTTCCGGCGATTCTGATTCCGTTTTCGAGTAAGAAATCCTAACCCTAATCAGTTCTAGAGATTCAAATAGTGTAAGCGATGAAATAGGTAACCTATTTCATGCCATAGGTTATCGTTCTACCGTTGATAAAGACTTGGTGCTTAAACTGAGTCCGTTACTCGCTTCTACGGCATAAGGTGCAGACTATAGATGTATAGGTTAAGGTTTTCAAAGTTTTCAATGTCAGATAATGATAGATTCATGATTTGGGTGTTATTTCATATGCAAAATGCGATGTTCATTTTGCGATTTAGTTACATATGCAAATTATGGCGTTTAAGTGTATTCTGTATATTTGTAGAAAATACCGTATACGTACAAAATATGAAAGTGTGTTTTCCATGATTAATTACTATGTGTATATGCTATATATATGTGGAATACTTACTCGGCGAAAGAATTTGCGCTAATATATGTTTTGGCCAATATGCGTTATGTATGTTAATAAGTGTATTCTAAGTGTTTGTGAAAATGCTTGTGAGAGTAAGTACTTAGATGATAGTGCTTTAGGTAGGTGTTGAGATTGGATTCTTAAATACCTTAGAGATGTATATGATTTCCTCCATGCAAGTTGTTTAGTTTAATCGCTTATTTATGACATGTATGTGTTTGCACTTCCTGCTTACACTGTGCTTTATAACATGCTTGTTAACATGTTTGAATTACTTGTTAATTCTGCTTTGACTACTATACATGCCTTCTGGTTAAGGATTGAATGTTATTGGGGCTACGTTATAGTCCAGGCAATCGGTAATAGGATTTGAGTTCCTGGCTGAGATGCATTCGCCACGTTGGACGTGTTTAACAAACCCGAATCGTGTGTTGGTCGTCGGTAGTGGTTAGGCCACACGAAGTGCTTATGCACTTCATGTCGATCGATGCAATGTGCGATTGTATTAGTCGAGCTCGCCAAGTAATCTGATGTGCCATTGTATGTTCACCATGTATGGACGCTACTACTTGAACCTAAGGTACCAAACTCACCAGTGGAATCCCGTTAACCTTGGTACCTTGATCCGCTAAGACTCAGGAGCTGGACATGGTGGTATGGGACACCGTTGTCGAGCTGTCGGCCTATGCTGGGGTGACAAGCCTCCCCGTAGTGACCGGTGAGCAACCTAGACTCGTGAGCCGAATACGGTAGTATGAGACACTGTATTTGAGTTGTCGGCCTACAATGTTTTGATGACGAAGCCGCGATAGGTGATGGGGGAGTGGTATAACGATTTCATGCAATAGCCCTGATAGCCCTAGATGTGCCCTTTGTAGTGACCTCGAGCAAACTCTGAGTCTACATGGAGGCGACAACCCTTCCGTAGCATCTAGAGTATAAACTACGCCTGTAATGATTTGGCGATGAGCCCATTGCAACAACCTGGAACTGCAATATTGTATGAGATTTACTAGGACTAACGACCCTAGAATGGATCATTGTTTGGGAAATGAAATAAGGGAGGTACCATAGTTTCCCAATCCTGCTGTATGAAAAGGACTAATAAGAACTTGGTAATCATATGCATGCACTGCATTTCGCGTGCGTTCAGATGTAGCAGGTCAAGCACTAAGGCAGTGTTGTCATGCGTGAACGTGAGATGAAGTCACTGAGGGAGAGCAGGCGAGGGCATGCATCATACATTCATACCATTCTTGCATTAACAAGAGTACTTAGGGATGTGTGATTTGCTGCTTTATCTTTACTGCTTGATTGAATTGATAACATGCTAACATTTGCTTTATTGTTCCACTGAATTGATCACTCACTCTCACGTTACGGGATGGTGTTTTGAACATCAACCAGACTTTGTCTTGATTTCAAATGATGGCGTGATTATAGTTGTTCGCCGATGGCTTCACTTAGGCTCTCCTGTTCGGCGGGGCTTCACTTAGGCTCTCCTGTTCGGCGGGGCTACAGGGTTTTATTATAGTTAAACCATTTTTTATAATTTTGACTTTTGTAATATTACATATAATATTTCATGCACACAGTGACTCAGTGTTATATTCATATTCTAGAGACCGATCGTGATCTTTTAACTTGTATACGTTTATATATATCTTTCAGTCTTCCGCTTGCGTTTTACAACTGATCTGGAGTATGAATTACTGTTTTAGTATAATCCCAGTCATGATTAATGCACTAACATAGACAACATTGAATCATAAGCATTTATATTGCATAAGTGATGTTTTGGAACTCGGGAGTTGAGTTACTACTCGACCCTCGATTTTCAAGGCGTTACAAGTTGGTATCAGAGCATGATTTGGATTAAACTAGACCTGGGTTATGGTCACACACCTTACACTGATGTAAATTCAACTTAGGTGGGTGCGAGGAAATGTATAAACAGTCATAGGAGTCTCGGTTTCGCCAATTAGCGAAGTTCACCGAAAACGATCACCGAGATCGACTCTATACTCATCCACGATTGCATGAGTCGATCCCAAATTAACCCTACACCATCACTTGACTGATTTAGATCTCAAATGACCCCATCCCAGCCTTTAGAAATCGCTAAATGCGAATATACATTAGATAGTTTTTGAAATAGCCCAAATCGACTCAAAACGAAGGTGAGGCACAAATGGGGCACTTCCAGAGGGACCCAGGGTGGGCCCCATACATTTTTGCACTAAGGGGGGCAAGAGGACCTTGCCCAGTGGGCGAGCCCTTGCCAGAACCTCTAGCGACCTGAGAGGGGTGAGCTGGCTCGGCGAGGCCTCGCCGACTAGCGGGCTCGACCGGGTGGGCCGGTGGGTCTGATCGAGTTTGTGGGGCAGGTTGGCCCATTGATCCAGGGTTTGTTGATTAAAACCCTTTGAAACATGCCCCTCCTTCATAAAGTGCCCTCCCAAGCTCTCCTTTCTCTTCCTAACTTCATATTTTTCACAAAAATCACCCCTTCAACCTCTTCCTCTTTCATTTTTGTGCACCATACCCACCACCCTACTATAAACTCATCTCCATTGCTGCCTACCCTCTCCCTTCTCTCCGATTTGAGCTCTTTAATCCCCCATTTGAGGCTCAAATTCGTGTACACCCACTACCCACCCTATTTGTTCATCTTTCCTCTTCATTCCCTTCTATTTGAGCCTTTACATGCCCATTGGAGGCTCAAATCCATGGAGACCTAAAGACTCCAACCCTTTTTCTCCCTTTTATCCCCTTTTCCATGGCCCTATTCGAGTTCATTACGGCCATTTTCTCACTTTCCACCATTCTTTCTCTCGTGGGAAAGAGAAAGGGTGTCATGGATGAAGCTGGACCTAGCCACCCTACTCGTTCGAGAAGACCGCGAGGCGCCACCGCAAGCACGTGCATTGAGCATGAAATACAGACGAAGCGGGACCTCGATCCCCAGGCTCCTCTCCCATGTGCTCTACTGGTGGAGTTGTCTCATGGAGTTTATAAGGGCTGTAGGGTCCTTTTTGAAGCTCAGGTGGATGGGCGGCTATTTGGAGAGTATCTGTTGTTGGAGCGCGTGGATGAGGTAGGTTGGGGTCCTGTGTTTGAGGGAACATATTGTGCAAATGTGGGTACTGTCCGTGCATTCTATGCCCATATTTAAGAGCTGACACTGAAGCTCTTGCAGTTCAAGATTCCCTCGGGAAGAGGTCGGGAGGCCACAATTGACGTCGGCCTGATAGCTCGACTCATGGGGATACCTCTTGGCCAAGTTCACGCGAGCGAGACGAATCTGAAGAGTACACGTGAAAAAGATCGCCGTACGTGTTTCCTTTATGGTCGACTGGTTCAATGACAGCTAAACAATAGCCTCCTAGTGTTAAACATGAAGGATGATTTCCGCCTACTCCACCATATCTACACGTTTAACGTCTACCCCAGGTGGAGCAATCGCAGTGAGTGTACGCGGTTGATGGTAGACTTTCTATACCAAGCAGGGCTGGGTGAGAAGTTGTGCGTGCCAACGTATGTTTTGCGATAGATCGTTCTGACCGCACGCTCAAACAGAAGGACTGATTCGCTCCCCTTTGGCCGGCTTATATGCAAGATTGCACGTGAGTTAGCTACAGTCTGGGCGTAAAACTTCCAGTGCCGCAATATTTCATCAATGAGACCACTCTCAATCAGATAGAAATCAGGCCACGACAGAGACAAGCCTGACTTGAGGAGAGTGAGGATGAGACTGAGAGTGAAGAGGAGCAAAATGAGGATGAAGGCGAAGCTGAAATAGAAGAGGAAGAGGTGAGGAAGAAGAGGAGGCCTAGGACACGGAGGAGAGCTTCCCTCCTATGCCACCGGAGTAGGACACTGAGAGGGCTGTTAGGGAAGCTCGTATAGCTCAACTTGAGGGGGGTCAGGCTACCCTACACCAGGGTCAGGCGGTCCTACGATAAGATATTATGGATCTTCGAGGCATCGTGAAGCACAAGTTCAAGAAAGTGACTCGTAATTTAAAGACTATCCTTTGCTGTTTACAGCATAAGGGTGCCCCTCCACCGTCGCCAGACTCGGATGCCTGGTCATCCATGTCATTGTCTTATAAGTTGTTTTGGTTACTGCTTTAGGTTATGTTTGTGTTTAGGTTGATGGGCCTAGTAGTGTATTAGTTAGGAGAATGTTTTCAATGTTTGAAGCTTGGGTTGTATTAGTTCACATGCATCTTCTGTCATGATTCATGTAACTTTGTATTCCATGTATGATGACAAATTTCGGTGAATGAAATGCATGCAGTCCCTTTTACTATGAAGTGTGCAGAATGTTTTAACAGATTGTGTATTGTTATGCTACATTTTACACAAATTGCACCCTATTTCATATAGGACATGCCACAAAAGGCTAAGCAGAGCACGGCACGTCTCACACTTACTGGTTCGATGGATCAGGCACCTCCCCAGAGGGATGGTTATACGGACCCCGGATTGGCCCCAGTTCGTGAGACGATACCTAAGTCTCAACCATCTACTGGTCCTGCAGTTGGATCGCCACCGGACACACCACCGGTTCATGAGAAGAACCGTGTGTCTTCTTCAACGCAGTATCTGCCTGAGTCTGCCCCACCTGCTGATAGGTTGGAGCAGTTGATGATGATGATGCAGCAGCAGCACCAGCAGCTCTTGGCTACTATTGCAGGGGACCTAGCCTAGGGTGGAAGTGCTGCTCCACCTTCACCATCGGTACGCCCTACCGAGACTGTAGGGCCTTCTGATTAGGATGAGGGTGTACCTCCCCCTGAACCTGCTACATACCCTATAGAGAATTTGGGTAAGAGTGGTCTCCTCGAGCGATTTCAGTGCTTGAGGCCTCCTACCTTTACGGGTTCTCACAGACCCAAGGAGGCCGAATATTGGCTCAACCGTATCTCCAAGATGCTGAGGATGCTACATTGTACCGAGCAGTAGCAGGTCGAGTTGGCCACCTTTATGTTTGAAAAGGAGGCTAGCCTGTGGTGGGATAGTGTACTGCGGACTGTTGCTGTTAGCTATATATGGACATGGGCAGATTTTGAGTTCCGCTTTCATGAGAACTACTATCCCTAGACGTACCAGCACATGAAGGAGAATGAGTTTTTACGCTTCAGACAGGGAGGCATGACTGTGATAGAGTATGAGCATTAGTTCACGGAGTTGGTCCAATATGTTCCTATGATCCTTGCCAATGCACAGATGTAGATGCGACGCTTTTATGAGGGCTTGCGCCCTAATATTCACTTGAAGATGTGTTGTGCTAGCATACCCTCCTATACTGAGCTAGTACGCATGTCTATGCGAGCAGAGCAGGAAGGGGATCGGTTGACACGTACTCGTGGGCCTATGGCCCTTAGGCCTCGACCAGATATGTCAAGCAGGCCATTCCTCGGTAAGAGGCCTCGCACAGACTCTCCTCCTAGGATTTCAGCGCCACTAGTTTCGATGCAGTGACCAGGCATGACTTGTACCTACTGTGGGAGGCCAGGCCACCCAGCAGAGAGCTGTTTCGCGCGTATGAGAGACAGTGGATTCTTGATGCCGTAGAGGATCGGCCGCACTCGTCCCCAGGCCATTTCAGTACCACCCCTGTGTACCGTTCCTGCACATCCTTCATTCCGGCCCCCTGCACCTCGATTTAAGCCTCCTCAACGACCTATGGTGCCTCAGCCCAACCGACCTCAGCAGGCACGCATTCATGTGCTTACAGTAGAAGAGCCAGAGACAACACCTTCAGCACATATTGCCTTCGTAGTCACTGCACATGTTCAAGGTACTCCTATCTTTTTATTAATGGATACTGGGTCCACTACCTGCATCATTTCATGTGCGGCAGTTAAGCGTCTAGCTTTATATACTACTCCCATGAAGGGAGTGAGACTCACTATACTACTGGGCCTTTTTCGGATGTCACACGGACGTGTGAGGGTTGCTCAGTAGACTTGGGTAGCAAGATAGTATTTGTTGACCTCGTTGTCGCCCCACTATGGCACTACAACATTATCCTCGGTATGGATTGGCTCACCGAGATAAAGGCAGAGATTAATTGCGATAATCGGGTCGTAACAGCCAACGGACCTGACAGTACGGTCTTTACTTTTTCAGTGCAAGTTAGTTGGCCATGTCGTGATGGATGTTACGCCGCTTTACTAGAGCATGTTGATGGGCCGACGTTAGGAAACATGCCAGTAGTTCAAGAATTTTTAAATGTGTTCAGGACGATCCATGGATTACCTCCTCGACGCGAGATCGATTTTACTATTGATCTTGTGCCCGATGCGATCCCCATTTCATTACCCATGTATCGGATGCCTCCATGTGAGATGGAGGAACTGAGGAAACAAATTGATGAACCAGTAGAGAAAGGTTTCATAAAACCCAGTGTGTCTCCTTAGGGAGCACCGATGTTGTATTGATTACCATAGGTTGAACCAATTGACCGTGAAGAATAAGTATTCTTTGCCCAGGATAGACGATCTGTTTGATTAATTAAAAGGGGCACGCTACTTCTTGAAGATTGATCTACAGTCAGGGTATCATCAGTTGCGCGTCAGGGATGAGGACATGCAGAAGACGGCCTTCAGGACCAGTTTTAGGCATTACGAATTCCTTGTGATGTCATCCGGTCTTACGAATGCGCCGGCCGTGTTCATGGATTTGAAGAACCGGGTATTTCGGTCATTTATATACTGATTCATCATCATGTTTATCGTTGACATCCTGATATACTTTTCGAGTCAGGAAGAGCATGAGGAAAACTTACAAGCCATCTTAGATACGCTGAAGAAGAACCAGTTGTTCGCATAGTACAATAAGTGCGACTTCTAGTAGGAGGAAGTCAAGTTCCTAGGACATGTGGTGTCCAAGGAAGGGATAGCAGTGGACCTTGCAAAGGTAACCGCGGTTCAGGATAGGAAGCAGCCTGGTTCGGTTACTGAGGTGAGGAGTTTTTTTGGTCTGGAAGGCTACTACTGACGATTCATTCAGGATTTCTTGAAGATAGCCAGACCGTTGTCTCAATTGACACGGAAGGATCTGAAGTTCGCCAAGAATGAAAAGGCAGAAGCAGCTTTTCGAGAGTTGAAGGACAGACTGACGTCCGCCCTTGTGCTAGTATTGCCAGAGCAAGGGGTCAAGTATATGATTTACACCGATGCGTCTCGCGTTGGTTTGGGTTGTGTCCTTATGCAGAAGGACAAGGTGATTACATATTCATCGAGACAGTTGAGGAAACACAAAGAGAATTATCCCACGCATGACCTTGAGTTAGCAGCGATCATATTTGCATTAAAGCTCTGGAGACATTACCTCTACGGAAAGGAGTTCGAGCTTTTCTGTGACCACAAGAGCCTTCACTATATATTCACTCAGCGGGACTTGAATATGAGGCAGCGATGATGGATGGAGACCTTAAAGGACTTTAAGTTCGAGGTTTCCTACCATCCTGGTAAGGCTAACATTGTGGCAGATGCATTGAGCCGTAAGAAGGCTATAGTATTTGCAGCTCCACTAAGATAGCAGAGTGGGTTATGGTTGAGTTCGTGTGGGATTTCGAGCAGAAACTCACCATCGAGGAGCCATTCGTGAGTGTCGCGCATATTTGGGTGCGGTCACTTATGGATGACCGGATTATCGAGGCTTAGAAGGGCGATGCGTGATTGTCTGAGATTCGAGAGCAAGCTAGCGATGACGAGAACTCCGAGTGGAGAGTTGGCATAGATGGGGGCCTACGATACCGTGGCCGCCTATGGGTCCCAGACATTCATGACTTGAGACAGAAGATTCTCGCGGCTGCCCATAGATCGAAGCTTGCGATGCATCCTGATAGCATGAAGATGTATCAGGACATGAAGAGATCATACTGGTGGGACAACATGAAGCTCCACATAGCAGAATATGTCTCCTGTTGTCTCACATGCCAGCAGGTCAAGGCTGAACATCGCTGACCTCCTGGACTGCTTCAGCCCGTGCCCATAGATGAATGGGAATGGGACTTCGTCTCTATGGATTTCATATCGGGGCTACCGAAGATGAGGAATGGACATGATTCCATTTGGGTGATTATGGACCGGTTAACGAAGTCTGCTCATTTTCTTCCGATCAGAGTTTCGAACTCTACAGACGAGTTGGTCAGATTGTACGTTAAGGAGATAGTGTGTTTGCATGGAGTTCCCTTGGAGATTGTGTTGGACAGAGACATGCGATTCACATCTATCTTATAGACTCGTATCCAGGAAGAGATGGGTGTAAAGTTGAAGTTCAGTACCGCATTTCACCAACAGACCGATGGGCAGATGGAGCGAGTGAATCAGATTTTGGAGGATATACTGCGGGCCTGTGGTTTGGACTTCAAGGACGGTTGGGATGACTGTCACCCATATGCAGAGTTCATTTACAGTAATAGTTTTCAGGAAAGTATTGGCATGACTCCTTACGAGGCCTTGTATGGACGCCCTTGCCGAGCACTGCATTGTTGAGCAGAGGTCGGCGAGCGCAGTTGGATTCGCCAAGAGTTAGTACAAGCGACCTCAGAGAACATCGATATTATCAGGCGCCGACTTCTTACAGCATAGAACAGACAGCAGAGCTATGCCGATACAAGGCGGCGACCGCTGGAGTTTGAGGTTAGAGACCATTTATTCCTCCAAGTTTCCCCCATGAAGGGAGTCCTTCGATTTGGCAAGCAGGGGAAACTTACACCGCGGTTCATTGGCCCATTCCAGATACTCAACCAGTGGGTATGGTGGCATACCTTCCTGCTTTGCTCACACCACTTACAGGCGTACACAACTTATTTCATGTATTTATGCTGAAGAAATACGTTCCTGACCCTTCCTACATTATCAAGTGGGAGCAGGTACAGTTGAGTGACGACACTACATATGTACTGCGTCTGACGAGTATTCTACACAGGAAGGAGCAGGTGTTGCGTAGCAAGGTCATCCCACTTGTGAAAGTATTGTGGACACATCACACTGAGGAAGAGGCTACTTATGAGACAGAGGCCGAGGTCAGAAAGAACTACCGTCAGATTCTCGAGGAGTACAAAAAGGTACTAATTTCGAGGATGAAAATTTTCTTTAAGGGGGGTAGATTGTAACGTCTCGAAAAATTTCATACAAAGACCCAAGTACCACCTCAGGCAGAAATCACTCAGGATCAAATCCTTTAGGAATTAGACAAAGTTAACTAAGTGCTAAACTAGATTAGCTGCAAAATCTGCTTGATCCACTTTAAATACGATCTATAAGACCCAAAAGTTGTAGAATCAGTGACGCTAGGTTACCCTAAAGTTTAGGATCAATCTCATTACCCAGTTGCTCTCGGGAACACATGGAAACTCCGTATCGGATCTGGACCACATGTCGAGAGTCCGATTACTACAAAATTATATAATTAGGACCGCCTTACTGGGCTTGATAACCATCTCGAAAATCAAATCCAGATAGTGTCCCGGGACTATTTGCTTGAGCCCGGAGTGAAGTGTGTGAGAAAACATGGTTTTTTTTTTTGAAATTAAATCTAATTTAAGTAATCTAAGACCTGTCTCTTGTGAGCCTGATATAAGCAATCAGACTGTCGAAATCTGACCCAAATACACCCTCGGATCAGGGAACATTTCCCATACATGTTCGTGTACTTGTAACCCTGATCGAGTTTCGGTGACCGTTGAAATGAAACTAGTCCGCCACGTGCGATCTAGAAACCCAACTGGAATGAAAACTTAACTCGACCTAGATCCATAGTCAGTGAGCTTAAGTTCGACCTTTGGTTCAAGGGGGGCTCTGGAAGTGCTCTGTTGAGCTGAAACAGATGCCCTTTGGATATAACCTAAGTATACCTTGGCCCTGGGGCCATTTTCATCAGTTTTAGGCCTATATAAGGACCTTAAACCCTCTCTCATTCACTCCATACGAATTTAAGAAAACCCTAGGAGAGATAAGTGAGTAAAGAGAGAGAAAGTGAGTGAGAAGTTGGAATCATTCCTGAAAATCTATCCTTGCTATTCTACGTACCAATCCATCACTACTGTATTACTTTTTCGGCGATTCTGATTCTATTTTTAGGTAAGAAATCCTAACCCTAATCAGTTTTAGAGATTCAACTAGTGTAAGTGATGAAATAACTAACCTATTTCATGCCATAGGTTGTTGTTCTACCATTGATAAAGACTTGGTGCTTAAACTGCATCCGTTACTCGCTTCTATAGCATAAGGTGTGGACTATAGACGTATAGGTTAAGGTTTTCAAAGTTTTTAATGTCAGATAATGATAGATTCATGATCTGGGTGTTATTTCATATGCAAAATGCGATGTTCGTTTTGCGATTTAGTTACGTATGCAAATTATGGCGTTTAGTATATTCTGTATATTTGTAGAAAATACCGTATACGTACAAAATATGAAAGTATATTTGCCATGATTAATTACTATGTGTATATGCTATATATATGTGTAATACTTACTTGGTGAAAGAATTCACCCTAATACAAGTTTTGGCCAATATGCGTTATGTATGTTAATAAGTGTATTCTAAGTGTTTGTGAAAATGCTTATAAGAGTAAGTACTTAGATGATAGTGCTTTAGGTAGGTGTTGAGATAGGATTCTCAAATAGCTTAGAGATGTATATGATTTCCTCCATGCAAGTTGTTTAGTTTAATCGCTTATTTATGATATGTATGTGTTTGTACCTCCTGCTTACATTGTGCTTTATAACATGCTTGTTAACATGTTTGAATTACTTGTTAATTCTGCATTGACTAATATACATGCTTTCTGGTTAAGGATTGAATATGATTGGGGTTATGTTATAGTCCAGGCAATCGTTAACTATTATTGAGGTCGTGACTGAGATGCATTCGCCACGTTGGGTGTGTTTGACAAACCTAAGTCGCGTGTTAGTCGTCGGTAGTGGTTAGGCCACATGAAATGCTTATGCACTTCATGTTGATCGATGTAATGTGCGCTCATATTAGTCGAGCTCGCCATGTAACCCAATGTGCCATTGTATGTTCACCATGTATGGACGCTACAGCTTGAACCTAAGGTACCAAACTCATCAATGAAATCCCGTTAACCTTGGTACCTTGATCTGCTAAGACTAATGAGTCGGACATGGTGGTATGGGACACCGTGGTCGAGCTGTCGGCCTACGCTGGGGCGACGAGCCTCCACGTAGTGACCAGCGAGCAACCCAGACTCGTGAGACGAATACGGTGGTATGAGACACTGTATTCAAGCTGTCGGCCTACAATGTTTTGATGATGAAGCCGCGATGGGTGATGGGGGAGTGGTGTAACGATTCTGTGCAACAACCCTGGCAGCCCTAGACGTGCCCTTTGTAGTAACCTCGAGCATACTTTGAGTCTACATGGAGGCGACAACCCTTCCATAACATCTAGAGTATGTTGGCTACTTGGGAAGGGTATGTTGGCTACTTGGGATGAATCATCTAAGTTTGAAGCTACTTCTGATTTAAAAGATTCTGAATCTGAGTCGGGCAATGAAGTTAAGGCCCTTATGACTCTAGCCAAGTTCACTTTTTCAGATCATGATGATTCAACTAGTGAAGAAAATCTGAATGGTGATCATGAAAATGAAGAAGATCTTCAAGATGCTTATAATGCCCTACACAAGGAAAGTTGTAAAATTGCCGTCAAACCGAAACTTCAAAAAGAAAAGTTTTTAAAACTTAAAGAAAAATTTGAGTCACTTGTTTTAGAAAAATCCCATATTTCAGATTATTTTGAAAAGACTAAATGTGATTTAGAATTCAAAACCTCCCTGATTGAAAATCTTAAATCTGAAAATGACAAACTTAAGAATGAAGTATCTTCTCTTCTGAGTTTGAGGGATACTTGGAGGTATGCCCAAGGAGATCCAAAGTTAGAAAAACTTTTATCCGGATCTAGAAAATGTGGCGATCGATCCGGGTTGGGTTATGATAAGAACATATCGTAAATAGAAGAATACTCCTCCCAGCTTTATGAAAGGAGAAGCCTCAAACTCAAAAGAAAAAGGTACTTGTCAAGGTTTTTCTAAAAATACAAAAACTTTTCAAAAACCCAAACGTAGCTATATCAATTTTAAAAATTAGAATAGAAACCCACTGGCTGAAAAATAGTTGATTTACTTAAGGAGCTCTTAAAATCTAACTCAGTAGGTCATTCCCACAACTATAAATAGAAGAAGACCACCTATGTTCCTAAACCCAAAACAGTTTTGAAATGGGTTCCTAATTTGCCTGCTTGGTTGCCCACACTGCTTTCAAAGAAACAAGCCATTCAAAATGGTACCTAGACAGTGGATGTTTCAGGCACATGACAGGTGACAAGGCCTTATTTACTGATCTAAAAGATATGACTGATGGGACAGTCACATTTGGTGATGGTAGCAACTGCAAGATTATCGGCCAAGGTACGGTTCAACTCTATAATCTTCCCTTATTTAAGAATGTTTTATATGTTGAGGGACGAAAACACAACCTGTTAAGCATATCTCAAATATCCGACAACAACCACAGTGTTAAATTTTCTAATCAAGGTTGTGAGATTATAGATACAAAGGGTTCTGTAATATTAGTTGGTCGCAGAACTTCTGAAAACTGTTATATAGTAAGCAATGGTAGCTCATTTAATCAAACGTGCTACATGGTCCATATCAATGAGACAGAATTATGACATAAACGCCTTGGACATGTACATTACTGGAATTTATACAGATTGAGCAAAGGAGAACTTATTAGAGGTCTACCTAAGATTTAAAAAGTAGACAAGATATGTGGTGAATGTCAGTATGGTAAACAGACTAGGAGCTCTCACAAAAAGGTGAACTCCAATACCACATTAAGACCACTCAAGCTTCTCCACATGGATCTTATAGGACCAACGAGAACGGAAAGTCGAGGTGGCAAAAAATACATCTTGGTTATTGTAGATGATTTTACAAGATTCACCTATGTTTCATTTTTAAGGGACAAATTAGAAATGTTTGATGAAGTGAAAAAGATTATCAAACAGATCCAAACTGAAAAATGTTCTCAAGTCAGTAAGATCCGAAGTGATCATGGATCCGAGTTTGAAAATAGCGGTTTTGAGAAATTCTGCAACGATCAGGGAGTATCACATGAATTCTCTGCACCCAAAACTCTTCAACAGAATGGTATTGTGGAAAGGAAAAATAGAGTACTACAAGAAATGGGAAATGTTATGTTGAATAGCATGAAGCTCCCTAAAAATTTATGAGCTGAAGCAGTGAATACCGCCTGCTACATTATTAACCGTGTCTATACTTGTAAGTCCAATAATAAAATGGGTTATGAAATGTGGTTTGACAAAAAGCCTACTGTCAAATACTTTCGTGTTTTTGGCAGCAAGTGCTATATTTTGCATGACCGGAAAAATTTGGGAAGGTTTGACACTAAGAGTGATGAAGGAATTTTCTTAGGATATTCTTTAAACAGTCGTGCATATTGTGTACTGAACAACAGGACTGGTGTGATTCAAGAGTCAATTAATGTGGTCATTGATGAACTTAAATACATTTGCCCCTAGTTCAGATAATGATGAAGTTCTTATAATTGAAAAACCAGATACTTAATCAAGTAAAATTAATCCTGAAGTAAGGACTGTCAAAGATCATCCAACTACTCAAATCCTTGAAAACCCTCTCACTGGTGTGCGTACTTGTAGACAATTAGAAGACTTATGTAATTACGAGTGCTTTACATCCCAGATAGAACCGGTAAACGTAAAAGAAGCTCTTTCTAATGAAAACTGGATAGTAGCGATGCAATAAGAACTTAATCAGTTTGTTCGTAATGATGTCTGGTATCTTGTTCCTAGACCTAAAGATAAACACATTATAGGAACTAAGTGGATTTTCAAAAATAAGTCAGATGAACTTGGAAATATAATTCGAAATAAGGCAAACTAGTTGTACAATGGTACACTCAAATAGAAGGCATTGATTACGATGAAACCTTTGCTCCAGTTGCTCGCCTTGAATCAATTAGACTTTTTATATCCATTACATGCTTTATGAAGTTTAAAATTTACCAAATGGATGTAAAGAGTGCCTTTTTAAATAGTGATTTACATGAAGAGGTATATGTCGAACAACCTACAGGGTTTGAAGACCCTAAGTTTACTAATCATGTATACCGCCTTAAAAAAGCTCTCTATGGTTTGAAACAAGCTCCCAGGGCATGGTACGAAAAATTGACTAAGTTTTTACTAAGTCATAATTTTCAAATGGGTAGTGTCGATAAGACGCTCTTTATTAATAAACATAATGATGATATCTTAATGGTTCAGATTTATGTTGATGATATTATTTATGGATCAACTTGTACTAACATGACTGTCAAGTTTGTAGATTTGATGAAATCTAAGTTTGAAATGAGCTTGGTTGGGGAATTAAATCATTTCTTAGGATTGCTAGTAAAACAACAATTTGATAGAATTTTTATTTCACAATCTAAATATGTTTTGAACTTGATTAAGAAGTTCGGATTTAAGAATGGTAAGATTTTTGATACACCTATGAGTACAACTCTAAGACTCTCAAAAGACTCTACAGGTAAAGATGTAGATCCGAAATTGTATCGTAGCATGATAAGCAATTTGCTTTACTTAACTGCAAGTAGACCTGATATTGCTTTAAGTGTTGAAATTTGTGCTAGATATCAGTCTAATCCTAAAGAATCTCATTTAACTGTTGTTAAGCGAATTATTCGATATGTCATAAGTTCTGTTAATATGGTTCTTTGGTATCCTTATGATACTAGTGTTCAATTGGCTGGGTACTCAGATGCTGATTGGGCTGGTAATATCGATGACAGGAAATCAACCAGTGGTGGTTATTTTTACATTGGAAATTGCTTAGTCTCTTGGTTTAGCAAGAAGCAAAGTTCCATATCACTCTCAACTGCTAAGGCAGAATACATTGCAGTTGGAAATGCATGCACTCAGCTAGTTTGGATGAAACGTATGTTGAGTGATTATGGAATCGCACAGGACTCGATGGTTTTATACTGTGATAATTCCAGTGCAATAAATATTTCGAAAAACCCAATCCAACATTCATGTACTAAGCACATTGACATTAGATTTCATTATATCCGTGAATTAGTGGAAGCAAAATAAATATCTTTAGAATATATTCCAACTGAGACTCAGCTTGCTGACATTTTAACTAACCCGCTCGACAAAAGCAGGTTTAATAAGTTGAATTTCGATCTCGGTATGTGCAATTTAAAATGATTGATCATGCATCTCTGTATCATATTGTATATATATTAAATACTTAAATGTTTTATATTTCAAAAATTTTGAAAAATGTATTTTATTTATTTTTCTTGTACACGACTAGTCGAGGACATGCTCGACCAGTCGTTGCACGACCGATCGAGGATGTCCCACGACCAGTCGTGTCGCGCGCTGATTGCATTTATTTGGAGAAAACCACTTCTTCTTCATTTCATTCCTCTTCTCCAACGAGCCGAGCTATGACTAGTCGAACCCCACTATTCGATTCAACAAGGTTAGAGTATTTTGTTTGTTTTTCTTAAAGATGCATGGTCTTTTCTCTTCAATTTCTTGATTGTAGTTGTCTATTTCAACTCTTTCTTCAAGTTTTTGGGTTTTTCTTCCTCATTTGCTGAATCTAGAAAAACCCATCTCTGTTTTCTTAAAATTTCATGTATTTCTTCAAGAAAATGGACTCTAGGGGTAAAAAGAAAAATCCTATAGTTGTTTCTTCTTCTAGATCGAATGTCATCACTAGACGTCATCTTAGGGCTTCTGAAGATGATCCACCATATGTACGTGATTTGCGTATGCGCAATGTGATTATTGAAAAAGCCATTGATTTAAACCATATCGCTCCTTTCGGTATCCTTCCTCTCCTTCATTTTGTAGGATGGAAAAACATTTTACGTTGGGGCGGGCCGGTCCATAGCGCAGGCCATGGGTACATGCATAACTGAATTCTCTACTGAGCAACTGACTTTCACTATTGCTACTAGAGAAGGGCCTTCTCCTATTGATCAACGTTTAATTTTAGGCCTTATGGGCATACCAGTAAATGATGATGGTATTCATCCTAGTACACTTGCTGAGAAAGTGTCAGAATCGGAAAAAAGTGTTTATTCTAGAGCGTTGTGTAATATGAATGCACCATTGAGTGAAAATGGGAATGCCCTCAAATCCAGATATCTGTTACCCAGATATAGAGTTTTACATCGTATCTTCACCTCTAATCTGTATCCCCGCTCTGGAAACAAGACTGAGTTGACTCTGCTTATGGTTCGTATTTTGTACTCAATCGTTACTGGAGCTAATGTCTGTTTACCCTCTTTGATTTGTTCCTCTATCTTTCAATTTCGTATTCATCCTGGCCATAGTGATATTCTATTTGGGTATCTGATGAATGTGTTAGCCACTAATATGTTAGTCGCTATGCCCGTCGGAGAGGCTCCTATCCAACACCTCATATTCAACAACTCCAACTTAAACAAAATGAAGTTGAAATTGGCTCCAGGCCAAGTTGATGTTGGTGAAGGTGGAGCTGCTGCTGAGGCTGGTAATGATGAAGAAGGTGATGATCTTCCTCCAGATGATATCAATATGGACGATATTTTTAATGAAATTGATTCTGATTCTAGAAATGATACTGACTTTGCACCATCTGATTTTGATACACGTCTAAGTGTATTGGAGGAGAAGGTAGAAAATATAAATGTTGGCCACAATCAGCAATTTAGAAATATGCGCAAGTATTTTATGCGCTTACAAAAAGGCCTTCATCAAATTGATCCTACCATCCTTGCTCCTTCTTCTGGATCGGATTGAGATTTTACTCTTTGGTCTGTAATAACTATAATACTTCTTACTTTTTCTAGTTATGTTAGACTCTATCTGATTTGACTTTATAACTCCTTGTGCTATGTTCTGTACTCTTAACTTTCAATCTTTCTATCTTTATAACTTGATCATTACTTTAATATCTTTCAAATCCTACTTGTGTTTCTTCCTTTGTCATATTTTAACAAAAAGGGGGATAATTTTGAGATTTTATTCTATGGATTATGAATGGATTGATGGGGTGATGGGATGGTTGAAGTGTACAACTAAGGGGGAGTTATACTAAGGGTACACAAGAGAAGTTAAATGGTTGTGCATGAGATATCTTGTATGCTAGTTCATGACAACTGGTTCATGATTCGTTAATATACATGTTGTGCTACTCTTGTTGAAGTATGTATGCTAGTTCATGACAACGGGTGCATGATTCGTTAATATACATGTTGTGCTACTCTTCTTGAAGTATGTTTTGTCACAGATTTGACAAAGGGGAAGATTGTAAGTGTTATGGTTTGATTCCTCTTTGATTGTCAAATTTTGTGTGTCAAAACCTCTGTATGTCTCTTGTGTTTATATCTTGACAAATTTGTTCGAGACACTATGTCAACAATTGAAGTCAAGAAGATGAATTCTTCAAGCTAGTTCAAGCCACAATATAGAAGATATTAAAGAAGAGTTCAAGTTCAAGACTCAAGCTCAAGTTCACGTGTATTCAAGTTCTAGACTCAAGCATAGTTTGAAACTCAAGTACAACTCAAGATGGAATTTGATTTCAAGCCTTCGAACATCTCATGATCAAACTACATCAAGTTCAAGTTCTCAAGCTTGACAAGGTTCAAAGGTCTACCTTTGCTGAATAAATAAAGTTCAATGTCCATACAACATGTTCCAGGTTTGATAGACCATTAGATTGACCTTAGGGTAGGTCATTTCAGATACATAATTCAACTGTATATTTATATATAATTTTGGTCTATTCTAAGACTAGTCCTAGACCTTATTCGACCAGTCCTAGCACTGGCTCAACCTGTCTAAGAAATTCTAGGACCAGTCCTAGAATTGTTACAATTTATCAAATTTTCTGGTTCGGCTACGACCAGTCCTGAAGTCTGCTCGACTGGTCATGGGATGGTCTCGACTTGACCTTTGACCAATTGTAGAGTAACGACTCAAACTCTAGCGACTAAATCAATTGTCGCACGACCATTCGTAGAGGAGTCTCGACCGGTCATGGACTACCTTCGACTAGTCATGGACTGCCTACGACCGGTCGTACAACGGTTTTATCTGATCGCGCTCAAAAATTCAAAAATCTGTTTATCCTTCGACCGGTCAAAAACGAATTTCTGCAGCTATATATAGCACACGAATTTCAGAGATTTTCATTAAAAATTAAGTGAATGCAAGGCTCCACTTTGAGATAAGTTTGTGTTTGTTTTTAAGCTATATTGTGCATAATTCTATTTCCTTTTGTTAGTTTATTGTTATTTGATTTTAATTTGCATTCCAATCTGATTAGAAAAGGAAAAATTCTTAATTCCTTCTTCTTGGAATCAAAATCAAATACAGCTAGCCCTAATTTGATTCAACTTAAAATCAATTAGAACTTAAAACCATTGTAAAGTGAGTACTGGACTTTGAACTTCCATATTCAAACTTCTACTCCGATTAGTTCTTCTAGGCTGGTACGAAAGGAGAAATCCAAGTATTTTACATTTCAATAAAATTTCTATTGTTTTGGTTTTTGGTTGGGATTCGACAGAAAAATTCCAATTTATATGGTTATCTGAGGAGAGCCAGAAAACTCAGAAAGAGGGTTTTTTGGATTGTGTAAACCCAAGTTAAAAAGACACAATTGTAAAGGTTTTAGGTGAACCTGTGAAACCTATTTTGATAGTGAACGCTAATATCCCCTGTGTGAGGATATTAGGAGTGGAGTAGCATTCTGTGTGGCTGTTGTTTAACAGTTGGTAAACATACAGGAGAACCACTATAATTCTTTGTCTTGTAGATTGAATGCTTACTTAATCTTTTATCTTTTATCATTTAAAGCTGTGGAATGTATGTGTGGATGTAAATGTTGTAAATATTTACATTTCAAGCAAGTGTGGGGAATGTTGTAATAAGTTAGATTTAAATTTTCGCAATCTATTTCAATTCCTTGCTATTTATTTTTATTGAGTTCTTGATACAAAGGACGTTCTAGAAATAAGGTTGTCCTGCCATAAACCTTTGGTTTTTATGGTGTAAGGTTGTCCTTATAACTGAATTCGTATCAACCTCTCAATACTTGTTAACTGAGGTTGAATTTATTTCAACATTGTGAATTGATTTATTTTTGTAAGGCTATCTCTTTATTATTTATTCCACTGTTTTAATTTTAATTTGGCATAGTCCTATTCACCCCCCCCCCCCCCCCTCTAGGACATATAGCTTGGCCATTTCAGCCTTATATACACCACGTGGGCCGCATCAATGGGCTACACCAATGGGCCTCATATACATCAATTGGGCCGCATCCATGGGCTACATCAATGGGCCTCATATACATCAAGTCGGGCCCACCGTTCTTAGGTGAACCGTCTACACCCTACACGTAGTTTTAGAGATCATTTTAGAATATTAACCAAAAATGAATTATATCTGAAGATCATGTGGACCATACCACAAATAACTGTGGAGATAATGATTTTTGCCGTTTAAAATGTTTAGGGCCTACCATAACGTTTATCTTCCATCTGACTTGCTCATAAGGTCACAAAGACCTGAATTATGAGGAAAAACAAATTTCACATTGATTCAGAATGTCTGGAATACGAAAATGGGTTTTAATGGTAGTCGTTCAACTCCCCACTAGTATTTACAGTGTGGTCCATCAGATAGGCAGATCTGCCTCATTTTTAGTCTCAGGCCTTAAGACAAGCTTGCCAATTAGATGGATGGTTTGGACGTAACACATACATCAATGGTGGGGTCCATGACCCTGGACAGTGGATGGTGCTGGTTGCAGCCCGTCATCAAGGTGGGTACCACCGTCCTATGGACGGATAGCGTGGACGGTGTGAATGAAACACATGCATCGTGGTGGTCCCACGTGCTAGGTACACACACGGTAGGCTCCACAAGAGCTTGGATCAACCTCATGGCTGTAAGGTACATACATCTATGTGAGGTCCACGGCAGTGTGGCCCACCTGGTCTTAAATTAACCTGATATGTATATCAAGTTACAACCCCCCACATGGTCATGTATACATCACATTGGGTGGGTCCACATGCGTGGGACCCACCACTGGAGGAAGCTAATACTTGTGTTTCCCTTCATCTGAGCGTGTCTAGTCGGCCAGGCAGCAAGCCCGTCTACTGGATAGTCCAGCAAGATGGGCCCCACAATTAGATGACATGGATATAACACATCATGGTGGGCCATACACACACACACTAGGTGGGCCACACACCTCATCATCATCATCATAAAAATGAAAGAGAGTGAGAGAGAGAGACGTCATGTAACACCCTGAAAATCGGGGGTCGAGCAAAGCTCAGCTCCCGAGTTTCAATGCATCATTTATGCAACATAGATAATGATGATTATGATGAGAGCATTGAAACATGAATGGGATTATACCAAAATAGCATATCATACTCCAGAGACAGTTAAATTGCAAGCGGAAGACTGTGATAGATGTATAAAATATATATAAACTGTGGCAAGTCTCCAGAGTGTGATAATGTTACCAGGTTAACAATTACAAGTTTGATTTCAAAATATACAAAATAAGAAAGTTTAATGTCTTCTATCCCAAATACTATAGCCCCGTCAATGCAATTTCAGGTCTACATATACCCGCCAGAGGGTTACATGTAGGAGAACTCCTCCTCAACATCATAATAGCAGTCTGACTCTGCTTCATAAGCATCGCCATCACCTGCAGTTAAGACAGTCTGGTTGGTGTTGCAAGCACCGTCCCATAACGTGGGAGTGAGTGATCAACTCGGTGGAACAATAGAGCATAGGTTAGCATGTTATCAAATCAATCAAGCGATAATGATAAAGCAAGTAAATCAAACATTCCTAAGTACTGTAATTAATGCAAGGATGAGATACAATTATGATGCATGCCCTCGCCAACATACTCCCTCGTGTGGCACCATCTTACGTTTGCGGCATGCTGTCACCCTTAGTGCTTCACATCTTCTAGGCATATGTAATGCGATGATGAGCATGATTACTGAGTTGTTATTAGTCCATTTCAAACAGCAGTATTGGGAAACTAAGGTACCTTCCTTATATCATTCCCAAACAATGATCCATTTTAGGGTCATCAGTCCTACACAATCTCATATGATGGTGTATTTCTAGGTCGCTGCAAGGGCTACCAAGGCTGTTACACGAAATTGTTACACCACTCCCCCATCACCTTATCAATACAGGCCTAGTTTATACTCTGTCAGTACGGGAAGGCTCGTCGCCTCACCGGGTTTAGAGTATGCTCGAGGTCATTACACTGAGTATGGTCAGGGCTATCAGGGCTATTACACGGAATCATTGCACCACTCCCCCATCACCCATCAAAGCAATGTAGGCCGATAGCTCGAATATAGTGTCTCATACCACCATAATCGGCTCACGAGTCTGGTTGCTCAATGGTCACTATGGGGAGGCTCGTGGCCCCAGCGTAGGCCGACAGCTCGACCACGGTGTCCCATTCCACCATGCCCGGCTCATGAGCCTTGGCGGATCGAGGTACCATAGTTAATGGGATTCTACTGGTAAGGTTAGTACCTCAGGTTCAAGCAGTAGCGTCCAAACATGGTTAACATACATTAGACAGATCGGATTACTTGACAAGCTCAGCTAGCTCGAGTGCACAACAAGTTGAACGATATGAAGCGCATAAGCACTTCATGTGGCCAGCCACTATCATCAACCGAAGTACAACTCGGGTTCGTCAAACACATCTCGTATGGCAAATGAATCTCAGCCACGCATTCATTTTCGTTTCTGATTGCCTGGACTATAATCATAGCCCCAAACACAATCAATCCTTTATTCAGAAGCATGTATAGTAAAGCAGCATAAATAAAGTAATTCAAGCATGTTATAAAGCATGTTATAAAGCACACTGCAAACAGGAAATACAAGAACATATATTTCATAAGTAAGTGGTTAAATTAAACAAACAACATGGAGGAAATCATACACATTTCTAAGGTAGTTGAGAATCCTATCTCGACACCTACCTAAAGTACAATCCTCTAAGTACATACTCTTACAAGCATTTTCACAAACACTTAGGATACACTCTTTTAACATGCCTATAATATACTAGTTAAAACACAAGTCGTAGCGAATCCTTTCACAAAGGATTACCACATGAACCACGATCGTGCATACACGACCAATAGTCGTGACAAGCATAAATCATAGTTCCATATTCATTTGAACATTTCTGCAAACACTTAGGCTACAACTAGAACATACATAGCGTATACTTAGCAAAAACAAGTATTAGGGCGAACCCTTTCGCCAAGTAAGTATTATACACATATATAGCATGTTCATATAGTAATTAATCATGGTAAACACACTTTCAAAATTTATACGTATACGGTATTTTCGACAAATACAAGGAATACAGTATATTCAACATAGTTAACATATATCTGAAAAATGAAACGGATAGCACTTTGTATGTGCGTTGAAAACCATAACCTATACATCTAAAGTCCGCACCTTTTGTCGTAGAATCGTAACGAATACTCTAGAATCTCTAAGCCTTCGTCTACGGTGATTAGGCAACCTGAATCATGAAACAGGTCAGCTATTACATCACCAACACTCTTAAAAACCCTAAAACAGCTTAGGGTTAGGGTTTCTTACCTAAAAATGAAGTTGAAAATACCGGGAAAGCGATAAGAACGATGTGGTTAGGCACGGATAGCAGCAGGGTAGAGTGGTAGGGAGATGCTCCTACAACTCTCACACTTTCTCTCTCTTTTCTCTCTTCTCTCTCTTAGGTTTTCTCAAATTCGTATGGAATGAGAGAGTGAGGGTTTAAGGTCCCTATATAGGCCTAAAACTCTCCGAAATAGAATCAGGATTAAGGTATACTTAGGTTATGTCCAGAAGGAGACTGTTCCATCTTAGCGGAGCACTTGTGGAAGCCCCCCTTGAGCCAAAGGTCGGACTTAAGCTCACAGACATTGAATCTAGGTCGAGTTATGTTTTTGATCCGATCGAATTTACAGATCACCTGTGGCAGACCAGTTTCAGTTCAATGGTCTTGGAAACTTGATTAGGGCCACAAGTACACTGCCATGTGTATGAAATTTCCCTTGATCTGAGGGTGTATTTAGGTCAGATTATGACGGTCTGATTTCTTATAACAGGCTCGCAAGTGGCAAGTCTCAGATTACTTAAATTTATATATTTATTTCTAAAATATCCCCGTTTCTCACACTCTTCACTCCGGGTTAAAGCGAATAGCCCCCGGAAACAATCTGGATTTGATTTCCGAGATGGTTGTCAAGCCCAGCAAGGCGGTCCTAACCGTCTAACTTCACGTTAATCGGACTTTTGATGTGCGGTCCAGATCTGATACGGAGTTTCAATGTGCTCCTGAGAGCAACTGGGTAATGAGATTGATCCTAGATTTTAGGGTAACCTAGCGTCAATGATTCTACAAGTTTTGGGTCTTGCAGATTGTATTTAAAGTGATTCAAGCGAATTCTACTAATTGTTTAGTTCAGTACTTAACCAAATTCAGCCCTAATTATGACAGAACACGGTCCTAGGGAAGTTCTACGCCTCTTTCTGGCATTTGTATTTGGTCTATTATTTTAATTATTTTTCTAGTAGTTTATCATAAAGTTTACTCCATCTCCACCAAATTTCATTAGGTTTCGTATTGTAGAAAAATTCTAAAAATTCCAGAAGCAGCAGCTGTCCAAATAATGACTTTCGGACAGTTGTCACCATGATGTATATTTAACTATATTAATTATTTTCTTATATTTTTAACTTATTTTTATATAAAACCAAGCTTATCAGCCTTCAATCTGTCTTTTGAATCACCTAAATCGGAGTTATAACGAAGGAGATATGAATTTTCAAAGTAGGATAAAAATTGTAGAATTTTCTGCCGAAAACGGGCCA
Source organism: Magnolia changhungtana (assembly GCA_030180095.1). Classification (NCBI taxonomy): domain Eukaryota; kingdom Viridiplantae; phylum Streptophyta; class Magnoliopsida; order Magnoliales; family Magnoliaceae; genus Magnolia; species Magnolia changhungtana. The sequence goes on from JASAUF010000660.1 coordinate 846,267, forward strand.
CCGGCCCACAGTGGTCCTGCCAGGCCTGCATTTTGGTGAGGCCTCGCCAACTCGGCGATGCCCTCGCCGGTCACTGACCTGTTTGGGGTGATTTTGTCAGCCGATATGTAAAATGGATGAATTTTATAAACCGGGATGAGTTATTTGACGTGCAATATATGTTTTTGGGGTAGGAGAAGCTGATCTATCCATATAGATTACTTATTTAGTGAGATTCGAAAAGGTTAATGGTTAAAAACCTATTTTATTTATTTATTTACTATTCATAGTAATTTTTAGGTTAAGTATTTATCAATATCACCTAAACTTTAAGATTTGTGTCTAATATGAAATCACTTAGAAAATTTTGAAGGATGAGGTAGTGAAATGTGAGATTTTGAAGAAAATGGTTTGAAAAGGGATTTGAGACTTTTGAATTGAGTGTTTGAGAAGTTAATCAGGTGTTAGGGTCGACCCATCGCTTAAGGACGTCTAACACTATGTTGGGAAAAATCCGGGATGTTACACGTCATGGAGGGACACCACCACTATGAGCCCTCCATTTCTTACAATGCATACATCAAATGGGTCCCACCATATGTGGGCCCTCAAATCATCAAGATCAATGGTAAGAACCCTAAATCACCCACCAATTCAGCTTCTTCTAGGTTCCATGGACTCCTTAGCTCCTAAGTTTCAACTTTAATGGAGGAAGATGAGGATTGAAGGGTAGAGATGGGAGATAGAGTGGTAGGGAGTGGGCCACACTTAACTCTCTCATGGGAGGATTGTGAAATTGTAGTGAAGACCGCTTTAGTTGAAGTAGGAATATGCCAATATGTCCTAGAGGGGGGTGAATAGGACCTTTTAAATTTTTATGGTTTATTTAAAATCTTATTACACTAATCCTAAAAATACGTACATATTAGGATTACTAAAAAATAACTCTACTAGCTTCCAAGCCTGGTAGAGGATCCAATCATAAACTACTTAAGAAGTAAACAATATGCAAACTAGTTTATGGTGGATATGACTGTGTATGTGTGTGTGATGTGATCTCAGATATTCAGATATGAAAATATTAAAGCAAATCATACAAACCAAAGAATAGCAATCTTAAACATAGAAATTTTTATAGTGGTTCAACTACTTGTCTACTCCACTCCTGGTAACCGCACTCAACCAAACTAGTTTATGATGGATATGCTGTGTATGTGTGTGAGATGTGATCTCAGATATTTAGATATGAAAATATTAAAACAAATCAGACAAACCAAAGAATAGCAATCTCAAACATAGTAATTTTTATAGTGGTTTGACTACTCATCTACTCCACTCCTGGTAACCGCACTCAACCCTTGAGTGTACCGGATTTCACTAAGGAGGTTTCATAGCGGTTCACCTTAAACCTAAGGTTTTAAATCAGGTTCACCTTCAACTTTATAACCTATAATGAGGCTGACTGTTTATGCTCTCACGAGCAAGGGTCAACACAACACACCCACTCTTAGGCACACTAGCCAAGGATCTTCCACAAGACCCTAACTGAGGTTTTACACGATTTACCTCAAACCCAAGGTTTCACACGGTTCACCTCAAACCCAAGGTTTTGACTGGTTCACCTTTAACCAGATGTCTATGCCCTTCATAGAGCAAGGGTCCACGCAATGCACCCACCACGTACACTCCCGCCGGAGGCCTCCTTGAGGACTTGCAAAGGAAGAGAAACACCTTAGACCCAAACCTAAAAAGGAGTAATCACAAGTATCCTTTGGACTCTAGTTACTTACAGATAAGTGGATGAGTCCCATTCAGCACGTTGACGAAGATCTCCTCCTTGTTGATGAAGAGTCTTCTGCTTCCTTGATCCACAACTCAAACGATGTACCAATATATGGCAACGGGTTGGGTCAAGGTTATGATGGAATACTACTCTCTAAATGTTTTCCTATTAGGAAGATATAGCGATTCCAATCATCTATGTATTCAAGGCATCCCAGCTTAATGATTTTCCATTAAGGTAGTAGCTGGAGGATCCTTGAATGAGGAAGTTCATTCTCCAATCCACTCTATTGAATATCAATTATGAGGGTGGATTGGAGGATGAACTCCCATGAGAGAAAGGGCTTTAGGTATATGATCTAAGGTAAAACACTCAAAACTCTCTCTTCTTTCTCTACCAACAATAAAAGACAAGTACACTTTATATAAGCAAAAAGTTTCAATGGATATAATCGGTCACATTTATGACAGAGTTTGATATCATCAAGCTTATACTCTTGATAGCATTGATGGGCCACTCGATGACACAAACTCAAATGTCATGCGCTTTTGAAACTTTTTACCAGTTGGTCGATGGAATCGAAGCAGGTGTCGATGACATCAGATTTCGAACTCCGATACTATCGATGCTAGTTTCAATTCATCGACATTTGAATAATGAGAGAGATTTAACTTGAAATATTTCAGGTTTACAATAATGATTGAGGGACCATCGAGATCATCATAATTTGAATATCGATGATATCAATACCCGTGTCGATGCATCGATAAATCCAACGAATTTTTCTTTAAGCTTGCTGGACAGTTTATGTCCATGTTCGATGCAATCGAGACCGTATTGATATTATCAATATTTGAATATCGATTCTTTTGAGAGACCCCTGATCATAGATAAACAATCCTGAAATATTTTGCTGGAAGACTTGGCGCCCATGACCGATATCGTCGAGATCCTTCCGAAATCATCGAGATTTGAATTTCGATGGTATTGAGGAGGCTTCGATATATCGATGCACATATGATATTCTTAAGAAAAAATAGGGGCGCCAGAGATTTGCCTATCGATATTATCGAGTCACCTTCAATGGACTCGAGATTTGAATATTGATAGTATATCGATACATCGATAATTCCGTCCCGATGAGTTTGTGGTTATTGGACGTATTTTGTCCTCATATCAATGATATCGTTTAGGTATCGAGGACATCGACAACGTAGGTCGATCATATCGAGATGTGTATCGATAAAATTGACAAAGTAAGAAAACTTGAAGAATTTTCCTATTTTGAAAAAAATTTCTTAACTTAAAAACCCTATAATATTCTAACTTGTTTTAAGGGTTTTATATACCTGGTGTTTTGGGATAAGGGATGTGAGGCTTAAATTTACCTGTGGCGAGCTTGCACACATCCTGGTTGAGGTAGACACTTGAGTTGATCTTCTTATAAGGCTCTGCAGTCTAACTGACTTAACACTCGTGCTAATTGACAAACCAGGGCACTTTCAGCTTGTACGTTGGCTCTCTCTTGGTGCTTGAGATGAATTGAGAAATGAGAGAGTGGATGGGTTGTTATGAGGGAGATGGGATGAAGGGTATGGTTTCTCTTGACTTTTGGTATGAAGAGAATGGTTAGGTATGGGTGTTGATGACTTGGTGAAGAGAGAGGTATGGGTGAGATATGGGATGTACTTGACTTGACTGATGTGATTGATTTGATAGGTTATAGAGATTCTCTTCTCGGGATTGTAAATGCACGACATTTCTTTGAGATATACGCGGGCCAACTGTGGCGACTACGCTGTCACTAGGATACAAGTTTCGAGTCGAGTCGACATAGATATACAGGATGCGACTTAGGGTTAAGCGCAAACACCGATTATAGGTCGTGGGTTGGCAGAATTCAATCGGAAGGAATACAAAAGCCTATGGAATGGTATGGTTTAGGATACGGGTCTTACAGCTCTCCCCTCATAAAAAAAATTTCATCCTCGAAATTTGCACTATCATGAAGGACAAAGCAAGGGAAGAGGAAGCATCGCCATATACATATAATAATCAATACCATACAAGGCATAATTAATTTATACACAAATAGGGATAGCACTCTCTAATCTCAGCTTCGTGCTCCCAAGACGTCTCCTCAACAGAATGGTGACTCTTACTGAACCGGATCTGGGATCAGAAATGATGAAAACTGGGATACCTTGCAGCTTAAGAATTTCGTCAATGATTGATCTAACAAGATGGTCTTAAGGGCTAGTTGCGCGAAATGTCTGCAACTCCTTTCGACAACTAAGGGTCCTGCTGGACTGTATAAAGTTTGCCCTGGGCCTGATGGGGAGGTGTGTGTCTTCTCTGTGTTCGCCGCTGTCGCGGTTGTTGCTGGGGTCCCGATGGTAGAAGTTGCTTCACTATTGAAGGCGAGGACACTCCCGCCAACGGTGTCTCATCCCCCACACCCATGATAAATACCGGCAAACTGCCTCAGAGGTGGTAATGGGTTGCTGCAGATGCTCGGAAGGCTGGGTAGTTCCTGTGCCTCTGCGGCCATCGATGCTGGTGTTGTTGGGAGTTACTATAGGGAGCCTGCCTCTTCTGGTCTCTCCTCTGATCTCAATCACTATGTGCGCCGGCCTACTCAGTCTCATAAATCTAGGCCCTCCATATTACCACCTGAAAAGTCGAGAGCTCATGCCTAACAAGACAGCCTTAAAGACCATAATGCAAGCAGTTCTCGAAACGATGGGTGTCACACCCCAACCTCGGAAACCGGGCTCACAAAATTCCTAATCACCGAATCTGGTGCTGACAGCCTCCATAGTACCCCATTCTCGGCTCCTAGCACCCATACACCAGGTTCCGATCCTGGGATCCTACAAGGAGAATTTCAAACATGATTTGATTGTAATGAGCATAACCATAAGCATCACCCACGAACAATAACCACAAGAACATCATAAAATCCACTACGATAAAAAACTTGAGTACAATGTGTATGAAAGGGAAATACAAGATAATGAAAATGATTAAAAAAACTCGAGAAGCTCGGTTGCACACTCCAACTACGGTGAGACTATGGTTGCGTCCTGGCGTCACCTGCACGCATCAATCGTGCATAAGCTTATAGAAAGCTTAAATGGTGGTGTAAGTGTGTGCACAATATGAGCGTGCTCAGAATGCAAGGTCAGAGTAATGCATGAATGCAATATATGAATGCTATCGGCCGTATCAAGACCATATGATACAAGATGCAACTCAAGCATGCCAATCCTCATCCAAATCCTCATACAGCTCATCAAATATCAGTACAGTTCTCATTCTCGATAATCATTGGGGTTTAATACACTTCAAATGACACTGCCCCTCTTCCAGCTGCACAGTCGAAGTTAGTGTAACTAACCTCACTATCCGCCTGGCCAATAGTCTGCCAATACCTATTCGGCATGTCGATAGCGGACCCATTTACGAGTTGGTCAAACTCAACCTAGTATTGCCCCTACCCTCGGACGAGTATGGCCACACCCCTTTCCAACCGACCACGACATAGTGGGAGATGCGACCTCCTAGTATTTGGCCCTCGTATGCTCATATATCCACTCGGTATCGACGTTGGAGTCATCCTCTGGTACTATCGGGTTTAGGAATTTTCATCCAGGAACATTTATGGCACCCTGACGCTATAAACAATATTTTCGGTATCCAATCTAGCCACCCACAATGTGTCTGTGGAGGCTATAACCCTGATGTCGCTAGGGCATATCACAATCACACGAATGTAAGTGCATGAATCACCCCACCAGACATGCAACAATCATGCGCGTACCACGCAATTATGTAGGGCAACTCAGCCTATCAGGGAACCCATAAACAATCGGCCCGAAGGCATATGATATGATTAGTCACTCCTCATATCAGACATACATATGATGCATATGATCATGAATCATGTATCTATACTAAACGTGTTATGTGGTGATGGGCTCTGATCATAACAAAGATAGGCCTAGATGGCTTGCAAACTACAAGTATGGGCCTATCAATGGGCCATAGGGAGAGTGACAATGCGAACATTTAACCAATATCATCTTTATAATGTGGACGTCAAACCATCATTTCTCCTAAGGCATAGCCGCTATTGAGATCATCACATAAACCACAGTAGAATCACATTACAATGGGCCTCATGTACATCCCATTGGGCCTCTACCCATGGGCCTCAGGTACATCAAATGGGCCGCATCAAGTGGGTCTTATATATATCAAAGTGGGCCTCAACAAAATACCTCGTACACATCAAGGTGAGCCTCAACAACAAGCCATAAATACATCAAGATGGGCTTTATCACATACCCAAAAAGAGTCATATTGAAGGATCATTTGGACCATACCCCAGGTTACGGTGGAGATAATTTTCACTGTTTAAACAATTCACAGGGGCCTATCATAAGGTTTATTCCCCACCCAATCTAATCATAAGGTCTTAAAGACTTGGATTAAGAAGGAAAAAAATATCATATTGGTCCAAACCTTGTAGTCTAAGGGTTTTAATGGTGGACGTTCAAACCTATGGTTTCGTGAAATGTGGTCCACCTGATCCTAGATCTGTTTTATTTTTTCTTTTAGCCTCAAGCCTTAATATTATCTTTCAAAATGGTTGGATAGTTTGGATGCAACACATTCATCATGGTGGGTCCTATAGGGATGAACGACAAAAATAAATCACATACCTCATGGTGGAGGTCCACATTGATGAAAGGTGTGTATACAACACATACATTAATGAGTCTCATGTGGGGCCCACCATAATGTTTATTTTCCACCCATCCATTGGATAAGGTCACACAGACTAGGAGCCCACCATAATGTTTATTTTCCACCCAACCTGTGGATAAGGTCACATAGACCTGGGGCCCACCATAATGTTTATTTTCCACCCAACCTATTGATAAGGTCATACAGACCTGGGCGAAGAGGAAACAAATTTCATATGATCCAAAACTTCTGACCCTAAAAGGGTTTTAATGGCAGACGTTTAATCCACCGCTTCCTACCGTGTGGGCCACCCGAGCTCCATATAAGGTTGATTTTTGGGGGGCCCACTGTCCCAAAGGGGACCCAACAAATTCATGGTGTTGATGGTTGATAAACATCATGGTGGGGCCCACGGATGGGACCGCGGGTCCTGCTCATCGGTCCACCCGTTAACGTAGCTGCAGCAGCAGGCGCTGCTGCTGTTAGTTTGTTTTTTTTTAATGTTTTCTTACAAATTTTCCTAGGTGGGGCCCGCATCATCTAGATCCACTCCACTGGTTGAATTCTATAGCTCTTAACGGACTAAACAAGCCCAATATTCAAGGTATTTTGGTGTGTAGAAACATCAGATGGGTTTTAAAGGTAGAAAATACTATTTCCTATGTTATGGCCCGCGAGATAGTCGAATTGTGTTCATTTTTCAGCTCAACGCCTAAAATGAACTGGGGAATGGAATGGACGGAGTGGATTGGGTTCATTCATCAAGGTGGGGCCTGCATGAGCAGCCCACCCCAAATGTTCAAATATAAACAGTATATTATTATTATTATTTTTTGTTAGCTTGTTAGTACTCACCCATGTCAGTACACGCACTCCATGTTAACCGCATACTATCTAGCGTCCAGGGATGCTGGACGACATGGATATAACACAAGCATTTTGGTGGGTCCCACATGGCCATGGTCCACCTGTTTAGATCACCTAATATTTATGTTTTTCCTTCCATTCAAGCCCGCTAACAGGCTGGATGGTGTAGATCAACACCTCCATCAAATGGGTCTCACGAGGGTGGACGGTGCAGATAGGTCACATACCTCATGATGGGGTCTACCTAGGTGGGCCACACGGCCACATCATCAAAAGAAAATAAGGAAAGAGAGAGAGAGAGGAAGAAAGACAAGAGAGACAGTGATGAAGGGGCCCCGCCACTATGGGCCCCCGTGATTTCAACACATACATCAAGTGGGTCCCACAACAAGTGGTCCCTTAAAAATTGAAATTAATGATGGATCACCCACCTCTAGGCCTTCTCCTTGATCCCTTTGACTCCTATGCTCCTATGCTCAACTTTTAACGGTGAATGATGGAGTTTTGATGGTGGGGATGATAGATGAGAGGGTGGGAAAATGGGCCACACTTGTTTACTCTTGAAAATGCTTGGACGTTGGAATTTGTTGCTTGGGAGGTTTGAGATATGAGAGAAGGAAATGATGGGGTGATAAGGATGGGTGTTGTAAGGAAGGGAATGAAAGGTATGGGTGAGTTTGACTTTTTATAAAAAGAGGGATGGTTAGGGGAGCAAGAGTTGACTTATGGAAAAGGAGGGATGGAGCTTGTATTTGAGGTATGGGGTGTACTTGACTTGAGTGATTGATTGATTGATGGGACATGCCGTAGAGATTCCCTCGAAATTCGTAACGCACTATGTTTCTTCGGAATGAACGCGGACCCACATCTCCTGACCTGGGTATCTGTTCGGTACTCGAGTAGTGACGTTAGGACCACTGCAATGGCACAGTCGCTAAGGTACAAGTTTCGGGTCGAGCCGACTTCTGTATGCAGGTCTAGGCTTAGGTTCGTGCACAAACATCAGATATAGGTCAAGGGTTGCTGGAATTCGAGCGGGGAGGACCGTGGAAGCATACGGAACAGTAAGATCTAGGATACGGGTCTTACAACTGGCCTTCCACTCCTCGTCATTAACCAAATATGGCACGAACCTCGATAACACCATGAAACGAGCTACATACTGCACCACAGACTTGTCTCCCTGCACCAAGGTCTCGAACTTTAACGCTCGCTGACGACGAATGTGGTCGGGGAAGTACTGTTGGTCGAATTGGTCAATCAAAACCTCCCATATCCAGATGAAATCAGGCCCTCCAACACGGGTAACGGAGGTCCACCAGTGCTCGGCCTAACCCTAGAGAAGAAATACAGCTAACCGGACCCGCTGATGGGTTGTACATGCCATCGTATTAAAAATTTTCTCCACCTCGGAGTGCCATCTCTCGGATACTATCAGATCTGGCTCACCCTGGAAACATGGGAGTTCGAGCTGTCAGAACTCTCAAAGAAAGGCTCTCGGGTGCTCTTGCTCTGCCTAGGCTGGTGAAACAACAGGGTCCCTGCCCTGCCTCTGAAGGGCGACTGTCACAGCTTACAACATCTGCTGTAACTGGGAGGCACTCACGAGTATGGTCGGATCTGCATCGATCTTGGGTGAAGGGATGACATCCTTGGGCTAGGGAGCAGAGATCTCTGGTGGTGGAGTGAGAGTTGTAGGTGATAGAGCGGGAGTTGCTCGGGTCACTCTCCTGGGCGACATGTCCTTTAAGAAGGAATAAAGGCGCCTATTATCCTTAAACACTCTCGAATATATACACGATGGTGAGCTATATCAGAAAGTCTTTAAGTTATTCAAACTCGAGGACCTAATCATTCTAAGTTCTCAACAATCATAGAGTGTAGGGTAACTATCAGCAGATATGTGATGTTATCTTCAGGCATTCCTAAGTTATGCTCTAATACCAACTTCTGTCATGCCCCAAACTAGGAAACCGAGTTCACATAAAATTCAATCAATGAATCTAGCACCGATAGCCTCCGTAGTACCCCATTATAGGCTCTGCGTCTATACGCCAGATTTTGACACTAGGATCCTACAAGGAGGATTTTCCAACGTACATTTATCTCGTAAGGAGCATAACCACAAGTTTACCCAAATCACAAAGGCAACATCATCATCACATATCCACTAATATAAATAATTGAATACAATGCTGAAAGGGAATTACATATATCGAAAATCAAAGCTCTAGAAGACGGCTGCACGCTCCAAGCTCAACGCTGCTACGACCTAACGCCACCTGTATACATCTATTATGCACAAGCTTATAGAAAGCTTTGAGGGTGGTGTAAGTGTGTGCTTAAGGTAGGTGCCAAGAATGCAATATCAGAGCAATACAGAAACATGCCGGTAAGTCCATAAATGCCATCAGTCTTGTCCAGGCTATGCGATGCAAAACATTAAAAAAAGGCCAATATCATATACTGAGGAAACAATGTAGATCATCTATACGATGTGGAATCATAGTAAGCCAAATATCATATACTGAGGAAACAATGTAGATCAACTATGCAATGGGGAGTCATAGTAAGTCAAACATCATATACTGAGGATGCAATACAATATGCAAATCCTGACGGGTCCACGAATACCATCAACCTTATCTAGGCCAAATAAATGCAAAAACATATAACCTAAAATGCCAAATACTGCGGATGTAATGCAATATGTGATGCAAATGGAATGACCAAGCTGGAGTGTGAAGTCGGGATGATAGTACGTAGTATCACAGGCTATGGGGTTCATCACAAGGGACTTCTATCCAAACCAATCTCATACTTAAATTTGGATAGCTAGACACCATGTGGTAAACTCCTGATCTCAGGTTAATCGCGTGCCCCAACCGAAATCCTAGCCATTGTGAAAGTACATAACAAATATTTACGCACGACTAGCCCGAGTGAATATTGTACGAAAGAATTTATCAAATCATGAGTACGCAACTGCTACTCAGTAAGTCCACATATCAGTATCGTACATCTCTAGGATCATCACAGGGTCTAGTACACTCGATGCCACCTACCACCCCATCAAGCGCACAACTAGGTAAGTGGAAAAGTCCTCACAATTTGCTTGCCAGCAGTATACCAATTCCTACCCGACTTGTCAATAGTGAACCCATTTATGAGTTGGTGAAACTCACCCTAGAATCACCTACTCCCTCGGGAGGGTAAGGCCACACCCCCTCCTAACTGACCATGACACAGTGGGAGACACGACCTACTGGTATTCTGCACTTGGGTGCTCATGTATCCACTCGATCTAGACGTTGGGGCGTCCTCTAGTACCTAGAGGGTTTAGGGACTTTCACCCAGGGATATCCATGACACCCCATGTAGAAAAAGATTTCTAGTGTCTCATCTGGCCGTCCACGATATGCCTGTCAAGGCTATGACCCATATGTCGCTAGGGCGCATAGTAGTCATATCAGAAATACAAGATGCATAAGTCACACAGTTCAATCATGCATCAGTACTGCGCATACCATTCGCTCATGTGGTACAACTCCGCCTATCAGAGAGTCCCAAAAATAACTTGCCCTATAACATATGCAAGGGTCAATCACATCTCATAACAAACGTGTAGATGATGCATATGGGTATGTATCATGATGCTATGCTGTCACATATTCATAATCGATATCGATAACCGGCACCATTAATCGACATCAATAATCAGCCTCGACAATAAGCCTCGATAATCGGCCTCAACAATCAGCCTCGAGAATCATTCTCGATAATCGGCATCGATAATTGGCCTCGATAATCAGCATCGATAATCAGCCTCGATTATCAGCCTCGACAATCAGCCTTGACAATCGGCCTATATACAAGACGAGATGTGTAGATGAACAACCAATCTAAACCAAAACATAAAGATCGGCCTTTGGTCGTGGATATGCCCAATTCGGTAGCACAAAGACATCCATCTACAGCGATGATGAACCATGCAACATCAGTGGGGCCCAATCATTTGGGTTGACATAAAATAATGAGAATGGGCCTAATAAAGGCCTAAGGTAAGGTCACAATGTAGACATTTAACCAACATTAACCTCGAGGAGTGGCCCACATTGGGCCAAACATATAATGGGCCCATGGCCTTAGACAAGGGCCTCATACGCAACTCAATGGGCATCACACAAAGGGCCTAATGTAACACCCTAAAAATCAGGGGTCGAGTATAACTCAACTCCCGAGTTCCAACGCATCACTTATGCAACATAATTAATGATGATTAAATGTTGTCTGTGTTAGAGCAATAAACATGAGTGAGATTACACCAAACAGCAATTCATACTCCAGAACATTTGTATAAAGGCAAGCGGAAGACTGAACTGTATATATATGTATGCAAAGAAACAAAAGTCGTTTCATTTTTCAGAGTATGACCATCTGAGTCACTATATACATATGTTTGTTTTATGAACAAAATGTCAAAAATAAACTAAGAAGTGATCCCTGCAAATCCCGTCAATTCAGCAGCCTAGTCGAAGCCGCCAGAGTACTGCATATAAGATAACTCCTCCTGGTCCTCGTCATAATCAGGCTCCACCTCCTGAGTCATCAGCTCGCCTAAACCTGAGACAGAGTCTGGTTGGTGTGCGCAACACCATCCCGTAACGTGGGAGTGAGTAGCTAATTCAGTGGAACAATAAAGCATAGGTTAACATGTTATCAATACATTCACGCAGTAATGATAAAGCAGTAAAATTAAACACTCCTAACTACTCTTATTAATGCAAGTATATATGTAGGTATGATGTATGCCCTCACTGTCATACTCCCTCATGCGACATCCCTCTTCGTGCGCGGCATGCTTTCATCCCTCAGTGCTCCACATCTTCCAGGCACATGCAATGCATGATGAGCATGATTACGGAGTTTTTAATTAGTCCATTTCAAACAGCAGGATTGGGAAACTAAGGTACCTCCCTTGTAACATTCCCAAACATGATCCATTCTAGGGTCGTCAGTCCTAGTTAATCTCATACGATGGTGTATTTCTAGGTCGCTGCAAGGGCTGCCAGGGCTGTTACACAGAATCGTCGCACCACTCTCCCATCACCTTATCAATACAGGCCTAGTTTATACTCTGTTACTACGGGAAGGCTCGTAGCCTCACCGCAGATTAGAGTATGCTCGAGGTCACTCCACTGAAACCCTACCAACTGGCAGTCTATTTTCGAAGCTCGACCGGTCCGCTTATTGAGAATGGAACCCGAATGCATCCCGACTGGGGACCACAGTCAGGCTGTGCCAGCGTAGGCCGACAGCTCGAATATAGTGTCCCATACCACCATAATCATCTCACGAGTCTAGTTGTTCACTGGTCACTACGGGGAGGCACGTGGCCCGGCCGAGGCCGACAGCTCGACCACGGTGTCCCATACCACCATGCCCGGTTCATGAGTCTTAGCGGATCGAGGTACCATGGTTAACGGGATTCCACTGGTAAGTTTGGTACCCTAGGTTCAAGCAGTAGCGACCAAACATGGTGAACATACATTAGACATATCGGGTTACATGACAAGCCTGACTAGCTCGAGCGCACAATCAATTGAACGACATGAAGTGCATAAGCACTTCGCGTGGCCTAACCACTATCGCCAACTGACATACGACTCGGGTTCATCAAACGCATCTCACGTGGCGATATGAACCTCAGCCACGATCTCAAATCTGGTACCGATCGTCTGGACTATAGACAGTCCCAAACTCAGTCAATTCTCATCCATAGCATGTAGAGTAAAGTATGATAAACAAAGTAGTTCAAGCATGCTAGTAGGCATGTTATAAGGCATGTTATAAAGCATGATATAAAGCATGTTGTAAAGCACTACATCAATAGGAATATAAACACATGTATTGCAAGTAAGCGGTTTAAGTGATCAACCTCATGGAGATAAATCATACATGTTGCTAGGGTAGTTGAGAATCCAATCTCAACACCCAACTAAGGCATCTACATCCAAACACTTACTCACTCTAGCATTTCCACAATCACTTAACTTGCATTTTTTGAACATACATAGTGTATGTTAACCAACATGTATTAAGGCAAGTCCTTTCACCAAGCAAGTATTTTATGCACACATAATATATTTGTACAACAATTAATCATGGCAAACACATCGCTGAAATATACATGTATACGGTATTTCTTACAATACAGTATTTCTACATATATAGTGTATATTAGTGAAACCTATATTTAGGCGACTCCTTTCGCCAAAGAAGTATTTTATCCATATATCGTATATCCATACAACAAATAAACATGTCAAACTCATTTCTAAAAAAAATACGTATACGGTATTTTCTACGAATACCTAGAATATGTAAAATTCCATATTCTACAACTTTAATCGAAACAGAAAACGGAAAGCACTTTGTACATGTGCAATTGCATGCAGATCATGAATCTATCATTATCTGACATTGAAAGCATTGAAAACTGTAACCTATACACCTAAAGTCCTTACCTTACACCTTGGAATTGCAACGAATCAGCTAGGTTCGTTAGGCTTCCCTATTCGGCGGTATTGTAGCCTAAAGAGTGAAACCGGTTAGCTATTTCACAACCTATACCATTCACACCCCAAAACAGATCTAGGGTTAGGGTTTCTTACCTTAAAACAGAGTCGGTATCACCGGGAAAACGTCGAGAAAGGTATGGTGCAGCCCGTGTGGTGATTGGAAACAGTAGGAGGGAGATTCTCCCACAACTCTCGAGCTTTCTCTTTCTTTTTCTCTCTTCTTCTTAGGGTTTATCCCAAATTCGTATGGCTATGAGAGAGGCTGCCCTAAGGTCCTTATATAGCCTAAAAACTCTTTGGAATAGACTTATGTTCAATGTATACTTATATTATAATCAAATCAGCATTGTTTCAGCTCAACGGAGGGTTTCTGGTGGGCCTCCTTGAGCCAAAAGTCGGACTTAAGCTCACCCATCCTGGATCTAGATGGAGTTAAGTTTTCGTTCCAGTAGGGTTTCCAGATCACGCGTGGCAGACCAGTTTCAATTCAACGGTCAGAGGACTTCGATCAGCAATTCCAAGTACATGTAAATGTTTATGAAAATTTTCCTGATCCGAGGGTGTATTTGGGTCAGATTCTGACGGTCTGGTTGCTTATAAAATGTAAACAAGCGATACGTGCTAGATCACTATTCAAGATATTTATTTTGTAAAGAAAACAAGAGTTTTCACACTTCCTCGCTCCGGACTCGAGCGAACGGCCGTGGGACACTGTCTGGACTTGATTTCCGAGATGGTTGTCAAGCCCAGCGAGGCGGTCCTAATTCCTTAACTTCGTATTATTCGGACTCCCGATGTGCCGTCTAGACCTGATATGGAGTTTCAATGTGGTCCCGAGAGCAGTCGGGTAATGAATTTGCTCCTAGATTTTAGGGTAACCTAGCGTCAAGGATCCTACAAGTTTTGGGTCTTACAGAACGTATTTAAAGCGATTCAATTGGATTTCATGGATAATTTAGTTTAGCACTTAGTTAACTTTGTTAAATTTCTAAAGGATTTAACCCTAAGTGATTCTGGTCGAGGTGGTACTCGAGCCATTGTACGGAAATTTACAGGTCGTTACAATCTACCCCCCTTAAACAAAAATTTCGTCCTCGAAATTTGTACCTTTTCGTATTCCTTGAGAATATGAGGGTAGTTCTTTCTGACCTCGACCTCAGTCTCCCAAGTAGCTTCCTCCTATGAATGATGCGACCATAGTACCTTCACAAGGGGTATGACCTTGCTACGCAGTACCTGCTCCTTCCTGTCAAGTATACGCGTCGAACGCAGCTCGTAAGTAGCATCCTCGCTCAGCTGTATCTGCTCCCATCTGATGATATGTGAAGGATCAGGAACGTACTTCTTCAGCATAGATACGTGAAATACATTGTGTACAGTTGCAAGCGGTATGGGCAAAGCAAGACGATAAGCTACAGCACCCACTCGATCCAGTATCTGAAACGGACCGATAAACCTCGGTGTGAGCTTCCCCTTCTTCCCAAACCGAAGGACTCCCTTCATAGTGGAAACTCGAAGGAACACACGGTCTCCGACCTCGAACTCAAGCGGTCGCCGCCTAGTATCGGCGTAACTCTTCTGTCTGCACTGTGCCGTAAGAAGTCGATGCCTGATAATGTCAACCTTCTCTGTGGTCGCCTGTACCAACTCTGGGTCAATCAGACTACGCTCGCCAACCTTAGCCCAACAATGCGGCACTCTACAAAGATGACCATACAGGGCCTTATATGGTGCCATACCAATAGTCGCCTGGAATCTGTTGTTGTAGGCGAACTCTACGTAAGGAAGACAGTCATCCCAACTGTCATTGAAGTCTAACACACATGCTCGCAACATATCCTCTAGAATCTAATTCACCCGCTCTGTTTGCCCATCAATCTGAGGGTGAAACGTCATACTGAACTTCAACTTCACACCCATCGCTTCCTGGATACGAGTCCAGAAGATAGATATGAACCGAGCGTCTTTGTCCGACACAATCTCAAGTGGAACTCCATGCAGATGCACAATTTCTCTGATGTACAATCTAGCCAGCTCGTTTGTAGAGTTCGTAACCCTGATAGAGAGGAAATGGGCCGATTTGGTCAACCGGTCCACAATCACCCAAATGGAATCATGTCCCTTCCCCGTCTTCGGCAGCCCTGATATGAAATCCATGGAGATGAAGTCCCACTTCCACTCTGCTATGGGCATGGGCTGAAGCAATCTAGGAGGTCAGAGATGTTCTGCCTTGACCTGCTGCACGTCAGACAATGAGACACATACTCAGCGATGTGGGCCTTCATGTTATCCCACCAATACGACCGTCTCATATCCCGGTACATCTTCGTGCTACCAGGATGCATCGGGAGCTTCGAGTTATGAGCAGACTCGAGAAGCTCCTGTCTCAAGTCAGGACTATCAGGAACACATAGGCGGCCATGAAATCGTAGATCCCCATCAGAACCAACTCTCCACTCGGAGTCCTCGGCATCGCTAGCTTACTCTCAAAACTTAGACAACCGCACATCACCCTTCCGAGCCTCAACGATCCTATCATCCACAAGTGGTCACACCCTAACGTGAGTAACACACTCAAATGGCTCCTCCATGGTGAGTCTCTGCTCGAAGTCCCGCACGAACTCAACCATGTCTCACTCTGCTACCATCAACGGAGCCGCAAATGTTATAGCCTTCTTGCGGCTCAACGTGTCTGCCACAAGGTTCGCCTTGCCCGGATGGTAGGAAACCTTGAACTTGAAGTCCTTCAAGGTCTCCATCCATCGGCGTTGTCTCATATTCAAGTCTCGCTACGTGAATATATACTTAAGGCTCTTGTGGTCGTAGAAAAGCTCGAACTCCTCTCCGTAGAGGTAATGTCTCCAAAGCTTCAATACAAAGATGATAGCTGCCAACTCCAGGTCGTGTGTAGGGTAATTCTCCTCGTGCTTCCTTAATTGTCTCGAGGCATACGCAATCACCCTGTCCTTCTGCATAAGGACACAACCCAGACCAACGTGAGACGCGTCGGTGTATATCGTGTACTTCACCCCTTGCTCTGGCAATACTAGCACAGGGGTGGACGTCAACCTGTCCTTCAGCTCCTTGAAAGCTGCTTCTGCTTTCTCATTCTAGGCGAACTTCAGATACTTCCGTGTCAACTGAGACAATGGCCTAGCAATCTTCGAGAAATCTCGAACGAAGCGTCTGTAATGCCCTGCCAAACCAAGGAAACTCCTCACCTCGGTAACCGAGCCAAGCTGCTGCCAATCCTGAACCACGGCTACCTTGGCAAGGTCCACTGCGATCCCATCCTTGGACACCACATGTCCGAGGAATTTGACTTCCTCTTGCCAGAAGTCGCACTTCTTATACTGCGCGTATAACTGATTCTTCTTCAGCGTATCCATCACCCCTCTCAGGTGCTCCTCGTGCTCCTCCCGACTCGTAGAGTATATTAAAATGTCATCAATAAAGACGATGATGAATCGGTATAGGAATGGTCGAAGTACTCGGTTCATCAGGTCCATGAACACGGCTGGTGCGTTCATAAGACCAAACGACATCACTAGAAACTCGTAATGCCCAAAGCATGTCATGAAAGCCGTCTTCTGCACGTCCTCATCTCTGACGCGTAGCTGATGATACCTTTACTGCAGGTCAATCTTCGAAAAATACTTCGCCCCCTTCAACTGATCAAATAGATCGTCTATCCTGGGTAAAGGATACTTATTCTTCACCGTGACGTGGTTCAACCTACGGTAATCAATACATAACTGTAGCGTCCCGTCCTTCTTCTTCACAAATAGGACAGGTGCTCCCCAAGGAGACACACTAGGTCGTATGAAACCCTTCTCTACAAGCTCGTCAATCTGCTTCCGTAGCTCCTCCATCTCACATGGAGGCATATGATAAGTCGGCAATGAGATAGGTTTCGCACCAGGCATAAGATCAATGGTGAAATCGATCTCGCGCCCAGGAGGTAAGTCAGGAATCGTCTTAAACACATCTGCAAACTCCTGAACCACCAGCGTATCTTCTAATGCCAGACTATCGATCAGTACTAATAAAGCAGTATAACAGTCAACACGACAAGGCCAACTGACCTGCACTGGAAACGTGAAAGCGGTGCCGTCGGATCCATAAGCCGTCACGACTCGAGTATCGCAATCTATCTCTGCCCTCATCTTCGAGAGCCAGTCCATACCAAGAATAACATCATAGTGCCATAGCGGAGCAGCAATGAGGTCGACGAGCACTATGCTGCTACCCAAATCCACAAAGCAACCCTCACATATCCGTGCGACATCCGAAAAAGTCCCAGTAGCCATAGTGAGTCTCAATCCCTTAGTGGGAATAGTATACAAAGATAGACATTTAACTGCCCCATACGAAATAATAGAAGCAGTGGACCCAGTGTCCACCAACAAGGAAATGGAAGTACCGTGAATGTGAGTCGTACCCTCAAAAGCTGTCGGGGCTGAAATGGACGTCTTAGGTGCCTCAGCAACGAGCGTATGTACTCGAGCCTACTGCTGATGGTTCGACTATGGGACTAAGGGCCGTTGCGGCGGCTTGAAGCGTGACACAGGAGGTCAGAAGGAAGGATGAGCAGGGGCAGTCTGTAGAGGTGGAGTCGATAAAGCCTGTGGGCGAGAACGAGCAATCATCTATGGCGGAGAGAACCCACTATCCTTCATTCGCGCGAAACAACTCCCAATAGAATGACCCTGTCTCCCGCAATACGTACGGGTCACAATAGGGCGCCCCACCGGAGCCACTAGCGCTGCGATCATGGGAGGCGAGTCAGCACGAGGCCTCTTGCCTAGGATAGGCGTGCTCTGTACCTCCTGTCGTGGTCTCACAATCATAGCACCACGAGAACGGGCCAGCCGATCAACATCCTGCTCGGCCATCATAGACATGCGCACCAGCTCCACATAAGAAGGTATACTGATGCAGTACATCTTCGACCGTATGTCAGGTCACAAACCCAAGGAAAAACGACGCATCCACATCTGATCATCAACCAGTATAGTCGGGACAAAGTGGTCCAACTCTGTGAAGCAGTGCTCGTACTCCGTAACCGTCATGCCTCCCTGCTCGAGGCGTAGAAACTCATCCTTCCGCTCATGTCTGTACGTCTGTGGGTAGTATTTCTCGTGGAACCGGAACTCAAATGCCTTCCAAGTCCACACATAGTCCGCTGCGACAGACCGCAACACACTATCCCACCATAGATTGGCCTCCCTCTCAAACATGAAAGCGGCTAGCTCGACCTGCTCTGCCTCAGTGCAGTGTAGCATCCGTAGCATCTTAGAGATGCGGTCTAACCAAAACTCTGCCTCCTCGGGTCTGTGAGAACCCATGAATGAGGGAGGCCTCAAGCGCTAAAATCGCTTGAGTAAGCCGCGGGTACCAACATCTCCAGTAGGAGGTGCGACAGGTGTGGGCAGAGGCACATCCTCAAACTAAGCAGGAGGCTCCGAATGCTCGGCAGGACGTGTAGATGTCGTAGGTGGAGTCGTACTACCACCCTGGGATAAGGCCTCAGCAATAGTGGCCATAAGTTGTTGGTCCGCTTCTGCTTCATGTCTCGCCGATCTTTGTTGCATCTCGCTGGCTGATGCATCATCAACTGCTCGATCCTATCAGTAGGTGGACCAGCCTGTGTGTCGTACTGCGCAGATGATGATGTCCAGTACTGCTCATGAACCGGGGGCATGTAAGGTGGCAGTCCACCAGTAGGACCAGCAGGAGGTTGATCAGAATCTAACCCTCGATCCACAGGACTACCCCTACTAGAAGGAGTCTGGTCTATCGAGCCGGTAAGAAGGTGTGCTGTGCTCCGCGTATACTGCCGCGGCATGTCCTATACAACATAGGGTGCAACGTTGGTGAGATTAAAGCATATCAACACATTATTTAAGCACTTTAAGCATTCAACACATCTCATAGCAAAAGAGGCTACATGCTTTTCATTTACCCAAAATTGTCATAATACATGGACTACAGAGTTACATGAATCATGACAGAAATTATATGCAAGCCAATTACATCCAAAGCATCAAACACTTAAAACTTGTTACTAACTACTGTATCATTAGCATGAAAGCATAAACTGCCTAATGCGGTAGGCAAAACAACCACAACAACAACTTGGATGACTAGGCATCCGAATCAGGTGATGGAGGAGGAGCATTCTTGTCCTGTAGACAACACAGGATGGCCTTCAAGGTACGAGACACCTTGCTTAGCTTGGTTTGGACCCGCCCGACTTCCTGTCGCAGGGCGGCTTGGCCCTCCTCGAGACGTGCTAAACGCACATCTATGGAAGCCCGATCGGTGCCCTTCTCCTTAGCCGCAGGAGGTGAACTCTCCTCTGTATCCTGGGCCTCAGGTTCCTCTTCCTCTTCTTTAGCTTCACTCCCATCTTCACTCTTATCTTCTTCGCTCTTAATCTCATCCTCACTCTCCCCATGTCGGGCCCGTTGTCGTTGTGCCCCAAGTTTCATCTGCTTGAGAGTATTCTCGTCGATTTAGTGGACCAGTACTGACATTTCCACCCCTAGACTATAGCCATACTCTCGTGCAATCCTGCATATGAGTCGGCCGAAAGGAAGTGAATCAGAGCTCCTGGTGGAGCATACAATATTCACGATCTATCGCAACACGAATGTGGGTACACACAAGTTTGCCCTCTACCCCACTTGGTACAGAAAGTCAACCATAAGGCACGTGCACTCGCTGCGATTACTGTGTCTGGGGTATAGGTTGTATGTGAAGATGTGATGTAATAGGCAAAAGTCGTCTGACATGTGGGATGCTAGCAGGCTTTTGTTTAGCTGCCACTCAGCTAGTCGGCCACCACAAAGGTATCGTGTGCGAAGATCCCTTTCACGAGCAGTCCCCAAATTCAGCTCACTAGCATGTACGTCACCAAGGGGCATATTCATAAGCCGTGCGATCACCCTCACATCAATGGTGACAAACAGATCCACCCCAACTAAGAGCCGAAACTGCAAAGGTTTTAGTGTAGGCTCACAAATGTTGGTGTAGAAGGCTCTGACAGTGCCAGAATTGGCGCGACCGCTGACCTCAAATAGCGGACCTCAGAGGGCCGCCTCCACTTGGTCGAACAAATAGTATTCCCCAAATAGCCGACCATCCACCTGGGCTTCAAAAAGAACTCTGCAGTCCTCATAAACTTCATGAGGTAGCGCTGCCAACTGTACCCGTTCAGCAGGGATCCGGGGATCAAGGTCCCTCTTCGTACGAAACTCCCGGGCAAAGCTCGAGCTAGCGGCAGTATCTCTCGGCCGCCTTGATCATGCAGGGCGACTAGGCCCAGCCTCATCAGTGGCACCCTTTCTCTTGCCCATCAGAGAGAGGATGGTGGATATGGAGAAAATGGCCGCCACAACTTCAAAAAGGTCCATGAAAAAAGACAGAATAGGGGAGAAAGGGCTGGAAATATTATTTCTCCATGAATTTAGGGCCCAACAGATCTTGTAGGGGCCCAAACGAGAGGGGATTAAAAAGGAGAATGGAGAGAACAGGTGGGTGAGGAAACTCCCACGAGTTTCGGAGCTCCAATGGCATGTGGGGGGGTCCAAATGAGAGAAACGAAGAGCGAATGGAGAGGGGGGGTGCAATGCACGATGGAAAAGGGTAGGCTATGGTCGAAAACAGTAAAGAAAAGGATTGGAGAGGCGATTTGTGAGAGAGGGCAGCAATGCAAGAGGGAAAAACGGCTTGGGGAGGGCGTTTGTGAAGGAGGTACGATTTTGGGTGATGAGAATGGGGCAGCGTGGGTACTAGGGGGTTTATAAAACCCCCAAACACAATCGGCCCAGGCCGCAGGCCCGGCCTAGCCAGAAAATCGGCGAGGCCTCGCCGACCCGGCGAGGGCCTCACCAAAAAAATTTAGAATTTTTGAAATGGGGCCCCACGGTAGTGATCCTCCAGTCCCCTGGGCCCCAAAAATCACTGGGTCCCACCCTGGGTACCCCTGGATTAGTGTGAGTAGGCCCCCGACCCCGATTCACCCGATTTCGGGTACTTTCGGACACACACTGACATTTATAGATTTTTGACTGCTGTGGTAAGGTGTATTGTGATCTAGACACGTCAATAGACGGTCTAGAAGTGATTTGGGTTCGATACGTGCGGTTAGGATTGAGTACGAACTCGATCAAAATGCCTATTTTCGATGAACTTTGCCGAATGGCAAAATCGGGTAAACCTAGGGCTATTTCTATATTTTTCTCGCACCCTCCTAGGTTGTAATGCGTCAGCGTACATCGTGAGAACATAACTCAGGTCCGGTTTAATCAAAATCATCCTCTGATACCAACTTGTAACACCCTGAAAATCGGGGGTCGAGTATAATTCAACTCCCGAGTTCCAACGCATCACTTATGCAACATAATTAATGATGATTAAATGTTGTCTTTGTTAGAGCAATAAACATGAGTGAGATTACACCAAAACAACAATTCATACTCCAGAACATTTGTATAAAGGCAAGCGGAAGACTGAACTGTATATATATGTATGTAAAGAAACAAAAGTCATTTCATTTTCCAGAGTATGAATCCATCTGAGTCACCATATACATATGTTTGTTATATGAACAAAATGTCATAAATAAACTAAGAAGTGATCCCTGCAAATCCCGTCAATCCGGCAGCCTAGTCGAAGCTGCCAGAGTACTGCATATAAGAGAACTCCTCCTGGTCCTCGTCATAATCAGGCTCCGCCTCATGAGTCATCGGCTTGCCTAAACCTGAGACAGAGTCTAGTTGGTGTGCGCAACACCGTCCCATAACGTAGGAGTGAGTAGATAGCTCAGTGGAACAATAAAGCATAGGTTAACATGTTATCAATACAGTCACGCAGTAATGATAAAGCAATAAAATCAAACACTCATAACTACTCTTATTAATGCAAGTATGGATGCAGGTATGATGTATGCCCTCACTATCATACTCCCTCATGCGCCATCTTCTTCGTTTGCGGCATGCTTTCATCCCTCATTTCTCCACATCTTCCATACACGTGCAATGCATGATGAGCATGATTACCGAGTTTTTAATTAGTCCATTTCAAACAGCAGGATTGGGAAACTAAGGTACCTCCCTTGTAACATTCCCAAACATGATCCATTATAGGGTCTTCAGTCCTAGTTAATCTCATATAATGGTGTATTTCTAGGTCGCTGCAAGGGTTGCCAGGGCTGTTACACAGAATCGTTGCACCACTCCCCCATCACCTTATCAATATAGGCCTAGTTTATACTTTGTTACTACGGGAAGGCTTGTAGCCTCACCGCAGATTAGAGTATGCTCAAGGTCACTCCACTGACACCCTACCAACTGGCAGTCTATTTTCGAAGCCCGACCGGTCCGCTTATTGAGAATGGAACTTGGATGCATCCCGACTGGGGACCACAGGCAGGCTGTGCCAGCGTAGGCCGACAGCTCGAATATAGTGTCCCATACCACCATAATCGGCTCAGGAGTCTGGTTGCTCACTGGTCACTACGGGGAGGCACGTGGCCCCATCGTAGGCCGACAACTCGACCACGGTGTCCCATACCACCATGCCCGCCTCATAAGTCTTAGCAGATTGAGGTATCATGGTTAACGGGATTCCACTGGTAAGTTTGGTACCCTAGGCTGAAGCAGTAGCGACCAAACATGGTGAACATACATTAGACATATCAGGTTACATGACAAGCCTGACTAGCTCGACCGCACAATCAATTAAACGACATGAAGTACATAAGCACTTCGCGTGGCCTAACCACTGTCGCCAACTGACATACGACTCGGGTTCGTCAAACGCATCTCACGTGGCGACATGAACCTCAACCACGATCTCAAATCTGGTACCGATTGTCTGGACTATAGACATAGTCCCAAACTCAGTTAATTCTCATCCATAGCATGTAGAGTAAAGCATGATAAACAAAGTAGTTCAAGCATGCTAGTAGGCATGTTATAAAGCATGATATAAAGCATGTTGTAAAGCACTACATCAATAGGAATACAAACACATGTATTGCAAGTAAGCGGTTTAAGTGATCAACCTCATGGAGGTAATCATACATGTCGCTAGGGTAGTTAAGAATCCAATCTCAACACCCAACTAAGGCATCTACATCCAAACACTTACTCACTTTAGCATTTCCACAATCACTAAACTTACACTATTTCAACATACATAGTGTATGTTAACCAACATGTATTAAGGCGAGTCCTTTCACCAAGCAAGTATTTTATGCACACATAATATATTTATACAATAATTAATATGGCAAACACATCGGTGAAATATACATGTATACGGTATTTCTTACAATACAGTATTTTTACATACATAGTCCATATTAGTGAAACATGTATTTCGGCGACTCCTTTCGCCAAATAAGTATTTTATCCATATATCGTATATCCATACAACAAATAAATATGTCAAACACATTTCCAAAAAAAATACGTATACGGTATTTTCTACGAATACCTAGAATATGTAAAATTCCATATTCTACAACTTTAATCGAAACAGAAAACGGAAAGCACTTTGTTCATGTGCAATTGCATGCAGATCATGAATCTATCATTATTTGACATTGAAAGCATTGAAAACTGTAACCTATACACCTAAAGTCCTCACCTTACACCTTGGAATTGCAACGAATCAGCTAGGTTCGTCCGGCTTCCGTATTCGGCGGTATTATAGCCTAAAGAGTGAAACCGGTTAGCTATTTCACAACCTATACCCTTCACACCCCAAAACAGATCTAGGGTTAGGGTTTCTTACCTTAAAACGGAGTCGGTATCGCCGGGAAAGTGTCAAGAAAGGGATGGTGCAGCCCGTGTGGTGATTGGAAACAGTAGGAGGGAGATTCTCCCACAACCCTCAAGCTTTTTCTCTCTTTTTCTCTCTTCATAGGGTTTATCCCAAATTCGTATGGCTGTGAGAGAGGCTGCCCTAAGGTCCTTATATAGCCTAAAAACTCTATGGAATAGACTTATGCTCAAGGTATACTTATATTATAATCAAATCGGCATTGTTTCAGCTCAACGGAGGGTTTCTGGTGGGCCTCCTTGAGCCAAAAGTGGGACTTAAGCTCACCCATCTTGGATCTAGATGGAGTTAAGTTTTCATTCCAGTAGGGTTTCCAGATCACGTGTGGCGGACCAGTTTCAGTTCAACGGTTAGTGGACTTCGATCAGCAATTCCAAGTACATGTAAATATTTATGAAATTTTTCCTGATCTGAGGGTGTATTTGGGTCAGATTCTGACGGTCTGGTTGCTTATAAAATGTACGCAAGTGATACGTGCTAGATCACTATTCAAGATATTTATTTTGTAAAGAAAATAAGAGTTTTCACACTCCCTCGCTCCGAACTTGAGCGAACGGCCGTGGGACGCTGTCTGGACTTGATTTCCGAGATGGTTGTCAACCCAGCGAGGCGGTCATAATTCCTTAACTTCGTATTATTTGGACTCCCGATGTGTGGTCTAGACCTGATACGGAGTTTCAATGTGGTCCCGAGAGCAGTCGGGTAATGAGTTTGATCCTAGATTTTAGGGTAACCTAGCGTCAAGGATCTTACAAGTTTTGGGTCTTGCAGATCGTATTAAAGTGATTCAATTGGATTTCATGGCTAATTTAGTTTAGCACTTAGTTAACTTTGTCAGATTTCTAAAGGATTTAACCCTAAGTGATTTCTGGTCGAGGTGGTACTCGAGCCATTGTACGAAAATTTACTGGTCGTTACACCTAATGTGCACCATGATGGGCCTCACCAAATGGGCCTCTCATATTACATCACATTGGGCCTCACTCTTGGGCCACACACACACACACACACACACACACACACACACACACACATATATATATATATCATATTAGGCCACAACAAGGGCCTCATACACATTAAGTGGGCCGCATCACATGGGCTGTAACAATAGGCCTCATACACGTCGAGTGGACTGCACACATGGGTCGTAAGAATGGGCCTCATATACACTTCAAGTGGGCAAAATCACATGGGCCTCAACAAAGGGCCTCGTACGCGTCAAGTGGGTTGCATCACATGGGCCATAACAATTGGCCTCATATACACTTCAAGTGGGCTGCATCACATGGGTCGTAATAAAGGGCCTCATATACACTTCAAGTGGGCCGTATCAATTGGTTGCACCAATGGGCCTCATATATATCAAGTGGGCCACATTAATGGGCCGCACCAATGGGCCTCATATACATCAAGTGGGCCGCATCCACGGGCCACACCAATGGGCCTCGTATACATCAAGTTGGGCCCACTATTCTATGTGAACCATCTACACCCTACATCTATTTCTAGAGATCATTTTAGATCATTACCCAAAAATGAATTATATCGAAAGATCATATGGACCATACCACAAATAATAGTGGAGATAATGATTTTCGCCGTTTTAAATTTCGAGGGCCGACCATAACGTTTATCTTTCATCTAACCTGCTCATAAGGTCATGAAGACTTGAATTATGAGGAAAAATAAATTTCGCATTGATCTAGAACGTCTGGAATTCCAAAAACGGTTTCAGTGGTAGTCGTTCAACCGCCCACTCGTATTTATAGTGTGGTCCATCAGATAGGTAGATCTACCACTTTTTTATTCTCAGGCCTTAAGACAAGCTTGCCAATTGGATGGACGGTTTAGATGTAACACATACATTAATGGTGGGGTCCACGTCCTTGGACAGTGGATGGTGATGGTTGCAGCACAATAGTAGGGTGGGTACCACCGTCCTACTGACGGACAGCGTGGATGAAACACCCACATCACGTGGGCCACACCATCCTCAGCTGGACGGTGTTAATGAAACGCATGCATCGTGGTGGTCCCACGTGCTGGGTACAGCACGGTAGGCTCCACTAGAGCTTGGATCAGCCTCATGGTTGTAAGTTACATACATCCAGGTGGGGTCCATGGTAGTGTGGCCCACTTGGTCTTAAATCAAGCTGATATGTATGTATATATATATAGACACACACACACACACACACACATATATATATATATAATCAGATGTCCAGCGTCCAGGCCTTAGATGGCTTGGATGGATAACGTACATCAAGGTACGGCCCCCCACATGGTCATATATACATCACATTAGGTGGGTCCACACATGTGGGACCCACCACTGGAGGAAGGTGATACTTGTGTTTCCCTTCATCTGGGCTTGTCTAGTTGGTCGGGCAGTAAGCCCGTCCACTGGATAGTCCAGCAAGATGGGCCTCACAATTAGATGGCATGGATATAACACATCATGGTGGGCCATACACATACACACACACTAGGTGGACCACACACATCATCATCATCATAAAAATGAAAGAGCGGGATAGAGAGAGAAACGTGATGGAGGGATCTCGCCACTATGGGCCCTCCATTTCTTACAATGCATACATCAAATGGGTCCCACCACATGGGCCCTCAAATCATCAAGATCAATGGTAGGAACCCTAAATCACCCACCAATTTCGCTTCTTTTAGGCTCCATGGACTCCTTAGCTCCTAGGCTTCAACTTTAATGGAGGAAGATGAGGATTGAAGGGTGGAGATGGGAGATAGAGTGGTAGGGAGTGAGCCACACTTAACTCTCTCATGGGAGGCTTGGATGTTGGCTCTCCCTTGGTGCTTAAGATGGATTGAGAAATGAGAGAGTGGATAAGTTGTTGTAAGGGAGATGGGATGGAGGGTATGGTTTCTCTTGACATTTGGTAAGAAGGGAATGGTTAGGTATGGGTGTTGTTGACTTGATGAAGAGAGAGGTAAGGGTGAGTGATGGGATGTACTTGACTTGACTGATGTGATTGATTTGATAGGTTGTAGAGATTCTCTTATTGGGATTACAAACACGCGGCATTTCTTCGTGATATACGCGGGCCCACAACTTCTGGCATGGGTATCGTATTGACACGGGAGACATGGCGTTGGAACCGCTGCGACGGTGCGGTCGCTAGAATTCAAGTTTCGAGCTGAGTTGACATAGATATACAGGATGCGACTTACGATTGCATGAAAATACCTATTATAGGTTACGGGTCACTGAAATTTGATCGGAAGGATCGCGAAAGTCTACAGAACGGTACGATTTAGGATACATGTCTTACAACCCCAAAAAGGGTTTTAATGGTGCACGTTCAATCCCGTCACTGATTTTTGCAATGTAGTCGACCTAATAATTAGATCTGTCTCGTATTTAGTCTCAAGCCTTAAGATGAACTCACGAGATGGATGGACGGTTTGGATTTGTCACATACATCAAGGAAGGCCAGACAGGTGGGTGGCATGGATGAAATACATACATCAACGATGTGTACCACCGTCCAACTGCTAGACGGTCGATACAACACATACATTATGTGGGTTCCACGTCTGGGGTGGGTCCAACACAGATGAACGGCTAGCATATAACACCTACATCATGGTAGGGCTCATATGGCATTGTCTAGAGATGGACGGTGCAAATACATACATTAATGGTGGGGTCCACGACCAGTTGGATGGTGGAGATCCCACACGTGCGGGGTGGGTCCCATCATCTAGCAAATGGACAAACGGTTGGGATTTATCCATACAATAGCTACATAGCTGGTGTGCGGTAGCCAGCCAATCAGCTTAACGCAGGTGGGTCCCCATGTGGGGCCCACCATAACATATAATATATATATATATATATGTATATATATATATTAAAAACCTGCCAATTGTCAATACAGCAGCCAGTGCTACTGGCCATCCAACAAATGGATGGCCCACATTCAAAACAAATACAAAGGTGGGTCCACACAATTTGCACCAGGCTGATATTTGTGATTTCCTTTGTCCAGGCCAGCCCAAAAATGGGCAATGGTGTGGACCGGCTGGATGAGGCAGTGAGGTGGGCTCCGGTTTGGGAAGCAAGGTTCTCACTAGGTGAATGACATGGATAAATACATACTTCATGGTGGGGGCCACACGGCCCCATCATCATAAAAAAAAAAAGAGAGGGGGGGAGAGAGAATGAAAGAAACAAGAAGCAGGGAGGAGCTCTGCCACTATGAGCTCCCCCCTTAATGATACAACAGACACATCAATGGGTCGCACTTGTCCCATACATCAAAGATCAAGATCTAATCTAGAACACCCACCGATTTCTCTTTTTCTTTGATCTATGGCAAGGTAAGCACCTAGGCTTTCCCTTTGATGGTGAAAGATGAAGATTGAAGGGTGGAGATGGGAGATAGGGTAGTAGGAAGTGGGCCACACTATGGCTTCTCCATGGGAAGCTTGGATGCTTGGCTCTCTCTCTCTCTTGGGTTGCTTGAGAAAATGGTTTGAGAGAGAAAGAGAGGTGATGTAAGAGTGAGAGGGATGAGTGCGATGGGTGTACTTGACTAGGTATGTGTTGCTTTGACTTTTAGTGAGAGAGGGATGGGTGTTAGACTTGATTGAATGATGGGATTGATTTGACATTTGGTAGAGATTCTCTTGCATGACATTTTCCTCAAAATAAACATGGGCCCACATCTCCTGGCCCGGGTATCGAATCAGCGCGTGAGACACGACGTCGGAACTGCGGCAACAGCGTTGTCGCAAGGGTACAAGTCTCAGGTCGAGCCAACTCAGATCTTTGGAATGCGACTTAGGGTCCCGCGCAAACACCAATTACAGGTCGCAGTTTGCCGAAATTCAACCGGGAGGACCGCAAAAGGCTAAGGAACGGTACAAACTCGGATACAGTCCTTACAGAGGGCATTTGATATTTTATTGAATTCTTTTAATAATAATTAAAGTTGATTTTATTCTCGTGGATGGTCATCTTCATGAATGTGACCGGATGTCATCTAAATGAATATATATATATATATATATGTTACGATTTTTAAGGCATCCAATTCATTTAATTATTAAGATCTGATTTTCTTGGGCGTGAGTATAAACTCTGGTTGTGAGAATATGGGATGTTACACATTGACATAAGCGTCCATGTCGATTGGTCTGGGATGGCAACCCGGTGCTCGGTCTGGCCCAGTTAGTTGTCGGAAATGGATGTCAACTTAGAATGATCCAGCTCGGCATGATCCAGCTTCGAAGGACGCAAGTCAGCATGACCTGGCTCAAAAGGATTCTGGTCGGCATGACCCGAGTCATTCTCATGTATGAGCTTGACGATGAAGTAGGCCATCGCTTGGCCTTTTGATCGTTGTGCGGGGCTGATACTTGTTGTCGAGCTCACTAAGCTTGTTCGCCCATTTCATGAGTTTTCCTGATACTCGGGCTTCTAGAGCACCTAGTGGAGAGGTTGATTGGTTGGGATGATGATGGTATGTGATTAGAAGTATGGTCAAAAGCGTCGTGACGAGATGACAAGAGCTTGGGCTAGCTTTTCTATGTCTGGGTACCTAGTTTTAGCAAAAATTAGGGCCTTACTGACGTAGTATACCGGACGTTGTTTCCCATCTTTCTCTCTGATTAAGGCCAAGTTAGCTGCTGCCGCTGAAACTGTTAGGTATAGCAATAACGGTTCTCCTTGCACGAGTATGGAGAGAAATGGTGGAGATCATAAGTAATACTTGAGTTGCTGAAAGGTGAGCTCACATTCTTTTGTCCACTCTGTCTTCTGCTTTCATTTCAATTGCTTAAAGTAGGGAAAACATTTGTTGGTAGCTTGAGATACAAAATGATTCAGGGCGGCTATTCTTCTTCTAAGGCATTGAACTTCTATCATTGTCCTAAGTGAGCCCATGTCGAGCAGAGCTTGAATTTTCTCTGGATTGGCCTCGATTCCTCTCTGGCTGACTAAGAATCCGAGGAATTTTCCTAAGCTAAAGCCAAAGACACACTTTATTGGATTCAATTTTATCTGATATTCTCAGAGGATTACAAACGTTTCTTCGAGTTTAGAAATGTGGTCCAGAGCTTTAATCCTTTTGACAAGCATGTCGTCGATGTAAACCTCCCTAAAGCACCCAATTTGATAGGCAAACATCTTGTTGACGAGCCTTTGTTATGTAGCCCCGACATTCTTTAGTCCAAAAGGAATGACCTTGTACTAGTAGAGTCATTTGTCTGTGACAAAAGTCATTTTCTGCTTGTCACAAGGATGTATATCAATTTGATTGTATCCTGAGTAGGAGTTCATGAAGCTCAGGAGTTCATGACCGACTGTATTGTTGACAATTTAGTCAATCCCAAGGGAGAGGAAAGTTATCTTTGGGGCAAGCTTTGTTTAGGTTAGTGTAGTCAACATAGATAGCTTTGTTTAGGTTAGTGTAGTCAATTTAGTCACTTCCCATTGGACTTTTTAACCAAAACAACATTGGTTATCCAGTTCGGATAGTAGATTTCCTTGATGAAGTCAGCCTTGAGGAGATTTTCTTCTTCGTCTCCAATTACAACTTACCATTCAAGCTCGAATGCCCTTCGCTTCTGTCGGATTGGTTGATGGTCGAGGTCGACATTTAACCTATGAACCATAACTTTCGAGCTGATGTTGGGCATATCCTGATGAGACCATGCAAATATATCGGCATATCATCAAATGAGGTCCATGACCTCGTCTCGTAATGGTGGTGCAAGAGATGACCTAATTTACACTATTCAAGTTGGGTCAGAGTCATCGAGCAGGATGACTATGAGGTCCTCCATAGGACGCCCTCTCTTAGTTGAGTTCGCTCAGGGGTTGAGAGAGGGGATGGCCATTGCTTGGTGCTAGGTACTTAGTGCCATAGAATAACACCGTTGAGCTTGTTGTTGGTCTCCCCTGACTAGTCCGGTACCATGTTCATTGGGGAACTTCATTGGGAGATGATACATTGGCACGACGGCCCGAAGAGCATTGAGCAAAGGTCATCCGAGAATAATGTTGTAGACAAAGGGGCAATCCACCACTAAGAAGTTGATCATGGTCGTCGTTTGGTTCTGCCTATCTCCAGTGGTGACAGGGAGCTGTATTGACCATTCTATTGTGACATTTGTCATACCTCAAGCTCAGAAACCAGGCTCACAAAATTCACAATAGCCAAATCCAGCACCGACAGCCTCCATGATGTCCCATTCTTGGTTCCTGGCACCCATATGCAAGATTCCGATCCTGGGATCCTACAAGGAGGTTTTTCAATGAGTATAACTACAAGCATAACCAAGTTACAAAACAACATCACCACATGTCAACTATAATAAAAAACTTTGAGCACAATGCGGAAAGGAAACACAAATATAGATATCGAAACTCCAAAAGCTTAGCTACACGCTCCTGCCTTAGTGGTGCTGCGATCCAACATCATTTGCATGCAACGGTCATGCATAAGCTTAAAGAAAAGCTTAGAGGGTAGTGTAAGTGTGTGCACAAGGCAAGTGCCAAGTATGCAAAATCATAGTAATGTGAAAATATGCTAGTAAGTCCATGAATGCTATTAGTCATACCAAGGCTATGCGATGCAATGCATTAATGCTATTGACCATACCAAGGCCATGCGATGCGAGGCCTACGTAGTCAAATGTCATATGTGAGATGCAATGCAAGCATTCCAATCCTCATCAAGTACATAAATCAATATTGTTTTGAAATGACTAAGCTATATGTCCTAGAGGGGGGGGGGGGGGGGTTGAATAGGACTATGCCAAATTTAAAGAAATTACAGCAGAATTTAAATAACAAGATAGCCAAATAAAGTAAATCAATCCAAAATGCTAAAATGAATAGCAACCTCAATGAACAAGTACCGAGAGATTGATATAAAAGTTGTTCTAAGGACAACCTTACACCAAAAACCAAAGTTTAAGGTAGGACAACCTGATTTCTAAAAAAGTCTTTGTATCAAGAACTCAAACTTTAGAGGAATAAACAAATTCATACTATACTAAGGAATAGAATGGAATCTCAAATATTGATTGTTCTAGGGACAAACATGCACCATAAAAATCGCAGGGCAACCTTACTAGAACAATTATAGAATCTAAAGCTCAAAACAAATAAAGGAATAGATTGCAGAAACATAAATCTAAATTATTACAACATTCCCCACACTTGCTTGAAATGTAAATATTTACAGCATTCACATCCACACATACATTCCACAGTTTTGAATGATAAAAGGTAAAAAATTAAGCAAGCATTCAATCCACAAGACAAAGAATTATAGTGGTTCACCTGTGTTTTCACCAACTATTAAACAATAGCCACATAGAACGCTACTCCACTCCTAATATCCTCACAGAGGGGATATTAGTATTCACTATTAAAACCTTCACAATTATTTCTTTTTAACTTGGGCTTACACAATAAAAAAAAAACCCCTCTTTTTGAGTTTTCTGGGTCTCCTCAGATAACCACACGAATGGAAATTTTCTAGCGGATCCCAAACAAAAACCAAAGAAATAGAAATTTTACAGAATTGTAAAGTACCTGGATTTCTCCTCTTGTAGCAGCCCGAAAGAACCAATCAGAGTAGATGTTCAAATATGGAAGTTCAATGTCCACTACTCACTTTAATAAGGTTATAAGTTCTAATTGATTTTAGATTTAAACCAGTTGGGCGCAACTATATTTGATTTTGATTCCAAGAATAAGGAATAAGGCAATTCCTTTTTTCAAATGGGATTGGAATACAGGAACAAAATCAAATTAAATAAGCTAGAAAAAAGAGAAAGTAATTATGCATAAAGTAGCTTAAAAACAAACATAAACTTATCTCAGAGTGGAGCCTTAGATTCACTTAATATTCAATGAAAAACTCTGAAATTCTTGTGCTTTTTATAGCTGCAGAAAATCATCTTCGACTAGTCCTAGGGTTACCACGACTGGTCCAAGAATAAACTGATTTTTAAATTTTTTAGCGCGATCAGAGTAAACCGTTGTACAACTGGTCATAAGCAGTCCACGACTGGTCGAAGGCAGTCCACGACTGGTCGAGACCCCTCTACGACTAGTCGTGCGACACTTGATTTGGTCATTGGAGTTTGAGTCGAAGCTTTACGACTGGTCGAAGGTCGAGTCGAGATCATCCTACGACCGGTCAAGCAGACTCCAGGACTGGTCGAAGTCGAACCAGAAAATTTGATAAATTACAACAATTTTAGGACTGGTCCTGGAACTTCTTAGACTGGTCGAACCAGTGCTAGGACTGGTCGAACAAGGTCTAGGACTAGTCTTAGAATAGACCAAAATCATCTTTTAATATTCAAATGAATTATGTAGCCAAAATGACCTACCCTAAGGTCAATCTAAGGTTTATCATACCTGGGACTTGAAGTATGGACATTGAAAACTTCACTTGCTTAGACCTTGATCATCATGAAGCTTGAGTTCTTCTTGATGTAACTTGACTACTTCACAAGCTTTGAAATCAATGTCACTTTGAGTTGCATTTGAGTCCCGTACCTATATTTGAATTATGAACTTCCACTTGTACTTGAACTTGAGTCTTGACCCTAAGCTCTTCTTTAATATCTTCTACATTGTAGCTTGAACTATCATGAAGCTTGAAGAATTCTTTGAACTAGACTTCAAGTGTTAACGTGGTGTCTCAAATAGATTTATCAAGATATAAACACAAGACATACGAAGATGGTTTGACACATAAAATTTGGCAATCAAAGATGAATCAAATCATAACACTTACAATCTCCCCCTTTGTCAAATTTGTGATAAAATACCTCTCATACTTCAATAAGATAAGCATCACATTGTATAATAACGAATTATGCACCAGTTGTCATAAAATAAGTATCTCCTTGAGACAATTCAACTCCCCCTGAGTTAGTACACCTCAACTCCCCCTGAGTTGTGTAACCCCATCATATCAATCATAATCCACAGAATTCACAAATTCTCCCCCTTTGTGTCAAAATATGACAAAGGAAGACAGAAATAGAGATAGCAACTCATAAAGATGAAAAAAAGTTCAGAGTTGAGAACATTACATAAGAAGTGATCAAGGTGAGTCAGAGTACATATC
The DNA here is from genome assembly GCA_030180095.1 of Magnolia changhungtana. Taxonomy (NCBI): domain Eukaryota; kingdom Viridiplantae; phylum Streptophyta; class Magnoliopsida; order Magnoliales; family Magnoliaceae; genus Magnolia; species Magnolia changhungtana. The sequence continues at coordinate 881,225 of JASAUF010000660.1, forward strand.
AATTGAAGTATAAAACAGGCATCCACACAACCAAAGAAGGTAAAGTAGTAAAATTATTACAGACCGAAGATTTAACAGTCTCAATCTGATCTATAAGATGGAGCAGGTATGTTAGGATCATTTTGATGAAGGCTCTTCTATAAGTGCCTAAAATATCCGTGCATAATTTTGAATTGTTGATTGTGGCCAACATTCATCTGTTCTACCTTTTACTCTAATGCACGCAGACGTGCATTGAAATCAGATGGTTCAAAGTCTGGATCATTTCCAGAGTCATAATCAATTTCATTAAAAATATCATCCACGTTAATACCATCTGGCGGCAACTCATTACCTTTGACACCAATCTCTGCTTCAGCAGCAGCTCCACCCGCACCATCATCAACTTGACCAGGGGCCAATCTCAACTTCATTTTATTCAAGTTGGAATTGTTAAATATGAGATGTTGGATAGGAGCCTCACCGACGGGCATAGCGACTAACATGTGAGTGGCTAATACATTCAACATATATCCAAATGGAATATCATCATGACCAGGATGACTACAGATTTGAATGATAGATGACCAAATCAAGGAAGGAAAATAGACATTTGCACCAGTAATGATTGAGTACAATATACGAACCATAAATAGAGTCAACTTAGTCTTGTTTCTAGAGCGAGGATACAACTTAGTCTTGTTTCTAGAGCGAGGATACAAATTAGAAGTGAAGATACAATGCAAAACTCTGTATTTGTGTAACAAGTATCTGATTTTAAGGGCATTTCCATTTGCAGTCCATGGAGCATCCATGTTACACAATGCTCTAGTATAAGTACGTTTTTCCGATTCTGACACTTTCTCAGCAAGTGCACTAGGATGAATACCATCATCATTTCCTTGTATGTCCATATGGCCTGAAATTAAATGTCGATCAACAGTAAAAGGCCCTTCTCTAGTAATAATAGTAAAAGTTAGTTGCTCAGAGGAAAAGTCATATATGCATGCAACCATGGCCTGTGCTATGGATTGATATGCCGGCCCACCCCCAACGTAAAATGTTTTCCCATCCTACAGATTGAAGGAGAGGAAGGAGACTAAAAGGAGTGATATGGTTTAAACTGACAGCTTTTTCAACAATCACATTGGCATATGCAAATCACGCACAAATGGTGGATCATCTTCAGGATCTCTAAGATGGCGTCTAGTGATAACATTCGATCTAGAAGAAGAAGCACCTCCAATATTTTTCTTTTTACCTCTAGAGTCCATTTCTTGAAGAAATGAAAGAAATTTTAAGAAAATGGAGATGGGTTTCTCTAGATTCAGCAAATGAGAAGAAAAACCCAAAAAACTTGAAGAACGAGTTGAAATAGACAACTACAATCAATAAATTTAAGAGAAAAGACCAAGATTCTTCAAGAAATCAAGAGAAAACACTCTAACCTAACTGAATCAAACAGTTGGGTTCGACTAGTCGAAGCTCGGCTCGTTGGAGAAGAGGAATGAAATGAAGAAGAAATGGTTTTTCCCTAAAATAAAAGCAATCAGCGTGCTACACGACTGGTCGTGGGACGTCCTTGACCGGTCGTGCCACAACTGGTCGAGCACATCCTCGACTAGTCGTGTACAAAAATAAATAAATAAACATGCATTTTTTAAGAAATTTTGAAATATAAACCAACAAAGTATTTACAATATGATACATAGATGCATGCTCAATCATTTTAAATTGTACATACCGAGATTGAATTTCAACTTATTAAACCTGCTTTTGTCGAGCGGTTTATTGAAAATGTCAGCAAGCTGAGTCTCGGTTGGAATATATTCTAAAGATATTTCCTTTTCTTTCACTAATTCACGGATATAATGAAATCTAATGTCAATGTGCTTAGTACGTGAATGCTGGATTGGGTTTTTCAAAATGTTTATCGCACTGGAATTATCACAATATAAAACCATAGAGTCTTGTGCTATTCCATAATCACTCAACATACGTTTCATCCAAACTAGCTGAGTACATGCATTACCAGCTGCAATGTATTCAGCCTCAATAGTTGAGAGTGATATGGAACTTTGCTTCTTGCTAAACCAAGAAACTAAACAATTTCCATTGTAAAAACAACCACCACTGGTTGATTTTCTGTCATCGATATTACCTACCCAATCAGCATCTGAGTACCTGGCCAATTGAACACTAGTATCATAAGGATACCAAAGACCAAGATTAACTGAACTTGAGACATCGAATAATTCGCTTAACAACAGTTAAGTTAGATTCTTTAAGATTAGACTGATATCTAACGCAAATTCCAACACTTAAAGCAATATCAGGTCTACTTGCAGTTAAGTAAAGTAAGCTACCTATCATGCTACGATACAATTCAGGATCTACATCTTTACCGTAGAGTCTTTCGAGAGTCTTAGAGTTGTACTCATAGGAGTATCAAAATTCTTACCATTCTCAAATCCGAACTTCTTTATCAAGTTTAAGGTATATTTAGATTATGAAATAAAAATTCAGTCAGATTAATGTTTTACTTGCAATCCTAAAAAATAATTTAATTCCCCAACCATGCTCATTTCGAATTTAGATTTCATCAAATCTGCAAACTCCACAGTTATGTTAGTACAAGTTGATTCATAAATAATATCATTAACATAGATTTGAACCATTAAAATATCATCATTATGTTTCTTAACAAAGAGAGTCTTATCGACACTACCCATTTGAAAATTATGACTTAGTAAAAACTTAGTCAATTTTTCATACCATGCCCTGGGTGCTTATTTCAAGCCATAAAGAGCCTTTTTAAGGCGGTATACATGATTGGTAAACTTAGGGTCTTCAAACCCTGTAGGTTGTTCAACATATACTTCTTCATGTAAATCACCATTTAAGAACGCACTCTTTACATCCATTTGAAAAATTCTAAATATTCTAAAACATACAATAGATATGAAAAGTCTGATTGATTCAAGGCGAGCAACAGGGGCAAAAGTTTCATCATAATCAATCCCTTCAATTTGCGTATACCCTTGCAGTACCAGTCTTTCCTTGTTTCGAATTATATTTCCAAGTTCATCAGACTTATTTTTGAAAATCCACTTAGTTCCTATAATGTGTTTATCTTTGGGTCTAGGAACAAGATACCAAATATCATTTCGAACAAATTGATTAAGTTCTTCCTGCATCGCTACTATCTAGTTTTCATCAGAAAGTGTTTCTTTTACGTTTACCAGTTCAATCTGAGATGTAAAGCACACGTAATTACATGTCTTCTAGTTGTCTACGAGTGCGCACACCATTAAGAGGGTTTTCAAGAATTTGATCAGTTGGATGAGCTTTAACAATCCTTAATTCAGAATTAGTTTCACTTGATGAAGTATCTGGTTTTCAAATATAAGAGCTTCATCATTATCTGAACTAGGGGCAGGTGTATTCAAGTGATTGTCAATTATAGCATTTATTGGCTCTTGAATCACACTGGTCCTGTTGTTCAAAACACGATATGCACGACTGTTGAAAGAGTATCCTAAAAAAATCCCTTCATCACTTTTTGTGTCGAACTTTCCCAAATTCTCATGGTCAAGTAAAATATAGCACTTGCTGCCAAAAACTCAAAAGTATTTGACAGTAGGCTTTTTCTCAAACCACATTTCATAAGCCATTTTATTATTGGATATACAAATATAAACACGGTTAATAATGTAGCAGGCGGTATTCACTGCTTCAGCCCAAAAATTTCTAGGGAGCTTCATGCTATTTAACATAACATTTCCCATTTGTTGAAGCACTCTATTTTTCCTTTCCACAATACCATTTTGTTGTGGAGTTTTGGGTGCAGAGAATTCATGTGACATTCCTTGATTGCTACAGAGTTTCTCAAAATCGCTATTTTCAAACTGGGATCCATGATCACTTCGGATCTTACTGACTTCAGAACATTTTTCAGTTTGGATTTGTTTAATAATCTTTTTCACTTCATCAAGGGTTTCTGATTTGTCACTTAAAATTGAAACCCAAGTGTATCTTGTATAATCATCTATGATGACCAAGATGTATTTTTTGCCACCTCGACTTTCCGTTCTGGTTGGTCCTATAAGATCCACGTGGAGAAGCTCGAGTGGTCTAGATGTGGTATTGGAGTTCACCTTTTTATAAGAGCTCCTAGTTTGTTTACCATACTGGCATTCACAACATATTTTGTCTACTTTTTGCACTTTAGGTAGACCTCTAATTAGTTTTCCTTTGCTCAATCTGTATAAATTTTGGTAATGTACATGTCCAAGGCGTTTATGCCATAATTATGTCTCATCGGTATGGACTATGTAACACATTTGATTAGATGATCTACAATTGCTTACTATATAACAGTTTTCAAAAGTTTTGCGGCCAGTTAATATTACAGAACCCATTTTGTTTAAAATTTCACAACCTTGATTGGAAAATTTTACACTATCGTTGTTATCGCATATTTGAGATATGCTCAACAAGTTGTGTTTTAAACCCTCAGCATATAAAACATCTTTAAATAAAGGAAGGTTATAGAGTTGGACCGTACCTTTGCCAATAATCTTGCAATTGCTACCATCACCAAATGTGACTGACCCATCAATCATATCTTTTAGATCGGTGAATAAAGCCTTGTCACCTGTCATATGCTTGGAACATCCACTATCTAGGTACCATTTTGAATGGCTTGTTGCTTTGAAAGCAGTGTATGCAACCAAGAAGGCAACTTTAGGAACCCATTTCAGAACTGTTTTGGGTTTAGGAACATAGTTGGTCTTCTTCTGTTTATAGTTGTGGGAATGACCTATTGAGTTAGATTTTAAGATCTCCTTAAGTAAATCAACTATTTTTTCAGCTAGTGGATTTCTGATTTGATTTTTAAAATAGCTGCATTTAGGTTTTTGAAAAGTTTTTGTGTTTTTAGAAAAACCTTTACAAGTACCTTTTCCTTTTGAGTTAGAAGCCTCTCCTTTCAGAAAGTTGGGAGGAGTATTCTTCTGTTTAGGGGATGTATTTTTATCATAGCCTAACCCGGATCGGTCGCCACATTTTCTTGATCCAGATAATAATTTTTATAACTTTGGATCACCTTAGGCATATCTCCATGTATCCATCAAACTCAGAAGAGAAGATACTTCATTTTTAAGTCTCTCATTTTCAGATTTCAAATCACCAATCAGGGAGGTTTTGAATTCCAAATCACATTTTGATTTTTCGAAACAATCTGAAATTTGTGATTTTCTAAAATAAGATGTAACGCCCTAAAAATCATGGGTCGAGCAAAGCTCAGCTCCCGAGTTCCAACGCATTACTTATGTAACATGGATAATGATGATTATGATGAGTGCATTGAAACAGGAATGAGATTAAGCCAAAAAAGCATATCATACTCCAAAGACAGTTAAATTATGCCAGCGGAAGAGTGATAGATATAGAACATATATAAACTGTAGTAAGTCTCCAGAGTGTGATAATGTTACCAGGTTAGATAATTACAAGTAAAATTCCAAATTATACCAAAGGCGTAATGTCATCTAGTCAACATCCCAGAAAGTCCCGTCGATCAGAACACGACTCATAGGAACCCGCCTGAAAATAGCATAAAGGAGAAATCCTCCTCATCATCATAAAAGTCTGGCTCCGGTTCGCAGCATCACCATCATCTGAAACTCAAATAAGGTCTGGTTGGTGTTTACAACACCGTCCCATAACGTGGGAGTGAGTGATCAACTCAGTGGAAAAATAAAGCATAGGTTAACATGTTATCAATTCAGTCAAGAAGTAATGATAAAGCAGTACAATCAAACATTCCTAAATAATCTTATTAATGCAAGTATGAAATGTAGTCATGATGCATACCTTGCCAAACCACCTTCATGCGACACCATCTTACATTCGCAGCATGCTTTCATCCCTCAGTGCTCCACATCTTCCAGGCACATGCAGTGCTATGTTATGAGCGTGATTACCGAGTTGTTATTAGTCCTTTTCATACAGCAGTATTGGGAAACTAAGGTACCTCCCTTATATCATTCCCAAACAATGATCCATTCTAGGGTCGTCAGTCCTAGATAATCTCATACGATGATGAGGTTCTAGGTCACTGTAACGGGCTGCCAGGGCTGTTACACGCACTCGTTGCACCGCTCCCCCATCACCTTATCAATACAGGCCTAGTTATACTCTTGTTGCTACGAAAGGGTCGTCGCCTCCACGTAGACACAGAGTACGCTCGAGGTCACTACAAAGGGCTACCAGGGCTGTTACACTCAATCGTTACACCACTCCCCCATCACCTTATCAATGTAGGATGACAGCTCGAATACGGTGTCCCATACCACCGTATTCGGCTCTCGAGTCTGGGTTGCTCACTAGTCACTATAGGGAGGCACATCGCCTCAGCGTAGGACGACAGCTCGACCACTGTGTCCTATACCACTATGTTCGGCTCATGAGTCTTAGTGGATCAAGGTACCAAGGTTAACGGGATTACACTGGTAAGTTTGGTACCTTAGGTTCAAGCAGTAGCATCCAAACATGGTGAATATACAATGGCGGACCGGGTTACTTGACGGGCTCGACTAGTACGAGCGCACATCACATCGATTGACATGAAGTGCATAAGCACTTCGTGTGGCCTAACCACTGCCGATGACCAACATACGACCCAGGTTTGTCAAACACGTCTTACGTGGCGAAATGAATCTCAGCCACGACTTCAAGTCTGTTACCGATCGCCTGGACTATAACATAGCCCCAATCACATTCAATCCGTAACCAGAAAGCATGTATAATAGTCAAAGCAGAATTAACAAAGTAATTTAAACATGTTAACAAGCATGTTATAAAGTGCAATATAAACAGGAAATACAAACACATACATTTCATAAGTAAGCGATTAAATTACACAACTAACATGGAGGAAATCATATACATCTCTAAGGTAGTTGAGAATCCTATCTCAACACCTACCTAAAGAACAATCATCTAAGTACTTACTCATACAAGCATTTTCACAAACACTTAGAATACACTTATTTATCATACATAACATATATTAGCGAAAACATGTATTTGGACGAATCGTTTCACCGAGTAAGTATTACACATATATATAGCATGTACATACAGTAATTTATCATGGCAAACACACTTTCAAATTTTGTATGTATACGGTATTTTCTACAAATATATATAATACACAATATGCCATAATTTGTATACATAACTGAATCGCAAAACGAACGTCGCATTCTACATGTATATTAACACCCAGATCATGAATCTATCATTATCTGACATTGAAAGCTTTGAAAACCTTAACCTATACGTCTAAAGTCCGCACCTTACACCGTAGAAGCCGAACGAACTTAACAGAACCTCTACGCTTACTTCAATGTCGATACGACAACCTATAACACAAGGTAAGTCAGCTACTCCGCTACTTGTGCCAATAGAAACCCTAAAACAAGTTAGTGTTGGGGTTCTCTTACCTAGAAATGAAGCCGAAATCGCTGGAATAGTAATTAGATCAGGATGGTTAAGCAGGTATGACAACAGGGTAGAGTAACAGGAAGATGCTCCCACTTCTCTCACAGTTTCCCCCTCTTTTCTCCCTTCTCTCTCCTAGATTTTCTCAAATTCGTATGGTGATAATGAGAGAGGGTTTAAGGTCCTTATATAGGCCTAAACTTGTCAGAAATAGGCCCAGGGCCAAGGTATATTTAGGTTTTGTCTAAAGGACATCTGTTTCTGCTCAACAGAGCATTTTCGGAGCCCCCCCTTAAGCCAAAGGTCGGACTTAAGCTCACTGACTATGGATCTAGGTCGAGTTAAGTTTTCGTTCCAGTCAGGTTCCCAGATCATACGTGGCAGACCAATTTCAGTTCAACGGTCATAGAAACTCGATCAGGGTTACAAGTACACAAACATGTATGGGAAATGTTTCCTGATCCGAGGGTGTATTTGGGTCAAATTCTGATGGTCTGATTGCTTATATTTGGCCCATAAGTGACAAGTCTCAGATTACTTAAATTTGATTTAATTTCTAAAGAAAATTAGGTGTCTCACACTCCTCGCACCGGGCTCAAGCGAATAGCCCCGAAATATAATCTGTGGTTGAATTTCGAGATGGTTGTCAAGCCCAGCAAGGCGGTCCTAGTTATATAATTTCGTAGTAATCAGACTTTCAACATGGGGTCCAGATCCGATACGGAGTTTCAATGTGCTCCCAAGAGCAACTGGGTAATGGGGTTGGTCCTAGATTTTAGGGTAACCTAACGTCAATGATTTTACACGTTTTGTGTCTTGCAGATCGTATTTAAAGTGATTCAAGTGAATTTCATAGCTAATCCAGTTTAACACTTAGTTAACTTTGTCTAATTCCTAAAGGATTTGAGGTTTGAGAGGCTCATAAGGGGTTATGATCTACCCCTTGCCTAAGGACATCTAACTCCAGGTTGGCAAAAATCTGGGGCGTTACAATCTACCCCCCTTAAAAAATAATTTCGTTCTTGGAATTGGCTAAGGGTAAGAAGTAAAGATTTTATTATTTCTTTTGCCAAAGCTTTATGGACTTCAAGTTTATATGCGTGGTAGGGTGTATACTATATATACTAGTCTAGCTTACTTTAGTTTATCCTCTTTAAAACTTCTTCACCCTAAAATTGGCTAAGACTCCTATTAAGTTCATATTCAACGAGCACATCTATGGATACATTGACCTCGGTTATTGTAATTCAGCTCGCACCCATTGTTAGGCCCTTTCAGTAATACGAATTGGTTTAATACTTAAACCCTAATTACTTTCCTCCTAATAACTATATTATTGACGTTCTAAGGAAGATTCGGATCCGATTTGGTGACCTAACCTTGCATATCACCTGGATCAATTCCCTTCGATCTTGGGCGAGTGGGGTAGGGCCACCATGCTTTCGCTGCGTAACTCTGATCCAACAGATGTATTAACTAACCCAACTAGATTGGACTCATAATGTTCTACTCCCCTTAAAAATATTTTCACCCTCAAGGCTCAAGGATCTATCTCCTGATCCGTATGTCGGAACAAGGTGTAATTTGGGACTATCCTTCTACGTTCTTATGCACAATATGTATGCCAGAACGGTCTGTGATTCGGGACTTAATTCCTAACTGTCTGTTGCCCATTTGAGAAATTTCTTGGGCCTAAAAAGGGAAATCTCTATTGGCTAACACTTCTCAAAGATGAAGTAATAAATTTTGGTTGTAAATGGTAGGGCCAAGATAGAAGAAGAGTTGTGTAGTGGGTTTGAGCCGGATACATAGACCTTCTGCCTGGCAATGATAGAAAATTGTCGTATCAGTTCTTAATCCTAGTTGATCCTGACCTTTTGCTTGATCAGAGCATTGAGTTCATTGGTAGCTACCAGGATTGAGAATTTGATTCAAACCGTGAACATATCGCTTCTATATATAGTTTCTCTACTCCATGTTCTCGATTGTAATAAGTCCCCGAGAAGGCAATTCTAAGGGGTGTGTTGATTTGATCTAACGTTCAATCTAAGGGATATATAACTTTTCTCCAAGTGTGAATAGTTTTTTAGTTAAAACAACTTTTCTAAGAGTTATTAAATAAGCCCACAAGTAGTAGGGGGATTCAACGAAGGAATGAGATCTCACTCCAACCTAATCAAGTCAGCTAACTAAGTCTATCTTTCAATCTATCTTAGCATAATCAGTGTTTTACATTCCTTAGTATAACCAGTATCCTAGTCTTAACTTGGGACTAGCTGTAATCCAATAGTTCTGATCCAAAGTCTGCGCTCATACGCTAGATGATTTCATGTCATTTCCAATGTTGTCTGATTGGAAGTGAGTAGCCTGAACTTGAATTTAACTACACTCGAGCACTACACACATGCTCATGCTAGCTAAGAAGGTCCTAGGGTTCACATTATTAATTTATTGGATTTCCTATACTGCCTGATTTGTTTGTAAATCTAGGAGTACCAACCTAGGTCCAACTCTAAGGGCCTGTTTAGCCAGTGATCTTAAGTTGTATTAAATGGGACTGCATTGCTAATCCCACCTCGGGATTTGGAGCGGCATGTTTGGTAGGAGGGTGGGAGGAGATTAAAATTAATTTTATAGGCTTTGGAAAATGAGTCTTGTGTTGGAGAGTGTGAGATGGGATTTCCAAATCCCATAGTGATGAATTTCTAATTGTAATTTGAAATGAAATCCTAGGATTTACTTTTAATTACATACATTCCAAACATGATGTTGGAAACCATGGGATACACCTACTCTAGGGACAATACCTTACACATGCATTTATTGTTACTTTTACAATTCTATCCACCTTACTCACCCAATGCAGTTGGCCGAACAGGCCCTAAATGTTCCAAACAAAAACTGAGGGTTTCGTGCTTCAATTGAAAGGAAATGAAGAAGATAGGAGAGGGATGGTTGGCTTTAGAATCTTTAGTCTACATAGGCTCAAATGAAAGGAATAAAGAGAGAAAATGACGAAATAGGATGGGTTAGTGGGGTGTGCACGAATTTGAGCTTCAAATGGAGGGTGTAGGAGCTCAAATGAGAGGGAATGGAGAGGGTAGACAATAATGGAGGAGGGTCTACAGCAAGGTAATGGAGAGAATGCATGAAAATGAGAGAAGAAGGACTTGGTAGGGCAATTTTTGCCAAAAATAAGAAATTTGGAAGAGAAAGGAGAGCTTGGGGGTGTGGTTTGTGAAGGAGAGGTAGCATGGGGGGGTTTTATGCGACGAACCCTGGATCAGGGGGCCACATTACATCCCAAACACCATCAGCCCAACCAACCCGCCCGGCCGAGCCCGCTAACCGGCGAGGGCCTACCCACTCCATGGACAAAGTGGTGATGCCTCGCCACTTGGGCGAGGTCCTCGTGCCCCCCTAGGCCCCAAAAGGGTCCCACCCTAGGTCTCTCTGGATTAGCGTGGGTAGGCCAACGACTTCGTTTCAAGTCTATTCGGGCCATTTCTGACATTATCCTTTGTATATTCGCATTTATCGATTTCTAAAAGCCGGATGGGCTCATTTGTGATCTAAAACCGTCGATAGACAATATAGAAGTGATTTGGGGTTAACTCATACGATCACGGTTGAGTACATACTCAAACAAAACGACCGATTTCAGTGAACTTCGCCAATTGGCGAAATTGGGATACCTATGACTGTGTCTATATTTTTCTCACACCTACCTAAGTCGAGGGCGATAGCGAATGTTGTGTGACCATAACTTAGGTCTGGTTTAATCCAAATCATGCTTTGATACAATCTTGTAACGCCCTGAAATCGAGGGTCAAGCAAAGCTCAGCTCTCGAGTTTCAACGCATCACTTATGCAACATAGATAATGATGATTATGATGAGTGCATTGAAACATGAATGGGATTAAGCCAAAACAACATATCATACTCTAGAGACAGTTAAATTATGCCAGCGAAAGACTGTGATGGATATAGAACATATATAAACTGTGGTAAGTCTCTAAAGTGTGATAATGTTACCAGGTTAGATAATTACATGTAAATTTCTAAATTATACCAAAGGTGTAATGTCATCTAGTCAACATCCCAGAAAGCCCCGTCGATCAGGACACGGCTCACAGGAACCCGCTTGAAAACAGCATAAAGGAGAAATCCTCCTCATCAATATAAAAGTCCGGCTCCGCTTCGCAACATCGCCATCATCTGAAACTCAAACAAGGTCTAGTTGGTGTGTACAACACCGTCCCATAACGTAAGAGTGAGTGATCAACTCAGTGGAACAATAAAGCATAGGTTAGCATGCTATCAATTCAGTCAAGCAGTAATGATAAAGCAGTATAATCAAACATTCTTAAATAATCTTGTTAATGCAAGTATGAAATTCAGTCATGATGCATGCCCTTGCCAAACCACCCTCATGCGACACCATTTCACGTTCGCGGCATGCTTTCATTCCTCAGTGCTCCACATCTTCTAGGCACATGCAGTGTTATGTTATGAGTGTGATTACCGAGTTGTTAGTCGTTCTTTTCATACAGCGGTATTGGGAAACTAAAGTACCTCCCTTATACCATTCACAAACAATGATCCATTCTAGGGTCATCTGTCCTAGATAATTTCATATGATGATGCAGTTCTAGATCGCTGTAAAGGGTTGCCCGGGTTGTTACATGCACTCGTTGCACCACTCCCCCATCACCTTATCAATATAGGCCTAGTTATACTCTTATTGCTATGGAAGGGTCATCGCCTCCACGTAGACTCAGAGTACCCTCGAAGTCACTACAGAGGGTTGTCAGGGCTGTTACATGCAATCGTTACACCACTCCCTCGTCACCTTATGAATGTAGTCCGACAACTCGAATACCGTGTCCAATACCACCGTATTCGGCTCACGAGTCTGGGTTACTCTCTGGTCACTACGGGGAGGCGCATCGCCCCAGCGTAGGCCGATAGCTCGACAACGGTGTCCCATAGCACCATGTCCGGCTCACGAGTCTTAGCGGATCAAGGTACCAAGGTTAACAGGATTACACTGGTAAGTTTGGTACCTTAGGTTCAAGCAGTAGCGTCTAAACATGGTGAACATACAATGGCGGATCGGGTTACTTGACGGGCTCGACTAGCATGAGCGCACATCACATCAATCGACATGAAGTGCATAAGCACTTCGTGTGTCCTAACCACTGCTAACGACCAACATATGACCCGAGTTTGTCAAACACGTCCTACGTGGTGAAATGAATCTCAGCCACGACTTTAAGTCTGTTACTGATCACCTGGACTATAACATAGCCCCAATCACATTCAATCCGTAACTAGAAAGCATGTATAATAGTCAAAACAGAATTAACAAAGCAATTAAAACATGTTAACAAGCATGTTATAAAGCGCAATATAAACAGGAAATAAAAACACATACATTTCATAAGTAAGCGATTAAATTACACAACTAACATGGAGGAAATCATATATATCTCTAATGTAGTTGAGAATCCTATCTCAACACCTACCTAAAGCACAATCATCTAAGTACTTACTCATACAAGCATTTTCACAAATACTTAGAATACACTTATTTATCATACATAACATATATTAGCGAAAACATGTATTTCGACGAATCGTTTCGATGAGTAAGTATTACACATATATATAGCATGTACATACAGTAATTTATCATGGCAAACACACTTTCAAAATTTGTACGTATACGGTATTTTCTACAAATATACAGAATACACAATATGTCATAATTTGCATACGTAACTGAATCGCAAAATGAACGTCGAATTCTACATGTACAATAACACCCAGATCATGAATCTATCATTATCTGACATTGAAAGCTTTGAAAACCTTAACCTATACGTCTAAAGTCCGCACCTTACGCCATAGAAGCCTAACGAACTTGACAAAAACTCTACGCTTACATCAATGTCGATACGACGACCTATAACACAAGGTAAGTCAGCTACTCCGCTACTTGTGCCAATAGAAACCCTAAAACAAGTTAAGGTTAGGGTTTTCTTACCTAGAAATGAAGCCGGAATCGCTGGAATAGTAATTAGATCGGGATGGTTAAGCATGTATGATAACAGGGTAGAGTAACAGGAAGATGCTCCCACTTCTCTCACACTTTCCCCCCTCTTTTCTCCCTTCTCCCTCCTAGGTTTTCTCAAATTCTTATGGTGATAATGAGAGAGGGTTTAAGGTCCTTATATAGGCCTAAACTTGCTAGAAATAGACCCAGGGCCAAGGTATACTTAGGTTTTGTCCAAAGGGCATCTGTTTCAGCTTAATAGAGCATTTCCGGAGCCCCCCTTAAGCCAAAGGTAGAACTTAAGCTCACTGACTATGGATCTAAGTCGAGTTAAGTTCTCGTTCCAGTCGGGTTCCCAGAACACACGTGGTGGACCAGTTTCAATTCAACGGTCACAGAAACTCGATCAGGGTTACAAGTACACAGACATGTATGAGAAATGTTCCCTAATCCGAGGGTGTATTTGGGTCAAATTTCGATGGTCTGATTGCTTATATTTGGCCCGTAAGTGACAAGTCTCAGATTACCAAAATTTGATTTAATTTATAAAGAAAATTAGGTTTCTCACACTCCTCGCTCCGGGCTTAAGCGAATAGCTCCGGAACACAATTTGTGGTTGATTTTCGAGATGGTTGTCAAGCCTAGAAAGGCGGTACTAGTTATATAATTTCGTAGTAATCGGACTTTCGACGTGGGTTCCAGATCCGATACGGAGTTTCAATGTGCTCCCAAGAGCAACTGAATAATGGGATTGGTCCTAGATTTTAGGGTAACCTAGCGTTAATGATTCTACACATTTTGGGTCTTGCAGATCGTATTTAAAGTGATTCAAGTGGATCTCATAGCTAATCCAGTTTAGCACTTAGTTAACTTTGTCTAATTCCTAAAGGATTTGAGGTTTGAGAGGCTCATAAGCGGTTATGATCTACCCCTTGCCTAAGGACATTTAACTCCAAGTTGGCAAAAATCTGGGGCATTACAATCTACCCCCCTTAAAAAATAATTTCGTCCCCGGAATTGGCTTAGGGTAAGAAGTAAAGATTTTATTATTTCTTTTGCCTAAGTTTTATGGACTTCAAGTTTATATGCGTGGTAGGGTGTATACTATCTATACTAGTCTGGCTTACTTTAGTTTATCCTCCTTAAAACTTCTTCGCCCTAAAATTGGCTAAGGCTCCTATTAAGTTCGTATTCAACGAGCACATCTATGGATACATTGACCTCGATTATTGTAATTCGGCTCGCACCCATTATTAGGCCCTTTTAGTAATACGAATTGGTTTGATACTTAAACCCTAATTGCTTTCCTCCTAGTAACTATATTATTGACGTTCTAAGGAAGATTCAAATCCGATTTGGTGACCTAACCTTGCGTATCACCTGGATCAATTCCCTTCGATCCCGAGCCAGTGGGGTAGGGCAACCATGCTTTCCCTGCGCAACTCTAATCCAACAGATGTATTAGCTGACCCAACTAGATTGGGCTCGTAATGTTCTACTCCCCTTAATGATATTTTCACCCTCAAGGCTCAAGGATCTATGTCCTGATCCGTATGTCGGAACAAGGTGTAATTTGGGACTATCCTTCTACATTCATATGCACAATATGTATGCCAGAACGGTCTGTGATTCAGGACTTAATTCCTAACTGTCTGTTGCCCATTTGAGAAATTTCTTGGGCCTAAAAAGGGAAATCTCTATTAGCTAACACTTCTCAAAGATGAAGTAATAAATTTTAGTTGTAAATGGTAGGGCCAACACGGAAGTAGAGTTGTGTAGTGGGTTTGAGCCGGATACATAGACCTTCTGCCTCGCAAGGACAAAAAATTGTCGTATCAGTTCTTAATTCTAGTTCATCCCAACCTTTTGCTTGATCAGAGCATTGAGTTCATTGGTAGCTACCAGGATTGAGAATTCGATTCAAACCGTGCACATGTCGCTTCTATATATAGTTTCTCTACTCCGTGTTCCCGATTGTAATAAGTCCCTGAGATGGCAATTCTAAGGGGTGTGTTGATTTGATCTAACGTTCAATCTAAGGGATATATAACTTTTCTCTAAGCGTGAATAATTTATAAGTTAAAACAACTTTTCTAAGAGTTATTAAATAAGCCCACAAGTAGTAGGGGGATTCAACGAAGGAATGAGATCTCACTCTAACCTAGTCAAGTCAACTAACTAAGTTTATCTTTCAATCTATCTTAGCATAATCAGTGTTTTACATTCCTTAGTATAACCAGTATCCTAGTCTTAACTTGGGACTTGCTGTAATCCAATAGTTGTGATCCAAAGTCTACGCTCATACGCTAGATGATTTCATGTCATTTCCAACGTTGTCTGATTGGAAGTGAGTAGCCTGAACTTGAATTTAACTGCACTCGAGCACTACACACATGCTCATGCTAGCTAAGAAGGTCCTAGGGTACACATTATTAATTTATTGGATTTCCTATACTGACCGATTTGTTTGTAAATCTAGGAGTACCCACCTAGGTCCAACTCTAAGGGTCTGTTTATCCAGTGGTCTTAAGTTGTATTAAATTAGACTGCATTGCTAATCCCACCTCGGGATTTGGAGTGGCATGTTTGGTAGGAGGGTGGGAGGGGATTAAATTTAATTTTATCGGCTTTGGAAAATGAGTCTTGTGTTGGAGTGTGGGAGGGGATTTCCAAATCCTATAGTGATGAATTTCTAACTGTAATTTGAAAGGAAATCTCGGGATTTACTTTTAATTGCATACATTCCAAACATGATGTTGGAAACCATGGGATACACCTACTATAGGGACAATACCTTACACATGCATTTATTGTTACTTTTACAATTTTATCCACCTTACTCACCCAACGCAGTTGGCCGAACAGGCCCTAAATGTTCCAAACAAAAACTGAGGGTTTTGTGCTTCAATTGAAAGGAAATGAAGAAGATAGGAGAGGGATGGTTGGCTTTGGAATCTTGAGTCTACATAGGCTCAAATGAAAGGAATAAAGAGGGAAAATGACGAAATAGGATGGGTTAGTGGGCTGTGCACGAATTTGAACTTCAAATGGGAGGTGTAGGAGCACAAATGAGAGGGAATGGAGAGGGTAGACAACAATGGAGGAGGGTCTACAGCAAGGTAATGGAGAGAATGCATGAAAATGAGAGAAGAAAGACTTGGTGGGGCGATTTTTACCAAAAATCAGAAATTTGGAAGAGAAAGGAGAGCTTGTGGGTGTGGTTTGTGAAGGAGAGGTAGCATAGGGGGGTTTTATGTGACGAACCCTGGATCAGGGGGCCACACTACATCCCAAACACTATTAGCCCGACCGGCCCGCCCGGCCGAGCCCGCTAACCGGCGAGGGCCTGCCCACTCCCTGGACAAAGTGGTGATGCCTCGCCACTTGGGCGAGGTCCTCGTGCCCCCTAGGCCCCAAAAAGGTCTGGGTCCCACCCTAGGTCTCTCTGGATTAGCGTGGGTAGGCCAACGACTTCGTTTTGAGTCTATTCGGGCCATTTCTGATATTATCTTATGTATATTCGCATTTAGCGATTTCTAAAGCTGGATGGGGTCATTTGTGATCTAAAACCATCGATAGACAGTATAGAAGTGATTTGGGGTCAACTCATGTGATCACGGTTGAGTACATACTCAAACAAAACGACCGATTTCAATGAACTTCGCTAATTGACGAAATTGGGATACCTATGATTGTTTCTACATTTTTCTCGCACCTACCTAAGTCGAGGGCAATAGCGTACATTGTGTGACCATAACCTATATCCAGTTTAATCCAAATCATGCTCTGATACAATCTTGTAACGCCCTGAAATCGGGGTTAAGCAAAGCTCAGCTCCCGAGTTCCAACGCATCACTTATACAACATAGATAATGATGATTATGATGAGTGCATTGAAACATGAATGGGATTAAGCCAAAACAACATATCATACTCCAGAGACAGTTAAATTATGCCAGCGGAAGGCTGTGATAGATATAGAACATAATAAACTGTGGTAAGTCTCTAGAGTGTGATAATGTTACCAGGTTAGATAATTACATGTAAATTTCTAAATTATACCAAAGGTATAATGTCATCTAGTCAACATCCCAGAAAGCTCCATCGATCAGGACACGGCTCACGGGAACTCGCTTGAAAACAACATAAAGGAGAAATCTTCCTCATCAACATAAAAGTCCGGCTCCGCTTCGCAGCATCGCCATCGTTTGAAACTCAAATAAGGTCTGGTTGGTGTGTACAACATTGTCCTGTAACGTGAGAGTGAGTGATCAACTCAGTGGAACAATAAAGCATAGGTTAACATGCTTTCAATTCAGTCAAGCAGTAATGATAAAGCAGTACAATCAAACATTCCTAAATAATCTTGTTAATGCAAGTATGAAATGCAGTCATGATGCATGCCCTTGCTAAACCACCCTCATTCAACACCATCTTACGTTCGCGACATGCTTTCATCCCTCAGTGCACCACATCTTCCAGGCACATGCAGTGCTATGTTATGAGCGTGATTACCGAGTTGTTATTAGTCCTTTTCATACATCAGTATTGGGAAACTAAGGTACCTCCCTTATATAATTCCCAAACAATGATCCATTCTAGGGTCGTCAATCTTAGATAATCTCATAAGATGATGCGGTTCTAGGTCGCTGGAAAGGGCTGTCCGGGCTATTACACGCACTCGTTGCACTGCTCCCCTATCACCTTATCAATACAGGCCTAGTTATACTCTTGTTGCTACGGAAGGATCATCACCTCAACGTAAACTCAAAGTACCCTCGAAGTCATTACAAAGGGCTGTCAGGGCTATTACACGCAATTGTTACACCACTCCCTCATCACCTTATGAATGTAGGCCGACAACTCGAATACAGTGTCCCATACCACTGTATTCGGCTCACGAGTCTGGGTTGCTCACTGGTCACTATGGGGAGGTGCATCACCTCGGCGTAGGCCGATAGCTCGACCACGATGTCCCATACAACCATGTCCGGCTCATGAGTCTTAGCAGATCAAGGTACCAAGGTTAACGGGATTACACTGGTAAGTTTGTTACCTTAGGTTCAAACAGTAGCATCCAAACATGGTGAACATACAATGGCAGATCGGGTTACTTAACGGGCTTGACTAGCACGAGCACACATCGCATCAATCGACATGAAGTGCATAAGCACTTCGTGTGGCCTAACAACTGTCGACGACCAACATACGACCCGGGTTTATCAAACACGTCCTACGTGGTGAAATGAATCTCAGCCATGACTTCAAGTCTATTACCGATCGCCTGGACTATAACATAGCCCCAATCACATTCAATCCGTAACCAGAAAGTATGTATAATAGTCAAAGCAGAATTAACAAAGTAATTCAAACATGTTAACAAGCATGTTATAAAGCGCAATATAAACAGGAAATACAAACACATACAATCATAAGTAAGCGATTAAATTACACAACTAACATAGAGGAAATCATATACATCTCTAAGGCAGTTGAGAATCCTATCTCAACACCTACCTAAAGCACAATCATCTAAGTACTTACTCATACAAGCATTTTCACATACACTTAGAATACACTTATTTATCACACATTGCATAACATATATTAGCAAAAACATGTATTTGGGTGAATCCTTTCGCCGAGTAAGTATTTCACATATATATAGCATGTACATACAGTAATTTTCTACAATTATATAGAATACACAATATGCCATAATTTGCATATGTAACCGAATCGTAAAACGAATGTCGGATTGTAGATGTACAATAACACCCAAATCATGAATCTATCATTATCTGACATTGAAAGCTTTGAAAACCTTAACCTATACGTCTAAAGTCTGCACCTTCCACCGTAGAAGCCTAACGAACTTGACAGAAACTCTACGCTTTTGTCAACGTCGATCCAATGACCTATAACACAAGGTAAGTCAGCTACTCCACTACTTGTGCCAATAGAAACCCTAAAACAAGTTAGGGTTAGTGTTTTCTTACCTAGAAATGAAGCTAGAATCGCCAGAATAGTGATTAGATCGGGATGGTTAAACACGTATGATAGCAGGGTAGAGTAAAAGGAAGATGCTCTCACTTCTCTCACACTTTCTCCCTCTTTTCTCCCTTCTCTCTCCTAGGTTTTCTCAAATTTGTATGGTGAGAATGAGAAAGGTTTAAGGTCCTTATATAGGCCTAAACTTGCTAGAAATAGGCCCAAGGCCAAGGTATAATTAGGTTTTGTCCAAAGGGCATCTGTTTCAGCTTAACGAAGTATTTTCGGAGCCCCCCTTCAGCCAAAGGTCGGACTTAAGCTCACTGACTATGGATCTAGGTCGAGTTAAGTTCTCATTCCAGTCGGGTTCCCAGATCACACGTGACAGACTAGTTTTAATTCAACGGTCACAGAAACTCGATCAGGGTTACAAGTATATAGACATGTATGGGAAATGTTTTATGATCCGAGGGTGTATTTGGGTCAGATTTTGATGGTCTGATTGCTTATATTTGGCCTGCAAGGGACAAGTCTCAGATTACTTAAATTTGATTTAATTTCTAAAAAAAACCAGGTTTCTCACACTTCGCGCTCCGGGCTCAAGCGAATAGCCCCGGAACACAATCTAGGGTTAATTTCCAAGATGGTTGTCTAGCCCAATAAGGCGGTCATAGTTATATAATTTCGTAGTAATCGGACTTTCGTTGTGTGGTCTATATCCGATACGGAGTTTCAATGTGCTCCCAAGAGCAATTGGGTAATGGAATTGGTCCTAAATTTTAGGGTAACCTAGCGTCAATGATTCTACATGTTTCGGGTCTTGCAGATCATATTTAAAATGATTCAAGTGGATTTCGTAGCTAATCCAGTTTAGCACTTAGTTAACTTTGTCTAATTCCTAAAGGATTTGAGGTTTGAGAGGCTCATAAGGGGTTAGAATCTACCCCATTGTCTAAGGACATCTAACTCTAGGTTGGCAAAAATCTAGGGCATTACACATGAGTTTCAAAACATTCTTTGAGTTTAGAAAACTTTTCTTTTTGAAGTTTAAGTTTGACAGCAATTTTACAACTTTCCTTATATAAGGCATTATAAGCATCTTGAAGATCTTCTTCATTTTCATGATCACTATTTAAATTTTCTTCACTTGTTGAATCATCGTGATCAGAAAAAGTAAATTTGGCTATAGTCATAAGGGCCTTAACTTCACTGCCCAACTTGATTTTAGAATTTTCTGATTCAGAAGAGGCTTCAGAATCAGATGATTCATCCCAAGTAGCCAACATACCCTTCCTTTTAGGTCTGTCCTTTTTAGGACATTTGTTTGATAGATGCCCATACTCTTGGCAGTTGTAACACTGACTGTCTTTCAAAGACTTCCAAGTTTTAGACTTAGGTTTAGATCGTTTCTTTCCATTTGTCTTTTGAAAATCGACACTTTTCTTACTTTTGAAAATCTTATAGAACTTTTTCGCTAAAAGAGCCATATCATCTTCAGAATTTTCTAAATCTAATTTTTCTTCAGACACATTTTTAGAAGATTTCAAAGCTATAGATTTACCTTTAGGAGCTTTAAAGTTTAACTCATAAGTTTGTAAAGAACGAACTAGTTCTTCTACCCTCATATTATCCGTATCACGAAGTTCCTGGATCGCGGTTACTTTACAGTTGAAACGTTTAGGAAGAGAGTGTAGTATCTATGCACACACTTTACTTTATGGAATTTTATCGCCAAGACCCCACATTGAGTTTACAATGTCATTCAATCTTGTGTAAAAGTCTATAAACATTTCATTTTCCTACATATGAATTTCTTCAAATTTGGTTGTGAGGAGTTGGACTTTAGATTTTTTTACAATTGATGTACCCTCGTGTGTCATTTCCAATATATCCTAGGCTTACTTTGCAGTATCACAAGATATGATTCTTTTGAACTCATCCGGTGATAGTGCGCAAGTGATTGCATTTAGTGCTATTGCATTGGCACTACTCTTGCTTTTCTGAAGTGTGGACCAAGAAGTATAAGGTGTTATTCTCATTGATTTTGATCCATTGATACCAATAACTTCAATGGTAGGAGGGTTCCATTCAGTCACTGTGGCTTGCCACACACTCTCATCCATTAATTTGAGGAAGATCCTCATTCAGGCTTTCCAATAGGCATAGTTGGAGCCATCAAAGGGTGGAGGACTAGTGACTGATAGGCTATCAAAATTTGACATCTTAATTAAATAGCTTAGTTCGTTAGCTCGGGAAATAAATCCAAATAAAAAGCAATAAGAACGAGCTATTAGGCTTTGATACCACTTGAAATGGCCAAGCTATATGTCCTAGAGGGGGGTGAATAGGACTATGCCAAATTGAAAGAAATTAAGCGGAATTTAAATAACAAGATAGCCAAATAAAGTAAATCAATCCACAATGCTAAAATGAATAGCAACCTTAATGAACAAGTATTGAGAGATTGATACAAAAGTTGTTCTAAGGACAACCTTACACCAAAAACCAAAGTTTATGGTAGGACAACCTGATTTCTATAAAAGTCTTTATATCAAGAACTCAAACTTTAGAGGAATAAACCAATTGATACTATACTGAGGAATAGAATGCAATCTCAAATATTGATTGTTCTAGGGACAACCATGCACCATAAAAATGGTCAGGCAAGCTTACTAGAACAATTAGAGAATCTAAAGCTCAAAACAAATAAAGGAATAAATTGCAGAAATATAAATCTAAATTATTACAAGATTCCCCACACTTGCTTGAAATGTAAATATTTACAGCATTCACGTCCACACATACATTCCAAAGTTTTAAATGATAAAAGGTAAAAAATTAAGCAAGCATTCAATGCACAAGACAAAGAATTATAGTGGTTCTCCTATGTGTTCACCAACTGTTAAACAACAGCCACACAGAATGTTACTCTACTCCTAATATCCTCACACAGGGGATATTAGAGTTCACTATCAAAATAGGTTTCACAGGTTCACCTAAAACCTTCACAATTGTATCTTTTTAACTTGGGCTTACACAATAAAAAAAAACCCCTCTTTCTGAGTTTTCTGGCTCTCCTCAGATAACCACACAAATGGAATTTTTCTAGCGAATCTCAAACAAAAACCAAAGAAATAGAAATTTTACTGAATTATAAAATACATGGATTTCTCCTCTTGTAGCAGCCCAGAAGAATCAATCGGAGTAGATGGTCAAATATGGAAGTTCAATGCCCACTACTCACTTTAATAAGGTTCTAAGTTCTAATTGATTTTAGATTTAAACCAGTTGGCCTTAGCTATATTTGATTTTGATTCCAAGAAGAAGGAATAAGGCAATTCCTTTTTTTAAATGAGGTTGGAATACAGGAACAAAATCAAATTAAATAAGCTAGCCAGAAGAGAAAGTAATTACGCACAAAGTAGCTTAAAAACAAATACAAACTTATCTCAGAGTGGAGCCTTGGATTCACTTAATATTCAATGAAAAACTCTGAAATACGTGTGCTTTTTATAGCTGCAGAAAATCATCTTCGGCTGGTCCTAGGGTTACAATGACTGGTTAAAGAATAAATTAATTTTTTAATTTTTGAGCGTGATCGGAGTAAATCGCTGTACGACTGGTCAAAGGCACTCCACGACTGGTCGAGACCCCTCTACGACACTTGATTTGGTCGCTAAAGTTTGAGTCGAAGCTTTACAATTGGTCGATGGTCTAGTCGAGACCATCTTACGACCGGTCGAGCAGACTCCAGGACTGGTCGAAGCCAAACCAGAAAATCTGATAAAATATAACAATTTTAGGACTGGTCCTGGAACTTCTTAGACTGGTCGAACCAGTGCTAGGACTAGTCGAACAAGGTCTAGGACTAGTCTTAGAATAGACAAAAATCATGTATTAATATTCAAATGAATTATGTAGCCAAAATGACCTACCCTAAGGTCAATCTAAGGTTTATCATACCTGGGACTTGAAGTATGGACATTGAAAACTTCATTTGCTTAGACCTTGATCATCATGAAGCTTGAGTTCCTCTTGATGTAACTTGACTACTTCACAAGCTTTAAAATCAATGTCACTTTGAGTTGCATTTGAGTCCCGTACCTATATTTGATTTATGAACTTCCACTTGCACTTGAACTTG
This sequence comes from Magnolia changhungtana, assembly GCA_030180095.1. Classification (NCBI taxonomy): domain Eukaryota; kingdom Viridiplantae; phylum Streptophyta; class Magnoliopsida; order Magnoliales; family Magnoliaceae; genus Magnolia; species Magnolia changhungtana. The sequence goes on from JASAUF010000660.1 coordinate 904,907, forward strand.
AGTCTTGACCCTGAGCTCTTCTTTAATATCTTCTACACTGTAGCTTGAACTATCATGAACCTTGAAGAATTCTTTGAACTAGACTTCAAGTGTTGACATGGTGTTTCAAACAGATTTATCAAGATATAAACACAAGACATACAAAGATGTTTTGACACACAAAATTTGACAATCAAAGAAGAATCAAATCATAGCACTTAAAAGTTTCCCTCTAGGATATCACTGGGGTCTAGTACACTCCACACCGACTGCGGCCTCCCTAGCCACACAGTCTAGTGAGTGGAAGAGACCACACTATCCACCTGACCAGTAGTCTGCCAATACCTACCCGGCTCGTCGAAAGCGGGCCCATTTACGAGCTGATCAAACTCAGCCTATGTTATAACTATCTCACTGAAGCAGATAAGGCCACACCCCCCTTCCAACCGATCACGATATAGTGGGAGATGTGTCCTACTAGTATTCGGCACTCGTGCACTCATGAATCCACTCTGTCCAGACGTTGGAGCATATCTTTGTACCAAAAATGTTCTAAGACTTTCACCCAAGGACATCCTATGTACCCAAAGTGTTAGATCCAATATTTTTTATATCCAATCTCACCGTCCACGATGTGCTTGTGGAGGCCATGACCCTGATGTCGCTAGGGCATACAATGATCATGTCACATAGAGTGCAAAATGCATGAGTCACACCATCCAGTCATGCATCACTCCTGCGCATATCGCGCGACGATGTGGGGCACTCGGTCTCATAAGGAGTCCTATAAATGTCTCAGCCTAATGGCATATGCCATGATCAAACACTCCTCATAACATGCATACAAATGATGCGTATAGGCATGTATCATGATGTTATACTAAGAATATTCTCAGTGTGTTCTACTAGGCTAAGTATGCTCGCATGATTACCAGATATAGCAGGTGATGATCGACCTTAACCGGTGTGTCACAAATAAGGAGTAGGAGCTGAGTGATACGTGTCAGACCCTTAATTGGTATCCGTTCTATTCGGTTAGGTCTCGCAGTCCTTCCGGTCGAATTTTGGTGACCCACGACCTGTAGGTTGCATTTGCAATGATCCTTAAGTTTCATCTTGTAAACCCGACCCGATTCGACTTGAAACCTATGCTCTTGCGACCACATTGTTGCACCGATTCCAATGCCGCATCTCATGCGTTAATCCAAGTTATAGATCAAAAGATGTAGGTTACACATCATTTGGACTGTTGATTGTGATTGTGGGACCCACCTATTACATGTACACGATTCCCTAGGTGGTGACATCATCTTATTCCATCATGACCTAGCCTAACCTAGCCTAGCCTATATAGCCTAACCTATCTTGCAAGCTCATGATGGCTTTTCTCTTCTCAAATTAATCATGGCTTGCTCTCTCCCATGTGCAATGATCATTTTTTTTCCCAAAAACTCATCATTTCTTACAAACACATTATTGCTTTGCTACAAGTTCCCATTTCCCTCTCTTCTCCCTCATTTTCTCCTATCCCCCATTGCAAGAGAAGCTTGGGACGTCCCACCATTCTCAGATTTTCTAACCCCCCTCTCTCTCATTTCCCCTCCATCTAGCCCTTACAATCTCATCTTCACAATTGAAATAACTCCTTGGAGCAAGAAGGGCCTAGTGTTGAAGAAAGGAGGAGGATCTAGGAGGTGGGTGTGCATTTTAGGCTAGTTTTCGGATTTTTCTTTTTACACTCCATTCTTGAAAGCTTATAAGACCCACCAATCGATGGTGGAGGTCCTCCTTGACTTCTTAGGTGTGCCCAATGGCCCAACTTGTGCATGCATGAGCAATGATGGGGCCATTCTCTAAGGACCCCATCATGATGACTTTTCTTGATCCATGGCTTGATTTGGGTCATATAGACCCTAGATTCATGGTGGGGATGGCATCCCCACGTTAGATTTTGACTAGTGGGGCCATGCATGTATAGATATATGTAATGTCTTGATGTAATATAGTAATGTGTGGTTGTGACTGACGAAGAAGGCCTCAATAGTGGCGGAGTCCTTCTGTGAGACCTGTATCCTAACCCGTACCATTCCGTAGGCTTCCGCGGTCCTCTCGGTGTAATTTCAACAACTCGCGACCTGTAATCGACATTTGCATGGTACCCTTAGTCGTATCCTGTCAATCTGAGTCAGTTCAATCAAAGACTTGTACCCTTGTGATTGCGCTGTCGCCGTGATTCCGACACCGCATGTCGCGCGGTGAGGAGATACCCCGGCCAGGAGATGTGGGCCCACATTCAGTTCGAGGAAAATGCCGCGCATTTGCAAACCCAAGAGAACATGTCCCATCAATCAATCACACCACATCCGATCATGTCAAGTATTAGAGCAACCCCAAAGTCAACTCTCTCTTACAACCCATACCTAGTCAAGTACACCCATCACTTACTCCATCCATCACTCACCATCCCTCTCTCTCCTTACGTCAGCTCTCTCTCTCATCTCTCTCTCATTATCCTCCCAAGCAACCTCCAAGCTCCATGAGAGGGCTTTCTGTGGCCCACTTCCTATCTCCCATATCCACCATCCAAACTTCATCTCATCCCTTAAACCTTATTCCTGTAGAGCTAAAGATGAGGAGAAGTCCGAGAAGATCAAAGGTGGGTGATTATTTTTAGATTTGATGATTAGAGGGCCTACATATGGTGGGACTCATCTTGATGTATGTGATTATAAGCTAGAGGGGCCCATAGTAGCGGCGTTCCTCTTATTTCCACCGATCTCTCTCTCTTCTTCTTTGTCTTCTTCTTCTTCTTCTTCTCTCTCTCTCTCTCTCTCTCTCTCTCTCTCTCTCTCTCTCTTTCGTATTGCAGCCCACCTGATGAACCTGTGGATCCATGCCATCCACATGTTTTGGGACCCACCGTGCATGTGTCGGTGCACAGCGTCCAGCAGTGCTGGATGCGATCATGGACCCCACCTTGATGGAGTGTATCCACGTCGTTCATCCATTGGCCAGGGAACGAGACAGATTCAAATCTCTGGTGGGCCACACGTGTGGACCCACCATGATATATGCATTAGATCCAAACCATCTAGGGGCCAAGATGGTGGGGCCTACCCTCGTGTGTTGTGGTTTAAATCCCCACCATCTAGAGCGTCCAAAGGGTTTAGACGCTGGACCATTTAAAAAAAAGTATATATAATAATATAAAAATCATTTAATATATATATATAGAGAGAGAGTGGGGTGGCCCACCTAAGTGGGACCCACCTTGGAGTATGTATTTTATATCCACTCAATCCATCTATCCAGTTGGGACATGAATGCCCCACAGTGATGCATGGGTTGTATCCCACCGTCCAAAGATAGGGACAGTGGGTAGCTGTGATGTATGTGTTTTATTCATGCTGAATAGCAGCTGTGGGACCCGCGCATGTGTGGACTCCACATGATGCATGTGTTTATCAATGTCATCCACCTATTTTACATCCACCGTCCAAATCACTGGATGGTGGTGCATACCATGATGTATGTGTTTTATTCCAACCATCCAGATGGATGGACAGTGGACACCACCGGGATGTATTTATTTCATCCACATTGTCCAGATTGTGTTGGATGGTGCTGGACAATATTTGGACAGTGTTGATTTACGTAGACAATGTTTGGACAGTGGTGATTTACATAGACAATGTTTGGACAATGTTGATTTACATGGACAATGTTTGGAAATTGTTGTGGGCTCCATGCGATGCATGTTATACCCACGCTACCCATCTAGTGGGACCCATTTGCTATGTATGCCAGACCCACCTGTTATGTACACTAAACCCATGTGATGGGGCCCACCTAGGTGTACGTATTTTATATTCACACCGTCCACCTTTAGACGATTTCACGTGGGGCCTACCATTGATGCATGTATTGTATATCTATGTCGTTCATTTGTACGGCCCACCATGATGTGTTTGTTGCATGCACACGGTTCATCAACTTTTCTAGGCCCATTGGTGTGATCCACTTGGCGTATATGAGGCTCATTGGTGCAGCCCATTGAGTGGCCCATTGTGATATATGTTAGGCCCATGTCATGATGCCCATTGTGATGTTTATAAGGCCCAGACATGTGGCCAGTTGTGATGTATTTGTGACCCATTTTATAAGGTTCATTGTGATGTATTTATGGCCTATATGGCGAGGCACGATGTGGTGTATATGTGGCCCTTGAGTGAGGCCCAATGCGATGAATGTACGAACCAATGTAACGTGTGTTTTCAATATAATATATGTAATGATGTTTATGTGGACCTCTGCTTGGGAGCGATGTTGGTTGAATGTCCACATTGATGGTCAATGATGGTTAGATGTCCACATTGTGACCTTTCCTTGGGCCCATTATGGGGCCCATTCTTATTATGAGTAGGCTGTCTAGGCCCATCATTAATATAAGGTGAGTGCACCATCATCTTATAAAATGCTTAGTATAACTCCACGATCCATGCCCATGCACGTCATATGTATGCTTGATATGAGGAGTGATTGATCATAACACATGCCATTGGGTGGATTATTATTGGACTCCGTGATAGGAGGAGTTGTCCACATGAGCGCGGGGTACGCGTAAGATTGCTACATGACCGGATAGTGTGGCTCATGCATCTCGCATTGTGTGATATGACCAACGTATGCCTTAGTGACATCAAGGTCGTGGCCTCCACAGGCATAACATGAATGGCTAAATGGGACATAAAAAATATTTAGTTCTAGCATACGAGCACCATAGATGTCCCTGGGTGAAAATCTCAAAACCTCCATAGCTAGGAGACGCCCCAACGTCGAGACCGAGTGAATGTATATGAGTGCATGAGGGTTGTATACTAGTAGGCTGCATTTCCCACTATGTCGTGGTCGGTTGGGAGGAGGTGTGACCTTACCCACCTAAGTGAGGGGTATCTAGGTTGAGTTTAACTAGCTTGAGGAATGAGTCCGCTATCGACGTGTCGGGCCCGATATTGGCAGGCGGATAGTGAGGTCTCTTTCACTTACTGTAACACCCTATACTTTTCAGTACTCGGGTGTTATAATGTAACCTAAGTTAGAATAAGTACAAATCTAATTCACCTAAACGTTCACATGTTTTGGTCCAAATCTGGCCATTAGGAGTAATGTTAATCTCTAGAACATGTTATACATTCGTTTATTTTTGAGATAGATCACTACATCATCAAATCACTCTATTTTTAGTAGTTCAAACACATTGATAGACCAATTGCTCTGATAGATAAATTAGACAATCTAAGTTGAAAATCCATCGTTTGACCACACAATCAAGCCATCTGATTCCAAATTGACTACAGAACTCAGCCCTGGTTAAACTAGGAAACTCAACTATTGATAATCAAATTACGAAGTAGTCCAACGATTACATCGCATAACATCACTACTTAAAACCCAATCTTCGCACGACAAGGAACCTGGAACAAATGTAATTAAACATTTGTCATAAAAATTTGTGGCCTAGATTATTAAGTCCACCTATCGTTAGGCTAACATCACTGAATGTATGGATTCAACACTAATCATTTTAAAATAACTTATATGATCCTTAAATCCACCCCTATCTAGCCTTAAACAAGTCTGAAAACCCAAATTTTTTTGTGTGGGTCAGATTTGGGATAGATCTGACCGTTGAGTCATAAAAAATCGTCAATAGGCACTCAAATCTGAGAATTTCGAGTCACCTGAACTTTGGATCTACCCGATCTTTAGGCAAGAACACTAAATTGTGTCCTCCAAAGTAACTGGGTGGAGTAGATTGCACTAAACATCACTGTGGGTCCCACATCCATCCCATATGTGCACCAGAAGTGGTGCACTTGCGTTACATTGGACCGATAATGCGGTCAAAGGAGTGCTGACCGCAGATTTCATGAAATGAGGATTTTCCTCCATTTTTCCCGCCCGAAGGTGTTTGAACAAGCGACAACTCGCTGGAGTCCTTGGTGGTGCACCATCGCGGATCAAAGTGACGATCCAAACCATCCATCATGCACAGGGTCGAACTTTGGCTAAAACCCATAATTCGCACATGTGAGTTCGCTCATGTGTACACTTAGATTGAAACATTTTATTCGATTGAGATTAGTTTTAACAACAAACGGAATTTGATCAAACTGTGATCAATGTGGTCCACTTTTGACCAATCCAAACAGTTTAACTTAATGTTGAATTAACTCTGACCAAACCCCATATAGTTCGAGCTTCGGATCACATGTGGATGCTCACAGGTCCTACTGCGAATAGGCGTGGCATGTGGCACACTTTCGAAAACAAAAACCTGTTTCAGTTTGTCTTGCTGGTAATCCCTATACTCCCATCCAAATCAATCCAGGCCATCCATTCTTAACCTTTCCTTCGTAGAGAAACCCTAAAAACTCGGATTCGAGGGCCTCTTCCCCATTTTCTTGTGGCGCCAAGAGAAACCACCTGAAACTCTTCCAATCTCGAAACCACCAGGATTTTGGACTCGGAGCTTCGAAACGTCCCTTCTACGAGCTCCCCGAAGTTCATCCAGACATGCCACAGAAACCAGGTCAAAGAGAGAAGCTGGGAGATTGGATTCACCATTAATGGTGGGTCATCTTCTCCACCACATCAACCAAGTTGTCGGTGAGCTGTAATGAGTCTGGATCGAGTCCAAACTCATTTTTTGAGGAAAAAGGAAAATAATATGGGGAGAAAGCAGATGGAAGGAGAGAGATAGAGAGAGTTCTGAGAGATGATGGGGCGCCACACTCGGTGTGACCGTGTCAGGTGTCGACCAAACCTCTGTTCGAGCAGGTTAGGTCTTCTGCCTGTTCATCTGAATAGAGAGAAGGTCGTGCAAAGACAAGCAGCTAGAGAAAGAGGGATAGTACATGAAGAAAAAGAAAGGAGAAAAGAAGAAGAAGAAAAAGAGAAGGAAGAAGAAGATCAACGACAGAGAGAAACTGGGAGCTAGCCATTTCTGCCGCACTGACTCGGTGTTGACTTGACCGACCAAATTCGCTCCATCAGTCCACTCTACCAACTTACATCTGGAGAGGATAAGGCAGGATTCAACCTATTGGAAAACATCCTCGATCAACATAGTTCGGCAGGTAACTGATTGCTGCCCAAACCGAGTTTTGACTCTAAACTATTAGTGAGTCATTTGCTCACCAACTCAGCCAATCTGAAAATTTCAGGATGAAATTCTGAGTTAACAGGACCAATCTGTATCTTCTCTACTCTACCGGTTGTAGTAAACGACACTCAGGTATGAGACTTCCCACGACTGTTTACATTAGAAACCATCTCAACTCAGAGGCGAGTTGACTCGCCTAGTTCCCTAATCAGGTTAAGATCTAACCCGACCTTAGTTGAGTTCTCTTTCGGTTGAGCTGATGTGCTGCTGCAGACCTAGGGATCCATGATCAGTCACCTTAATAGGTAACTTCTCCCACACTCTCAATGCGACTAGCTCACCAGGTGAAGATTCCAACCAAGTCACGTTCTTAAGGTTAGCAATCTGACTCACCACGAGTCATGCCTCAATCTCATCTACATCATCAGCTGGAGCCAGTCTCAGTTGGGTATTATCAATAAAACCCCTTCGATTCAACAAGTATTTCACCTAACTTGTTAATGAGTTAACTCAGTGGATCACTAACCGAGTTAGACTCATTTTACCTTCTAGGTCCAAGGTCTGGAACCATTTGAAAAGGATTTTGAGACCACTGCCAGATTCTCAGTCCAAAGGAACCTAAGGAAGACCCCAGGAATTCTTAAACTCGCCTTATACGGAGAATCAAATCAAGAGGAACTTCCATTCCAGGTGAGGAATATCCCACATGGCTTCCTTCATGTCATTAAATTCCAAATTGGTTAAGCCTAAAGAGTAGAGAAATCTAGAATGATGTTAATATTGATTTTCACTACATTTAACCTCTAGTTGATGTTGATAATCATGAGTTAATGTTTGAACCATATTTCTCTAATTTAATTTATAGGAATTTACATTATACTCTTTATGCCTCATTTGTAATTGCTTGATTTCACATACTAGTTATAACATGAGATAAGAATCTCGTTTCGAACCATTTTATATGTAGTATAATTGCCCGATTACTTCTTATATATACTAGGTCATTTTAGTTTCGAAATTAAGGTGTATGAAATTTTGGAATAATATGAATAGTGATCTAATCCTTTTATTCCTATTTCATAGCGATGAACATGAATTAATACTAAATTCCTATTACTCTAATTTTGTTTGGATTAACCATGTGCATAGAACTTAGCCGTATATTCTCTATGACATATTTGTGATTTGCTTAAATATAGGTACACTTCTCGTAGTTATGACTTGAGCCTTCAACTTACGTCTATTTTGTCTTATAAATTGTATAATGAGGATTATATGATGAATATCTTCTTTGGTAAGAAATGTGGAATAGACCTTTAAATATTTCAACTTGTTTAGCTATACTCGAGATTAACACACTGCCTTTGCAGGTCTTCACTTGAGCCTAGAGGAATTATTATGATTTATATTGAGCTCATATTTGAATGCTAGATATCCTATTAAAGGACTACAAGTCTTGATCATGCTTATGAGAGTAATCTTGTTAATCTATGGAATGTGCATGAGCATCATGATACATGACATTCACACATGACATATGAGATTTTCCGAGTGCTCAATGTAAGTCACACTCTGATTGAATTCACGAAGGCTCTAGCACTTCAGTTAAACTTGCAGAGCAAGTGCATTTGTGCCACTTTGGACGCTCTTTCTTTACATGAGGCTTTTCTGGGATTAGACCCTCATCGGGTGTACCCTGTGTATTTTCCAGGAGATATCATTGGGCACACTCACTTATATAGCTTTTTCCAGGTAGATAATCTATCATGGGCGGTCTGTATGGTCTTTTCCAGGTGGATAGTTCTCCTTGGGCATACCTATGAGTATTTTTCCGGGTGACTAGTTCGCCTTGGGTGACCCTTTATTTTGAGAGTTGGATGTGCATCCCCAGATCTGTGACTTGTACATACATTCATACACTCATACATTCGTTTATAATTTCATAATTTGTCTCCTTATAATTTGAATATGTTAATTTAAACTGTTTTGTAATGATATGATATTCATGAATCCTTGCGGGGAGTTTCCACTGAGTTTTCACTCACCCAATCATGCCGTTGCACCAAATAGACACAGGTATGATGAATAAGTAGAGACCCCTATGACGGGATTCCAGGGATGACTGAGGTAGAGTTTGGTGAGGAGGACCTCTATGCCAAAGTAGTTGAGTCGTTGGAGCTCTATAAGTGCAATGGTCTCATGCTCCTTTGATTGTCAAATTTTGTGGTGCTAAAACCTCTTGTGTCCCAAAAATTCTATCTGTAACATCCCGAAAATTGAGGGTCGAGTAGTAACTCAACTATCGAGTTCCAGAACATCACTTATGCAACAAAATGAATGATGATTAAATGTTGACTGTATTAGAGTATTGAACATGAGTGAGATTAAGCCAAAACAACATATCATACTCCAGAGACAGTTAAATTTGCAAGCGGAAGACCGTGATAGATAGATAAAATATATAAACTATGTTGAGTCTCCAGAGTGTGATAACATTACCAGGTTAAATAATTACAAGTACAATCCTAAAATATACCAAATGTGTAAGGTCCTCTAGTCAATATCCCAGAAAGCCCCGTCGATCAGGACACGACTCACAGGAAGCCGTCAGAAGACAACCAATACAAGCAGGCATCGTAGTCATTGCAAAGGTCTGGCTCCGCCTCAGAAGTAGCGTCGCCATATGAAATCAGACAATGTCTAGTGGGTGTTCGAAACACCGTCCCGTAACGTGGGAGTGAGTAGCTAACTCAGTGGAACAATAAAGCATAGGTTAACATGCTATCGACTCAGTCAAGCAGTAATGATAAAGCAGTACAATCAAACACTTTTAACTACTCTTATTAATGCAAGTATGAATGACATGATGTATGCCCTCACCACACCCTCCCTCGTGCGACACCATCTCATGTTCGCGACCTGCTTTCTTCCCTTAGTGCTCCACATCTTCTAGGCACATACAATGCATGGTGAGAATGATTACCAAGTTATTATTAGTCCATTTCAAACAGCAGGATTGGGAAATTAAGGTACCTCCCTTGTATCATTCCCAAACATGATCCATTCTAGGGTCGTCAGTCCTAGTTAATATCAGACGATGGTATATTTTCTAGGTCACTGCAAAGGCTTCTAGGGCTGTCACGCACAAAGGTTACACCACTCCCCCATTACCTCTTAAACGATTCATCACTATACAGAAACAGGCCTAGTTCATACTATATATACCGCGGCAAAACTCTAAGGCTCACCGCGATTTCAGAGTATGCTCGAGGTCACTACAAGTCCGTCGGCGTTGCTCGCATTCGTTGCACCACTCCCCCATCACCTTATCAATGTAGGCCAACAGCACGAATATAGTGTCCCATACCACCATAATCGGCTCATGAGTCTGGTTGCTCACTGGTCACTACGGGGAGGCGTGTAGCTCCAGCGTAGGCCGACAGCTCGACCACGGTGTCCCATACCACCATGCCCGACTCATGAGTCTTAGCGGATCAAGGTACCATGGTTAAAAGGGTTTTCACTTGTAAGTTTGGTACCCTAGGTTCAAGCAGTAGCGACCAAACATGGTGAACATACATTAGACAAATCGGGTTACATGATGAGCCTGACTAGCTCGAGCGCACAATCAATTAGACGACATGAAGTGCATAAGCACTTCGCGTGGCCTAACCACTGTCGTCAACTGACGTACGACTCGGGTTCGTCAAACACATCTTACGTGGCGACATGAAACTCAACCACGATCTCCAATCTGGTACCGATTGTCTGAACTATAGACATAGTCCCAAACTCAATCAATTCTCATCCATAACATGTGGAGTGAAGCATGATAAATAAAGTAATTCAAACATGCTAGTAGGCATGTTATAAAGCATGTTATAAAGCATGATATAAGGCATGTTGTAAAGCACCATATCAATAGGAATACAAACACATATATTGTAAGTAAGCGGTTTAAGTAAATAACCTCATGGAGGTAATCATACATGTCACTAGGGTAGTTGAGAATCCCATCTCAACACTCTCCTAAGGCATCAACATTCAAACACTTGCTCACACAAGCATTTTCACAAACACTTAACATACACTATTTCAACATACATAGAGTAAGTTAACAAACATGTATGAGGTATGTACACATAATATATTTATACAACAATTAATCATGGCAAACACATCTCTAAAATATACATGTATATGGTACTTTTACAATACAGTATTTCTACATACATAGTGTATATCAGTAAAACATGTATTTAGGCGAATCCTTTCGCCAAATAAGTATTTTATCCATATATCGTATATCCATATAACAAATAATCATGTTAAACACATTTTCAAAAAATATACGTATACGGTATTTTCTACGAATACCTAGAATATGTAAAATTCCATATTCTATAACTTTAATTGAAACAGAAAACGGAAAGCACTTTGTACATGTGCAATTATATGCAGATCATGAATCTATCATTATCTGACATTGAAAGCATTGAAAACCATAACCTATGCACATAAAGTCCGCACCTTTTGTCGTAGAATCGTAACGGAGTCGATAGGTTCGCTAAGCTTCCGTATATGGGAGTTTGGCGACCTAGAGAACGAAATAGGTTAGCTATTTCATAACCTACAACTTATACAACCCTAAAACAGATTAGGGTTAGGGGTTCTTACCTAGAAACGGAGTCAGTATCACCGGGAAAGCAATGAGAAACATGTGGTGTAGCTCGTGTGGTGGCAAGGAACGATAGTAGGGAGATTCTCCCACTTCTCCCTCACTTTCTCTCTCTTTTCTCTCTTCTCAATCTCAAATTCGGATGGCTGAAATGAGAGAGTGTTTAAGGTCCTTATATAGCCTAAAACTTCACCAAAATAGACTTCTAGACAAGGTTTACTTAGGTTATAACCAAAACGGAACTTTTTCAGCTCAACGGAGGACTTCTGGCGGGCCTCCTTAAGCCAAAGGTCGGACTTAAGCTCACCGACACCGGATCTACGTTCTATTAAGTTTTTGTTTCAGTCGGATTTCCAGATCACACGTGGCAGACCAGTTTCAGTTCAACGGTCAGTGAATCCCGATCGGAGATTCCGAGTACATGTAAATGTGTATGAAATTTCTCCTGATCCGAGGGTGTAATTTGGTCTGATTCTGACGGTCTAGATGCTTAAAACTGATACGCAAACGAGAGATGCCAGATTACTATTCAAGATATTTATTTTATAAAGAACATGTATTTTCACACTCCCTCGCTCCGGACTCAAGCGAACAGCCATGGGACACTGTTTGAGTTTGATTTCCGAGATGGTTGTCAAGCCCAGCAAGGCGGTCCTAAGTCCTTAACTTCGTGTTAATCGGACTCCCGATGTGCGGTCCAGACCTGGTACGGAGTTTCAACGTGCTCCCGAGAGCAGTCAGGTAATGAGTTTGATCCGAGATTTTTGGGTAACCTAGCGTCAATGATTCTACAAGTTTTGGGTCTTGCAGATCGTATTTAAAATGATTCTAGCAGATTTCGTAGCTAATCTAATTTAACACTTGGTTACTTTGTCTCATTTCTAAAGGATTTTGTCCTATAAGATTTTTGTCTGAGGTGGTACCTAGGCCTTTGTAGTTTGTGTATAAAGTGATCCAATTTATACTACTTAGCTAGTTTAAGATAGTGTCTAAGGTGCAAGTACTTAGGAAAATTGAAAGAACAAGGTGGTGAAGGGTGGGATTTGTGAAGGAAGTGGGTTCAACAGTAATTTTAGACTTTGGGAATTGAGTTCTAACAGGTTAATAAGGTGTCAGGACCAACCCATTGCCTAAGGACGTCTAATTCCAGGTTGGCAAAAATCCGTGATGTTACACTATCTGTGTGTCTTGTGTTTGTATGGTGATATTTATATGTGATTCAAGACGACATCACAATGGTTCAAGACATGTACAGTGCTTGACTTAAAGAAATGCAAGGTTATGTTCTTTATCCTCTTCTGTATGCATCAATGTTCAGAGCTACATCGATACGAAGAGTGTTTGTTCAAAGACTCGAGTGCATTTCAAGACTCAAGTTCTACTCAAGTTGAAGTTTAGATTCAAGCTGTAGAAGATCTCAAGATCAAGCTACATCAAGTAAAGATCTCAAGCTTCAAAGGTTAACCATCATCTTTAAGAATGAAGTTCAATGTTCATACTTCATGTTCTAGGTATGATAGACCTTAGTTTGACCTTAGGGTAGGTCATTTTGTATACATAATTCAGGATAAATCTTTTTACATGAAGTTAATCTGTTCTAGGACTAGTCCTGGACCTTGTTCTACTAGTCCAAGAAATTCCACGACCAGTCCTAAGTTGTTGAAGATTTTCAAAATTTTTTGGTTATTCTTTGACCAGTCCTGGAGACTGTTCGACCGGTTGTAGGGTGGTCACCACTCGTCCTTCGACCAGTCCTAGAACTACGACTCAAACTCCAGCAACCAAATCTGGTTTTCTATGACCAGTCCAGGGTCTGCTTCGACCAGTCGTAGGTGGTCTATGACCAGTAGTAGATTTCTAAAACCAGTCGTAGAACTGATTTTTCAGATCGCGCTTAAAATTTCAAAATGCCGTTGGAGCTACGACCAGTCGAAGGGTGCCTAAGACCAGTCATAGATGCGATCTTTGCATCTATAAATTGAACACGAATTTCAGAGTTTTACATTGATTAATTTAAGAAATTCAAGCCTCTACTATGAGATAGGTTGTGTTCATTTTTTTAAACTACGCTGTGCATATTTAATATTCTTTTTGTTAGCTTTTCTTAGTTGATTTTATTCCTATATTACAATATTATTTTGAAAAGAGGAATTGCTGTATTCCTTCTTCATTGGAATCAAGATCAAATAGAGTCATGCCCAATTTGGTTTAATTTAAAATCAATTATAAACTAGAACCATTTCTTAAGTGAGTATTGGACATTGAACGTTGATTCGAACTTCTACTCTCTTTGGTTCTACTAGGCTGCTACAAATGAAGAAATCTAGGTATTTTACATTTATTGTAAATTCATTATTTTGGTTTTGTTTGAGATTTGCCATAAAAATCTCATTGTGTTGGTTATTTGAGGAGAGTCAGAAAACTCAGAAAGTGTGGGTTTTTGGACTGTGTAAGCCCAAGTTAAAAAGACACAATTGTGAAGGTTTTAGGTGAACCTGTGAAACCTATTTTAATAGTGAATGCTAATATCCCCTATGTGGGGATATTAGGAGTGGAGTAGCAAGCTGTGTGGCAGTTGTTCAACAGTTGGTGAACACACAAGCGAACCACTATATATCGGTGTGTTTTGTGATTTGAATGCTCTTTTAATTTCTATATCTTTAATCATTCGGATTTGTGGAATGTATATGTGGATGTGAATGTTGTAATCTTTGCATTTCAAGCAAAGTGGGGAATGTTGTAATAGTTTATAATTTATTTCTTGTTATTTCCTTTATTTCCTTTCTGTTTGAGTTTTGATATTCAATTTGTTCTAGTAAGGTTGTCCTGCCATAAACCCTTGGTTTTTATGGTACAAAGGTTATCCTTAGAACAATGTTAGTATCAAGCTCTTTAATTAAGCTTGCTTTACATTTTAGTTCTTTAATTTATTTAAAGTACTGTTCTTTATTTTTATAAGGCTATCGTATTTCTATTACGCTGTTAAATTTTTAATTTGGGACAGTCCTATTCACCCCCCCTCCCCCCGCCCCCCTCTAGGACATATAGCTTGGCCTTTTCAAGTGGTATCAAAGCCTAATAGCTCTTTTTTTTTAATTCTTTATTCTTGGATTCATTTCCTTAGCTAACGATCTAAGCTATATATAAGATGTCAAATTTTGATAGCCTTTCAGTCACTAGGTCTCCACCCTTTGATGGCTCCAACTATGCCTATTGGAAAGCCAGGATGAGGATTTTCCTCAAATCAATGGATGAGAACGTGTGGCTTGCCACAGTGACTGAATGGAACCCACCTACCACTGAAGTGACTAGTATTGATGGTTCAAAATCAATGAGAGTAACACCATTTTTCTCATGGACCACTCTTCAGAAAAGTGAGAGTAGTGTCAATGCAAAAGCACTAAATGCAATCACTTGCGCACTATCACCGGATGAGTTCAAATGAATTATATCCTGTGATATTACAAAGCAAGCTTGGGATATATTAGAAATGACACACGAGGGTACTTCAATTGTCAAAAATCTAAAGTCCAACTCCTCACAACCAAATTTGAAGAAATTCATATGGAGGAAAATGAAATATTTATGGACTTCTACACTAGATTAAATGACATTGTAAACTCTATGTGGGGTCTTGGCGATAAAATCTCAGAAAGTAAAGTGTGTGCAAAGATACTACGCTCACTACCTGAACGGTTCAACTCTAAGGTAACTGCAATCCAGGAACTTCGTGATACGGACAATATGAGGGTAGAAGAGTTGGTTGGGTCTTTACAAACATACGAATTAAATTTTAAAGCTCCTAAAGGTAAATCTATTGCGCTTAAATCTTCAAAATCTATTTCTCAAGATTCTGATTTAGAAAATTTTGAAGATGATATGGCCCTTCTTGCTTAAAAGTTTTACAAGATCTTCAAAAGTAAAAAGAGGGTTGATTTTCAAAAATCAAATGATAAGAAACATTTTAAACCAAAATCTAAATCTTGGAAATCTTTGAATGATAGTCAATGTAACAACTGTCAAGAATATGGGCATTTAGCAAACAAATGTCCTAAAAAGGACAAATCTAAAAGGAAAGGAATGTTGGCTACTTGGGATGAATCTTCTAGCACTGAAGCCTCTTCTGAATCAGAAGATTTTGAAATCGAGTCGGGCAATGAAGTTAAGGCTCTTATGACTCTAGCCAAGTTCACTTTTTTAGATCATGATGATTCAACTAGTGAAGAAAATCTGAATAGTGATTATGAAAATGAAGAAGATCTTCAAGATGCTTACAATGCCCTATACAAGGAAAGTTGTAAAATTGCCGTAAAATTAAAACTTCAAAAAGAAAAGTTTTTAAAACTTAAAGAAAATTTTAAGTCTCTTGTTTTAGAAAAATCCCATATTTCAGATTGTTTTGAAAAGACTAAATGTGATCTAGATTTCAAAACCACTCTGATTGAAAATCTTAAATCTGAAAATGACATACTTAAACTTGAAAACTCTTCTCTTTTAAGTTCAAAGGATACATGGAGGTATGCCTAAGGAGATCTGAAGTTTGACAAACTTTTATCTGGATATAAAAAATGTGGCGACAAATCCGGGTTGGGCTATGATAAAATGTATCTTCTCAATAGAATAATACTCCTACTAAGTTTGTGAGATGAGAAACCTCTAACTCAAAAGGGAAAAGTATTGATCAGAGTTTTTCTAAAAATGCTAAAACTTTTCAAAAACCTAAAAGCAATTATGTCAACTCAAAACTAAAATCCTTTAGCTGAAAAAATAGTTGATTTGCTTAAGGAGCTCTTAAAATCTAACTCAGTGGGTCACTCGTACAAAAATTACAAATACAAGAAGACCAACTATACTCCTAAACCTAAAATAGTAATGAAATGGGTTCCTAAAGTTACTTACTTGGTTGCCCACACTGCTTTCAAAGCTATAAGCATTTAAAGTGGTACTTAGATAGTGGATGCTCAAGGCATATGACAGGCGACAAATCTTTATTCACCGATCTTAAAGATATGACTGATGGGTCAGTCACATTTGGTGATGGTAGTAACTGTAAGATTATTGGCCAAGGTACAGTTCAACTCTATAACCTTCCCTTATTTAAGAATGTTTTATATGTTGAGGGGCTGAAACACAACCTGTTAAGCATATCTCAAATATGCGATAACAATCATATCGTGAAATTTTCTAATAAAGGTTGTGAAATCTTGAACAAAAACGGTTTTGTAATATTAACTGGTCACAGGAATTCTGAAAACTACTATATTGTAAGCGATGGTAGCTCATCTAATCAATTGTGATACATTGTCCATACCGATGAATCGGAATTATGGCATAAACGCCTTGGACATGTACACTACCATAATTTATATAGATTGAACAAGGGAGAACTAATAAGAGGTCTACCTAAATTACAAAATATAGACAAGATATGTGGTGAATGCCAGTATGGCAAGCAAACAAGGAGCTCTCACAAAAAGGTGAACCCCAATGCCACATCAAGACCACTTGAGCTTCTCCATAGGGATCTTATATGACCTACTAGGACAGAGAGTCGAGGTGGCAAAAAATACATCTTGGTAATCATGAATGATTTTTCTAAATTCACTTGGGTAGCCTTCTTAAGGGATAAATCAGAAACCCTTTATGAAGTTAAAAGGATTCTCAAACGGATCCAAACTGAAAAAGGTTCTCAAGTTTGTAAGATCCGCAGTGATCATGGATCTGAGTTCGAGAATAGCAGTTTTGAGAAATTTTATAATGATCAGAGAATATAGCATGAATTCTCTGCACCCAAAACTCCTCAATAAAATGGAATTATGGAAAGGAAAAATAGAGTGTTTAAAAAAAATGGAAACTGTAATGTTGAATAGTATGAAGCTCCCTAAAAATCTTTCAGCTGAAGCAGTAAATACTGCCTGCTATGTTATTAATCGGGTTTATATATGTAAATATAATAGTAAAACTGCTTATGAAATGTGGTTCGATAAAAAGCATACTGTCAAATACTTTCGAGTTTTTGGTAGCAAGTGCTATATTTTGCGTGACCGTGAAAATTTGGGGATGTTTGACATAAAAAGTGACGAAGGAATCCTTTTAGGATACTCTTTAAATAGTCGTGCATATCGTGTACTAAACAAAACGACCGGTGTTATTCAAGAATCAATTAATGTGGTCATAAATAATCATTTGAATACACCTGCCCCAAGTTCAGATAATGATGAAGTTCTTCTAATTGACATACCTAATACTCCATCAAGTCAAAACAATTTTGAATTAAGGATTGTTAATGATCATCCAACCACTCAAATTCTTGGTAACCCTCTCACTGGTGTGTGCACTCGTAGACAACTGGAAGACATGTAATTACGTGTGCTTTACATCTCAGATTGAACCGGTAAATGTTAAAGAAGTTCCTTCTTATGAAAGCTGGATAGTAGCTATGCAGGAAGAACTTAATTAGTTTGTTCGAAATGATGTTTGGTATCTTGCTCCTAGACCTAAAGATAAACACATTATAGGAACTAAGTGGATTTTCAAAAATAAGTCTGACGAATTTGGGAATATAATTCGAAACAAGGCAAAACTGGTTGTATAAGGGTACACTCAAATAGAAAGCATTAATTATGATGAAACCTTTGCCCCCATTCCTCGCCTTGAATCAATCAGACTTTTTATATCCATTGCATGTTTTAGGAAATTTAAAATTTATCAAATGGATGTAAAGAGTGCTTTTTTGAATGGTGATCTACATTAAGAAGTATATGTTGAACAACCTACAGGGTTTGAAGACCCTAAGTTTACTGATCATGTATATCATTTTAAAAAAGCTCTATATGGTTTAAAACAAGCTCCTAGAGCATGGTACGAAAAATTAACTAAGTTTTTACTAAGTCATAATTTTTAAATGGGTAGTGTCGATAAGACGCTTTTTGTTAAGAAACATAACGATGATATCTTAATGGTTCATATCTATGTTGATGATATTATTTATGGATCAATTTGTACTAACATGACTGTTGAGTTTGCAGATTTGATGAAATCTAAGTTTGAAATGAGCATGGTTGGGGAATTAAATTATTTCCTTGGGTTACAAATAAAACAACAACTAGATGGCATTTTTATTTCTCAAACAAAATATGCTCTAAACTTAATCAAAAAGTTTGGATATGAGAATGGTAAGAATTTTGATACTCCTATGAGTAGAAGTTTAAGACTCTCAAAAGACTCTACAGGTAAAGATATAGATCCTAAATTATATCATAGTATGATTGGTAGTCTACTTTACTTAACTACTAGTAGACATGATATTGCTTTAAGTGTTGGCATTTGCGCAAGATATCAGTCTGATCCTAAAGAGTCACATCTAAGTGTTGGCATGTTTTTGTGTTTTCACGACCAGTCGTGTAGCGTGTTAGAATCTTTTAAAATTGGGAGAAATCTCATCTTCTTCATTTGCTTTTTTCTTCTCTAACGAGCCGAGGCACGACTAGTCGTACCCACCTTCCTAAATCTTCAAGGTTAGTGCATCATTTGTATTTCTCTTATAAATTCTAGTTCTTATTACTTTATTTTCACTCTTAGAGTAATCTATTTTGACATTCATTGCAATTTTGGGGCTTTTTCTTCAAAAAAAATGATATAGCAAAACCCATTCTTCACATCTTTTGTATCTACTAGATCTTTTGATTTTCATTATGATAATGGATGCTAGGGGGAAAAAGAAAACTTCCCGTGGTCCATCTTCTTCTAGATCAGCTCCTCTTACTAGGCGTTATCTTCGTTCACCTAAGGATGATCCCTCTGATGTACAGGATTTGCGTATGCACAAAGTTATTGTTGAACAGTCTGTCTGTATTGAACATATTACTCATTTTGTATTCTACCTCTACTCCAAGCTGTAGGATGGGATAACATTTTACATTGGGGTGGGCCTGCATACCAATCTATTACATAGGCTATGTTTGCATGTATCTCAGAGTTCTCTTTTGAGAATTTAACTTTTAAAATTGATACTAGAGAAGGTCTATTTGAAGTTAACCGTCATCTAATTGTAGGATTAATGGATATTCCTGTTAATGAGGAGGGTATTCTTATTAATAATTTATCTGACAAACCCTTTGAATCTAAAAAGCGTATCCTAACCAGAGATTTGTATAATATAAATGTGTAATAGACTTATAAAGGGAATGCGCTCCCCGCAAAGTACTTGTTACCTAAATATAGGGTACTTCATGGGATTTTTACTTCTAACCCATATCCTAGTTCTGGTAATAAGACTGAATTAACTGCCTTTATGGTTCATGTTTTGCACTCTGTCATTTCTGGTTCTAAAATTTGCCTTCCTTCCTTGATCTGTCATTCCATTATTCATTCTCGTCTCCATCCAGGTCATAGTGATATTCCTTTTGCCCATCTCTTGACTGTTTTAGCTACTCACATGCTCGTGGCTATGCTTATTGGAGAAGCTCCCATCCATCATCTTATTTTTAATAATTTGAATATTAACAAAATGAAATTGGAATTAGCTCATGGCTAAGTGGATGTTGGTAGAGCTGAAGCTAGGGATGAAAAAGTTGGTGATCTTCCTCCTGACGATGTGGATATGGATGATATTTTCAATGAATTTGAATCGGATTCTGGAAATGATCCTGAATTTGAGCCTTCTAATTTTGATGCTCATTTTCAAGCTTTAGAATAGAAGGTAGAGAATACAAATATTTCTCATGATCTTCAATTTAAATATATGCGTAAGTATCTTAGGCGCTTGAATAAAGGAATGCATAATCTTGATCCTACCATTCCTGCTCCTTCTTCAGGATCCGATTAAGTGTTTTCATTATTGGAATATAATAATGTTCATACTTATGTTAGATTATGCACTTTATTTGGTTTGATGACTTTTTAGTTATACAAGTAACTGGATTGTGAATGTTTACTTTTTTATTGTCAAGTTACTTCCTCTATTCATCCATTACTTATCCTTAACTTTGTTGCTTCCTTTGTCATATTGTGATGAAAAGGGGGAGAAGGTTTGATTTGATTGCTTATGGATATGAGTGGTTTAATTTCTTTATGGATATGAAAGGTTGCTTATGGATATGAGTTTTTTTGGATATGTGAGATGTGCTGCTACTCAGTGGGAGTAGTATATAACGAGTTTGTGCTACTTAATGCTTAATGACAATTGGTGCATGATTCATTATTGTGCTTCTTATTATGCATGTTGTATGCTCTTATTGAATTATGTTTTGTCACAAATTTAACAAAGGGGGAGATTGTAAGTGCTATGGTCTCATGCTCCTTTGATTGTCAAATTTTGTGGTGCCAAAACCTCCTGTATCCCAAAACTTCTATCTGTGTGTCATCTGTTTGTATGTTGATATTTATATGTGATTTAAGATGACATCACAATGGTTCAAGACATGTACGGTGCTCGACTTCAAGAAATGCAAGGTTATGTTCTTTGTCGTCTTCCGTATGCATCAATGTTCGGATCTACATCGATAAGAAGAGTTTTTGTTCAAAGACTTAAGTGCATTTTAAAACTCAAGTTCTACTCAAGTTGAAGTTTAAATTCAAGCTGTAGAAGATCTCAAGATCAAGTTACATCAAGTAAAGATCTCAAGCTTCAAAGGTTAACCATCATCTGAAAGAATGAAGTTCAATGTTCATACTTCATGTTCTAGGTATGATAGACCTTAGTTTGACCTTAGGGTAGGTCATTTTGTATACATAATTCAAGATAAATCTTTTGACATAAAGTTGGTCTGTTCTAAGACTAGTCCTGGACCTTGTCGACTAGTCCTAGACCTGGTTCGACCAGTCCAAGAAATTCCACGACCAATCCTACGTTGTTGAAGATTTTCAGAATTTTTTGGTTATTCTTCGACCAGTCGTGGAGACTGTTCGACCGGTCGTAGGGTGGTCATGACTCGTCCTTCGACCAATCCTAGAACTACAACTCAAACTCCATCAACCAAATCTGGTTTTCTACAACCATTCCTGGGTCTGCTTTGACCAGTCGTAAGTGGTCTACGACCAGTCGTAAAATCCTAAGACCAGTCGTAGAACTAATTTTTCAGATCGCGCTTAAAATTTCAAAATGTCGTTGGAGCTACGGCCAGTCGAAGGGTGCCTAAGACCAGTCGTAGACGCGATCTTTACATCTATAAATTGAACACGAATTTCAGAGTTTTACATCAATTAATCTGAGAAATTCAAGCCTCCACTCTGAGATAAGTTGTGTTAATTTTTTTAAGCTACGTTGTGCATATTTAATATTCTTTTTGTTAGCGTTTCTTATTTGGTTTTATTCCTATATTCCAATATTATTTTGAAAAGAGGAATTGCTGTATTCCTTCTTCATTGGAGTCAAAATCAAATAGAGCTATGCCTAATTTGGTTTAATTTAAAATTAATTAGAAACTATAACCATTTCTTAAGTGAGTATTGGACATTGAACGTTGATTCGAACTTCTACTCTCATTGGTTCTACCGGGCTACTACAAAAGAAGAAATCCATGTATTTTATATTTATTGTAAATTCATTATTTTGGTTTTGTTTGAGATTCGCTATAAAAATCTTTTTGTGTTGGTTATCTGAGGAGATTCAGAAAACTCATAAAGTGTGGGTTTTTGGATTGTGTAAGCCCAAGTTAAAAAGACACAATTGTGAAGCTTTTAGGTGAACTTGTGAAACCTATTTTAATATTGAATGCTAATATCCCTTGTTTGAGGATATTAGGAGTGGAGTAGTAAGCTGTGTGGCTGTTGTTCAACAGTTGGTGAACACACAGGCGAACCACTATATATCGGTGTTTTTTGTGATTTGAATGCTCTTTTAATTTATATATCTTTAATCATTCAGATTTGCGGAATGTATATGTGGATGTGAATATTGTAATCCTTACATTTCAAGACAAGTGGGGAATGTTGTAATAGTTTTGAATTTATTTCTTGCTATTTCCTTTATTTCCTTTCTGTTTGAGTTTTGATATTCAATTTGTTCTAGTAAGGTTGTTGTTGAGGGTCAAATATTGCATATCAGACCCCATTTATTACCTGGATTTATGAACATAATACTGTTTAACGGCCTAATTTAATCGTGTTTTTGATGCAAGGTACATTTGCGAGGGGACTACAAAAGGTGCTAAAAGTGTGTATTTGATGCTCTGAAATCACCACAGCAAGGGAAGGACTCTAGAGGACCAAAATTGATGGAATTACTCGCCAGAGATCCGCGGAAATCGAGAAACTGAAGCTCAAGTGGCCTGAAAGTCAGACAAAATGCAAGATCACAAGGTTCCCACCATCCGTTCGACACGAGACTTCATACATGGGATGAGAGTCATAAATTAACCGTACACATTGAATTTTGGCCGTTGGATCCTTGTGGAAGCCGCCCAACGGACGAGATCAGCCCACAAATCTCTCCTCCGGGGCCCGCTCGATATCCGGATATACTTCAAGTTCATTTTCACGTCTTAAATCGGATGGGGAAATGGGTGGATGGAAGAGATTTCACATATACATCATGGTGGACCCCACAAGGGGGCGTGCGAGTGTATAGGCGGTGCACTCACCGAGTGCACCGCATTCGGCTGGAATCGGTCAGCGCAGCTGACCCGATCCGTCTCCCACATGGAAACAGCGAGCGGACAGGGCTCGTCCGTTTTGAGTAGTGGGCCCCACCCACTTCTTATTTCAATAATCTAAACCGTCCATTCGATCCAAAGGTGTGGCGTGACCCTCACCTAGCTTTCATTTTTTGGCCACGCACGCGAGCACGCGATTTTTACCGTTGAACACAATAGCAATGGCTGAAGGAAGATCTCATGGGCCACCACGTTTTGGATTCAAAATCCACCCTTCCCAACCAGAATTCGCTCCTCTGTGCAATGGACGGAGTGGATTTTCCATATAACCAACGGAATGGGCCCCACCATTATCACAGCGGAACGAGATCCGCGTCCGCGTCAGCGAAACGAACGGACACTGCCGATTTTTGCGATGGTTTATGGGCCCCACACGTCACCTGTCCGGCCGATCTGAGCCGTCCATCGTGTAGATGGGTTCGAGAGCTTCAAAACCATGGTGATATTTCACTCCCATGCGTACACACGTGCGTGATACAGAGGCCACAAACGGACTGCTTTGTGACGTTCAAAATTGATCTTTTCGTGATTTCTTCTGTGGGCCGTGCAAATGGACCTTCAAAACTACTCATTCTTGACTGAAATTTCGTCCTGAATCCAATGGACGGGGTGGATTTTCCAGAAAACACCTCTATGGGGCCCACCGATCACGGCTGCGAAAATTTGTACTCCGAGTCCTTCTACGACTCTGCCACCGATTCCAGCCATCCAGCAGCTATAAAAGGGGAGTTTTGGACGTGGGAAAGGCATTGAGAGTAAGGGAATTCGAGATCCAGAGCCAGGGAGAGAAGAGAGAGAGAAAGGAGTAGAGTTGTATTTTTTCTTTCCTTCTTTGCTTTTAATTTATTTATTTTATTTTGAGAGATCTAGTCCACTCATGTGTGGCTAAACCTCTTAGCTAGGGCTAAGAGGTGAAGCTTGTAGCGTGATGGGAGGTCTCTTTGCTTGTGCCTTTGTTTAAGACTGATCTGATTTTGATTTAATTTTATTAAGGGAATGTTTTCAGTCCTTAATGGTCTGTTGTGACTGAAATTACAATGGGTCTGCAATGGCTTTGAGCATGTTCTTTTTTCTTTTATGTTTATGACGTCAGGAAGCCCTGTTGTTCACCATCGTCTCCTGGGCATGGTTGGATGTCAGTACCCTTCCTAACCTTCATACATTGATTGGTTGGTAATTAGTTTAATTCTGTTGTTTGCTTTGTCTCCTGGGCATGGTTTGGTGATGGAATCCATTCTAATTCATATACCTTTCATCTTATCAAAATTACATTAAAGGCAGTTCAGTTAATTTCCTAAATTGTAATACAGGCATAAGATCTCCCTGATCCCTACAAGTGGATCCTCTGAATCCCTAGTTTCCTTCTCGATTTTTCCTAAAGTTTTAGATTAATTATTTCACCATTATTCCTCAAATCATAATTGGTTTAGATTTCATCTTAGCCTAGTTCTAGATCGGTTATTTTTAGAAAGCGCATGTGTTTCGGTCCTCGTGGATTCGACCTCGGTCTTACCGAGTTTATTACTACATCACAACCCTATACTTGGGAGTGAACAAGTTTTAGCGCCGTTGAAATGGACTGACGGCCTACGATTTTCTGAAATTAATTGGATTTAGAGTTAGTTTAAGATTAGGATTTTACTAATTTTAATTTTAGATTTTGTTTTCTATTTTGATTCATAGATATAACTTATTTTCTATTTTGTAGGTTGTTAAGATAGAACTTCTAATTTGGTAAACTCTTTCTGATTCTCTAGATTTTCTAACTCTTTAGATTTGATTTGCTCTAGAAATTTCTTCTATTTTGAACTAACTTATTTTGTTTTGTTTTGCAGGTTTTTTTACTTAGGAATCTTTAACCCGGTAACTTCTTTCTAACTTCTTCCCCTCATACTTTCCATATTGTTGTAGGATCTTTTCTTTTTATTTTTCCTAGAGTAGATTCAATTTGGGTTTTACTATGCAAGAGTTGGAACGTATATATGTCTTTGAGATAGCTAAGGAATCTTGGGAAAATTTTTTGATGTATGATGATAATAATGGAAAACAACCTATGCCTCAAATATTTTCTGAAAATTACTTCAACCAATCGAAACATGATGCTCCACCGATTAAGAAGTCCTTCGGTGATTATCTACTGGGAAAATAATTGCATTCCACGAGTTAAGGAAACAGTACGTGATTATTGGAATGATAACGCGTATCAACTCTCGACCGATGACCCGTATGACTATAACCAGTGGAACCATCAAACTGGGAAGATGAACCAACCACATGTAATGATTATTCTCTTGGATACCCTACCGTTGAGAACCTACCGTAAACGATCCAAGAGGATGAAATTCAAGATACCATGGAATGCCTTACTAAATAAGAAAAGCAATGGAAGCACCGATTCGCTACTTGAAATGATAGAAGAAGCTCGTGCATCCCAACTACAATCCAATCCAGAAATACAATGCCGGAAAGTGATCCTCACTCGCTTTTGACGAAATCGAATTTGGAATGAGGAGTTGGATTCCATTAATGAGCACGTGGTTCAATTTCCCAATGAGCCGATCTCGATGACTGTTCAAAAGAATGGTGGAGATACATGTGTGTCTTTCAAATACAAAGTGATGATGACACACCTCCTTACTTGACACACATGAATTCAATGATGAGGTAGAGGTTAGTTCATTCGAACCTCAACCGAATTTAGGAATAGATTGTGAGGAAAGCGATCCCATCTCAAGTGTGTACTTGCACTGAATTGGAAGCTGAGAAGTATTGGGATGAGATTCATGAGAGCACAACCCAAATTCCCCTAGAATCAATCTCAAGTATGGTCCAGGTCAATGCTCAAGAAGCACACGAAGTGATCGGTCATACTGAGCTACTCCACTCATCTAACATATCTGATTTAAAAGTGGAAGATGAGCTCATTAAAACCGACCCTTCCAACTTCTGTGAGACATGTGTGGACCACTCTCTTGAATTGAATGATAATGTGATTCGGGAGAAGGACGAGCTGCTCGCTACGACTCTAGAATTTGAAACCACTCAATTAAGACCACCATCTGAGCTGTACACGTCTGACAGTTCAACGCCTCGATTGAGTAGTTTCAATGAACAAAGTGATCCCATCGATGCTTCCCCTATTGATCTTCAATATGTTTGTGCAGGGCTGGAGCAAGAGAACATATCTTCATATACTTTTAAGGGCGAGGGAGTCCTTGAGCATCTCATTACAGATTTCCATGAGGAAAATAAGTCACTCTCAGCTGAAATTTCCGACTCTTTTAATAATTCTTTGGGCACACACTTTTCAAAGTCAAACGATCCCATGTCAAAGACAAAGTGGATGCCTTGCAAGACAACATCTCGGTAGTTATCACCGACCGAGAGAACCCTTATTTTGAAGCCCTTCTTCCCCGATCCTAACCGTCACCATTAAAGGAGGAGGAGCTGAAAATTGAACCGAAGTTTGACACTTGAAATGTGTTGAGGCTACATCATTTTTTGCGAAGTTTTCTAAACTTTATCTACTTGTAGTCTCGATTCACCATGGGATACTAATGTTGAAACTTCTCTGTCACAGTGAATCGTACATACTCGGTTACCTCAAGCAATGCAATGGAAAATTTCTTATGAGGTACATAAGTCTCTCTGGAAAGTCATGCTCAGGCACCCAAGCCTTTGCAAAAAGGGCTTTGGATGATCTTGTTGAGGAACTTACCGAGGAACTTATCAAGATATCGGCGGAAGATGAACCTATAAAGCATGAGTAGATAGTTCAATGTTTGTGGGTAACATTATTTGCAAACCCTCACGAGACTACAACTCGTCCACTAGGGGCAACCTAGGGGTTTAAAGGCTTGTTGCATATGCTAAATGCAATCGAGAGCACTGCGAAAGTGGTATAGGTAGGATTTTATTTTATTATTCTTGTTTTGTTTTCTCTCGTGTTGACTTATTCTGCTTCGATATTTTTGGAAAAGTCTCTCGATTCATCATCCAGGTACTATCTTCCCATCACTTCTCATTTATTTTTGTTGTCCCATGTGCATTCCATGCTCATATCTTTTACATTGAGGACAATGTAGATTTTAGGTTGGGGGTGGGAGATTAGATAACCTAATCAGTGTTTTCTTAGTCTTGAGCAAAAATTGTGA
Organism: Magnolia changhungtana; assembly: GCA_030180095.1. Lineage (NCBI taxonomy): Eukaryota > Viridiplantae > Streptophyta > Magnoliopsida > Magnoliales > Magnoliaceae > Magnolia > Magnolia changhungtana. Next base: position 932,537 of record JASAUF010000660.1, read on the forward strand.
AAATTTTTAAATTTTTTTGGAACTTTCTTAGTGAATTGAAGTGATTTTGACAGATATCTTTGGATTTAGAATTTTCAAGATACGTAATGTTGGTAATTCATGACTTTGGATTCAAGTTATCTCGTTAGATTTCTGATTAAGTTTGAATTGTTAATCCATGATTAGAAGTTGTAAACATTGATTGAGTCATGATTTCACATACCACATCTCACTTACACATTGAGGTTTCGATTTGATATTAAATGATTAACTTGGTAATCTAAGCATAAGCATGAAACCAAATTTAAAAGATTTGGCCATTGAAAGGAAAAGATATAAAGAGAATTACACCATGGGTTTGCTCCTATAGGTGTGGATTGATTTTCTATGATTAACGAAAAAAAGAAGATTTAGGTGTAACTATTTTCACCATAGGTTTGCTCCCTATAAGTGAAAATTTGATTCCCATCTTGCATTACTTTTAATGAAAAAAAAAAAAAAAAAATCAAAAAAAAAAAAAAAAAAAAACTAGAAAATGAAAGAATGATTCTGTGAGGCAAAGTTTAGTTTAGGTGATGGTAGTTATGAATTTTTGATTGATTACTAATGATATCATGAAATGACAATTTGATCTCTTAATGATGAAAGTCGAGATTTCACTATACACCCATGGAACTCAATGTTTAGAATTATTCTAGTTTATGGATTAATATTTGAACTTGATTATGAAATTCACCGTGCATGAGAGGCCAGGAGAAATTGATAATCAACATTCATGAATCTTAAGATTTCTCATATCTGGATTGTTTTTCAAAATATCACTCGGCTTTACAAGAATTGTCTCGAATTTTCAACTTAATGTTCGCATATTTTGCTCGGGACTAGCAAAATGCTGGTTGGGGTTGTGTTGAGGGTCAAATATTGCATATCAGACCCCATTTATTACCTGGATTTTGAACATAATCTTGTTTAATGGCCTAATTTAATCGTGTTTTGATGCGAGGATGTATTTAGAGGGACTACAAAAAGGTACTAAAAGTGTGGATTTGATGCTCTAAATCACCTGAGCAAGGGAAGGACTGCACCTAGAGGACCAAAATTGATGGATTTTTTTACTGCCCGAGATCCGAGAAAATCGATAAACTGAAGCTCAAGTGGCCTGAAAGTCAGAAAAAATGCAAGATCACAAGGTTCCCACCATCCGTTCGACACGAGACTTCATACACGGATGAAGTCATAAATTAACCGTACACCTCAAATTTTGGCCGTTGGATCCTGTGGAAGTGGCCCAATGGATAGATCAGCCCTCAAATCTCATGATTGGGGCCCGCCGATATCCTGGATATACTTCAAGTTCATTGGTTCATGCGTTTAAATGAGATGGGAAAATGAATGGACGGATCGGATTTCACATATACATCATGGTGGACCCCACAAGGGGGCGTGCGAGTACATGTGCACGGTGCACTCCGCCGTGCACCGCACTCCGAATCGGTCGGTCAGTACGCACGCCTAACCCGACCCGCTTCTCCCACAGTGGAAACTGAACAGCGGACGAAGGCTCCGTCCGTTTTGAGTAGTGGGCCCCACCCATGGTACATTTCGATCAATCTCGAACCGTCCATTCGTTCCCAAGGGGGCGTGACCCTCACCTATGCATTTTGGCCACGCACGTGAAGACGTGAAGTTCTTGGAGATCTGAACGCTCAAAAGCAATGGACGAAGGAAGATCTCATGGGCCACCACATTTTGGATTCAAAATCCGCCCCTCTGACGGTTTTTCATCCCAAGCTAATGGACGGAGTGGATTTTCCATAAAATGCATCAATGGACCCCACCATTATCACGGCGGAACGAGATCCGCGTCCCCGTCGCGTCGGCCAAAGGAACGGACGCCGTCCGATTTTTTGCGATGGTTTGTGGGCCCCACACGTCATCCGTACGGCAAATCCGATCCGTCCATCGTGTAGAGGGCCATGAATACTACAAAACCATGCTGATAGTTCACTCCCATGCGTACACACGTGCGTGATACAGAGGCCACAAAAGGGCTACCCGGCGACGTTCAAATCTGATCTTTTTGAGATTTCTTCTGTGGGCCACGACAATGGACCTTCAAAACCACCCATTCTTGACTGAAATTTTCTCCTGAATCCAATGGACGGGGTGGATTTTTCAGTAAACACCTCTGTGGGGCCCACCGATCACGGTGCGAAAATTTGTACTCCGAGTCCTTCTACGACTCTGCCACCAATTCCACCATCCAAAAGCCTATAAAAGGGGAGTTTTGGACGTGGGAAAGGCATTGAGAGCGAGGAATTCGAGATCCGAGCTGTGGGAGAGAAGAGAGAGAGAAAGGAGTAGAGTTGTATTTTTTCTTTCCTTCTTTGCTTTTAATTTATTTATTTTATTTTGAGAGATCTAGTCCACTCATGTGTGGCTAAACCTCTTAGCTAGGGCTAAGAGGTGAAGCTTTGTAGCGTGATGGGAGGTCTCTTTGCTTGTGCCTTTGTTTAGACCGATTGATGTTGATTTGGGTTTTTTTTTTATTAAGGGAATGTTTTCGGTCTTTAATGGTCTGTTGTGACCGAAATTACAATGGGTCTGCAATGGCTTTGAGCATGTTCTTTTCCTCTTTATGTTTATGACGTCAGGAAGCCCTGTTGTTCACCATCGTCTCCTGGGCATGGTTGGATGTCGGTACCCTTCCTAACCTTCATAAACATGTTGATTGGTTGGTAATTAGTTTAATTTTGTTGTTTGCTTTGTCTCCCGGGCATGGTTTGGTGATGGAATCCATTCTAATTCATATACCTTTCATCTTTGAAAACTAAATCAAGGTAGTTCGCTTAATTTTCCGATTTTGTAATACAGCATAAGATCTCCCGATCTCTACAAGTGGATCCTCCGAATCCCTAGTTTCTTCTTCTCGATTTTTCCTAAAGTTTTAGATTAATTATTTCACCATTATTCCTCAAATCATAATTGGTTTAGATTTCATCTTAGCCTAGTTCTAGATCCGGTTATTTTTAGATAAGCGTGTGTTTTCCTCGTGGATTCGACCTCGGTCTTACCGAGTTTATTACTACGTCACAACCCTATACTTGGGGAGTGAAAAAGTTTTTGGCGCTATTGCCGGGGACCGACGGCTACGATTTTCTGAAATTAATTGGTTTTAGAGTTAGTTTAAGATTAGGATTTTACTAATTTTAAATTTTTAATTTTGTTTTCTATTTTTTCATAGAACTAACATATTTTCTATTTTCGTAGGTTGTTAAGATAGAACTTCTAATTTGGTAAACTCGATTTGCTAGATTTTCTAACTCTTTAGATTTGATTTGCTCTAGAAATTTCTTCTATTTTGAACTAACTTGTTTTGTTTTGTTTTAATTTTTTTACTTAGAATCTTTAACCCTGGTAACTTCTTTCTAACTTCTTCCCCTCATACTTTCCATATTGTTGTAGGATCTTTTCTTTTTATTTTTCTAGAGTAGATTCTGAATTTGGGTTTTACTATGCAAGAGTTGGAACGTATATATGCCTTTGAGATAGCTAAGGAATCTTGGGAAAATTTTTTGATGTATGATGATAATGATGGAAAACAACCTATGCCTCAAATATTTTTTGAAAATTACTTCAACCAATCGAAACATGATGCTCCACCGATTAAGAAGTCCTTCGGTGATTATCTACGGAAAATAATTGCATTCCACGAGTTAAGGAAACAAGACGTGATTATTGGAATGATAACGCGTATCAACTCTCGACCGATGACCCGTATGACTATAACCAAGTGGAACCATCAAACCGGGAAGATGAACCAACCACATGTAATGATTATTCTCTTGGATACCCTACCGTTGAGAACCTACCAAAAACGATCCAAGAGGATGAAATTCAGTATACCATGGAATGTCTTACGGAAATAAGAAAAGCAATGGAAGCACTGAATTCGCGCCTTGAAAGGATAGAAGAAGCTCGTGCATCCCAACTACAATCCAATCCAGAAATACAATGCCAGGAAAGTGATCCTCACTCGCTTTTGACGAAATCTGGAATTTGGAATGAGGAGTTAGATTCCATTAACGAGCACGTGGTTCAAATTCCCAATGAGCCGATCTCGATGACTGTTCAAAAGAATGGTGGAGATACATGGGTGTCTTTCAAATACATTGATGATGACACACCTCCCTTACTTGACACACATGAATTCAATGATGAGGTAGAGGTTAGTTCATTCGAACCTCAACCGAATTTAGGAATAGATTGTGAGGAAAGCGATCCCATCTCAAGTGTGTACCGCATGACCGAATTGGAAGTCGAGAAGTATTGGGATGAGATTCATGAGAGCACAACCCAAATTCCCCTGGAATCAATCTCAAGTATGGTCCAGTCAATGCTCAAGAAGCACACGAAGTGATCGGTCATCTTGAGCTACTCCACTCACCTAACATATCCGATTTAAAAGTGGAAGATGAGCTCATTAAAACCGACCCTTCCAACTTCGTGAGACATGTTTGGACCACTTCTCTTGAATTGAATGATAATGTGATTCGGGAGAAGGACGAGCTGCTCGCTACGACTCTAGAATTTGAAACCACTCAATTAAGACCACCATCTGAGCTGTACACGTCTGACAGTTCAACGCCTCGATTGAGTAGTTTCAATGAACAAAGTGATCCCATCGATGCTTCCCCTATTGATCTTCAATATGTTTGTGCAGGGCTGGAGCAAGAGAACATATCTTCATATACTTTTAAGGGCGAGGGAGTCCTTGAGCATCTCATTACAGATTTCCATGAGGAAAATAAGTCACTCTCAGCTGAAATTTCCGACTCTTTTGATAATTGCTGGGCACACTTTTCAAAGTCAAACGATCCCATGTCAAAAGACAAAGTGGATGCCTTGCAAGACAACATCTCGGTAGTTATCACTGACCGAGAGAACCCTTATTTTGAAGCCCCTTCTTTCCCGATCCTAACCGTCTACCATTAAAGGAGGAGGAGCGAAAATTGAACCGAAGTTTGACACTTGAAATGTGTTGAGGCTACATCACTTTTTGCGAAGTTTTCTAAACTTTATCTACTTGTAGTCTCGATTCACCATGGGATACTAATGTTGAAACTTCTTCGTCACATGTGAATCGTACATACTACGGTTACCTCAAGCAATGCAATGGAAAATTTCTTATGAGGTACATAAGTCTCTCTGGAAAGTCATGCTCAGGGCACCCAAGCCTTTTGCAAAAAGGGCTTTGGATGATCTTGTTGAGGAACTTATCGAGGAACTTATCAAGATACCGGCGGAAGATGAACCTCAAAGCATGAGTAGATAGTTCAATGTTTGTGGGTAACATTATCGCAAACCCTCACGAGACTACAACTCGTCCACTAGGGGCAACCTAGGGGTTTAAAGGCTTGTTGCATGCGCTAAATGCAATCGAGAGCACTGCGAAAGTGGTATAGGTAGGATTTTATTTTATTATTTTTATTTTTGTTTGCTTTCTCTCTCGTGTTGATTGGATTCCATCGCGATCTCTTGGAAAGTCTCTCTACGATTCATCATCCAGTACTATCTTCCCATCACTTCACATTTACTTTTTTGTTGTCCCATGTGCATTCCATGCTCATATCTTTTACATTGAGGACAATGTAGATTTTAGGTTGGGGGTGGGAGATTAGGTTAACCTAATCACCTAATCGTGTTTTCTTAGTCTTGAGCAAAAATTGTGAAAATTTTTAAAATTTTTCTGGTCTTTCTTGTGAATTCAAAGTGATTTTGACAGATATCCTGGATTTAGAATTTCAAGATACGGAATGTTGGGAAATTCATGACTTTTGGATTCGTTATTGTTGTAGATTCACAGTTAAGTTTGAATTGTTAATCCATGATTAGAAGTTGTAAACATTGATTGAGTCATGATTTCACATATCACATCTCGCTTACACATTGAGGTTTCAGTTTGATATTAAATGATTAACTTGGTAATCAGATTAAGCAACTTGAAAAAACATGATCAATTAAAAGATTTGGCCATAAAAGGTATAAAGAGAATTACACCATGGGTTTGCTCCCTATAGGTGTGGATTTGATTTTCTATGATTAATAAAAAAAGATTTAGGGCAACTATTTTCACCATAGGTTTGCTCCCTATAAGTAAAATTTGATTCCCCTCATTTGCATCTTAAAAAAAAATTAAAAAAAAAAAAAAAAAAAAAAAAAAAAAAAGAAGAATGAAAAGAATGATTCATGAGGCAAAGTTAGTTTAGGTGATGGTTAGTCATGAAGTTTTTGATTGATTACTAATGATATCATGAAATCGACAATTGATCTCTTAATGATTGAAAGTCGAGATTTCACTATACACCCATGGAACTCAATGTTTAAAATTATTCTAGTTTATGGATTAATATTTGAACTTGATTATGAAATTCACCGTGCATGAGAGGCCAGGAGAAATTGATAATCAACATTCATGAATCTTAAGATTTCTCATATCTGGATTGTTTTTCAAAATATCACTCGGCTTCACAAGAATTGTCTTTTATTTCTGAAATTATTTTTCGCATATTTTGCTCGGGACTAGCAAAATCTTTGGTTGGGGTTGTGTTGAGGGTCAAATATTGCATATCGACCCTATTTATTGCCTGGAATTTACATGAACATAATCTTGATTAATGGCCTAATTTAATCGTGTTTTTGATGCTGATGTACATTTGAGCGGGACAACAAAGGTACTAAAAGTGTGGATTTGATGATCTAAAGTCACCAGAAAGGGGAAGGACTCGGGGAGAGGACCAAAAGATGGATTTTACACGCCGAGATCCGAGAAAATCGAGAAAGCAAGCTCAAGTGGCCCGAAAGTTGGACAAAATGCAAGATCACAAGGTTTCCACCATCCGTTCGACACGAGACTTCATACACGGATCCTGAAGAGTCATAAATTAACCGTACACATTAAATTTTCAACGTTGGATCCTGTGGAAGTGGCCCAATGGATCAGATCAGCCCTCAAATCATGATTCTGGGGCCCCGATATTGGATATGCTTCAAGTTTGGTTCACATGCGTTTAAATGAGGTGAGAAATGGATGGACGGAGCGGATTTCACTACACATCATGGTGGACCCCACATGGGGCGTGCGAGTGTGCACATGCACCGGATGTGCACCGCACCACGGACTAAGGCCGGCCGCCAAAGCGCCGACCCGATCCGCTCTCCAAACAGTGGAAAACCCACGGACGGACGTGGCTCCGTCCGTTTTTGGAGTAGTGGGCCCCCACCCATGGTACATTTCAATCAATCTAAACCGTCCATTCGTGTTTCCAAAGGGTGGTGTGACCCTCACACCTATGCCTACTTTGGCCCCATGCAGTAATAGGTGAAGTTTTTGGAGATCTCATGAACAAAAGCAAGTCGATGGACGAAGGAAGAACTCATGGGCCACCATTCAACCGATTCAAAATCCACGCCTTCCCAACGGATTTTTTCCTCCATCGAATGGACGAGTGGATTTCCAAGAAAACATCACAGTGGACCCCACCATTATCACGCGGCCGAGATCCGCGTCGCATCGCGTCGGCCGAAACGAACGGACGCCGTCCGTTTTGCGAATGGTTTGTGGGCCCCACACGTCATCCGTACGGCCGATCCGATCCGTCCATCGTGTAGAGGGCCATGAATACTACAAAACCATGGTGATATTTCACTCCCATGCGTACACACGTGCGTGATACTGAGAGGCCACAAAAGTGGCTGCTACCCGCGACGTTCAAAACCGATCTTTTGAGATTTCTTCTGTGGGCCGTACAAATGGACCTTCAAAACCACCCATTCTTGACCGAAATTTTGTCCGAATCCAATGGACGGGGTGGATTTTCCAGAAAACACCTCCGTGGGGCCCACCGATCACGGATCACATGCGAAAATTTGTACTCGAGTCCTTCTACGACTCACACCGATTCCATCCATCCAAACAGCCTATAAAAGGGAAGTTTTGGACGTGAGGAAGGCATTCAGAGCCAGGGAATTCGAGATCCAGAGCCCGGGAGAGAAGAGAGAGAGAAAGGAGTAGATTGTATTTTTTCTTTCCTTCTTTGCTTTTAATTAATTTATTTTATTTTGAGAGATCTAGTCCACTCATGTGTGGCTAAACCTCTTAGCTAGGCTAAGAGGTGAAGCTTGAAGCGTGATGGGAGGCCTCTTTGCTTGTGCCTTTGTTTAGATTGATTGATGTTGATTTGGGTTTTTTTATTAAGGGAATGTTTTCGTCTTTAATGGTCTGTTGTGACCGAAATTACAATGGGTCCGCAATGGCTTTGAGCATGTTCTTTTTCTCTTTATGTTTATGACGTCGGGAAGCCCCGTTGTTCACCATCGTCTCCGGGCATGGTTGGATGTCGGTACCCTTCCTAACCTTCATAAACATTGATTGGTTGGTAATTAGTTTAATTTGTTGTTTGCTTTGTCTCCTGGGCATGGTTTGGTGATGGAATCCATTCTAATTCATATACCTTTCATCTTATCAAAATTACATAAAGGTAGTTCAGTTAATTTCCCGATTGTAATACGGGCATAAGATCTCCCGATCTCTACAAGTGGATCCTCGAATCCCTAGTTTTCCCTCTCGATTTTTCCTAAAGTTTTAGATTAATTATTTCACCATTATTCCTCAAATCATAATTGGTTTAGATTTCATCTTAGCCTAGTTCTAGATCTGGTTATTTTTAGAAAGCGTACAGGTTTCAGTCCCTGTGGATTCGACCTCGGTCTTACCGAGTTTATTACTACATCACAACCCTATACTTGGGGAGTGAACAAGTTTTTGGCGCCGTTGCCGGGGACTGACGGCTACGATTTTCTGAAATTAATTAGTTTTAGAGTTAGTTTAAGATTAGGATTTTACTAATTTTAATTTTTAATTTTGTTTTCTATTTTTTCATAGAACTAACTTATTTTTATTCTGTAGGTTGTTAAGATAGAACTTCTAATTTGGTAAACTCTTTCTGATTTGCTAGATTTTCTAACTCTTTAGATTTGATTTGCTCTAGAAATTTCTTCTATTTTGAACTAACTTGTTTTGTTTTGTTTTGCAAGTGTTTTTTTACTTAGGAATCTTTAACCTGGTAACTTCTTTCTAACTTCTTCCCCTCATACTTTCCATACTGTTGTAGGATCTTTTCTTTTTATTTTTCTAGGAGTAGATTCAGAATTTGGGTTTTACTATGCAAGAGTTGGAACGTATATATGCTGAGATAGCTAAGGAATCTTGGGAAAATTTTTTGATGTATGATGATAATGATGGAAAACAGCCTATGCCTCAAATATTTTCTGAAAATTACTTCAACCAATCGAAACATGATGCTCCACCGATTAAGAAGTCCTTCGGTGATTATCTACGGGAAAATAATTGCATTCCACGAGTTAAGGAAACAGTACGTGATTATTGGAATGATAACGCGTATCAACTCTCGACCGATGACCCGTATGACTATAACCAAGTGGAACCATCAAAGCGGGAAGATGAACCAACCACATGTAATGATTATTCTCTTGGATACCCTACCGTTGAGAACCTACCAAAAACGATCCAAGAGGATGAAATTCAGTATACCATGGAATGTCTTACGGAAATAAGAAAAGCAATGGAAGCACCGAATTCGCGCCTTGAAAGGATAGAAGAAGCTCGTGCATCCCAACTACAATCCAATCTAGAAATACAATGCCGGAAAGTGATCCTCACTCGCTTTTGACGAAATCTGAATTTGGAATGAGGAGTTGGATTCCATTAACGAGCACGTGGTTCAATTTCCCAATGAGCCGATCTCGATGACTGTTCAAAAGAATGGTGGAGATACATGGGTGTCTTTCAAATACAGTGATGATGACACACCTCCCTTACTTGACACACATGAATTCAATGATGAGGTAGAGGTTAGTTCATTCGAACCTCAACCGAATTTAGGAATAGATTGTGAGGAAAGCGATCCCATCTCAAGTGTGTACTGCACTGAATTGGAAGCTGAGAAGTATTGGGATGAGATTCATGAGAGCACAACCCAAATTCCCCTGGAATCAATCTCAAGTATGGTCCAGGTCAATGCTCAAGAAGCACACGAAGTGATCGGTCATACTGAGCTACTCCACTCACCTAACATATCTGATTTAAAAGTGGAAGATGAGCTCATTAAAACCGACCCTTCCAACTTCTGTGAGACATGTTTGGACCACTCTCTTGAATTGAATGATAATGTGATTCGGGAGAAGGACGAGCTGCTCGCTACGACTCTAGAATTTGAAACCACTCAATTAAGACCACCATCTGAGCTGTACACGTCTGACAGTTCAACGCCTCGATTGAGTAGTTTCAATGAACAAAGTGATCCCATCGATGCTTCCCCTATTGATCTTCAATATGTTTGTGCAGGGCTGGAGCAAGAGAACATATCTTCATATACTTTTAAGGGCGAGGGAGTCCTTGAGCATCTCATTACAGATTTCCATGAGGAAAATAAGTCACTCTCAGCTGAAATTTTCGACTCTTTTGATAATTGTCAAGGGCACACTTTTCAAAGTCAAACGATCCCATGTCAAAAGACAAAGTGGATGCCCTTAAGACAACATCTCGGTAGTTATCACTGACCGAGAGAACCCTTATTTTGAAGCCCCTTCTTCCCCGATCCTAACCGTCACCATTAAAGGAGGAGGAGCTGAAAATTGAACCGAAGTTTGACACTTCGAAATGTGTTGAGGCTACATCACTTTTTGCGAAGTTTTCTAAACTTTATCTACTTGTAGTCTCGATTCACCATGGGATACTAATGTTGAAACTTCTTCGTCACATGTGAATCGTACATACTCGGTTACCTCAAGCAATGCAATGGAAAATTTCTTATGAGGTACATAAGTCTCTCTCGGAAAGTCATGCTCAGTGGCACCCAAGCCTTTTGCAAAAAGGGCTTTTGGATGATCTTGTTGAGGAACTTACCGAGGAACTTATCAAGATATCGGCGAAGATGAACCTTGCAAAGATGAGTAGATAGTTCAATGTTTGTGGGTAACATTATCGCAAACCCTCACGAGACTACAACTCGTCCACTAGGGGCAACCTAGGGGTTTAAAGGCTTGTGCATGCATGCGCTAAATGCAATCGAGAGCACTGCGAAAGTGGTATAGGTAGGATTTTATTTTATTTTTTGTTATTTTTTTGCTTTCTCTCTCGTGTTGATTGGATTCCATCTTCGATATTTTTGGAAAGTCTCTCTACGATTCATCATCCAGTACTATCTTCCCATCACTTCACATTTACTTTTGTTGTCCCATGTGCATTCCATGCTCATATCTTTTACATTGAGGACAATGTAGATTTTAGGTTGGGGTAGGAGATTAGGTAACCTAATCAGTGTTTTCTTAGCCTTAAGCAAAAATTATGAAATTTTTTAATTTTTTTTTGGAATTTCTTGTGAATTCGAAGTGATTTTGACGAGATATCTCGGATTTAGAATTTTAAGATACGTAATGTTGGAAATTCATGACTTTTGGATTCAAGTTATTTCGTAAGATTTCACAGTTAAGTTTGAATTGTTAATCCATGATTAGAAGTTGTAAACATTGATTGAGTCATGATTTCACATACCACATCTCACTTACACATTAGGTTTTTTTGATATTCGAGAACCGAATGATTAACTTGGTAAAAAGCATGAAAGTTAAACCAACTTAAAAGATTTGGCCATCGAAAGGGTATGAAAAAAGAGAATTACACCATGGGTTTGCTCCCTATAGGTGTGGATTTCGATTTTCTATGATTAATATGTTGAAAGAAATTTAGCAACTATTTTCACCATAGGTTTGCTCCTATAAGTGAAAATTTGATTCCCATCTCATTACTTTTTGAAAAAAAAAAAAAAAAAAAAAAAAAAAAAAAAAAAAAAAAAAAAAAAACTAGAAAATGAAAAGAATGATCTGTGAGGCAAAGTTTTAGTTTAGGTGATGGTAGTTATGAATTTTTGATTGATTACTAATGATATCATGAAAATGACAATTGATCTCTTAATGATGAAAGTCGAGATTTCACTATACACCCATGGAACTCAATGTTTAGAATTATTCTAGTTTATGGATTAATATTTGAACTTGATTATGAAATTCACCGTGCATGAGAGGCCAGGAGAAATTGATAATCAACATTCATGAATCTTAAGATTTCTCATATCTGGATTGTTTTTCAAAATATCACTCGACTTTACAAGAATTGTCTTAATTTTCAACTTAATTTTGTCGCATATTTTGCTCGGGACTAGCAAAATGTCTTTGGTTGGGGGTTGTGTTGAGGGTCAAATATTGCATATCGACCCTTATTTATTACCTGGATTTATGAACATAAGACTTGATTAATGATTTAATTTAATCGTGTTTTTGATGCGAGGATGTATTTGAGGGGCTTAAAAAAGGTGCTAAAAGTGGATTTGATGCTCTAAAGTCACAGAACAAGGGAAGGACTCCAGAGGACCAAAATGATGGATTTTACACGCCGAGATCCGCGAAAATCGAGAAACCGAAGCTCAAGTGGCCCGAAAGTGGACAAAATGCAAGATCACAAGGTTCCCACCATCCGTTCGACACGAGACTTCATACATGGGACGAAGAGTCATAAATTAACCGTACACATTAAATTTTCAACCGTTGGATCCTCTGGAAGTGGCCCAATGGATAGATCAGCCCCACAAATCATGATTGGGGCCCACCGATATTGGATATACTTCAAGTTTGGTCAACGTTTAAATGATGGGGAAATGGATGGATCGGATCGGAGCAGATTTCACATACACATCATGGTGGACCCCACAGGGGGCGCGTGCGTGTACATGGCATGTGCACATCATGTGGCGTGCACACGCACTCACCTGAATCGGTCGGCGCGCACGCCGACCCGATCCGTCTCCAAAAACATGGAAACCCACGGACGGATGACATGTCCGTCTCGTCCGTTTTGAGTAGTGGGCCCCACCCACTTCTTATACGATAATCTAAACCGTCATTCGATCCAAAGGTGGGCGTGACCCTCACCTAGGTTCATTTTTTGGCCCCATGCACGTGCACGCTTGGAGATTTTTACCGTTGAACACAATAGCAAGTCGGACGGCATGAGTCAAGGAAGAATCTCATGGGCCACCACGTTTTGGATTCAAAATCCACCCTTCCCGGACGGTTTTCGCTCCTCGAGCAAATCTAATGGACGGAGTGGATTTTCCAGTTAAAACATCAACGGAATGGGCCCCACCACGTCGCAAGAACGAGAGCCGCGTCTCGTCAACGTCACGAAAGGAACGGACGCCGTCCGATTTTTGCGATGGTTTATGGGCCCCACACGTCATCCGTCCGTACGCAAATCCGATCCGTCCATCGTGTAGAGGGTTCGAGATACTACAAAACCATGGTGATATTTCACTCCCATGCGTACACACGTGCGTGATACAATTCTGAGAGGCCACAAAAGGGGTTGCTGTGACGTTCAAAATCTGATCTTTCGAGATTTCTTCGTGGGCCATGCAATGGACCTTCAAAACCACCCATTCTGACCGAAATTTTGTCCCGAATCCAATGGACGGGGTGGATTTTCCGTAAAAACACCTCTATGGGGCCCACCGATCACGGCTGCGAAAATTTGTACTCCGAGTCCCTCGACGACTGCCACCGATTCCACCATCCGGCAGCCTATAAAAGGGGAGTTTTGGACGTGGGAAAGGCATTGAGAGTAAGGGAATTCGAGATCCAGAGCTGTGAGAGAGAAGAGAGAGAGAAAGGAGTAGAGTTGTATTTTTTCTTTCCTTCTTTGCTTTTAATTTATTTATTTTATTTTGAGAGATCTAGTCCACTCATGTGTGGCTAAACCTCTTAGCTAGGGCTAAGAGGTGAAGCTTGTAGCGTGATGGGAGGTCTCTTTGCTTGTGCCTTTGTTTAAACTGAATTTGATGTTGATTTGGGTTTTTATTAAGGGAATGTTTTCAGTCCTTAATGGTCATGACCGAAATTACAATGGGTCTGCAATGGCTTTGAGCATGTTCTTTTCCTCTTTATGTTTATGACGTCAGGAAGCCCTGTTGTTCACCATCGTCTCCTGGGCATGGTTGGATGTCAGTACCCTTCCTAACCTTCATACATTGATTGGTTGGTAATTAGTTTAATTCTGTTGTTTGCTTTGTCTCCTGGGCATGGTTTGGTGATGGAATCCATTCTAATTCATATACCTTTCATCTTATCAAAATTACATTAAAGGCAGTTCAGTTAATTTCCTAAATTGTAATACAGGCATAAGATCTCCCTGATCTCTACAAGTGGATCCTCTGAATCCCTAGTTTCCTTCTCTGATTTTTCCTAAAGTTTTAGATTAATTATTTCACCATTATTCCTCAAATCATAATTGGTTTAGATTTCATCTTAGCCTAGTTCTAGATCTGGTTATTTTTAGAAAGCGTACAGGTTTCAGTCCCTGTGGATTCGACCTCGGTCTTACCGAGTTTATTACTACATCACAACCCTATACTTGGGGAGTGAACAAGTTTTTGGCGCCGTTGCCGGGGACTGACGGCTACGATTTTCTGAAATTAATTGGATTTAGAGTTAGTTTAAGATTAGGATTTTACTAATTTTAATTTTAGATTTTGTTTTCTATTTTGATTCATAGATCTAACTTATTTTCTATTTTGTAGGTTGTTAAGATAGAACTTCTAATTTGGTAAACTCTTTCTGATTCTCTAGATTTTCTAACTCTTTAGATTTGATTTGCTCTAGAAATTTCTTCTATTTTGAACTAGCTTATTTTGTTTTGTTTTGCAGGTTTTTTTACTTAGGAATCTTTAACCTGGTAACTTCTTTCTAACTTCTTCCCCTCATACTTTCCATACTGTTGTAGGATCTTTTCTTTTTATTTTTCCTAGGAGTAGATTCAGAATTTGGGTTTTACTATGCAAGAGTTGGAACGTATATATGCTGAGATAGCTAAGGAATCTTGGGAAAATTTTTTGATGTATGATGATAATGATGGAAAACAGCCTATGCCTCAAATATTTTCTGAAAATTACTTCAACCAATCGAAACATGATGCTCCACCGATTAAGAAGTCCTTCGGTGATTATCTACGGGAAAATAATTGCATTCCACGAGTTAAGGAAACAGTACGTGATTATTGGAATGATAACGCGTATCAACTCTCGACCGATGACCCGTATGACTATAACCAGTGGAACCATCAAACTGGGAAGATGAACCAACCACATGTAATGATTATTCTCTTGGATACCCTACCGTTGAGAACCTACCAGAAACGATCCAAGAGGAT
The DNA here is from genome assembly GCA_030180095.1 of Magnolia changhungtana. Classification (NCBI taxonomy): domain Eukaryota; kingdom Viridiplantae; phylum Streptophyta; class Magnoliopsida; order Magnoliales; family Magnoliaceae; genus Magnolia; species Magnolia changhungtana. Next base: position 947,856 of record JASAUF010000660.1, read on the forward strand.
GAAATTCAGTATACCATGGAATGCCTTACGGAAATAAGAAAAGCAATGGAAGCACTGAATTCGTGCCTTGAAAGGATAGAAGAAGCTCGTGCATCCCAACTACAATCCAATCCGAAATACAATATCAGGAAAGTGATCCTCACTCGCTTTTGATGAAATCTGGAATTTGGAATGAGGAGTTGGATTCCATTAATGAGCACGTGGTTCAATTTCCCAATGAGCCGATCTCGATGATTGTTCAAAAGAATGGTGGAGATACATGGGTGTCTTTCAAATACAGTGATGATGACCCACCTCCCTTACTTGACACACATGAATTCAATGATGAGGTAGAGGTTAGTTCATTCGAACCTCAACCGAATTTAGGAATAGATTGTGAGGAAAGCGATCCCATCTCAAGTGTGTCTTGCATCGAATTGGAAGCGAGAAGTATTGGGATGAGATTCATGAGAGCACAACCCAAATTCCCCTGGAATCAATCTCAAGTATGGTCCAGTCAATGCTCAAGAAGCACACGAAGTGATCGGTCATACTGAGCTACTCCACTCACCTAACATATCTGATTTAAAAGTGGAAGATGAGCTCATTAAAACCGACCCTTCCAACTTCTGTGAGACATGTGTGGACCACTCTCTTGAATTGAATGATAATGTGATTCGGGAGAAGGACGAGCTACTCGCTACGACTCTAGAATTTGAAACCACTCAATTAAGACCACCATCTGAGCTGTACACGTCTGACAGTTCAACGCCTCGATTGAGTAGTTTCAATGAACAAAGTGATCCCATCAATGCTTCCGCTACTGATCTTCAATATGTTTGTGCATGGCTAGAGCAAGAGAACATATCTTCATATACTTTTAAGGGCGAGGGAGTCCTTGAGCATTTCATTACAGATTTCCATGAGGAAAATAAGTCACTCTCAGCTGAAATTTCTGACTCTTTTGATAATTGCTGGGCACACTTTTCAAAATCAAACGATCCCATGTCAAAAGACAAAGTGGATGCTTTGCAAGACAACATCTCGGTAGTTATCACTGACTGAGAGAACCCTTATTTTGAAGCCCCTTCTTCCCCTGATCCTAACCGTCTACCATTAAAGGAGGAGGAGCTGAAAATTGAACCGAAGTTTGACACTTTGAAATGTGTTGAGGCTACATCATTTTTTGCAAAGTTTTCTAAACTTTATCTACTTGTAGTCTACGATTCACCATGGGATACTAATGTTGAAACTTCTTACATCACAGTGAATCGTACATACTCTGGTTACCTCAAGCAATGCAATGGAAAATTTCTTATGAGGTACATAAGTCTCTCGGAAAGTCATGCTCCAGGCACCCAAGCCTTTTGCAAAAGGGCTTTTGGATGATCTTGTTGAGGAACTTTGAGGAACTTATCAAGATACTGGCGAGAAGATGAACCTTGCAGCATGAGTAGATAGTTCAATGTTTGTGGGTAACATTACTGCAAACCCTCACGAGACTACAACTCGTCCACTAGGGGCAACCTAGGGGTTTAAAGGCTTGTTGCATATGCTAAATGCAATCGAGAGCACCTGCGAAAGTGGTATAGGTAGGATTTTATTTTTATTATTCTTGTTTTGTTTTCTCTCTTGCACTGACTTACTCTCTCGCTGATATTTTTGGAAAAGTCTCCTGATTTGTTATCCAGGTACCATCTTCCCATCACTTCTCTTTTATTTTTGTTGTCCCATGTGTATGGCATGCTTATATCTTTTACATTGAGGACAATGTAGCTTTTAGGTTGGGGGTGGGAGATTAGATAACCTAATCAGTGTTTTCTTAGTCTTGAGCAAAAATTGTGAAAATTTTTAAATTTTTTCTGAAAATTCTTGTGAATTTGAAGTGATTTTGACAGATATTCTGGATTTAGAATTTTAAGATACGTAATGTTGGTAATTCATGACTTTTGGATTCCGTTATCTGTAGATTTCACAGTTAAGTTTGAATTGTTAATCCATGATTAGAAGTTGTAAACATTGATTGAGTCATGATTTCACATACCACATCTCACTTACACATTGAGGTTTCAGTTTGATATTAAATGATTAACTTGGTAATCGCTGAGCATGAAACGAAACCAGCCTAAAAGATTTGGCCATCAGGGTATAAAAAGAGAATTACACCATGGGTTTGCTCCCTATAGGTGTGGATCTGATTTTCTATGATTAACAGTTAAACAGAGCTGGGCAACTATTTTCACCATAGGTTTACTCCCTATAAGTGAAAATTTGATTCCCATCTTGATTTTTAAAAAAAAAAAAAAAAAAAAGAAACTAGAAAATGAAAGAATGATCTGTGAGGCAAAGTACTAGTTTAGGTGATGGTAGTTATGAATTTTCTGATTGATTACTAATGATATCATGAAATTGACAAGTTGATCTCTTAATGATGGTAAGCCGAGATTTCACTATACACCCATGGAACTCAATGTTTAGAATTATTCTGGTTTATGGATTAATATTTGAACTTGATTATGAAATTCACCGTGCATGAGAGGCCAGGAGAAATTGATAATCAACATTCATGAATCCTAAGATTTCTCATATCTGGATTGTTTTTCAAAATATCACTCGGCTTTACAAGAATTGTTTCGGAATTTTCAACTTAATGTTCGCATATTTTGCTCGGGACTAGCAAAATGCTGGTTGGGGGTTGTGTTGAGGGTCAAATATTGCATATCAGACCCCATTTATTACCTGGATTTATGAACATAATACTGTTTAACGGCCTAATTTAATCGTGTTTTTGATGCAAGGTACATTTGCAAGAGGGGACTACAAAAAGGTGCTAAAAGTGTGTATTTGATGCTCTGAAATCACCACAGCAAGGGAAGGACTCTAGAGGACCAAAATTGATGGAATTACTCGCCAGAGATCCGCGGAAATCGAGAAACTGAAGCTCAAGTGGCCTGAAAGTCAGACAAAATGCAAGATCACAAGGTTCCCACCATCCGTTCGACACGAGACTTCATACATGGGATGAGAGTCATAAATTAACCGTACACATTGAATTTTGGCCGTTGGATCCTTGTGGAAGCTGCCCAACGGACAGATCAGCCCACAAATCTCTCCTCTGGGGCCCGCCTGATATCCAGATATACTTCAAGTTCATTTTCAGCGTCTTAAATCGGATGGGAAATGGGTGGACGGAGCAGATTTCACATATACATCATGGTGGACCCCAAGGGGGGCGTGCGAGTGTATAGGCGGTGCACTCCGCGGTGCACCGCATTCGGTTGTCGAATCGGTCGGTCAGCAGCCTAACCCGATCCGTCTCCCACATGGAAACAATACGAGCGGACAGTGGCTCGTCCGTTTTGAGTAGTGGGCCCCACCCACTTCTTATTTCAATAATCTAAACCGTCCATTCGATCCAAAGGTGTGGCGTGACCCTCACCTAGCTTTCATTTTTTGGCCACGCACGCGAGCACGCGATTTTTACCGTTGAACACAATAGCAATGGCTGAAGGAAGATCTCATCGGCCACCACGTTTTGGATTCAAAATCCACCCTTCCCAACGAGTCGCTCCTCGTGCAATGGACGGAGTGGATTTTCCATATAACCAACGGAATGGGCCCCACCATTATCACAGCGGAACGAGATCCGCGTCGCGTCAGCGAAACGAACGGACACTGCCGATTTTTGCGATGGTTTATGGGCCCCACACGTCACCGTCCGCCGATCCGAGCCGTCCATCGTGTAGATGGGTTCGAAACTTCAAAACCATGGTGATATTTCACTCCCATGCGTACACACGTGCGTGATACTGAGAGGCCACAAACGGACCGCTTTGTGACGTTCAAAATTGATCTTTTCGTGATTTCTTACGTGGGCCGTGCAAATGGACCTTCAAAACTACTCATTCTTGGTGAAATTTCGTCACGAATCCAATGGACGGGGTGGATTTTCCGAAAAACACCTCTATGGGGCCCACCGATCACGGCTGCGAAAATTTGTACTCAAGAGTCCTTCTACGACTGCTGCCCGATTCCACCATCCGGCGGCTATAAAAGGGGAGTTTTGGACGTGGGAAAGGCATTGAGAGTAAGGGGTCGAGATCCGAGCGGGAGAGAAGAGAGAGAGAAAGGAGTAGAGTTGTATTTTTTCTTTCCTTCTTTGCTTTTAATTTATTTATTTTATTTTGAGAGATCTAGTCCACTCATGTGTGGCTAAACCTCTTAGCTAGGGCTAAGAGGTGAAGCTTGTAGCATGATGAGAGGTCTCTTTGCTTGTGCCTTTGTTTAAGACTGATCTGATTTTGATTTAATTTTATTAAGGGAATGTTTTCAGTCCTTAATGGTCTGTTGTATTTGAAATTACAATGGGTACGCAATGGCTTTGAGCATGTTCTTTTTTCTTTTATGTTTATGACGTCGGGAAGCCTGTTGTTCACCATCGTCTCTGGGCATGGTTGGATGTCGATACCCTTCCTAACCTTCATACATTGATTGGTTGGTAATTAGTTTAATTTGTTTGCTTTGTCTCACTGGGCATGGTTTGGTGATGGAATCCATTCTAATTCATATACCTTTCATCTTATCAAAATTACATTAAAGCAGATTCGATTAATTTCCTAAATTGTAATACTGGGCATAAGATCTCCCACAGATCCCTACAAGTGGATCCTCTGAATCCCTAGTTTCCCTTCTCTGATTTTTCCTAAAGTTTTAGATTAATTATTTCACCATTATTCCTCAAATCATAATTGGTTTAGATTTCATCTTAGCCTAGTTCTAGATCTGGTTATTTTTAGAAAGCGTACAGGTTTCAGTCCCTGTGGATTCGACCTCGGTCTTACCGAGTTTATTACTACATCACAACCCTATACTTGGGGAGTGAACAGTTGTCCTACCATAAACCCTTGGTTTTTTTGGTGCAAAGGTTATCCTTAGAACAACATTATTATCGAGCTCTTTATTTAAGCTTGTTTTACATTTCAGTTCTTTGCTTTATTTAAAGTACCGTTCTTTATTTTTATAAGCCTACCATACTTCTATTCCACTGTTAAATTTTTAATTTGTCACAGTCCTATTCACCCCCCCCTCCCCTATAGGACATATAGCTTGGCCTTTTCAAGCTCAACTGATATTTTAGGATTTACATGCTTACATATTTCAAACTATATGTTTTATTTGAGTTGTAAAAATATTTTTCCTATTGTGGGATTTCATTTTTCTCCTATTTACATGTATTAAACTCCAATTTTGTTACTCCTGATTTCTCTAGTTTTACATGGTTGTTGCCTCGTTGCATGGCATGAAATTTTCTAGTGATTAGATGTAAAGTTTGAAATTTACTACAAGTTGGATGTATGCCGGTCCATTTTATAACGTAATAATCGGGTTCTCAATGAGGAGCGACTATCCTCGGGTTTTGAGAACTAAGCTGTTACAAGATGGTATCAGAGAGAGAGAGTTTAGGCAAACCTTGCCTTTGGGGAAACAAACTTATACCCACCTTAAATATTTTAATTTAGGATGTTGGAATTAGATGTTAGAATTTAGGTGAATCCCCCAAGATTTAGGAAAATTTTGAGAATGTAGAGACCTAAACTTAGGTCTCATTTGAAATTATTTAACCATTTGGATGTATGTGGAATTCCCTTATAATTTAGAAAGTCTGAGAATGTAGATAACCAAACTTAGGTTCCCTTAAAATCATTAGGATAGCTATAAACTTGGTGGGAATTACTTAGGAATTATGAGATTTGTGAACATAGAGAAGTAAAACTTTATGCCCATTAGGAAAGTTTGAGTTTAGTCGTTTGAACATTGAAATTGAATTTAGATTCCCATTATGAACTATTTCTTGTTGGAACTTAAAAACTAAACACTAGGGCCTCTTACAAAACTTATTAGCAATGCCATATAAATTTATGATAAATTCCATGAAAATTTGAAACCTTGATCTCCTTCAACATGTTAGGATGAGTCATTTGAAAATTTGGGATGAGAACTTTGAACTCCATGTGAATTACTATAATAGTTACCTGAACTTGAAAACTACATAGGCACCAAGAGAAAACAAATCCCAACCATGATATATTTAAGGTCTGACAAAACATTCCTTGAACTTGACATTTAGGGAAGATTTTTGGAAATCTAGGATTTGAATTTATTAGAAATAACATCTTCGCAACACTCGTCAAGTGAAACGAACTTAGGCATTGTAAGAATTTCTATCTATACCACCCTATGGTACATTTCATCTAACATAAACACTCCTTAAACTTAAGGAATTGTATTACGACTCACAATCTGAACTCTCCCATTGTGTCTTTAGTTAGAGACAATATTTCTTTAAAAATCCAACACCTAGAATTAATTAGAGAAGAAATTATAGAGTTTTAGGTAAACCTCTAACCCTGGATTGAGGATATTAGGACTAGATTTGGGAAAAAAAATTGCAATGGGAATTTGAGCTATTTCTCAAAGATTTAGGCACCCATGTATTGTGAAAATAGAAAGCTACATGTTATTCACAAAGTATTTAAAATGATTAGCATCATTGATGTATAAAATCATATTACGTGAAATGTAAGGGGTTTGATCCCAGTTCTAAATCCTGGCAAGTCTCAATGATCTCAATGCCCTGATCAGGCAGAAGATCGAGACTTACAAGGATTAGAAAGTGATGCTAGTGAACCCACTGCTCTGCCCAAGTAGAGGATCGACGTATCCAGCTCAAACCCACTACAACCATCTATTTGAGTTAACCCAAATATGAAAAACAAAAAGGATTATTTTACGCTAGATAGACGGGAACTATCATTAAAAATAAGAAGAAATAGACAGCAAGATAAATTATCATTATTTAGTCGTCACCTAAACGAACTTGTGAACAAAAGAAAAGAGAGAGAGAGAGAGAGAGAGAGAGAGAGAGAGGCACAAATTCTTAAAAATCTAAACCTTAATTATACATCTGAATAAATTTGAATTAAGCCACCCGTTATGAAAATTGCACCGCTTGTAGCGATAATTGAAATATACGTTATCAAATCTCGAGGTCGATATTTTCTTTAAGGGGGGTGGATTATGACAACCTCAATTCTGGCATCTAGTGCTATATATTCGTGCATACAAATAACCTTCACAGGAAAATAACAGATGCTTAGAATCACCGCAAATTATATTATAATTGTCCCTAATCTTATTAGAAGCATTGAATCTCGAGGATGCGACTCTCTTTAAGGAGGACAGATTGTAACACCCTGTACTTTTCATTACTCGAGTGTTACTGTGTAACCTAAGTTAGAATAAGTACAAATCTAATTCATCTAAACATTCACACGTTTTGGTCCAAATCGGACCGTTAGGAGTAATGTTAATCTCTATAATAAGTTATACATTCATTGATTTTTGAGATGGATCACTACATCATCAAATCACTCTATTTTTAGGAGTTCAAACACCTTGATAGATGTTCACTCCCCAAGTATAGGGTTGTGATGTAGTAATAAACTCGGTAAGATCGAGGTCGAATCCCACGAGGACTGGTCGTCACAATTGAAATCTAAGATTCTTCTTAACTAATCCAATGAATAATGAACTAAACCACTAAGCATAATTTTAAGAAAAACAATTAAGAAACAGGGAATAAAATTCAATCAGAGAGAAAGCACTAGGACTTTCGAATCCACCCCTAATTATCCTAACCCTTGTTTTGTCTGTTGATTCACCTTGACCTTGATTGATACCACTTAAATAGAGAAAGCACAATCTGTGTCCTAAATCGGGCACATCAGATCCCTAATTCCTTTAAGCAATGCCATGAACAATACATCCCATGTCCTTGGTCGGGCACATGGTATGCAAAATTCATTAAAGCACCCTGTTCCTTCTTCTATAGGAAACTTGTTCTTGATCAGACCCAAGCACCTGTAATAAGCATCCAAACAACATCCATCTATACTTTGGTCAAGTTCATAGATGGAGAAGTATGGAATTTAAACCCATAAAGCCCACTCAGAGAAAGAACAAATTAATTAAAATTCAAAGTAAATCAACCAAAACAAGAGTTAATCAACTTAAGGGTTTCATCTCAGCCCTAGCTGAGAGATTAGTGACCCATAAAATCCATAAAAAAATATTAAATAAAATTCATAAATTAAAACTCCAAACCGAACAATCTCTCTCTCTTTCTCCTTCTCTTTCTTCTCTCCCTGGCTTTGGATCTCCAAATCTCTGGATCTGAATCCCTTCCCCACGTCCAAAACTTCCCTTTTATAGCTATTTGGATGGTGGAATCGGTGCGCAGTCGTGAGACGGACTCGAAGTGTAATTTTTCGCAACCGTGATCGGTGGGCCCCACAGAGGTGTTTTACGGAAAATCCACCCCGTCCATTGGATTCGGACGAAATTTCGATCAAGAATGGGTGGTTTTGAAGATCATTGGCGTGGCCCACTGAAGAAATCTCGAAAAGATCGGTTTTGAACGTCCAGAAGCGACTTTGTTTGTGGCCTCTGTACCGCGCACGTGTGTACGCATGGGAGTAGAATCTCAGCATGGTTTTGTAGTTCTCATTGCCCTCTACATGATGGACGGCTCGGATCGGCCGGAAGATTGACGTGTGGGGCCCACAAACGGCCGCAAAAACCGGCAGCGGTCGATTACGCAGACGCGGACGACGCGGATCTCCTTCCGCTGCGAAGATGGTGGGGTCCACTGTGATCTTATTTTGAGAAATCCACTCCGTCTACTGCATGGAGGACTGAAAACCGGTCGGGAATACATAATTTCGCCTACTGATGATGAGGCCCACCTGATTTCTTCTCCGCCGTCCAGGATGCTTTTGAACGGTTAGATTTCCATACTCGCTCTCATTTGAGATTCAGCCACCTACACATTGATGATATCGATACCAGAGAGACAATGGACGGTCTGGATCGGCGATTTGATGGACGTGTGGGGCCCACAACCGAAACCCATTGCCGGCTGCGGAAGACGCTGAGATGTAGCTGGATCGGGCGCGGGTCAGCGCCCGCGCTGACTGTGCGGGTGGTCCGGTGCACGGCTGATGTACGTGTACTTCGGTGTACACTCCCCATACACAGGGCCCACTATGATGTTTTTACGAAATCCAATCCGTCCATTCCCTTTCTCAAATCATATTAACCGTCGAGACAAAAGTTGAGGCATATCCTGCTATCAGGTGGGCCTGAAATCAACGATTCGTGGGCTGAATTGTCAGTTGGAGCACTTCCCGAGATCATCAATGGCTGAAATTTAATATGTACGGTTAAATTATGGCCCTCATCCCATGTATGAAGTTTTGAACTGATCAGATGGCGGGAACCATGTGATCTTGCATTCTGGACCCTTTTCGGGCCCCTTTGGCTTGCTTTCCTCAAATCCCAGGCGTGTAAAATCTTCATTATTGGTCTTCTGAGGTTCATCCCGTGCTCTGGTGATTTTGGAGCATCAAAGCCATGCCTTTAACATCATTTTTCAATACACGCTCCTGATTTCATCCTGTAATAAAAATATAATTAAAATCCGGCATTTAAACATTATCATGTATGTAAAATTAGGCAAATGCTGGGGTCTGATATGCAATATTCGACCCTGATCACAACCCCCAACCAGCATTTTGCTAGTCCCGAGCAAAACATGCGAAAAATAATTTCAGAAATAAAAGACAATTCCTGTAAATTCAAGTGACAAGTGAACAGATAGCTGAGATGTAAAAAAAAATATAAGATTCATGAATGGTAAGTAGAATTTTCTCCTGGAAGCAAGCTCTCGGCAGATTTCATAATTAATTTCAAATTATTAATCTATCAATTAGAACATTCCTAAACATTGAGTTCCACGAGTGTAAAGTATAATCTCGACTTACAATCATTGAGAGATTCAATTGTCAATTTCATGATATCATTTAACAACGGAGCTCATGTCACCCAACACTGGAACCAACACTTGCCTTACAGATTGACCTTTCATTCTACCATTTTTTTTATTTTCTTTATGAATAGTACCGCAAATGAGGGGAATCAAATTCTCACCTATAGGGAGCAAACCTATGGCGAAAACTTGTCGCCTAAAAATATATATATATTTTTTTCATATGTCAACTATGGAGAATCAAATCCGCACCTATAGGGAGCAAACCTATGATGAAGATTTAGCCCTTTAATTCTTCTTTTTACTAAGTTAATCATTCAGTTATCGAACCAACACTTTAATGTGTAAGCGAGATGTGATATGTGGAATCATGGCTCAATCAATGTTTACCACTTCTAATCATGGATTAACAATTCAAAATTGACTGTGAAATCAAGCAGATGGCCGAATCCAAGAGTCATAAGTTACCAACATCACATATCTTATAATGTTAAAATCACAACTATCCTTCGAAATCACTTTGAATTCAACAGAAATTCCAGAAAAATTTTAAAATTTTCACAAATTTTGCTCAAGACCAAGAAAATACTGATTAGGTAACCTAATCTCCCACCCCCAACCTAAAATCTACATTGTCCTCAATGTAAAAGAAATAAGCAAGCAATGCACATGAGACAATGAGAATAAAAGAGGAGTGATGGAAAGATAGTACCTGGACGAAGAATCAAGAGGCGTCCTCAGAAAAAATATCATCGTAAAACAGGTTAGCACGAGAGAGAAATCATCATAAGAAAAAAAATAACAAAAAGAAAAACAAAAGAAGATCCTACCTATACCACTTTCGCAGGTGCTCTCGATTGCATTTAGCGCATGCAACAAGCCTTTAAACCCCTAGGTTACCCCTAGTGGACGAGTTGTAGTCTCGTGAGGGTTTGCAGTAATGTTACCCACAAACATTGATGGAACTCACTTGATTAACCGATCCCAGACAAGTGATGTGAGTTCCCATAAGAGGTGCTATCTGCAAGGAGGTAACTGACACTGTCGTTAAAGAATTTAAGAACTTCTGCTCGCACGACTTCTTCCATATGAGTATCACGCTTCCTTTGTATTTCACGCGACATTTCCACGGCATGATCCATGCATATCGTGGGGCATACTCCCTGTATTTCCACTATCTTCCTTTCAATTGCTGCCTTATATGTTCTAAGAAAATTAAGCAGCCTGCTTGCCTTTGTCTTCTCGAGTTCGGCTTGTCTTTGTCGGGAGGTGTCTCAGAGGGATGAAGAGGTTCCACTTTCGCTCTCCATTTTTCAGTCTCCAAGATAGGAGTAGAGTCGAGCAGTGCATTGACTTCATGGATGGGACTATCGATGTCAAAGTCCATGCCGCCTTGTGCTAAGGTCTCAAGTGGATCTTCAAAAGATGTACGGAAGGAGTCCTGCACAAGGCTCTCGATCATGTCCACTTCAAATATGTCATCCAAATCTGCGGATTGTTGTCCTGCATTAAAAACATTGAGTTTAATATTCATGTTACCAAAGGACAATTTCATAACTCCATTCCGCAATTGATAATAGCATTAGATGTGGCCAAAAATGGACGACCCAAGATGACGGGATCGACATTTGTGAAGATTCGGGACAGACGGTGAGTATCTATGACTATGAAATCCTTTGGAAAATAGAATTTATCAACCTGAATTAACACATCTTCAATACCACCCAGGGGCACTTTGATAGATCTATTAGCCAGTTGTAATGTTACCTTAGTCGGTTTCAACTCACCAAGTCCTAGCTGCTCATAAACCGAATAAGGTAACAAATTGACGCTCGCCCCTAAATCAAGTAATGCCTTCCCGATCTTATGATCTCCTATGCCGCAAGAAATGGTGGGAGCTCCTGGATCCCTAAATTTAGGAGGAGTGTTATGTTGAATCATGGAGCTGAGCTGCTCTGCAATGAAGACCTTCTTATGAACATTTTGCTTATGCTTTTGAGTGCATAAATCTTTCAGAAACTTAGCGTAAGCAGGGACTTGTTTAATAGCGTCAAGCAACGAGATGTTGACTTGCACTTTTTGAAACACATCCAAAATTTCATCAAAATTATTTCTTTTCTTTATTGGTGCCAGACGTTCAGGAAAAGGTGCTTTGGGCACATACGGTGGCACATTAGTGACTCTTGGAGAGTCAGAGGGCTCTTGGACTTTGGATGCATTGGTGTGTCCCTCTGCTTCATCTTGATCTTTGTTTTAGAATTTGAATCATCCCAGGCATCTCTATTCCGTTATCAATGCTTGCTTTGCACGACCTAAGGGTAATGATTGATTTGGCTTGCTCATGATATTGCCTTTGGTTGGAATTAGAGCCAATCTCATCTTGTCCCTTTGGGTTAGCCTCGGGTTGGCTAGGAACTTGCCCTTCTCTCTCTCACTCAATGTGGCGACTAGTTGACCCATTTGTATTTCCAAACTTAGCAATGGATTGTGCATTTGCATGTAAGCTTTCTTTGGTTGGCCGAAGGTTTGTTGGGTATCTTTTGGAATTGGAGAGAACTCTGCATGAAAAGATGAAGTGTATCCTCAAGAGATGGGTTCCTTGATTGTGTAGGCGATTGTTGATATTGTGGAATTTGTTGATCTGCCAACTTGGAGGTGCGGTTGCATGGGAGGATTTCCAGATGGTCCTCCTTGATGTGGTCCTTTTGCCCAAGAAAAATTTGGATGCCTAGCCAACCCTGGGTTGTATGTGTTTGAGTAAGGATCATTCCCAGGTTTTTGAAAAGTGTTCATAGCATGAACTTGTTGAGAGAGAAGTTCAGGGATCTTTGCCCCCGGATGGACAAGATCAAGGCGAGGACTAGAACATGTGGCACATGCCTCCACTTGAAATTTGTTTGTGGAGGTCCATTATTTAATACCGAGCATCAACTTTCTTTGTCGGAGTTATCAAGTTTGGCGCACAACTCGGCACGACTCTATCTCATATATACCACCTCTCTTTTGTGGTTGGGAACTTCTTTCACCTCTATCTGAATAGTCCCATTCTTTGGGAGTTTTCACACAAGGTTTCAAAAAATTTCCATGCTTCGGTATCGCTTTTGGTCATGAAGGACCCTCCACTGGTGGCATCAACCATGCGACGGCTCTGGGGTGTCAGACCGTCATAAAAGTATTGCACTTGTTGCCACCTCTCAAAACCATGGTGAGGACATTTAAGAAGCAAGTCCTTCCATCTTTCCCAACATTCATGAAAGTGCTCGTCCTCTTTTTGTGTGAAGTTAGTAATTTCTCTACGGAGGGCATTGGTTTTGTGAACGGGGAAGAACTTATTTAAGAACTTCTTAGACAGTTGGTCCCATGTAGTGATAGTTCCAACTTCTAGAGAATTCAACCATGCTTTCGCCTTATCCTTCAAAGAAAAAGGAAACAGACGTAGGCGAATTGAATCGTCTGAGAAGTTTTGGAACTTAAAAGTGGAGCAAATGTCTAAGAATTCTTTCACATGATGATATGGGTCCTCCTTGTCCAATCCATAAAAGGATGGCAGCAATTGTATGATTGCGGGTTTAAGTTCAAAGTGTCTTTGCCGTAGTGGTTGGCAACACTATGCATGAAGGCGCATTAAATTGGACAGAGTGAATAATCTTTGAGAGCCTTAACTTCGGTCTCAGTCGCCATTTCAACAGAATTATTTCTTAATCTTTCACGCAGTGTTCTTTCTATTTCAGGATCAAACGGTGCTAGTTCTTTATCTAGAGATCTACGTCCTAGCATACACTAAGTAACAACCTAAGAGAAAGAAAACTAGAACTAGAAATTATGCTATAAAAAAAATAATAAGTTAAAACTATGTAAGTGAGAATGGGAAGAAAGAACCCGAAAAAGGAGATGATTGGTGTTAAGAAGCTTCTCCTCACTTAGTAGCTTTCTTCCTCAATTCCTGTAAACAAAACAAAAAACAAATTTAGGTTTCCTAAAATAATGATAGAAGAATCCTAAGCAACGGTTAATTTCTAAAAATAAAATAAAAATAAAATTAAAACTTTAACCTAAGTTAGTAAAATCCTAAGCTATGAATTATGATAAGAGAGAATCCTAAATTCAATTTAGAAGCAGCTTGATCCCAACAACGCGCCAAAAACTTGTTCACTCCCCAAGTATAGGGTTGTGATGTAGTAATAAACTCGGTAAGATCGAGGTCGAATCCCACGAGGACTGGTCGTCACAATTTAAATCTAAGATTCTTCTTAACTAATCCAATGAATAATGAACTAAACCACTAAGCATAATTTTAAGAAAAACAATTAAAAACAGGGAATAAAATTCAATCGAGAGAAAGCACTAGGACTTTCGAATCCACCCCTAATTATCCTAACCCTTGTTTTGTCTGTTGATTCACCTTGACCTTGATTGATACCACTTAAATAGAGAAAGCACAATCTGTGTCCTAAATCAGGCATACAGGATGTCTAATTCCTTTAAGCAATGCCATGAACAATACATCCCATGTCCTTGGTCGGGCACATGGTATGCAAAATTCATTAAAGCACCACCTGTTCCTTCTTCTATAGGAAACTTGTTCTTGATCAGACCCAAGCACCTGTAATAAGCATCCAAACAACATCCATCTATACTTTGGTCAAGTTCATAGATGGAGAAGTATGGAATTTAAACCCATAAAGCCCACTCAGAGAAAGAACAAATTAATTAAAATTCAAAGTAAATCAACCAAAACAAGAGTTAATCAACTTAAGGGTTTCATCCCAGCCCTAGCTGAGAGATTAGTGACCCATAAAATCCATAAAAAATATTAAATAAAATTCATAAATTAAAATTCCAAACCGAAAAATCTCTCTCTCTTTCTCCTTCTCTTTCTTCTCTCCCTGGCTTTGGATCTCCAAATCTCGTGGATCGAATGCCTTCCCCACGTCCAAAACTTCCCTTTTATAGGCTGGATGGTGGAATCGGTGGCGAGTCGTAGACGGACTCGAAGTGTAATTTTTCGCAACCGTGATCGGTGGGCCCCACGAGGTGTTTTACGAAAAATCCACCCCGTCCATTGGATTCGGGACGAAATTTCGATCAAGAATGGGTGGTTTTGAAGATCCATTGGCGTGGCCCACGAAGAAATCTCGAAAAGATCGGTTTTGAACGTCACCGAAGCGGCACTGTTTGTGGCCTCGCACCGCGCACGTGTGTACGCATGGGAGTAGAATCTCAGCATGGTTTTGTAGTTCTCATTGCCCTACACATGATGGACGGCTTGGATCGGCGGAAGATTGACGTGTGGGGCCCACAAACGGCCGCAAAATCGGCGGCGGTCGCTTACGCTTGACAGCGACGGACGACGCGGATCTCCTTCCGCCGCGAAGATGGTGGGGTCCTTCTGTGATCTTATTTTGAGAAATCCACTCGTCTCTGCGCATGGAGGACCGAAAACCGTCGGGAATACATAATTTCGCCTGCGATGATGAGGCCCACGATTTCTTTCTCCGCCGTCCAGGATGCTTTTGAACGGTTAGATTTCCATACTCGCTCTCATTTGAGATTCGACCACCTACACATTGATGATATCGATACCAGAGAGACAATGGGCCGGTCGGATCGGCGATTTGATGGACGTGTGGGGCCCATAACCGAAACCCATTGCCGGCCTGCGAAGACGCCGAGATGTAGCTGGATCGGGCGCGGGTCGGCGCCCGCACCGACCTGTGCGGGTGGTCGGTGCACGGCGATGTACGTGTACCGGTGTACACTCCCCATACACGGGGCCCACTATGATGTTTTACGAAATCCAATCCGTCCATTCCCTTTCTCAAATCATATTAACCGTCGAGACAAAAGTTGAGGCATATCCGCTATCGGTGGGCACGAAATCAACGATTCGTGGGTGAATTGTCGGATTGGAGCACTTCCCGAGATCATCAATGGCTGAAATTTAATATGTACGGTTAAATTATGGCCCTCATCCCATGTATGAAGTTTTGAAGCGATCGGATGGCGGGAACCATGTGATCTTGCATTCTGGACCCTTTTCGGGCCCCTTTGGCTTGCTTTCCTCAAATCCCGGCGTGTAAAATCTTCATTATTGGTCTTATGAGGTTCATCCCGTGCTCTGGTGATTTTGGAGCATCAAAGCCATGCCTTTAACATCATTTTTCAATACACGATCCTGATTTCATCCTGTAATAAAAATATAATTAAAATCCGGCATTTAAACATTATCATGTATGTAAAATTAGGCAAATGCTGGGGTCTGATATGCAATATTCGACCCTGATCAATAGACCAATTACTCTGATAGATAAATCAGACAATCCAAGTTGAAAATCCATCGCTTGACCACTACAATCAAGCCATCTGATTCCAAATCGACTGCAGAACTCAAACCTAATTAAACTAGGAAACTCAACTATTGATAATCAAATTATGAAGCAGTCCAACGATTGGATAGCATAGCATCACTACTTAGAACCCAATCATTGCACGTTAAGGAACCTGCAACAAATGTAATTAAACATTTGTCATAAAAATTTGTGGCCTAGATCATTAAGTCCAACTATCGTTAGGCTAACATCACTGAATGTATGGATTCAACACTAATCATTTTTAAATAAATTATATGATCCTTAAATCCACCCCTATCTATCCTCAAACAAGTCCGAAAACCCAATTTTTTTTTGGTCAGATTTAGGATAGATCTAACAGTTGAGTCATCGAAAATTGTCAGTAGGCACTCAAATCAAAGATTTTTGAGTCACCTGAACTTTGGATCTACCTGATATGTAGGCCGGGACACTAAACTTGGTCCTTCAAAGTAAATGGGTGGAGTGGATTGCACTAAACATCACTATGGGCCTCACATCCATCCCATGTGTGCACTAGAAGTGTTGCACCTGTGGTACACTGGACCGTTAATGTGGTCAAAGGAGTGTGGACCGCAGATTTCATGAAATGAGGATTTTCCTCCAATTTTCCCGCCCGTAGGCGTTTGAACGAGGGACAACTCGCTGGCATCCTTGGTGGCCCACCATCGCATATCAAAGTGACGATCCGAACCATCCATCATGCTCAGGGTCAAACTCTGACTAAAACCTAGAATTCGCGCACGTGAGTTCACTCATGTGTACTCTTAGATTGAAACATTTTCTTCGATTGAGATTATTTTGACAGCAAATGGAATTTGATCAAACTTTGATCAATGTGGTCCACTTTCGACTAATCCAAACCATTCATGTCAATGCTAAATCAACTCAGACCAAACCCCATATAGTTCGAACTTCGGATCAGATGTGGATGCTCACAGGTCCTACTGCGAATAGCCGTGGCGTGCAACACACTTTCGGAAACAGAAACCTGTTTCGGTTTGCCTTACTGGCAATCTACGCACTCCCATCCAAATCAATCCTAGCCATCCATTCTTAACATTTTCTTCGTAGAGAAGCCCTAGAAAGTCGAATTCGAGTGCCTCTTCCCCATTTTCTTGCGGCGTCAAGAGAAAATGCTTGAAACTCTTCCAAGCTCGAAACCACCAGGATTTTGGACTCGGAGCTCCGAAACAATCCCTTCTACAAGCTCCCCGGAATCATCCAGACCTGCCACAAAAACTAGATCGAAGAGAGAAGTTGGGAGATTAGATTTACCATTAATGGTGGCTCATCTTCTCCATTGCATCAACCAGGTTGTCGGCGAGCTGCAGTAATGAGTCTGGATCGATTCCAAACTCATTTTCTGAGGAAACAGAAAAAGAAGATTGGGAGAAAGCAGATGGAAGGAGAGAGATAAAGACAGTTCTGAGAGATAATGGGGTGCCGCACTTAGTGCAACTATGTCGGGTGTCGACCAAACCTCTGTTCGAGTGGGTTGGGTCTTCTGCCTGTTCATCTAAATAGAGAGAATGTTGTACAGAGACAAGCAGCAAGAGAAAGAGGGAGAGTTCATGGAGAAAAGGAAAGGAGAAGAGAAGAAGAAGAAAGAGAGAAGGAAGAAGAAGATCAGCAATAGAGAGAAATAGGGAGCCAGCCATTTCTGCCGCACTGACTCGGTGTTGACTCAACCGACCAAATCTGATCCATCAGTCCGTTCCAGCAACTTACATCAGAGAGGATAAGGCAAGATTTAACCTATTAAAAAATATCCTTGATCAACATAGTTTGGCTGGTAACTGATTTCTGCGTAAACCGAGTTTTGACTCCAAACTATGAGTGAGTCATTTGCTCACCAACTTAGGCAGTCTCAAAATTTTAGGATGAAATTCTGAGCTAACAGGACCAATCCGTATCTTCTCTACTCTACCGATTGTAGTAGATGACACTCAGGTATGAGACTTCCCTCAACTGTCTACATTAGAAACCATCTGAACTCAGAGGCGGGTTGACTCACCTAGTTCCTTAATCAGGTTGAGATCTAACCTGACCTTAGCTGAGTTCTCATTCGGGTGAGCTGATGTGTTGCTGCAGACCTAGGGATCCATGACCAGTCACCTTAATAGGTAGCTTCTCCCACACTCTCTGTGCGAATGGCTCACCGGGTGAAGATTCCAACCGAGTCACGTTCTTAAGGTTAGCAATCCGACTCACCATGAGTCGTGCCTCAATCTCATCTACATCATCAGTTGGGTATTATCACTAAAACCCCTTCGTTTCAGCAAGTATTTCACCTAACTTGTTGATGATTTGACTCAGTGGATCGCTAATCGATTAGACACATTTTACCATCTAAGTCCTAGGTTTGGAACCATTTGAAAAGGATTTCAAGACCACTACCAGATTCTTAGACCGAAGGAACCTAAGGAAGGCCCTAGGAATTCATAAACTCACCTTATAAGGAGGATTAAATCAAGAGGAACTTCCATTCCAGGTGAGGAATATCCCACATGGCATCCTTCATATCATTAAATTTCAAATTGGTTAAGCCTAAAGAGTAGAGAAATTTAGAATGATGTAAATATTTATTTTCACTCCATTTCACCTCTAGTTGATGTTGATAATCATGAGTTAATGTTTGAACCATATGTCTCTAATTTAATTTATAGGAATTTGCATTATACTCTTTATGCCTCATTTGTAATTTCTTAATTTCACATACTAGTTATAACATGAGATAAGAATCTCATTTCTAACCATTTTATATATAGTATAATTGCCCCATTACTTCTTATATATACTAGGTCATTTTAGTTTCGAAATTAATGTATATGAAATAGTGATCTAATCCTTTTATTCCTATTTCGTAGCGATGAACATGAATTAATACTAAATTTCCATTACTCTAATTTTGTATGGATTAACCATGTGCATAGAACTTAGCCGTATATTCTCTTTGGCATATTTGTGATTTGCTTAAATATATGTACACTTCTCATAGTTATGACATGAGCCTTCAACTTACATCTATTTTGTCTCATAAATTGTATAATGAGGAATATATGATGAATGTTTTCTTTGGTAAGAAATGTGGAATGTACCTTTAAATATTTCAACTTGTTTAACAATACTTGAGATTGACACGCTGCCTTTGTGGGCCTTCACTTGTGCCTAGAGAAATTATCAAGATTTATATTAAGCTCATATTTGAATGCTAGATATCTTATTAAAGGACTACAGGTCTTGATCATGCTTATGAGAGTAATCTTGTTAATACTATGGAATGTGCATGAGCATCATGGTACATGACATTCATACATGACATATTAGCTTTTTCGAGTTCTCGATGTAAGTCACACTCTGATTGAATTCTTGAAGGCTCTAGCACTTCAGTTAAACTTGCAGAGCATGTGCATTCGTGCCACTTTGGGCTCTCTTTCTTTACATGGGGTTTTTCTGAGGTTAGACACTCCTTGGGCGTACCGCGAGCGGTTTTAGGAGATATCCTTGTGCGCACTCACATACATGGATTTTTTCAGGTAGATAATATACCGCAAGCAGTCTGCATGGTCTTTTCCGGGTGGGTAGTTCTCCTTGGGTGTACCTATGAATATTTTTCCGAGAGACTAGTTCACCTTGGGCGACCCTTTATTTTGACGGCTAGATGTGCATCTCTGGATCTGTGACTTGTACATACATTCATACACCCATACAGTCAATATTAATTTCATGATTTGTCTCCTTGTAATTTGAATATGCTGATTTAAATTGTCGTGGAATGATATGATATGCATGAATCCTTGCGGGGAGTTCCCACTGAGTTTTCACTCACCCAATCGTGCGGGTGCACCAAATAGACACAGGTATGATGAACAGGTGGAGACCCCTATGATGGGATTTCAAGGACGACTGAAATGGATTTTGGCGAGGAGGGCCTCTATGCTGAAGTAGTTGAGTTGTTAGAGCTCAACTGATATTTTAGGATTTATATGCTTACATATTTCGGAGTATATGTTTTGTTTAAGTTGAAAAAATATTTCCCCTTTTGTGGGATTTCATTTTGCTCCTATTTCATTTATTAAACTCCCTTTTTGTTAATCCTGAAATCTTTAGTTTTACATGGCTGTTGCCTCGTTGCATGTCATGAATTTTTCTAGTGATTAGATGTAATGTTTGAAATTTACTACTAGTTGGATGTATGATGGTCCATTTTATAATGTAATACTAGGGTTCTAAAGGAGGAGCGACTATCTTCGGGTTTTGAGAACCAGGGAGTTACACTTACCCAGTTGTGCGCTCGGATTGACCCTAGTGATGATCCCAGAGATGTACGGTACTGATATGTAGACTTATTGAGCAGGAGTTGCATACTCGTTCATTCATTCATTCACTATCCACTTGGGTTGGTGGTGCGCAAGTATTTGTTACGTGTACCTTCGCAATGGCCAGGATTTCGATTGGGGCACGAGACTAACCTGAGATCAAGAGTTTACCAGATTGAGTCTGACTATCCAAATTTAGGTGTGAGACTGGTTTAGATAGAAGTCCCTTGTGGTGGACCCCATCTCTTGCGATACTACGTACTATCATCCCGACTACTCTAGCCTGGTCATTTCATTCGCATTGCATATTGCATTGCATCCTCAGCACATAGCATTTGGTTTATTGCGCTTCCGTATTACATAACCTGATTAAGGTTGACGGTATTCATCGACTCAGTATTTGATATCTGGCTTTCTATGTCTCCGCATTGCATAGCTGATCTGCATTGCTTCCTCAACATATGATATTAGCCCGTTATGTTCTTACATTGTATATCCTGGATAAGGCTGATGGTATTTATGGACTTACCAGTATGTTTCCGCATTACTCTGATATTTATATGCTTGACACGTGCATCGCACACACTTTCACCACCCTCTAAGCTTTCTATAAGCTTATGCACGATAGATGTGTGCAGGTGGCGTTAGGTCGCAGCAGTGTTGAGCTTGGAGAGTACAGCGGTCTTTCGAAGCTTTGGTTTTTGATATACGTATTTCCCTTTCAACATTGTATTTAACTGTTTATATTAGTGGATATGTGATGATGATGTTGCCTTTATGATTTTGCCTTTATGATTTGGGTAAACTTGTGTTATGCTTCTTACGAGATAAATGTATGTTATAAAATCCTCCTTGTAGGATCCCAGGATCAGAATTTGGCATATGGACAATGGGAGCCGAGAATGGCGTACTATGGAGGCTGTCGACACCAGATTCGATAATCGAGAATTTTGTTAGCCCGATTTTCGAGTTTTGGGTGTGAAACCTTCTCCTATGGCCGAGATCTCTTCCCTCTTTCTCTACTATTATTTTTCTGTTGTATGTGGCCCACCTAGTGAGCCGAGGACATCTAGACCGTCCAGCAAGGCGAGACACCCTTGATGTCCATTTTCTTGACATTGGGTGTCTCACTTGCTGCCCATTTATGACATGCAAGGTGTTTTGATGAAGGGTCTTGGTCTAAGGGTTTGTGGGGCCCACTAAGGTAGGTCACATCATAGTTTATGTGGAGTAATTCCCTTTGTCCAATAGCCTATAGCCTGGTATGTTCAACAATATGTTGCTGTCCAGATTTTTCTGGACTATTTTCCAGGCCTTTGATTTCTGGTTTTTGTTATGAAATTTATCCTTATATGTAGTCTATTTTTCTCCCTATAAAGGGGTGTTTTCTAGAGGTATGGACCCCACTTTGATGCATGATGGAGCCCACCTCCAACCGTCCCTGAATGGAAAACCATGGAGCAGGCCCGGGAGGTGGGACGGTCCAATTTTTTAGACCATCTAGTCACCTCGCTGAAGGGAAAACACACATATCAGCTTGATCTTTGGGGGTGGTGGGCCACTTTTATGGATCACACCTTGCTGTACATATCGGGGTGCTTGTTGGCCACCCATTTTCCCTCTTTTGGACAAGGCTAGGCTTACTCTAATGGGTGTACAAGTCAGGGACATTAGTAAATTCCAGCAACATTTTAATTTTGGAGCCTTGCTGCCCAGATTTTTGTTTCATCTTTATATGTGTTTATTGGCCTCCTTCTTCATCCATCTTGAGGGCCACCTTGTTGGGAACCACCTCGGGTGTATGTGGTCCATCAGATCTACCCATTTTTTGGGGTTTTTGTGGCTGGGACAGCAGCCCCCCCTCTTGGACGTTCTGGCTGGGCTGATGCCCAGCCATGGGCTGGCCGTTCTCCCCCTTGTGGCCCACCTTGATGATGTGTTTTATCAATGTCATTCCTCCCTTGTGTGGCCCCCCTTGGATGTGGTCCATCCCCTGTTGGGACGTCCACAAGTGGGGCCCACCTTGTATGTTTATATGGCCAGCCGACCAGGCCAGTAGGGACGCCCAGGCCCACTGAGGACGTCCAGATTTTTTTTGGGATGTTGCTAGACTTGTAGTCTAGTAGCAGATCCACCCTGTTTTATGTGTTGTGTACGCACTTCCCATCTAGTAGGGCCCACTATAATAATATGGGCCACTAGGAAATATTTATGCACTTAGTTTTTTGCTGGACCCCAGCAGGCCTAGGAAGTAAGGTGGGCTAGATGTCCAGCATGGGCCTTAAAATATTATGTATATAGCTGAAAGTTATGAGGTTGTGAGGCCCACCAGATTGTGAGATTTGTGTATATACACCATGCTTGTATTTCTCAGATTTATGCTTAATTAGTGCCTTATGAGGCCCGCCTTTGGGTTGATTTTTGAGGACCATAGTAGGCTAGATTTTTGGGACATCCAGCAGGCTTAAATATTATTGGACGTCCACTCTTAAGCCCAGTTTGGTACATGGATTGTTTTCACCTTATGCTAGGCTAAAAATTGGATCTTTGTTGCCCATCTATCTTAACCAGTTTTGGGCTAAATTGTAAGGCCCAACTTGGCAAATATTGGGCATGCCTTACCTATGTATTTGGGCTTATGGGCTTCCCATTAGGTTTATCATAATACTCGAATTTGGTGACCATTGTACTTGGATGGTTGTATTCGGGCCATGGGCCTTGTCTTGGCTAGACTCCTTAATGGGCTGCCTTCTTGGAGAGAATGGTGGTTTAATGTCCACATTGTGTACCCCTCTAGGCCCCTTTGTTAGCCCCATTTTCATCCATTGGTGGTTAAATGTCTACCTTAGACCTTGATTGGGCCCACTCTCACCCATTAGGCTCATAGTATTGCTTACTTAGGCTTTATGGGCTACCCCAAACCGTTCGGCCCCTACTATTAGTTATGCTTCCCCCATATCTTGAGGAATTGTCCAAGAACCTAGAACCCAACCTTAGTAAGAGAAGAGTACAACTTCACCGCATGTTATGTTATCGTTATGATTCATCCACATGTGCACCATGTGCCTAGACCCGACTTTGTCATGTGAAGAGTACATTATCGCCGCATGTCATACTTAGATACTTTCATGACTCATTCTCATGTGCATCATATGTGTGCTTGAGGAGTGATTGGTAATGGTATGTGCCATTGGGCAGGTTGTTTATGGGACTCCCTGAGTAATAGAGTTGCCTCGCATGAGCGCACTATATGCGCATGATTGATGCATGGTTGATTGGTATGATTCATGCATCTCGCATTTGCATGACATGGTTATTATTCGCCCTAACATCATCAGGGCCGTAGCCTCCACAGGCACATCATGGATGGATAGATTTGGACATAAAAAATGTTTAGTTCTAGCACCATGGGCAGGTAGGATGTCCTTGGGTGAAAGTCCTAGAACCTTTCTGTTACCAGGAGATGTTCCAACGTCTAGACCGAGTGGAAACATGAGCGTTGTTGCTGAATACCATTAGGCCGCGTCTCCCACTGTGTCGTGGTCGGTTGGAAGGGGGTGTGGTCTTATCCGCCCAAGTGAGGGGGTTGTAAGTTAGGCTGAGTTTAACAGCTCACAAATAGGTCCGCTATCGATGAGTTAGATAGGTATTGGCAGGCCACTGGTGGATAGTGAGGTCTATTCCACTCACTGGGTTACCCGGTTAACGAGGTGGTAGTCAGTGTGGAGTGTATTTGACCCCGGTGATTTTCCAGAGAGGAACTGTACTGATATGAGGACAGGCATGATCGCATTGCATATTGTATATGACATTTGGCTATATAGACCCTGCATTGCCTAGCCTTGGGATGGCTGATGGCACTCTTGCATTATATTGCATAGCTGTGGTATGGCTGAAGGAATTCCCACCTTGCATTGTATAGCCTTGTTACGGCTGGTGGTATTTATGGTCTTGCTAATATATTCCACATACGCTGTTATTGCATACATGACACCTGTCCTGCACACACTTACACCACACTCTAAGTTCTCTATAAGCTTATGCACAATTGATGCATGGAATTGACATTAGGTAATAGCTGACCAGGAGCATGTCGCATAGCTTTTAGAGTTTTATTATAGTCAATGTATCTTTCCCTTTATGAGTCTTGTATTGTAAACGTTTTTACTCTTAGTGGATTTTGTGATGATGCTCCTTTAATTATTATCTTTGGGTTATGATCTTGGTTATGCTGATTATGAAACAGACTTATATTATAGAAATCCTCCTTGCAGGATCCCAAGATCGGAACCCGGTGTATGGGTGTCAGGAGCTGAGACCGGGATACTGCGAAGGCTGTCGGGGCCGGATTCGGCGATCGGGATTTTCATGAGTCCGGTTTTCAAGTTTGGGGCATGACAATATGCCCTATTAGGCACGAAGTAGTCTTTATGGTACAACCCATGTTAGACTATCATAACCTATTCAAGGTATTATTGGGGCCCCAACGGTTTGGGTTAGGCTAATAAGGAAAGGCGGCAATACAATCATCGATGGGGACCCAAGGATTTGGGTTAGCCCACTGGGTAAGGGTGGAAGTGAACTTAACAATGGGCCGTAGGAAAGCTTACAACGGTGGAAATTTAACCACCATTGTCCTAAGGTGCGGTCCATTTGGATATCGGAATCGGAATCAAAATCATAACTAGGCTCTCGGCCCTCTAATTATCTAGGAAAAGGATGGACAACGTGTGTATATAACACATACATCATGGGTGGGCCTCATCCCTCATAATGGGCCTCATGTACATCATATTGAGCCTCACACAAGGGTCTCACATACATCTCCATGGGCCTCGCTTAAAGGGCCTCATACATCACATTGGGCCTCACTCATGGGCCTCATATATGTTGCATTGGGCCTCACTCGTGGGCCTCGTATACATCGCATTGGGCCTTACTCGTGGGCCTCCAATTCATCAAGTGGGCCGCATCACATGGGCCTCATATACATTAAGTGGGCCGCAATACAGCAGGTGGGTCCCATGTCCAAGGGCTGGATGACATGGATAAAATACTTAACACCATGGTGCATCCAGCACCGTCCCAAACAACTGGACGGTGTGGATGCATACGTGTGCAGCGAGGTGGGTCCACATCCCAAACAACTAGACTGGACGATATAGACGAAGCACATACATCAAGTAGGTCTCACAGAATTTGCTAACGTCAAATACAGCAGCAAGCTTCTTCTGGGGCAGGCCCGTCCATCAGATGAACAGCTGGGATATAACACATCCCCCATGATCAACCACAGAACTTGCTGATGTACGTACAATAGCTGTTGGGCTGCTGGCTCAATGGCTGAACAGTTTGGATATCCTCATACCTCATGATAAGGGCTCATAGGGCTGCTGATGTGGGTCTAGCAGGCTACTGGCCTAGATGAATGGACGACATGGATTCCACCCACGCATTACGTGGGTCTCGTCCAGATGGATGGACGGTGTGGATGAAATCCACACACATCAGGTGGGTCCCACGAAATTTGGTGACGTCACCAGCAGCTATATAGCCGGCATGAAATGCACCTGCCAATCTGCTACCAATCTAGGTGGGTCCCACATGGGGCCCACCATATATACTTGTACTGTATTACATTAATAATATTATTATATTATTACTTTCTTTTTTTTAGGCTCCAACGTCCAGTGTCCAAGAACGCTGGACAGATAGCCTGGATGAAACATTACAAGGTGGGTCCCACATGACTGGCCCACCATAGTTTAGGATCAAACTGATACTTGTGTTTTTACCTCATCCAAGGCCCATAAATGGGCAGCAAGTGGGCTCCAATGTTGGACGCCCAGAAAAATCTCTACAGTCCAAATTTGGTCACATCGGGTGGGCCACACACACACATATATCATCATCATCATCATCAAAAGAAAGGGAGAGAGAGAAAGAGAGAGAACAGTGAGATGGAGGGACCTCGACACTATGTGCCCTCCCTTCCATACATTACAACATACATCAAGTGGGTCTCATTACATGTGGGCCCACCAATCAAAATCAACGGTGGAGATCCCTTCTCCACCAAAATGCAAGGTCTAGATGACCTTTTCATACTAGGAAAATAAACATCATGATGTGGTTCATGGAGAATGGCCCTATTATGAAATGATCATATGAATTAAAGTCGGCCATTGGCCACACCTAGAGTCAAATGTGAGATCCATACCATCAATCGGCAGGCCCCGCTTGGCCCATCATCAATCGGTAGGTCTAGAGAGGTGATGGGTGTGAGTGATGGATGTGAGTGATGGGTGTACTTGACTTGAGAGTTGACTTAGGTAGGTTGCTTGCCTTTGGGAGAAAGAAAGCATGGGCTATAGATGTGATGTGTACTTGACTTGATTGATTGATAGGATGGGTTGTAGATATTCTCTCGGATTGCAAATGCGGAGCGTTTATTTGAGATAAACACGGACCCACATCTCCTAGCATGAGCATCGCATCATGCGCAAGACGCGATTTTGAAACCGTGGTAATAATGTGTCGGTAGGGTACAAGTCTCGAGTCGAGCCGACTCAGATCTATGAAATACAACTTAGGGTCATAAGCAAACACCGATTACAGGTCGTGGGTTGGCGAAATTCAATGGGGAGGATGCGGGGGTCTACGGAACGGTACAGACTAGGATACGGGCCTTACAACCTTATCCCCCATGAATCCCAGTAAGGGTGTTTTGACGGCTCGGAGTTAAGGTCATCCGACTCCCATTTTGTCGAATGTTTCGATGAAGAGGATTTCGACCGAGCATCCGGTGTCCACCAAAATCCGGAATACCTTATCATTAGCTATAGTCATAGTAAGCACGAGTGTGTCATCATGGGGATGGTGAACTCCTTGGGTGTCCTATTCAGTGAATGTCAACTCGCAAGGTGTTACCTTCTGCTCTTTAGGGGCTTGCTGGCTACAAGACTTGATGCTCTGAGCTGGAGTGGCTGATACTTCTAGCATGAGTTTTTTCAGATCGATTTGAGTTTTCTCTCCCGGCAGGCCCGCCGGAGATTGTATGAATTTTCCCAGCTGGGTCATTGTTGATAGGCTATTTATTCTATAAGTCAGCTCGTTCTTCCCTTCTTTGACATATTCACGCAAGTGCCCATTACGGATAAGGGCTTAAATTTCCTCCCTCGGGTCTAAAAAGATGCTAGTGGAGTGGTCTTGGTCTTGATGGAAGTGACAATTTTTTTGCTTGTCTGGCCTGTCTGCATCAAATTTCATCTTATTTGGCCATTTGAGGATCCGTTTGTCCCAGACCTCCACGAGGACTTGCTCGGGCGTCACATTAAGAGGGGTGTATGAACTGAACCTATTGTTAGGTCGACTGCCTAAGCATTGGCCTCTAGGAGGTTTGTCGTCTTTTCTCCTCTTATTGATGTTGGTGGAGGTAGGTTCCTCCTTGGGCCGCTTCTCCATGGTCGAGCTCTCCTTTTGTTGAGCCGCCCTCCGCAGACTAGCGACTTTATCCACATTAGAGTATTTCTAGGCTCTGTGGAGGAGGTTGGCCATCGTCGTGGGAGGACTCTTGTTGAGTAAAAAGAGAAATTTACCTTCTCTTACTCCCATCATAGCGGTCAGAGCAATTTCTTTAAATGTTTTTGCACTTGCATTATTTCATGTTGAAATATTTGATGTAGTCCTTGAGCAGTTTGGCTTCTTTTTAGACAACATGGAGGGGGTGGAAAGCCGGTTTGAGGCTTTCTTTTCCCCCAATGAAGTTGGGGATGAAGGCTTTGTTGAGCTGTGTAAAAGAACTGAATGATTGCGGCTTCAGTTATCGGAACCATTTTTGAGCTGCTCCTGCAAGGGTTATCGAAAATTCATAGCACATGACTGCAGTTGATGCATTATGCAGTTCCATCCAAGCCATAAAAGACTCTAGGTTCTTGGTTGGGTCAGTGGTCTAAGAATACAGGGCGATCTGAGGCATACGAAATCTCAATGGTAGTTGTGCAAGAATGATGTCGGAGGTGAACGGACGCTTAGTTTCCTCCAGTGTTGCTTTCACTGAGGTCGACTTCCGAGGGGTCGGGGCGTTTGTTTGGTAAGCTTGTCATATGTCGCCAATCTGACCTTGCAGGTCATTGAGCTCAGCTTCCCAGGGGTTACCACTTTCAATAATTATCTCGGCCACTGCTTCGAGTGCTTTATCACACTTATTTTTATCTAACTCATGGTGTAAGTCAGAAGCAACCAGTGCGGCGGTAACCGAGACGTGAGAAGGTGTCGGTTTAGATTTTCTAAGTTGCTGGCATCTAGAGGAGGCAACGGGTATATTAGACGGCTCAAGGAGCTCCTAAACTGTTTGACTTGCCACTTGTCCAGCCCCTTGTGTGGGACGTGGTTGCAGCTATTCCAATATATGTTCCATGGTGTTCATATTCTTGCTCAAAATTTCAACTTGCTGCTTGAGGGAGGCAAGTCACCTTCCCCGATTACGGGATCGTTATGTCGGCCCCACAGGCACGAAATTAGCATGTAACTAGGAAGAGGAATCCTGGAGGCTAACTGACTGTTCCGGTGGTGTGAGGTCAGCTGCAACTGAGGAGGCCCGAGGTTTATTCTTCCCTTTCGTCATTATTGAACTTTGATAAAGCGAGAACGACTTCACACGTCGATCCCATAAATGACACCAAACCGCCGCTAATGCAGCAATCAGGTTAGCCCTTTCTGGACCCATGTACTTGCATAAGGAATGGAAAAGGAAAACCCTGGCTAAGAGTAGGGGACCCTTCGATGCCTAAGTCAGGTAGGGAATCTGGGTCTAGTTGAGTATGAAGTTGCGGTGAAGACCGCTTTAGTTGAAGAAGGAATATGCCAATATGTCCTAGAGGGGGTGAATAGGACTTTTTAAAGTTTTTATGATTTATTTAAAATCCTACTTCACTAATCCCGTGATCATGCAATTATCAGGATTAATCAAATGTAATTCTACTGGCTTCCAAGCCTGGTAGAGGATCCAATCACAAACTATTTTAGAGATAAGCAGTATGCAAGCTAGCTTATGATAGATATGACTGTGTAGGTGTGTGTGGTGTGATCAAATGTTCAGATATGGAAGTATTAAAGCAAATCACACAATCATAAGAATAACCATCTCAAACACAGTCATTTTTATAGTGGTTCGACGATAAGTCTACTCCACTCCTGGTAACCGCACTTAACCCTTGAGTGTACCAGATTTCACTAAGGAGATTTCACAATGGTTCACCTCTAACCTAAGGTTTTAAATCAGGTTCACCTTCAACCTTTACAACCTACACTGAGGTTGACTGTTTATGCTCTCACGAGCAAGGGTCCAAACAACGCACCCACTTTTAGGCACACTGGCCAAGGATCTTCCATAAGACCCAACTGGAGGTTTCTACATGGTTGACCTCAAACCCTAAGGTTTTACCCGGTTCACCTAAAACCCAAGGTTTTACGCAGTTCACCTCAAACCCAAAGTTTTACTAGTTCACTCCTAACCAGATGTTTATGCTCTCCATAGAGCAAGGGTCCACACAATGCACCCACCACATACACTCCCGCCAGAGGCCTCCTTGAGGACTTCAAAGGGTGAGAACCACTTAAGACCCAATCCTAGAAAGGAATGATCACAAGTGTCCTCTTTAACTCTGGATACTTACAAAAAAGCTGATGAGTCCCATTTAGCACAATACCGAAGATCTCCTCCTCCTTGTTGATGACGAGTCTTCTGTTCCCTTAATCCGCAACACAAAATGATGTACCAGTACTCGGCTTCGGGTTAGGTCAAGGTGAAGAATGAATCCTACTCTCAAAATATTTTCCTATTAGGAAGATAGAGCGATTCCAATCTTATTCATTCAAGGCATCCTAGCTTAATGATTTTCCATTAAGGTAGTAGCTAGAGGATCCTTGAATGTGGAAGTTCATTCCCCAATCCACTCTATTAAATGTCAATGATGAGGGTGGATTGGAGGATGAACTCCCTTAAGAGAAAGGGCTTTAGATATAAGATATAAGTTGAAACACACAAAAGCTCTCTTTACTTTCTCTCACAGCAACAAAAGACAAGTCCTCTATATATAGGCAAAAAGTTCCAACGGATATAAAATGGTCATATTTATGACAGAGTTCGATATCATCGAGCAGGTTCGATATCATCGAGCAGGTTCGATATCATCGAGCGTATACTCTCGATAGCATCGATGGTCTGCTAGATGACTCGGACTCAATGCCATATGCTTTTGAAACTCTTTGTCAATTGGTCGATGAATCGAAACTATTTCGATGTCATCGAATTTTGAACTCCAATTCCATCGATGACAGGATCGATCCATCGACATTTGAAAAATGAGAGAGATTTGACTTTGAAATATTTCAGGATTTCATGAATGATCGGAGAACCATCGAGATCATTAGAATTTGAATGTCGATGATATCGAGATTAGAGTCGAGGCATCGATAATTATAGTGGATTTTTCTTTAAGCTTGCTGGACGGTGAATGACATTGTTCGATGTAATCGGCCCGATGACGATATCATCGATATTTGAATATCGATTCTATTGAAGGGCCGCTATTCGTTGTTAAAAATGTCCCGAAATATTTGCTGTAAGATATGCATTCCCTCGATCGATATCATCGATGGACTTTCGATGTTATCGATATTTGATTTTAGATCATATCGAAAGAGCATTGATATCGAAGGAATTTGGGAATTTTATTAAAAAACAGGGGCGCCAAAAATTTGTCTGTCGATCTTATTAAGCCACCTTTTATGACCTCGAGATTTGAATATCGATGATATCGATAGGTGTATCGATACATCGATAATTCGTCCAAATATGTAGTAAAGTTGTTGGACATTTTAGTACTTATATCAATGATATCGATAGGTGTATCGATACATCGATAAATCTGTCCAGATGAATATTTAGTTGCTGGACACTTTTGGTCCTCACATCGATATCATCATTAAGGTATCGAGGACATCGACAGAGCGGGTCGATCATATCGAGGGTATTCCGATAAAATCGACAAGGCGAGAAAAACTTAGAGATTTTCCTATTTTGGAAAAAGTTTTCTGACCTTAAAACCCTATAATTTCTAACTTATTTTTAAGGGTTTTATTCACCTGGTGTTTTGGGTTATGGGATGTGAGGCTTTAGGTTTACCTATGGCGAGCTTGCATACATCCAGTTGAGGCAGATGCTTGAATTGATCTTCCTATCAGACTCTGTAGACAATTCGACCCAATGCTCATGTAACTTGACAAACTAGGGCACTTTTAGAGTATTGAGATTTTTTTGCTAAAAATTGTGCATACCTTTCACCATTAGATGCTTCTTTGTTTATAGTTTAGGAGAGGCGGTAACATGGACGAGATCTTCATATTTAGTAGGTGCATATTGTAGGTGGATTCGAATCCCGGATTATTCGGAGGGGATGTTCTGAGATCCTCGGCGAAGATCCCAGGATCCCGAGCGTGTCGTCGATATCCTTTGAGATCTATGGAGAAAACCTCGGGTGGATCTCTCTTGGATGAGGTCTGATTATATGGAACCATCGGAGATGTGCAGTGGGAGGTAAAGGTGGTCTTGGCCGACTTGACCTGGGAGTGTTATGTAACATCCCAAACTTTCATGGTCAGAGTTTATACTCATGCCCGAGAAAACTGAGTGTTAATAATTGAATGAATTGGATGCTTCAAAACCATTCATAAGAATAAAATCAACTATATTTTTCATTCCATTAGAGTAAAAGAATTCAACCAATTATCAAATACTCTCTCAATGGGAGCTTATTACATTATCAAAATTTACAACGGAAGTATAAATAAAACTAAGTTGTAAAGCTCTCTTCCTATTTATTCAATGTAATCTTCCATCGAGGGATGGTCCTCTAGGCCTTCAATTTGTACATCACCTACATCATTTGTACGGTTAGAGAGGGTCAATGCCCTACTCACAGTAATGGTTATCCTTTAAGATTATCAATAATTTAAAAAATTCATATAAGCAATGTAAGGGTTCTGATACGTCTCATACTCTACTATGAGAGTTATCAGTATGCACAACCAATATATATGAATGCATGCCTAGTAAAGTATGTGCTGCTCATCATATGTAGTGATCATCATAATGCGGTATATAATTCATAAAAAATCTGGCTCGTCTCGTATTCTCACACTATGGAGATTCGTCGGCGTGTCCAATGTTAATATGGATTTATGAGAACATCTCAAGGTGATACAACAATGCAGTTGTGGGATTTATATAACACGATGTGTTCATGGAGCGATTATTTGTGACATCCAATCCTGAAAAGTGATGTAATATGCATGACGATTTACTTAAATTGATTGTGCACCACACCAACTAACCCACGAAATTACGTGCCAACCAAGAGGGCCACTACCCATAATGCATTACGTCCACGATAAGTATTTGAATCACTAGTTGTGATACCTCTAACACATCATTTACATTGATAGATAAATAATTTGAATCATGGGAGTTTTGAAATTCCAAGACACATGCCCAAGCCATAAAGGTAGATAGCACAAGTCTAACAAAAGAAGGAGGAGAGTAGCAATGGCTAACTCAACAAAGAGGAGAGTACCAATGGCTAACTCAAAAAAATTTGAGAGTAACAATGGCTAACTCAACAAATTTTGTAAGGGCAATGGCAAGGCTTGTATCCATCACCCCATATAAATTAATAAAGATCACACGTAATTAACATCATACCATAATTTTCAATGGATAAATAATTATTGGTGGTAAATTAAACAATCGCAAGGAGAGAATCATAATAACATGAAATTATGTAAAAGACAAGATAAATCATATTAACTTAAATTATTGTAAGCTTAAAGGAATCCCTCACCTTAACCTTAGATTTAAACCATTGGTAGATATCCATGTAGGAAAGCTTCTATATGAAAAGTTTCCACATGAAACACGACATCGGTTGAGTAAGAGGGCGACACCATACATATGGAGAAGGAAGAGGGTGTCTAGGATTCTCCTACTCTCTCTCCTTCTCCTTCTCTCTCTCTCCTTGGGTGTTGGGAGAATGGGTGTGTGAGAGGAGAGGGGAACGCACACTCCTTTTTAAAATGAGTGGGCATGTGAGAGGGGTGTGTTTCACATCCCACTTGGATTGAGTTTCTCAAAGTTTTCATTTTTGGATGATTTTTCTTTAAATATAATTCATCCATTGTGTCAGAATTGTCGAATAGAGACTAAGTATATGAATTTCTTGGTGATCCAAAATTTAGATTGACCTATTTTGAAATTTTTCCTAACATGTACCAAAATGAACTTGATCTCAATTAACGATCCACACTTAATGATCAGGGCCCAATTTTAGAATAAACGTGTAGTCAGGATAGGCAAATGGTTGGACAATTTTTGGTGCTTGATCAATAGTGGAAAAAGCCTAAATCTAAAATTTCACCTTTTGTACTAAAATGAAGGAACTGGCTTCAACCTTCAACAGTGTAGGATCATAGATCGGGGCTTAAATTTTATATAACTTGGTAGTCATATAAGACCAAAGTGTAGTCCAAATTTGAGTTGCGATAGACAAAAGTAAGTGGTTAAATCAGAAGATCCAGATTTATAAGGAGTTGGCAGGCCTTGACAAGATAACTTTGCCCCTAAGAAAAAGCCTACCAAAGTGGGGTCTTCATATGTCACACTTGGTCCATATGATGCACAATCCAAGTCATTCATATGAAGAAAAATATCCTATTATGACTACCCACGAGGTTTCTTCACTCGATGGACACCGAAATCAATGGTTAAGGGGATGATTTGTCAATTAGGACACTTTTACAATAATTTAAGGGCTAAAATTTGACATGTATGGTTAATTTATGATACATAGGCACGGTATAAAATTTCACATCAAACAGATTATGGGAAACATGTGATCTTGAATTCAGGGGTCTAAGTTAATGACATTTTCGTAATTATTGTTGATATGAGAGTTTTAAGAAATCTAATTGTTCTACATGGTTGTAGGCACGTTTCTAAGTAATTTTTATAAAATAACTTAAATCTAAATCGTTATAAATAAGGAATTATTCACCAAACGAATTAAGGGAATGTACATATATCAACCAATATAATGGATGGTTAGATGACATGTTAAAATAATAATAATAATAATAAAAGTTGATGGTTAGTATTCTGATCATGTATGTGAGTGGGTGTATTGTCAATTTTGTAAACGGATGACCAGAAGTGAGTTTTTTGAGTGATCAAGAGATAGAACATGCATACCGTTAGATTCAAATGACTTATTCACATGTATAAGTTTCTCGATTGTAGTTTTGATGGTGGGTTAAGCACATTCATCAGTGGTGAACAAGATGAACAGATCAAAATCATAATTTGATATGTGTACGAGTGGATGATGAGATCAAGTAGTTAGCTTACTATAATCAGATGGTCCAAACTCAGAGTGGACGGTCAGATATCTTTACCTAGAGGTGAATAGTTGACTGAACGGTTGATTATGAGGGACAAGTGAGAATACTTGGGTATAAGATGACACTATCTCAAAATCAACGGTGAGATGACTTAATATATAAATGGATATTATTCTCAATAGTCAGATTCATGTTGGAGAATAGATGTAAGGTTAGGATAGCTAGATTGGTATTGTACACATGTACATAGTACGTTAAATTTCATGGTAACACTCGAGAACTTTCAATACTCAGGTATTGAAAAGTTCGAGGTGTTACATGGTATGCCACTTTGAGTCATGCGGACCTGTGTCACACTGACTTGGGTCACACCGACCTGGGTATGCAGACTTAGGTCATGCAGACCCAGGACATCAACCTACCTCCCTAGTCGAGCAGAGGAATGGGAGTTCCTGACGAACTCTGAAGATCTTAGAATTGTTGGAGGAGGTGCTCTTGTAGGCACATTCCTCGGTCACAAACTGAGTAGGAAGTAGGCCCTCATGGAGACTGAGCTTCTTGTCATCTTTTGTTTGGTCAAGCGTGTAAGGTTCCGACTTGACTTGCTCCCATAGGTCGGTCCATTTTCCCTGATAACACATATCTAACAAAAAAAAATTAAGCTATCAAAAATATAGCTCACAATTTAGGCATGATCGACTAAAAATTATGCTTATTTGATGATGTGATTATGTGGTTAATGGACAATTACTTTCATCCATTAAAGATTTTTAAAAAACCATCAAATTGTCCTTATGTCAACAAGTGCCCATGGCTTCACTTTAAGGTTAGGATTGTCCAATCAATCTGATTTAAGGATCTTGACTTAGTGAAACTCGTACAAGTTAAGTTATTGTCTAACCTAATTTAAGATATTCTCTGGCTTGCATTCAATTTCTGAGAGCCTAAGTTCCAAGATTCCTACTTTCTATAGTACCAAATAACTTCAATTTAGCCATTATACGAATCTTGGAGTGTTTTCTTTCCACATGACAAGTTTGGTACTGTAGCTAGTCATATATTAGCGACCTGAATCCAGGTCTTAGAAGGAGTGATTGTCCTAAAACCTTACAGAAATAAAAAACCACAGGTCACGGACAATTTCATGGCCAAGATGGACCAAAAAAGGCTCGATCGGAGATGAAAATGATCCAGACTGTTGGAACTTAAAATGGACGTATCTCACCGCTATGGGACGTACCATATATGATTTTGGGGTAGGGTGAGCTACTTTAGCCACCAACCCTTCTATGTCAGGTTGCACACGTTGAACTTGCGAAATACCATCAAATCAACAGTTGAATTCATGTTTTAATTTCATTTTTACTATTTATAGTAAGTTTTAGTTTGAGTATAACTCTTTGTCTGTTGGGCTTTAGGAGTTGGGCCCAACATGGTTTGGACAAATAGGACACTTACTATTTTTTGCTAAAAATCATGCACACTAGTATGAATCACGACTATCTATAAATAGTAAGAAACTTATGTAGGGAAGGACATGTAGAGATCGAGCACCGTCTTCCTGAAGGAGTTTCTCTGGACTCCTCACAGAGATGCCTCGAATCTACGAGGAAACATAAAAATTAAGTCTAAAAATTTCAAAATAAGTTTATTGATGAAGAAAAACAAGTTTATAACTTTTTAAATAAGTTTACAAACCCTAGGATGAATTTTCAAAATAATACTATAAGTAAAAACTTCAAGAAATTATGACTTACTCTAAATAGTAAACTTAATATTTATAGACAGTCATTATTCTTACTAGTGCACATGGTTTTTGGCAAAAAATAGTAAGTGCTCTATTTGGCCGAACCATGATGTTCCCCTAACTATTCCAAGAACTTTTCATGTTGGGCACAACTCCTAAAGCCTAACGGATGAAGAGTTATACTCAAACTAAAACTTACTATAAATAGTAAAAATGAAATTAAAACAAGAATTCGACCGTCGATCTGATGGTATTTCACAAATTCATCATGTGAAACTCAGTGTAGTGGGGTTGGGTGGCTATAGTAGCTTGTCCTACCCCAAATCATATATGGTACGTCTAATAGCTCATTCTGGTTTGTGAGATATGTTCGTTTTAAGTTCCGACGGTCCGATCATCTCTATCCTCGATCAAGCCTTTTCTTGTCCATCTTGGACATGAAATTGTCTGCAACCCGCTCTACATCAGTGCCCTCCACTTCAAAAGAACTCATTCTTAAGTTCTCATCCTGCTTCGGTTCATTATATTCGGTCAGGTCCGCAACGCTAAAGGTACATGAGATCTCTATGACATCTGGAAGATCAACAACATACACGTTGTCATTGATCTTTCGAAGGATTGGTACCGGTCTAATCTTCTTATTCTTTAATTTGTTGTAAGTCCTAATTGGAAATCTTTCCTTATGTAGATGGACCATAACTTGATCACCCACATCAAAAACCTTTTGTCACCGGTGCTTGTTGGCTTGCTCTTTATACTTGTTGTTTCAGGTGTGTAATTTGCCTTCGACATCCGCATGAATACTCGTGATCTTGTCTGTCATATATTCCACTGCAATGTTCATGCCTGGGAGCTTGGGCAAAGGGACCAAGTCAAGTGTGTGGCGAGGCACTCAACCGTAATTAACCTGGAATGGGGACTTTCCTATCGAGTAGCAAACTTCATTTAAGACAAGGCTAAATCCCACCGCTTTAGCTTTTCTCCTAAAATATATAGAAGGACATTTTCCAACGTGCGATTCATAACTTCAGTTTGCCCGTCGGTCTGTGGGTGGTAGGCACTGCTAAACTAAAGTCATTTACCGAATCGGTTCTATAAAGTCTGTCAGAAGTGGCTATTGAACTTTGTGTCGCGGTCAAAAGTGATAGTCTTAGGGACCCCGTGTAGCCACATGACCTCTCTGATGAATAAACTCACCATGTGCATTGTGTCGAGTGTCTTCTTGCATGCGATGAAGTGTGTCATCTTTGAGAAATGATCTACCACCACGAATACTGAATCCATGTCACGCTGTGTTTGTGGGAGACCCAACACGAAGTCTATTGATAGGTCCTCCCAAAGGCCACCAGGTACAGGTAATGGGGTGCAGAGTCCCATATTTTAAGACTGTCCCTTAGAGACCTGACAAACATGACAACACTGCACCGCTCTTCTCACGTCACATACTGATCATGGCCACTGATAGCATTCTTCAATAAGAGCCTACACCTTCTCCCATCCAAGGTGTTCACTAAGGCCACCCCCATGTATTTCTTGGATGATCTGCTCCCTCAGCAGGCTTTTGGGGATGCACAACTGATTCCTTTTGAAAACTGTCTTACACATGGAGGTAACTAAGGTGACCTTCTTGACATCTAACCATTGCGTCCTAAAGTCGTCAGCATATATGTCCTTAAGGCTCTCGAACCCAACAACCTCATTGCTCATAGTTACTAACAAAGTTGCATAGTGGCTCAGTACATCAACCACTTTGTTTTGTTGTCTAAACTTATGTTTCAGCAAAAACGTGAACTCTTGTAAAAATGAAATCCTTCTAGCATGCACATGATTCATTTTAGCTTGACTATTGATGAATTCAAGAGCATGATGGTCTATGTAAATAACAAACTCGCTTTGAATTAAGT
Organism: Magnolia changhungtana; assembly: GCA_030180095.1. Classification (NCBI taxonomy): domain Eukaryota; kingdom Viridiplantae; phylum Streptophyta; class Magnoliopsida; order Magnoliales; family Magnoliaceae; genus Magnolia; species Magnolia changhungtana. The sequence continues at coordinate 986,516 of JASAUF010000660.1, forward strand.
AATGTCACCAATGACGCAATGCCTGGACTATTGTGTACAATTCGAGCTCATAGGTTGACCACTTCTTGCGTGCATCACTAAGCTTTTCACTATAGATGGCTACCGGTCTACCTTCTTAAGACAAAACTCCCCAAATTCTAGCATATGAGGCATTACATTCGACTTTAAATAGTTTGTCGAAGTTGGGAAGTACAAGAACTGGGGTTATGGAAAACTTGTGCTTAATTTCAGTGAAACTCCTATCGGCTTTGTTAGTCCACTATAACTACCACTTCTTCATGCAATCTGTGATTAGTGACATGATGGTAGTAAAATTCTTCACGAACCAATGATAGAATCTTGTCGGTTTGTGAAAACCCCGTACCTTGTGAATGTTTGTGGGAACTGGCCATTCCTTGATTGCCTTCACCTTTTCCTTATCCACCTGAATGCCCATTGTGTCACAACAAAGCCTAAAAACAACAGGCTATAGTTATGAACTTGAGCTTTTTTAATTTAAGATACAATTTATTTTCAGTGAGCACTTGAAGGACCTTCTTGAGGTGTTCCATATGGTTTGCTTCATCTAGACTGTATATCAAAATATCATGGAAATAAACCTCAACGAACCGCCTAATAAATAGTTTCAGAACTTGGTTCATCAACCTCATAAATGTGCTAGGCGCTTTTGAAAGACCGAAGAGCATGACCATCCATTCATACAACCCTTCCCTGGTCTTAAAAGCTGTCTTCCACCGAATACCTAGCCGTATTCGAATTTGATGGTAACCGCTCCTTACATCCAGTTTAGAGAATAACTTTTAGCCCTCAAGCATGTCCAACATATATGTCCAGCTGTGGTATAGGAAACCAATAATTTATGTGATTTTGTTGATGGCCCAACTATCGACACACATGCGTTAACTCCCATCTTTCTTAGAAGTTAATAGAATTGGAATGGCGTATGGGCTCATGCTTTCTCGAATAAGACCCTTACGGATTAGTTCCTCTACTTACCCCCGTAGAATTTCACACTCCTTTGGACTTATCCGATAGAGAGGATGTTTAGGTAAACTGGACTCAGGGACAAGGTCGATATGATGCTGGATATCTCGCATGGGAGGCAATCTGCAAGGCCCGTATCCTAAACCGTACTATTCTGTAGGCCTTTGCGGTCCTCCCGGTTGAATTTCGGTAACTCGCAACATGTAATCAGTGTTTGCGCATGACCTTAAGTCATATCCTGTATATCTATGTCGACTCGACTCGAAACTTGTATCCAAGCGACCGCGTCGTCACCGCAGTTCCAACGCCGCGTCTCGTTTATCGATGCGATACCCAGGCCAGGAAATATGGGCCCATGTTTATTTTGAGGAAAATGCCGTGCAAGAGAATCTCTACCAAATGTCTAATAATCCCATCAATCAAAGTACACAACCCATCAAGTCAAGTACTCTATCCCATTCCCAAGTACACAACCCATCGCCAAAGTTAACTCTCTCTCTCCACCCATCCCTTCCATACACCCATCACCCATCACCCATCACTCCTCTCCCTCATTTCTCACTCTTTCCAGGTAACTCCTAAGAGAGAGCCAATGTCCAAGCATCCTAAGGGAAAAAGGAGAAGCTAGGTGTGGCCCATCCCTACTACCCAATCTTCCTATCTAACCATCAAAACTTCATCATTAACCCTCAAAGGAGCTAAGGAGTTTGGCATTCCAAGGAGGCAAGAAGATCCAACAGTGGGTGTTCATAGCGCTAGATTTTGGGTCCACTTAATTTTTGGGGCCCATCTTGATGTATGCATTGTAATTGCTAGAGGGGCGGCGAAGCTCCTCTTCTACACGTCGTCTCTCTCTCTCTCTCTCTCTTGATATGTGGCCCACCCGATGATACATGTATTTTTATCCATGTCATCCATTGAGTGGGTCCACCTGGCAGTCCATTTGGACAGACCTGATTTGAAGGAAAACATAAATATTAGCTTTATTCAAAGCTATGGTGGGCTACACGTGTGGACCCACCTTGATGTATGGGTCTCATCCTCATCGTCCGGTTGTTGGATGGTGGGACTCCACCATACTGCAATGTATGGTTTTTATCAGTGTCGTCCACATGGGACCCATGATGTATGTGTTATTCCAGTCGTTCATCTGCAGCGATGCAGATCAGTAGCACCATGATGCATGTGATTGATCCACACCAACCAGCCTCCTGGATGGTGTGACCCACTTCAATGCATCTTATATATATAATTAAATATATATTAATATAATATTATGGTGCGCCCCACATGGGACTCACCTCCAATATAAGCGAATCAGCTGGTGTATCTCACCTAGCTATTTAGCCGCTGATTGACGTCAGCAAGGTGCATGGGCCTCCATCATGAGGTACGTGTTATATCGCAACCATCTAAGTGGGTCCACCTGATGATGTGCTGTACATCTAGGCCCGTCCCATCCTGGCTATCCAGATCATGGGCCAGCCATGATATATGCGCTCCATCCACACCGTCCAGATGACTGGACGGTGGAAACCCACCATGAAGTATGTGTTATATCTACACAGTCCATCCGTGCAGGACCCACCTTAATGTATTTTATCCCACTGTCTACCTATTCAGCTGTTGCACCTCACATCAGCAAGCTTTGTGGGTCGACGTCAGCAAATTCTATGGTTCCCACACATGATATACGTATTTTATCCATGCTGCTTAGCAGCGTGGGCTCCACACATATGTGGACTCCACTGTGATGTATGGATTGTGGGACCCACCTTTGATGTATTTATCATCCAGACCATCCATCTATTAGACCTCAGCAGCATATAGTTCTGGAATGACGTCAACAAGTTCCGTGGGTCCCGCATGATGTTTGTACTTCATCCTAACCGTCTTCCATTTGTGGGACATAGGGTCCTGATGTAAGTGTTTTATCACCACCATCCAGCAATGGACAGTGGGATCCACACCATTATATATATATATATATATATATATATATATATATATATATATATATATATATATATGTTTCATCCCTGCCGTCCATTTAGTGGGTCCCACCTTGATTGTATGAGTTATATCCCCACCGTCCATTTAGTGGGTCCCACCTTGATTGTATGAGTTATATCCCCATCATCCATCTCTGGAAGGTGCTGTGGGACGCACCATGATATATGTATTGTATCCTCCACGCCGTCCAGTCCGCTAGATGTGCACCCCCCCTTGGTATATGTGTTGTACATCCATGCTGATCATTTGGTGGGCCCATTTGAAGGTGCAGGCCCACCTGCTATATGTGTATGGCTACCTTGATGTGTATTCATGCTACCCATTTGTTTTGTTGGGCCATGGGCTGCCCCATCAGGCCCACTATAAATATGATGAGGCCCATCTAATGAGACCCTATGTGATGTATTTATGGCCTATGTGCCGGGGCCCATCTTGATGTCAATGCAGCCCATGAGTGAGGCCCGATGTATTGTATATGAGGCCCATATGATGAGGCTCGATGTGTTGTATATGAAGCCCATGTGATGTGGCCCATAATGGTGTATATGAGGACCATTGTGATGTGTAATAGGCCCATATGTTGAGGCTCGATGTGTTGTATATGAAGCCCATGCAGTGTAGCCCATTGATGTATATGAGGCCCATGTGATGCAGCCCATTGAGATTCTATGTGGCCCATTATGTTGTGTATGAGGCACTTGTGTGAGGCCATGGGCCCACTATATGTTAGGCTTTATGTGGGCCACTCCTTGGGAGCAATGTTGGTTAAATGTCCACATTAATGGGTAATGATGGTTAAATGTCCACATTGTGACCTTCCCTTAGGCCTTGTTATGCCCAATCTCATCATTCTCTAAGTGGGTTAACCCAAACCATTGGGCCCCATTGATGTTTCATGGTCCATCATCGCCATAGACGAATGGCTCCGTGCTATCAGATTTGATATATTCACGGTTGAGGGCTGATCTTTACATTATGTTTTAGATCTGCTGTTCATCTATGGACACCCGCCGTGCATGTAAGCTGATTATTGGTGCCAGTTATTGATACCGATTATGAGTATGTGACAGTATAACATTATGATACATGCCCATACGCATCATCCGCATGTTTGTTATGAGATGTGGTTGACCATTGCATGTGCTATACGACGGATTATTATGGGACTCCCTGATAGGAGGAGTTGCCCACATGAGCACATGGTACGCGCAAGTTTGACGCATGACTGGATGGTATGACTCATGCATCTCATATTTTTTTATATGACCACAGTACACCCTAGCGGCATCAGGGCCGTGACCTCCACATGCATATCGTGAATGGTCAGATGGGACACCGAAAATATTTGGTTTTAGCATACGGGTGTCATAGATGTCCCTGCGTGAAAATCCCTAAACCTCCGTGGCCAAGTGACTCCCAAATGTCTAGACCGAGTGGATATACGTAAGCGCATAAGGGTTATATACCAATAGGCCCCTTCTTCCACTATATCATGGTCGGTTGGGAGGGGGTGTGACCTTACTCACCTGAGTGGGGGAAAAATATCTAGGTTGAGTTTGACCAGCTTGAGGAATAGGTTTGCTATCGATGAGCTGGGCCTGATATTGACAGGCGGATAGTGAGGTTTCTTCCACTTATCCAATTGTGCGCTCGGATAGGGGCAACAGGTTGGTGTTGAGTGTACTTGACCCTGATGATGATCATAGAGACGTATAATACTAATATGTGGACTTATTGGGTAGGAGTTGCATACTCAGCATTTTACTCATTCATTTATTCATTCACTATCCACTCGAGCTAGTGGTGCGCAAGTAATTGTTATGTGTACCTTCGCTATGCCCAGGATTTCGGTTGAGGCGTGCAACCAACCTAAGATTGGGAGTCTACCACATTGAGTCCAACTATCTAAATTTAGGTCCGAGACTAGTTTGGATAGAAGTCCTTTATGATGGACCCCATAGCTTGCGATACTACGCACTATCATCCCGACTTCACACTCCAGCTTGGTCATTCCATTTACAATGTATATTGCTTTACCTCATATGACATTTTAGGTTACTATGTTTCTAAATTTATATGGCCTAGATGGTATTCATAGATTCATCAAGATTTGCATATTGTATTGGTTCCTCAATATATGATATTGGATTATTATGTTTACATCGCATAACGTGTACAAAGATGATGATATTTATGGAGTTACCGGCATGTTTCTGCATTGCTCTGATGTTGCATACTTGACACTTACCTTACACACACACTTACACCACCCTCTAAGCTTTTTATAAGCTTATGCACTATAGATGTGTGCAGGTGGCGTTAGGTTGCAGCAGCGTTGAGCTTGGAGCGTGCAGCTGTCTTCCGGAGCTTTAATTTTCAATATATGTATTTCCCTTTCAGCACTGTATTTAAAAGTTTATATTAGTGGATATGTGATGATGATGTTGCCTTTATGATTTTGGTAAACTTGTGGTTATGCTTCTTACGAGATAAATGTACGTTGGAAAATTCTCCTTGTAGGATCCCAGGATCGGAATATGGCGTATGGGTGCCGGGAGCCGAGAATGGGGTACTGCAGAGGTTGTCGGCACTAGATTCACCGATCGGGAATTTTACGAGCCCGGTTTCTAAGTTTGGGGTGTGACACAATCTATCAAAAAGGTCATCGGGCCAATTTTCTTTGAATTCATACGATGAGCATTTTAGTCTTTCAGGGATGATGGTAGGCTCGAGTTCCTCCTCTTTTACAATTAATGCATAAGCATGTCCCATGTCCTTGGACTCCTCAATAAAGTCCTGTATGATTAAGAGATAATCCCTCTATTGTAGAAGTTTTGGGTGGCTCCTCTGGATCTATTGGGTCTAATATTGTTTTCTACCCATCATTAATGAAAATATACACTTTATCTCGCCCTTATGAATGGCGTCATGATCAGATTGCCATGGTCCACTGAGTAGTATGTGACAAGCCTTCATGTCAATGACATTATATACTACTGTCTTTATAATATTTATCAATCGACAAAAATATAGTGCACTATTCAGTTACCTTCATTTCACTGACCTTGGATGATGTTGTCTTTAATTGCAAATTTTCTACCATGACCTTTAAGACGATGTTATCGCTTCTCCCGCTGTCAATGATCACATTATAAACTTTTCGCTTTACTGTATAACTAGTTTAGAAGATGTTATGTCGTTGTGGGTGTACTTCTTTCCTTGACGCATATAGTAGTCGCCTCATGACAAACGACTTGCCATGATCCTACTGAATAAAACCTGTCTCATCTGCATCGCTGTAGAGTGTTCTAATTCCTCAACACTTGGCTCTTTATTGGCATTTTTAGCATTACCATCATTATTGGCGAGGTTCGTCATCTTTCGCTGGGGACAAGTATTTGATAGGTGACCTGGTTGGCCACAATGATAGTAATTGTCGGGTCTTGGCGAGCATCGGAGTTTGGGATCTTGCTCAGACTAGCAATAGTCAATACCCCCCATTGGGGCCTACCTTGCCCACTTCCTTGATCTCAGTTCATGGGTGCAAGAGGTTGAGCGCGCACTCCTATAAGCTCTTTCCCTCTAGGTTATAGAGCTCCTAGGGACGGACCTGCCGCGATGACCCTGGCAGTATGATAGGTCTGTATGTTAGGGCATTCAAGTTGTGCTTCCACTTGAGTAGCCAATTTGATTGCATCATTCATCATGAAAATAGGCTGCATCTGGACTTGATCTTAGATCGCCATATGTAATCCACCATTGAATTGAGCGACTTGTTGCGATTCAGTCTCAACCAAATCGTTACATGCCACCAGGTGGTAGAATTCATCTACATAATCTCTCACTGACCGACTACCCTGCGGATTATTTTGGTATTGTTGGAATAACACCTGTTCGTACTCACCAGGAAGGAATCATGTGCGTAGAAGTTGCTTCATCTGCACACCCCCTTCCACATCCTATCGTTCTGCTACGCCGACCATTGCGTCCCTACCGTTGACCCCACCTATTGTGACCCCCTTGCCACCACTGCAACAAAATTGTCATTTCCTGACAATCAAAACTTCCGGTAAAGACCCAAAAACTGCCAATAAAAGCTTTACCGGAGGTTAGGAAAGCGTCAGTAATGGATTTACCGGTGGCCAGCATCCTTTAACAGCATTTGTTCGGGCCACCACTATATCATAAGTTTTACTGGCGGTCATGGAAGCACTGGTAAAGGTGTTTCGAAGCATTGATAAATGTATTTCAAAGCATCGGTGAAAGTGTTTTGAAGTGCCGATAAAGGTATTTCAAAGCACCGGTAAAGATTAGCCAAAGTGCCGGTATATGTGATGGCCACCGTTTATATTTGATAAAAACTTACATTCTTTTTTTACACGTAAAAAAGTTTATACATATTCACATGCAAAACAAAGGCATAAACTGTTGCTCACACTATCCAAAATCCTCTTGTGCCCAGATCCAGATCCTCTTTGGTATAGATTTCACCTAAAGAAATCCTGACCCAACTAGATCCAGCTTATATTGAGTTGGATCCAACCGGCATATTCATAGTTTGGTTTGGGGCTGATATCTAGACCCAATAAAATTAGGCAGGTTGGGTCTAGAACATTCCTTGACCTGCCCACCCATTTGCACCCTATCAAGCACCCTATCATTCAGTGTGGTCATTTAAATATTGGAGCATGTGAGAGGAAGTCTACAAGAAAACCAAGCCTAGAAGAACCCAACCATAAAAATAAAATAATAATAAAATAAAATAATAATAATAATAATAAATAAATAAATAAATATCCAGACCATATCGGGTCATCAATTGTCCATGTGATGCTTTCGCCGCACGTTTGAATTGGCACACATGTGAAAGATCTGATCTATCCATCAATCAGGGCACGTACCCAAAATCAGGCCGGTCTACTCATAGACAGCTAGAGAAAAAATAAGAACATTTTTATATTCAACTTTGGTATGTTGCTTGCCTGATTAGTGCCCAGCCAGATTAATGGACTCGATCTTGCACAATCCAAATGTTGATTGGAGGACACCAACGAAGAAAGTTAAGGTGAAAGCCAGCTTTCTGTATGCCAGTGTATCACCAGAAGGATCTACTACTTTCTGAAGCATGGAAGACAACAGCTGCGAAACTACTGCAACCGGACCGATGGTTATCTCCCTCGAACTCCCCATAGCAAACACCCGCACCTCACAATCAGAGAAACTAACAAAACAAGCTCAAAGCAAAACATCAATAAAACAAGGAATTAGAAAGATTCGTCTGCACATACCACAAGAAATTAAAATCAGGACTATAACAACTAAAATCTTAATCCTGAAAAAACTCAATTCAGCAATCATTTAGCATTTATTTGAAACGAAAGTTCCATTTGGTTAATATAATTCCATATTCCTAATAGAAACTGGAGGCAATCCAATTTGACAATGTATTCATATAATACCTCTTCATAATCTCCTTCTCTGTCATCTAGCCATATTCCTAATTTTCTAAGATCGGTAAACTTTTCCAACAACCCTCCATCCATTAGCCAGCTTTTACTTTTTGATAGAGTCTGGTGGTTACTGATCCGGTCAACCATTGATGACCTTCTATCACTTCCCAATAGGAGCCCTTCCCTAGAAAATTGTGCTTGCTACTTTGATATTACCATAAGATACTACAAACAGAGTTTGTAAATTGGGAAGATTGCTTACGGATGGTGGGAGCTTTTTTAACCTATTCTCGACACACCTGGAGCATGTTTATATGTGGTATTGAATTGAATTTCATTTGGAATATAACCAAATTATTATTTCCTTGGTTAGCATTATTAATTCCAATGATGTTACTTTTTAAGATTGGTAATCCAAATTATATGGCTAGAAGATAGAAAATTAGGAATATGGCTAATATCAGCATATGTCATAATGAACAAATAGTTCATCTTGTATTTGCCTGAATTTAATGGAAGGAGAAGATAGTATGGAGAGGAAGTCAATGAATTGAAGCAAAGGTGATCAGATGGTCATAATTAAAGATATCAGAACCATACATTGGCTTTCCATTTGCGGTCGAAGGTGAATTTCTTTTCCTTCTGTAATTCATTTTATTTGTTTGTTTATTTTTTGAACTGTTTAAATGACAACCTAAGATTATTCTAAGAAATGGTTTAAAACAGGGATTGGACTTGGGCAGTGGCTCCATCCAACCGCCAATCTATCTAGTCAGACTCAACTCTGTTTCATTTCAGCCTGAAAATCCACTCAATCTAAAATCATAAAAATAGAAAAAGAAAAACAAGTATTCCATTATTAGCATGGTGGAACTATCTGATTTTCAAGTCCTGTGCATGAGCTTTGACTGATATAGTTCTTTTTTGGGAATTTGACCGTCCTACCCTCTAAGTTTGGGCAAATTACCTACAAAGCTATGACATTCCATATATCCTAAGAGTGACATTCTGACAAGCTACTGAAAATTACTTGGACCAAAATGTCATTATCCTTGTTTCAATAGTTACACAGTTTTGTAGGGAATAAGAAGTTACGTCGTATTTAATGCCAATAAAGTGATGTGTACGGAACATTTTTTTTGCGCGTGGGCAAGGACTAAACTCGTGGGGCCCATATTAATGTATGCATATAATCCATGCCATCCATCCTTTTTACCATGTCATTTTAGGGTTAGGGCCCAAATATCAGCTTGATCTAGAGCTCGTGTGGGTAACATAATAAAAAATAATGGTGACAATGGAACCACTGTTGAAACTTTCCAAGCTCACTGTGATGTTTGTTAGAAGTGGACATTGTTCAAGTCAGGACTTTTTGGGCCACGTCGAGCTGGCTGACAAGTTGGACGGAACAGATCTTCCCACTGTTGGCCTTATATTATTGTACCAATGGCTATCCTTTCATTTGTTAGTAAAGGAAGTGAACATTTAACAACCGCGACCCATATAACATGGGAACCACGACCTATGTAACATTATAACTACGACCCATGAGAACCACGACCCATATAACATGAGAACCACGACCCATGTAAAATGAGAACCACAACCCATGACAACTACAACCATTACTACATTAAAACCACGACCCTTACCACATCACAACCACGACCCAAGTATGGGTCGTGGTTGCCATGTTATATGGGTCGTGGTTGTCCTGAGGAAAGGGTTGTCACGAGGTAAGGGTCATGGTTGTCAAGCTATGCGGGTTATAGTCTTTATTTTACAGGCCTTTGCAAGGACCATCTAGTGGGGCATATATTGATGTATGTGAATAATCTATGCCGCCCATCCTTTTTGTAGTGTCAATTTAGGGCTAGGACCCAAATATTAGCCTAATCCTGAGCTCATGAGGGTTGAAATATCAATGGTGAGTGTCATCATCACCATTATTTTCTATTATGTGGCCCACACGAGCTCCGGATCAGGTTGATATTTGGGTCCTATCACTAAAATGACACGATAAAAAGGATGGGCGGGATGGATTATTCACATACATCAATGTAGGCCCCACTAGATGGTCCTTGAAAAGGCCTATAAAATGAAGACTATAACCTATATAACATGACAATCACGACCCTTACCTCGTGACAACCATGACCCTTTCCTCATGACAACCCCGACCCATATAATATGACAACCACGACCCAAACTTGGGTCGTAGTTGTAATGTGGTAAGGGTAGTGGTTGTAATATAGTAAGGGTCGTAGTTGTCATGGGTTGTGGTTTTCATGTTATATGGGTCATGGACAACCACGACCCATATAACATGAGAACCACGACCCATGACAACTACGACCCTTTACATTACAACCAGGACCCATGACAACTACGACCCTTTACATTACAACCAGGACCCATGACAACTATGACCCTTTACATTACAACCACGACCCTTACCTCATTACAACTTGACCCAAGTATGGGTCATGGTTGCCATGTTATATGGGTCATGGTTTTCATGAGGAAATGGTCATGGTTGTCATGTGGTAAGGGTTGTGGTTGTCATGCTATGCTGGTTATAGTCTTCATTTTATAGGCCCTTGCAAGGACCATCTAGTGGGGCCTACATTGATGTATGTGAATAATCTATACTGCTCATCCTTTTTGCCTTGTCATTTTAGGGTTAGGACCTAAATATCAGCCTAATCCAGAGCTCGTGAGGGCTGAAATATCAACAGTGGGTGTCATTGTCACCATTATTTTACATTATGTGGCCCACACGAGATCTGAGGGCTGAAATAATCTATACCACCCATCCTTTTTGTGCTGTCATTTTAGGGCTAAGACCTAAATATCAGCCTAATCCAGAGTTCGTGAGGGCTGAAATATCAACAATGGGTGTCATTGTCACCATTATTTTCTATTATGTGGCCCACACGAGCTCTAGATCAGGCTGATATTTGGAACCTAGTCGTAAAATGACACGATAAAAGGGATGGGTTGCATAGATTATTCACATACATCAATGTAGGCCCCACCAGATGGTCCTTGAAAAGGCCTATAAAATGAAGAATATCACCCGCATAATATGACAACCACGACCCTTACCTCATGACAACCACAATCCTTTCCTCAAGAAAACCATGACCCATATAACTTGGCAACCATGACTCATACCTGGGTCATGGTTGTAATGTGGTAAGGGTCATGGTTGTAATGTAGTAAGGGTCATAGTTATCATGGGTCATGGTTATCATGTTATATGGGTCGTGGTTCTCATCTTATATGGTTCGTGGTTGTCACGGGTCATAGTTATACTGTTATATGGGTCGTGGTTCCCATTTTATATGGGCTGCGGTTGTTACATGTTCACTTCATTTACTACTAAATGAAAGGATAACCATTGGTACAATAGCCTAAGGCCAATAATGGGGAGATCCGTTCCGTCCACCTTGTCGGCCAGCTCAGCGTGGGCCCAATAAGTCCTGACTTGGGTAATGTCCAGTTCTAACAAATATCACAGTGAGCTTTGAAAGTTTCAACAGTGGGTTCCATTGTCACCATTATTTTCTATTGTGTGACCTACATGAGCTCTGGATGAAGCTAATATTTGAGCCCTAACCCTAAAATGACATGGCGAAAAGGATGGACGGCATGAATTACACACATACATCAATATGGGTCCCCATGAGTTTGGTCCTTGTTTATATGCAAAAAAGGGTTCCATACACATCACTTTATTGGCAGTAAATACGACGTAACTTTCATTCCCTAAAAAACCGTACAACTACTTAAACAAGGATAAGGGCATTTTGGTCCAAGTAATTTTTGGGAGCTTGTCAGAAGGTCATTCTTAGGATATATGAAATGTCGTAGCTTTCTAGGTAATTTGCCCAAACTTCGAGGCTAGTACGACCAAATTCCCATATTTTTTTCTTTTTTCTTTTTTACAATTTGTTCCTGCTCAACTGACTGGGTGTTATAGTGATACGGTCTCTTCGCCGGCCAGTTCCAGTTCAAAACCAATCCTATTATACAGCCAGGAGTTGGGTATGGGCTTTGGAATTATTTTTAAGATCACCAAAAGAAGGTAAATGAAACAACATATAACATAACATAGGCTATTTGATTTTATCTCTAATTAAACCAATTAAACTATCACCTACGAGAATTTCATATAATCAGTCAATGAAAATCATTACTTCTAATAAAGGGCAACTAAAACATGAATGTGGAAAAATAACATGAATCCTTTGGAAATAAATAACTGCAGATTGTAAGAGAAATTTTATTATTTATCTTGGAGTTCAGTTTTTCATGAAAATATTAAAAAGTCAGTGTTAAATGATAAGAGTTATCTCTAATAGCTTTTAAAATCTACTGTTTTGAAAGAAACCAATATCCACAATTTTCTCCAAAAGCTTGAAAATGAAATACACCTTGAAAGTCTAGTGTTTTGAAATAAAATAATATCTATAATTTCTTTGAAAAGCATGAAAATTGAAAATAATCTGCATCACTATTTTTTTTCCACAAATAGGGGAAAATAGATATATGGAGCTCTTCTTTCGTTTTACATCTGAATAAATGCTCAAATGAATAAACATCTCCCTGACCTGTAGATCTCTTTCTTTTACAAAACTTAAGAATCTAATTCCACAAACTAGATTCTTGAGAATTTCATTCTATTAATCACATTTAGCAACTTTGAATTGGAATTGGAGGGCAGTGTAGCTTTGTTAATAGAGCTTGGATGTGTAGATACAATCGCATATACATGTGTATGTGTGCTTTACATGTGTGTTGGGCATGTTCATGTGTGTGTGGAGAAATTCAGAAAACGAAGAGAAGAGACAGGGTCCAAACCAAAGAGGAAGTCATCGAGGCAGGTATTTGGCATGTATTCATAGATGAACAGTTTCTCTCCTATGTTGGAGTTTCACAATGAATGTATCTTCATTCTTGAATTCCTCCTGACCTTGCCCTGAACTTGTTGAAAGCCTTCTAACTTCTTTTTCCTTCCCATCAAATGGTTTCATAGAGAAGTGCCGTTACCTTATATGTAGGGCCAAATCCACCTTCTCAAAGCTTATTTTCAACAGAGAAGTTATTCGTAGCAGCTCAAATTTTAGATGAGTCAATTAGTGCCAGTTCCTGTGTTTGCTTACCATCCATGCTTGAATCCATGAATTCTGAACCGATCAGAAGCCCCAAATACTCTAATAATGCATGGTGCCATCTCTTTCACTGATTTAAGAATACAAAAATGTAATTTTAGTCCTTGACATTTTCATGGGCCCTTTGGTTTCATGATTAGATGATCCAGACAATTCATATGACTGTTCCTACATGTAGATAGAATTAAAAAATATATCCTTGCATTAGTTAAAACTAATCAATTTCATTTAAAAAAATAAATAAAAATAAAACAAGTGGATCAATTGACAATCAAATCCACTAGGTTTATCTTCAACTCAACCGTTCTCTTACTTTCCTATTTTTTTTTTATTTTTTTTTGGTATGGTTCAACTAAGCCTATTTTTGTTTAGGAGAAGTTTGGAATCAGGACAAACAAAGTCACTGGGCAGAATTCAAAGTGGATCACAAATTATTTTTTTTTCCACCTTGAGAATGATGGATCACAATTTTGCTAAGGCACCTTGCAATTCTCATAAGTGGCTTTGACAATCTCCTTATTCCACAATCTTGAATTAACTTTCTCCAGGAAATTTAAGTACAGCTCATGAAAATTTGGCTCAATGCTTGTTCTGTCAAATATAATGTCCAAGTAAAGTAAAGGTCAACTGATGAAGCTTAAGCTTATTCATAAGATTTTTCTCACCATTTCATCACCAAATATTATTAATCATAAATAAAATCTTGTCCTATATCTCTAATCCAGGTTCCTGCATGAATTATAAAACAAACTCAAAACTTAAAAAATACAATCAAGATAATACATTAATAGTCAAATAGCATAGAGTAAGCACAAAACACAGAGACATGACTTTTGTCAATGCCAGAAAGAACTGTTTGCCAACTTGCTAATTGTTATAAAAGAATCCAACGAAGAACGTACAAAAGTGAAAATCAAAAATAAAAAATAAAATAAATCAGGGAATAGAAAATTGAGAAATCTTATTATGGAAGCAAGATATTCAAACAATCAGTGCTACTAAATGTGAAATTGCAAAATATGTTACCAACCAGAAGGCAATAAAAGAATATGTAAGTTTGCAGTTTTGCAAGAAGCACCACAACTATTGAATACAATTACCATTACATTTAATCAACATAAATGAAATGCTTATTTACAGTTTAAATGCATTCCAGCAAGGTGAACACCCATGGACTTGATATAAGAATAGAACAACAAAAAGAAAAGACACAAGATGTTTAACATCTTAAACCAAATGAAACACAGAAAAGCACTATTGAGAACCAACCATATAGCACAATGGTTGAGGTCAGGCAGAGTTCATATAACATTTTTGTAAGCTGATATGTTCAACCTGACTCCCACCTAGAAAGGCCATCGACACTGAGGACCTTCATATCAATGGTCTAGATCAAGTTTCATTAACCACATCTAGAAATTCAGTTTGGGGAATATGAAAATCAGCTTTTGCTGATATGGTTGGGTAAGGTTTGGGTTAACAACTAAATTGTTCAAGCTAGGTACAGGTTGACCCAAATAAAGTTGCAGCCTTGCAAAATATAAAGAATTACTTAGGTGAGATACCTCTATTGGAGCATCCCTTCTCCGAGCAGCATCAACTAGTGTTTCAATATTCAGAGCAGCTCCAAAACATGTGCTATATATATGAGTGACGCCTAGGTATACCTACAATAAATAACACTCCAACCGAAATTAGGATCAGAATAGGCATTCAGATCAATTAAAGGAGAAAAGAAGAATGAATAAGGGAGATGGCCATCCATAACTATAAGTCAACTTCAGTCATTAAAAATTGCACAACAGTACTTTGAGATGTTATTCCATGAGATGAGCGCAGAAAGCCAGGAGTGGACGACACAATAGCTGAGCCACTGGTAAGATGTTGATGGTAATAGGAATATTTCAGGTATAAGTCTGCAAAAACATTATATAAATTATAAAGATTAGGAGTTAGGACATGTCTATCAGAGCCCATAATTTCAATAAACAATAATTTTCATAGAACTGGCATCAGCTGAAATTTAAAATAAAAAGAGAAAAATATGTGTACATCTGTGTATCTAAGCCGATAACTCACATAAATTTCTTTGAATTCATATATAGTTGACAAGTTTTGCAGGTCTTCAAGCTCATGCAAATAAGAGAGCCCGGTCAGGTCAAGAAGCTCTAGTTCGTGGACACTTGTAAGCCATGTATGCAATTTCTAAGAGCATGCATATCATCGATCACTCTACTAGTGTATCAAAGTTTTTGTCATTATTCCAAGTGTGTTTTCAAACTGCATTGCTAAATGATGGAAATATCTAAACTATGGTTATCAATTTTGATCCACATAATTAATGGACAAAATGCATCGAAAATTTCTAGCACTCACTATTTTCGATCGGTTTATATCCTTGTTACAAAAGTTGGCCCCACTTTTTAACCATGGTTGACAACTTGTTCGAGTCGAATCAGACTCGGTTATCTAATCTAGTTTGACACTACAAGTCAGTAGTGAAAATGGGCCCAACTCAACTTGACATGGATGAGTCATCTGAATAGATAATGAATAGTACAATTCTAAATTTTCTTTTCTAAGAGATCTCATTTGGACAAGCAAAGACATTTATGGAGATCTTCAATTAAAAGTTTTACTCAAAAACCATGTATTAAAAAAAAAAAAAACCATTCATGTACCATTGAGCCATTAGAATTTTGAGATCTTCGCTTAAGCTCCCCTTTATTGCCATGAACAGGGAACTGCGGATGGTGATGTTCCCTATAGACATTGCTAAACATTTTTAGAAGTATTTCTACTAATATTAGTGTTTGAGGTACTATACAATCCAAAACGAGAGAATACGATATCGAAGCCTTTTTTTTTGCAGCGAGTGAGGAGCGCCGCAAGCAAAGCTTACCTAACCTTTGTTTTTTTCCAAATGCTAGCTGGATAGGCAGAAATGATGCATAGCTTTGTGTACATATATTGTTCTCCACATTGAATAAAGACAATCTAAAACATGGACATGCAAAGACTCACAAATATATCATCTTCGCCTCTCTTCCAGTAAGTTGTTGTTGGCTTTAAATGGTAGATTGGCAAATAACTGTCTACAATCAGCTACCCTACAAGCATCGGCCACATTTTTCTAAGCATTTCCATTTTGAAAGTATATGATATTATTTTCATAGGCAAAACTGGAAACTAAACTTTTTGCATAAAAAGTTGGATTGCAGCATACAATTGATTATAGGTTGTAAGTGCTTATATTTAAAGCACACTTAGAGTTGTCAAATTTCATAGTTTCAGATGGATCACAAGCACTCTCCAATATTCTTGGGCAACTCATGAAGATCACTTGAAGACAGGCTCAACATCTCAAGGTTGACTCAACATTTCAAGCCTTGAAGACATCACATGGTTAAAGACTGGAGCACTCTATATATGTCAACCATCACATGGTATAAACCTTAAAATGACCCTAGGTTAGGTATTTTTAAATTATGGCCATTAATATAATGTATATAATTTAAAATTCTGAAGTTCGGCTAGCCCGACTTCAGGTTCGGCCAATCTAACCATATTCGACTAACCCAACAAAATTCGGGCAAGTTTATAGCAATGATCATATTTTCCATGGCAAGTTCAGCCAGCATGACTCTGGGTTCGTCCAACTGAACATGACATTCGCACAACCCAAATTTTGTTCAATCAAATTTCCAGTTATACAACTTTTTAGATTTCGAGCAAATTCGGCCAACCAAACCCTCTATTCTGCTAGCTAAAAATTTGATTTCTCTTATCCCGCGAATCCAAGAGTTGTTGGATCGTAATATTTGAAATATGGCCAGCCCAACCAAAAATCATGCTAACCAAATTCCAAATCCTTTGGATATAAATAGAGGCCTTCTCTTATTCATTTTAACAATGAAAATTGGTGAATAACCTTCTCGAACTCCAAGAGAAATTCGGGCCCTCTTCAAGATAGTTGTGCGATAATTCTAATCTTTATTTAACATTTCTATTCTCTTTCTCAAGTTAGTTTTTAAATCATATTTAAGAGAGTTATTCATACTCTACTTGGGATTCAAAGAATTGAATTTGTAGCATTAGGGTTTTGTTTTATTAAAAATACTTTAGATCCCTTTATTCTTTCAGGTTGAATATATACTGCTACATCAATTCACAAGAAATAAGATCACTGCAATCAAGCTTTGGTTATATCTTTGAATCGACATTTGTAGATAATTATCATGTACTTACTTTCGTTTCATTTGGGTTTTTCTGAGATTGCTCAAAAATTTTAGTAGGTTGTTTTATAGTGAGCCCGTGAAAATCACAAGAATTGTATCAGGTTGTTAAGGTGATCTAGTGAAAACCTTGAAATAGTAAAACCAAAATTAACTAATATTTAAGCTATACAAATGCTAATAAGATAGAGTAGAAGTATTAAAGCATGTTTTAATAGTATTTTATCTATTTTAATATAACATATCAAAGTCCTTTATAACTAATCCTAGCCAAGTAATCTCTCTCGGTTCCTTCGATGATGGCCTTACTTATCAGAGATAATATGCCAAAAGCTACTGCCTATAGGGCTGGCTATACTGAATTAGAGACAACTTACATATTTTGAAATTAAAGAAAATAGAATTACCTAGTGTTCTTAAGGTGAATCAATAAATTTTGTCAGAGATGGTTCCGCTACTCTAGCTTGGTCTTGCGTTATTGACACTTCTTGGTATGGTCCGACTGCCAAAATAAATACCTATATATATATAGTGAAAAAATTAATATTTTGCAAAGTTCCACTATTATGTTATATTGTCGAATTGATAACAGACAGTCGGTTAAAAACACTGCATGCTCACAAAAACATTTAAGCAAAATGTATTTGTTTGTATGCATGCAGTACAAACACAAAAAGTGCAACAACTTTTAACTCCTAGAAACTTCAACATCAGTGAGCATTTCTTGCAATAACCATAGCTGATTTTACAATTCCTACGCATAGGGCAATGATCTATTACTGTTAATTAAGCTTCTAGAGATCATTACAGTTATAATACATAGGTTAATACATTCCTATGAATGTATCCTAGGTAGTATAAAAATAAAGTAGAGACAAAGTTGAAAATATTAGTCAGTTCATAGAAATTTTACATTCGAAAGAGTTAAAGAGGAGTGCTTCTTGTCGATGCACTTCTGCAGGGGACAAACAGAAGGGAACTCACGTGTATTAGTGTAGTATAAGTATATGAGATCCATTCCATTCATCTTGGTGAGTGTTCTCATGTAAAATATGGTCATTCCATCTTCTAAATATCCATTTTTCAATACAAGTGTGGCTCACCTAATGAATGGACTATCTTGATCTAGGTGAAGGCACATTCATCGTAAGGCCACTGTGATGAAGGGCTTAGATCACCAGCATGTGTTTCAACTTTTTGTGATACATTTATATTGGGTGTCTGCACATTGATCATCAAGGCACATTCAGTGCTCACATTATGATGATCGGGTGCGAGATTACAAATTGCTTGGAAAATCATGGATGATCCCTTAAAAAGGAGAGCTAATGATGTCCTTGGGGGGGGGGGGGGGGGATGCAACAATGCCGAATAATCAAAATAGATGCAGAATATGTAAAAATTACCAAAATCTCAATCACTTGAGTATTAAAACCTTGATTCCAAATAATTCGTAGGACAACCTTCACCTAAAATATTAGGTAAGACATTCTTATTTCATGAATATCTTTAAAATCAATCTTTCAAACTAGCAAGAGAATATAAAAAGATTACAACATTCACCACAAGAATGAAATAACAAAAAACATCTAATCACAAAAAAGAATAAAGCATTCACCACACGACATAATGAGTTATAGTGGTTCGGTACTTGCAACAACCACACCTACTCCGCTCCCAAAATTACTACCCTTGTAATTTTGGCTTTCACTGTAATAAGGTTTTCATAGGTTCACCTTAACAACCTGTTATAGTTCTTTATGATTTTCATAGGCTATCACAATAAAAACCCCTTTTGTGATTTTCATGGGCTATCACAAATAGAAATCCCTACTGAGATTTTCACAGTCGATCTAAAAAAAACCTCTACTGAGATTTTCACAGGCTATCTCAGTAAATATACTTATCTTCAAATAGAGATTCGAAGACGTGCCAGAATATTGTAACAAAAGAACTTCTTTCTTAAACGTATTTGGTGCAATGTTCAATCAGACAGAAAGAGTCCAGGGTTCTATAGATTTTATAAATGGAAAACCCAAATGCTACTTGATTCAATTCTCCTTAGATCTCAAAGAAGAATATAAATTACTCTCTTAGAATAAGACTTAAACGATCTTAAGAAAAAAGGAATTGAATAAGCTATAAATTAAATTTATAAATACTAACGGATAACTTGCCGATGACTCGAGCTTCTCTTTCTCTCTCTTGTAGAAGGATTATAGTAATTTTTTGTTATTTTTAGAATGAGAGAAAGATTGAATTTATAGGCAAAGAGGTTGGAATTATGACTAACTTAAGACTGACTTCGGCTGGCCGGATTTCACCGAATTTGTTCCAACGGCTATCAGATTGCGTGGGATAATATTTATCCATAATTCGGTTGGGAGAATACTAGCAAATTTCAAATATTTGCATTAGGGAATTTCAACTGAACTTTCTCTGGCTAGCTGAATTTCAAGTTTAGGCTAGCTGAATTTTTAACAAAATTTGTTATTTTGCTCGGGCTTGAAGTTAGGCTTATAACATCTCGAATTTTCGCAGCTCGAGTACATTCTCATGTCCGAGAATTCCAGGTGTTAATAATGTAAAGTTGGATGCTTTCAAAATCGCACCTTTTTTTTTTCATTTAGATCACATCTAGTTACATTCACAAGAATAAAATCGACTGTATTTATTAGTTCATTAAATTAAAAAGTGTATAAATAATTATTTAATGCCCTCTCAATGGGAGCTTATCATATTATCGAAGTTTAAAGTAGAAGATAAATAAAATGATTCGTGATGCTATCCGTCTTCTTTATTCGAAAGAAACTTTCATAAAATGATTATCGTCCGTATCATCAACCTGTAAGTCACCTGCAGTATTTATACGATTGGAGAGGGTCAATTCCCTACCTATAGTGGTGGTTGTACTTTAAAGTTTACAATGTTTCAAGTGACTCATAGGAATAATAGAAGGGTTTCGATACATCTCATACTCGACAAATATAAGTGGTATCGGTATTTGCAAATATTCTATATAAAAACATTCCTAGCAAAGTATGTGCGGTCCATCAAACTCAGTGATCATAATCAAAGTGTGGAAAGTAGTCCAAATAATCCGACTCGTCCTGCATTCTCACACTATGGAGATTCGTCGGGGTGTCCAAACTTAATGTGAAATTCTGCGAACATCTCAAGGCGACACAACAACGTGATTTGGGAATTTATGTGATGTGATGTGTTCATGGAGTAACTATTTGCGACATCCAATCCAAAGAAGTGATGTAACATGCATGGTGATTTACTTACATCGATTGTGCACCACTTACCAACCAACGAGATTACGTGCCAACCAAGCGGGCCGCTACACAAAACACGTTATGTCCACAATATTATACGAATCGTTAGAAGTGGGATTCCCAACATGATACTTACGTGCAAGATGATATAATGATGTGAATTACATAACACTGATTCATAGGGTAAAGATAAATGGTAAATAAATCTTGGAACATGTGAGAGAGATGTAACCAATTAAATTGAAAAGTTTAAAGGAAAGACCCTCACCTCATGATTTAAATCACCCTCAAAGGTTGTTAGAAGTTCATAGTCACACCCTAAATTCAATTTCTGCATTAGATCACAAAACTTTTACGTTTAATAGTATGGGGTTCGATCTAAGGTATAGGTTTACATTTATACTAGTTACAAATAACACTTAAACTAGGGTATAGTTTATATGGACAACTAACCTTGCCCATCGGCTATTCTCAACCCAACCACGTCATGAAACTCAGTGAATGACTTCGTTGAGTCGACTCAGCTCGACTCGCTTCGTCTTGACTATTAATGGATCTTGTTCACTGCTTAATCCTTGCCCAACAAAATCAATGTTTGGCAAGCTCAGTGCTTAATCTCAGACCGGCAAAATCAAGGTTCAGCAAACTCCTACACCGAGTTAGCTCTGTTTGACTCACATGGAGTAATTCTATAAATAAATTTTTAATTTAGAGTTAGATACAATTCAATATTAGTTAAGGATCATTAGAAAAGCCAGGGCAAATAACTCACCTCCGAAAAAGCTTGACTTGGCTGGACCTCGGTTAATGACTTGGTGAGTTACTAATCAGTGTCTAAGCAATGCTCTCTCTCTCTCTCTCTCTCTCTCTCTCTCTCTCTCTCTCTCTCTCTCTCTCTCTCTCTCTCTCTCTCTCTCTCTCTCTCTCTCTCTCTTCCTTTTTGTTAGCCTTAAGTTACGCCATATGTGAACTGAGTTGCAGCGATGAAATTTTTTTTAATCGTTTTCCTTAAGATGGATTTGGTCAAGGTTTTTAAGAGTTTTACTAGTATTTGTGGGGTCCACCTAGTGGCCATATTTTATTTACAGATCAAAGGATTTTAGACTCACACAATTATCATTGAATAAAAAAAGGTGATGGTCATTCTAATGGTAGATTCTACTTCCACCCTTCTTTCTTCAAATTGCTTCTTCCAGACGGTTCGGATTGGCCAACCAACGCTCCCTGGACCATAAAATTAAAGGTCCAAATGGCTTTGCATGGTGGTTTGCTTGGAAAGTACTTTCACACGATGCGACCATGTTTCGAGAAAAGTGGTGGAATGTCGTATCTTCCTTGCTTTTCCGGTCTCCTTCTCTCATTGGGAAGGATTGAAATTGTCTCTGTTGTATATTGGATGGCCCAGATCGGTGGTAGATTCAAAAGCATGGATGTTTTGGCGTGGAGTTTCTTAAGTGCGGACGGTTTTCACAAGTGTTGTTCACTATGCAGAGGAAACTGACTCCAATTTGTTATTGGTGGGTGGGGTCCTCTACGATGAGTTTTCAGACAATCTGCTCTCTTAATCAATTTTGCAGGGTCGTGTTAGGTCATGGTTGCAAATATGGAGTTGATCAAAGTCTTATATTAGCTTATCTTTGAAAACTCTCCCAGTGGGTGTCAAAAATAGACTTGATCTAAAATAATGGTTCACACTTAATGATCAAGTTTCAAATTTGGAAGAAATGTGTAGTTAAGATAGTTAATCGATGGTGGGAAATGCCTAAATCTAAAATTTCATTTGGTACGTCAAAAGGAAGGAACTGACTTTAGCGTTTAATGGTGTAGGATCATAGATCGGGATCTAAATTTTGGTATGATATTTTACTCATGAGAGGCCAAGTTGTGGTCCAAGTTTGAGTTGTAATGGATGGCAGGAAGTGGTTAAATATGAATATCTAGATTTAAACAGAGGTGGTAAGCCTTAAAAGGATAACTTCGCGGCTAAGTAAAGTCTACCAAAGTTGTGTCTTCATATTTTACACTTAATCCATATGATGGCCAATCTAAGTCATTCATATGGAGGGAATTATCATACTACAGCTACCCATGAGCTTTCCTCACTCGATGGACACCAAAATCAACGATTAAGGGACTGATTTGTTAATTAGGAAACTTTTACAATGATTTAAGGGCTGCAATTCGATGTGTATGGTTAATTTATGATAATTAGGCCTAATATAAAATTTCACATGAAACGGATTATGATACCCATGTGATTTCGAATTTAAGGGTATAGGTAAATGACATTTTCGTAATTATTGCTGATATAAGAGTTTTGTGAAATCTAATGGTTCTACATGGTTATATGTACATTTCCAAATGGTTCTTACTAAAGAACTTACATCTAGATCATTATGTATAAGGAGTTATTCACCAAATTAATTAAGGGAAGGTACATATATCAAACTACATGATGGATGGTTTGTTCTTAAAATCAACGATCGAATGACTTAAGCTATGGATAAGATCATTCTTAATGGTCAGATTCATGTTGGAGAATAGATATAGGGTTATGATGGCTAAATTGGTATCGTATACATGTACATACTAAGTTAAACTTCATGGTAAAACTCGAGAACTTTCAATACTCGAGTATTGAAAGGTTCGGGTGTTGCAAGGCTGGCCGATGAAGTTAGGTTGACCAAATTCCAGGGTAAAAATACTTATTAAAACCCAAGTTAATTAATTTTTAAAAGATCACTACAAAAAAAGGGGGCAAAGGATGCAGACCACGTTCATTTTTTGCTACATATATAAACCGTAGCTAAATCACTATGGTCTTAATTCGTAACTAAAAAGTTACCACACCGTTAATAATTAATGGTGTTGTAAGGGGCTCTATAGGGTCTAAAAGAATATATATGTGTTCAATCTAAGCCATCCATCTTTTTTGAAATATTATTTTAGGGCATGAAATAAAAAATCAGCTAGATCGAAGGCTCGAGTGGACCACACCGTAAGAAACAAGGAGATTAAATCACATTTGCTTCCTATGGTGTGGTCCACTTGGGCCTTTAATCTATCTAAAGTTTGTGTAAGACCTGTACCCTAGTCCATACCATTCTGTAGGCTTCTGTGATCCTACCGGTTGAATTCTAACAACCCTCAACCCGTTACCGACGTTTGCGCGAGATCCTAAGCCGAGTCCTACATGCCAAAGTCGGCTCGAACCAGAACTTATATCATAGCGACCGCGCTGTCGCCGCGTTTCCAACGCCGCGACTCGCGCACTGATCCGATACCCAGGGTAGAAGATGTAGGCCCATGTTCAATTGGAAGAAACGCCACGTGTTGCAAACTTCGAGAGAATATCTACAAAATGTCCCATCAATCAATCAATCACTCATGTCAAGTATAAGTCAAGTCACTCCATACCCAAGTACAACAACCCATAACTTTCTCTTACACAAGCAAGCCCAAATTCAACCTTCACATCACTTCACCTCTCTCTCCACCCACCCCTTCTTACAACACATCACTCTACCCATCCCCATCACACATCATCTTATCACCTCATTTTCTCTCTCATTTTCTCAAAAAAAAAATCTCTCCAAAGAAAAAAATCCATACATCCAAGCTCTCTCCCTCTCCCAAACAACAAGTGTGGCTTATTTTCTCACTCTCTCATCTCCCATCTCAACCGTCTATTCCTCATCTACCGCCATCAAAAGTGTAGGCTAGGAGCTAAGGAGGCTAAAAAGCACGGAGGAGTGTAAGAGGTGGGTGATCCACCATTGAATTCTTATTTTTAAGGCTCACTTGTTGGTGGGACCCATCTTAATGTATGGGTTGTATTATGTGAGGCCCATAGTGGCGGGGCCCCACCATCACCGTTTCTCTCTCTCCCTCTTTCTCTCTCTCTCTTTCTCACTTTCTCTCCTTATCTTTTTCCTCTCCTTAGAATGTAGAGGGCCCATCAAATTGTGTTAAACCTACTCCATCCATCGGATGGTGTGGCCCACCGCATTTTAGGAGAGATCTGTAGTCTACATAACATATATAGTGTATTATATTTACATTATATATATTATATTAATATCATATACATATATATATGTATACACGAATATATATATATAAGAATGGTGGGCCACATCCATGTGGGACCCACCACAGTGAATGTGTTGTATCTATACCATCTAGCATCCCTGAACGTTGGACGGGTATAGATAATATGGAGTGCGTGGACTGACATGGGTGTGTACTTTCAAGGTAATAAAAAAGAAAAAAAAATGTTTTTGGGGTGAGCCACCCATGTAGACCCCAACTTGATGTTTATGCAGGATGCAAGCCATCCATCCCAACCCTTGCATCATTTTAGGCGTTGAGCCGAAAAATAAGACCGATTCAATTATCTAGCAGGTCGTGGCAATGAGCATGCTAGTATTTTTCGTTAAAACTTGGGAAAATGATTGCTGGGGTCCACAAGAAGCTTGGACCCACCTGAAACTTGGTTTGGACCCCTAATTTTATGGGACACATACAATGGACGGGGTAGATCTGGTTAATGTGGGTCCCACCTAGACAAAAAAAAAAAGAGAAGAAGAAGAAGCAAGCAAGCTGGCCTCTGCTTCGGCCAGACAGACGTAAGCGCGCTATGCTGGCTACTGGGACGGACAGATGGGCTGGGCCTCACGGCCTAGCTGTGGGCTCCACCGTGATGCATTTTTAACATCAACACCGTGCATTGGGTGGGCCATACCATCTAAAATCATGTGAGGACATGTCTAAAACATATAAAATCATCTGGTGGGGCCTACCGAAAATTTGCATGCGGCTGAAACTTGGTATGAACCCTCAGCCAAGTGGGACACACATAATGGGTGGGCTGGATTGGTGAACACATTGAGGTGGGCCCCAGGTCCATGTGACCTTATAAACAGGTTGAATGGAAAATACACGTTACGGTGGGCCCTCCCTGACCATGTGACCCTATGAATAGGTTGGGTGGCAAATAAACATTCCAGTGGGCCCTAGGTCCACGTGACCTCATTAGCAGGTTGGGTAGAAAATAAACATTTTGGTGGGCCCCGTGTGATGACTCGAAAAATTCTGTACAATGGCTCGAGTATCACCTCAGGCAGAAATCATTAAGGATCAAATCCTTTAGAAATTAGACAAAGTTAACTAAGTGTTAAACTAGATTAGCCATGAAATCTGTTTGAATCACTTTAAATACGATCTGCAAGAACTAAAACTTGTAGAATCATTGACGATAGGTTACCCTAAAATCTAGGATCTTACCCGACTGCTCTCGGGAGGACATTGAATCTCTGTATCAGATCTGGCCCACACATCAAAATTCCAAATGATATGAGGTTATAGAATTAGGACCGCCTTGCTGGGCTTGACAACCATCTCGGAAGTCGAAACCAGATAGTATTTCGGGGCTATTCGCTTGAGCCCGGAGCGAGGAGTGTGAGAAACCTGGTTTTCTTTAGAAATTAAAGTAATCCGAGACATGATGTTTTTAGGCCAAATATAAGCAATCAGACCATCGGAATCTGACCCAAATACACCCTCAGATCAGGAAACATTTCCCATATAAGTCTGTGTACTTGTAACCTTGATCGAGTTTCTGTGACCATTAAACTGAAACTGGTCCACCACATGTGATCTGGGAACCCAATTGGAATGAAAACTTAACTCGATCTAGATCCATAGTCAGTGAGCTTAAGTTTGACCTTTGGCTCAAGGGAGGCTCCTAAAGTGCTCCGTTGAGATGGAACAGACCCGCTTTAGACATAACCTAAGTATACCTTGACCCTGGGTCTGTTTTGGATAGATTTATATCTATATAAAGGCCTTAAACCCTCTCTCATTCTCACCATATGAATTTGAGAAAACCCTAGGAGAGATAAGAGAAGAAAGAGAGAGAAGGTGTGTGAGAGGTGAGAGATCCTTCCTGATACCCTACCCTACTATCATACATGCTTAACTACACCGATGTAATCGCTTTTCCGGCGATTTCGGCTTTGTTTCTAGGTAAGAAACCCTAACCCTGATCCGTTATAGGGTTATGATTGTTGCAAGTGCTGAAATAGCTAACCTATTTCATGTTTTAGGTTGTCGTTCTGCCAGTGATTAAGACTTGGTGTTTAACTGAGTCTATTACTTATTTCTACGGAGTAAGGTGTGTACTTAAGACATATAGGTTACGGTTTTTAAAGCTTTCAATGTCAGATAATGATAGATTCATGATCTGGATGTGATTTCACATGTACAATGCGATGTTCGTTTTGCGTTTCAGTTATGTATGCGAATTATGCCGTATAGTGTATTCTGTATATTTATAGAAAATACCATATACATATAAATTGTGAAAGTATGTTTGCCATGATAAATTACTATATGTACATGTTATATATAAGTGTAATACTTACTCTGCGAAAGAATTCGCCCTAATGCATGTTTGTGCTAATATATGTTATGAATGTTAATAAGTGTATTCTAAGTGTTTGTGAAAATGCTTATAAGAGTAAGTGCTTAGATGATTGTGCTTTAGGTAGGTGTTGAGATAGGATTCTCAACTAACTTAGAGATGTATATGATTTCCTCCATGTTGATTGTTTAATTTAACCGCTTACTATGAAATATATGTGTTTGTATTTCCTGTTTATACTGTGCTTTATAACATGCTTTATGACATGCTTGAATTACTCTGTTTATTCTGCTTTAATCTACATGCTTCTGGTTAAGGATTGATTGTGATTGGGGCCATGATTATAGTCCAGACAATTGGTAATAGACTTGAGTTCATGGTTGAGATTCATTCACCACGTAGGATGTGTTTGACGAACCCGAGTCGTACTTCGGTTGGCGATAGTGCTTAGGCCACGCGAAGTGCTTATGCACTTCATGTCGTTTTGCCGGTTGTGTGCTCATGATAGTCTTGCTCGTCAAGTAACCCGATCTGTCTAATGTATGTTCACCGTGTTTGGACGCTACTGCTTGAACCTAGGGTACCAAACTTACAAGTGTAACCCCGTTAACCTTGGTACCTCAATCCACTGAGACTCATGAGTCGGGCATGGTGGTATGGGACACCGTGGTCGAGCTGTCGGCCTACACTGGGGCCACGTGCCTCCTTGTAGTGACCAGTGAGCAACCCAGACTTATGACCTGAATACGGCGGTATGGGACACTGTATTTGAGCTGTCGGCCTACACTGATTGGTGACGAGCCCTTTGTAGTGACCTCGAGTATACTCTGAATCTGCGGAGAGGCGACGAGCCTTCCCATAGTAATAGAGTATAAACTAGGCCTGTATTGATGAGGTGATGGGGGAGCGGTACAACGAGTGCGTGTAACATCCCTGGTAGCCCTTTACAGCGACCTATAACTGCATCATCGTATGAGATTATCTAGGATTGACAGCCCTAGAATGGATCATTGTTTGGGAATGATATAAGGAAGGTACCTTAGTTTCCCAATATTGTTGTATGAAAAGGACTAATAATAACTCGGTAATCATGTGCATACGTAGCACTGCAGGTGCCTGAAAGATGTGGAGCACAGAGGGATGAACGCATGCCTCGGACGTAAGATGGTATCACATGAGGGAGCATTGGCGAGGGCATGCATCATGACTACATTCTATACTTGCATTAATAAGAGTATTTAGGAGTATTTGATTGTACTACTTTATCATTACTGCTTGACAGAATTGATAACATGTTAACCTGTGCTTTATTGTTCTACTAAGTTAGCTACTCATTCCCACGTTATGGGATGTATTTTGGACACCTACCAGACCCTGTCTTAGATGTAGGTATTGACGAGACGGAAGAGGCTGAGCCTGATTACTATGATGATAAGGATGAGTTCTCCTACATGCAGTTCTTTGAAGTCTACGTTTAGGCCATTCAGATGACGGGGCTACAGGGTGTACCATTCTAGTTGTACCATTTTTGGCATTTTGACATTTGAAATAAATACATGTATATGGTGACTCAGTAAGGTGTTCATAATCCGGAGACCGATTATGACATTTTTGGCTTTCTATACATTTATATACATCTTATAGTCATTCGCTTGCATTTTATAACTTGATCTAGAGTATGAATTACTGTTTTAGTATAATCCCACTCATGATTATTGCACTATCACAAACAACATTCAATCATAAGCATTTATGGTGCATAAGTGATGTTTTGGAACTCGGGTGTTGAGTTGCTACTCGACCCCCAATTTTGAGGGCGTTAAAATTTGGTATCAGAACATGATTTGGATTAAACTGGACCTGGGTTATGGTCACACGACATACACTGACGCATTTTGACATAGGAGGGTGCGAAAAAATGTAAAAAATAGTCCTAGATATCCCAATTTTGCCAATTAGCGAAGTTCACTAGAATCAGTCCTTTTGTTTGAGTCTGTACCCAACCGAGATCACACAAGTAGATCCCAAAACACTTCTAGACCGTCAAACAATGGGTTTAGATCATAAGTCACCCCATCAAAGCCGTTAAAATTAGGTACGTACAACTATGTATCATTAGAAATCGCCGATATGACGAGGCATCGTTGGTTAGTCCAGGGAGTGGCGAGGCCTCACCGGTTAGTGGGCCTGGCCGGGCAGGCCGATGGTCTTTAGGGCCTAGGGTGGCCCACTGGTACATGGGCCATCAATTAAAACCTCCCCTAAAACACCCCTCCTTCACAAAACCCACCTTCAAGCTCTCCCTTTCCTTCCAAAATCTGGTTTTCTCTCTCAAACTCCCCCTCCAATCACCCATTCCGCAAATTTCTGTTAAAACCCACACCTCTCCAACGTTCACAGCAACACTTACCCTCTACCCTTTCCGTTTTCGTCATTTGAGGTCCCACACCCCCTCATTTAAAGCTCAAAACCGTGTAAGCTCTCAACTCATCCTATCTCTTCATTTCCTTTCTTCAAACCCTGCCTTTTGGGGCCTTTACAATCCCTGTTGAGGTTCAAACTCGTGGAGAACCAAAACTCCAGCCCCCATTTCCCAATTTTCTCCACTTTCATGGCCTTCTTTGAGTTCATTTCGGTCATTTTCTCAATTTTTCCCGTCCTTTCTCTCATGGAAAAGAGAAAGGGGGCCATGGATGAAGCTGGGCCTAACCACCCTACGTGTTCAAGGAGGCTGAGAGGTGCCACCGCTAGTACAAGCGTCGCTCGGGAGTTATAGACAAAGCGGGATCTTGATCGAAGGGGCTCTATTGGCGGAGCTGCCCCATGGAGTGTATGAGGGCCGTAGGGTCCTCTTTGAAGCTCAGGTGGATGGGAGGCTCTTTGGAGAGTACCTGTTGTTCGAGTTCCTGGAAGAAGCCCATTGGGCTCCACTATTTGATGGCGGGTATTGCACCAATGCGAGCTTTGTCTGAGATTTTTATGCCAACATTTATGAGCCTACGCTCTAACCCTTACAGTTCAAGATTCCATGTGGAAGGGATCGGTTGGCCACTGTCAATGTCAGATTGATATCCCGGCTTCTAATTGTGCCTCTTGGCGAGGTGCATGCTAGCGAGCAGAATCTGAGGACTATATGTGAAAGGGATCGTCGCACACGTTTCCTTTGTGGTGGTCGACTGGTCAAGTGGTAGCCGAACAAAAGTCTTATAGTGACCGATATGT
This sequence comes from Magnolia changhungtana, assembly GCA_030180095.1. Lineage (NCBI taxonomy): Eukaryota > Viridiplantae > Streptophyta > Magnoliopsida > Magnoliales > Magnoliaceae > Magnolia > Magnolia changhungtana. The sequence continues at coordinate 1,017,302 of JASAUF010000660.1, forward strand.
CTGACAACTTCCGTTTGCTCCATCACATCTTCACATTCAATGTCTACCTTAGGTGGAGCAATCGCAGTGAGTGTACACGCCTCATGGTAGATTTCTTGTATTAAGTGGGGCAAAGAGCAAACCTGTGTGTGCCTACGTTCGTGTTACGATAGATAATTAAGATTGCAGCTCCGTTGGAAGGACTGATTCGCTCCCCTTCAGCTGACTCGTTTGCAAGATTGCACATCAGTTTGGCTGCGGTCTTGGGGCTGAGATGCTAGTGCCGGTTCATCATATCGACGAGACTACCCTCAACTAGATGAATATCGGGCCACGGCGACGCCGGGTTCGACTCGAGGAGAACGATGATGAGACGGAGAGCAAGGAAGAAGAGAGTGAGGAAGAAGATGGGGCTGAATAGAAGAGGAGGAACAGGAAGAAGAGGAAGATGAGGCCCAAGACACAGAGGAGAGCTCCCCTCCTATGGCACCAGCATAGGGCACTGATCGGGCTGCTTGGGATGCTCGTATTACTCGACTGGAGGAGGATCATACTGAGCTACGACAGGGTCAGGCTGTCCTACAACAGGACGTCATAGATCTTTGGGCCCTCGTGAAGCACAAGTTCAAGAAAGTAACTCGTGCATTGAAAACTATCATGTGCTACCTGAAGGTTAAGGGTGCCCCTTCTCCATCGCCAGACTCGGATGCCTAGACATCCATACTGTTGTCTTGTAGTTTGTTTTGGTTACTGTCTCATAATGTTTATGTTTTCATGTTGAAGGGGTAGTAGTTGGTAGAATGCGTTAGATGTTGAAGCTTCGGTTGTAATAGCTCACATGCATTTGCTGTCATGATTCATGTAACTCTGTATTTCATGTATTGTGAAAATTTTGGTAAATGAAATGCATGCAGCCTCTTTTACAATGAAGTGTGTGGAATGCTTAAGTGGTTGTGTATTGTGTTACTATACTTCATCTTACATGCGTTGCACCCTATGTTGTATAGGACATGCCATGGAAATATACACAGAGCACGACACACCTTGCACTCATGGATATGATGGATCAGGCTCCTTCCCACAGAGATGGTCGTAGGGACCCTGGTTTGGACCCGGATCGTGAGACTATACCTGCGTCTCAGCCTTTCACTGGTCTTATAGCTGGACTACCACATTATACACCACCGGTTCGCGAGCAGAACCGTGCTTCTTCCTCGACGCAGTATGTGCCTCAGCCTGCCCCGCCTATGGATAGGTTGGAGCAGTTATTGATGATGATGCACCAGCAGCAGGTGCAGCATTAGCAGCAACATGTGCAACATCAGCAGTAACAACAACAACTATTGGCCACTATTGTAGGGGCCTTATCTCAGGGTGGGAGTGCGACTCCACCTTCAACGTCTACAGGTCCTACTGAGACTGCAGAGCCTTCTGCTCAAGATGAGGATGTGCCTCTGCCTGCACCTACTGCATACCCTACTGGGCATTTGGGTACTAATGGCCTTCTCGAGCGATTCCAGCGCTTGAGGCCTCTTACTTTTACGGGTTCTCACAGGCCCGAGGAGGCTAAATATTGGTAAGACCGCATCTCTAAGATGCTACGGATGCTGCATTACATTAAGACAGAGCAGGTTCAGTTGGCCACATTTATGTTTGAGAAGGAGGCCAGTATGTGGTGGGATGGTGTCCTGCAGACAGTCGCAGTTGGTTACGAATCGATCTGGGCAGCCTTCGAGTTTCATTTCCACGAGAAGTACTACCCTCTGACCTACCGACATGAGAGGGAGAATGAGTTCTTGCGCCTCAGGCAGGGAGGCATGACAGTTACCGAGTACGAGCTTTGCTTTACCGAGTTGGGCAGATACGTCCTTACGATACTTGCTGACGAGCCGATGCGGATACAACATTTTTCTGAGGGATTGCAACCTGATATTCGGTCGAAGATGTGCTGTGTCAGCATACAATCTTATGTCGAGTTGGTTTATATGTCTATGCAAGCAGAGCAGGATGTTGAGCGACTGACACGCTCTCGTGGCCCTATGATTCCTAGGCCACGACCAGATATCTAGGGCCGGCCGTTCCTCGGCAAGAGGCCTCGTGTAGACTCTCTTCCTAGGATTATGATGCCAATAGTTCCGATGCGGCATCCAGGTGTGACTTGTACTTACTGCGGGAGATCGGGTTACCTTGAAGAGAGTTGTTTTGCCAGGATGAGAGATAGCGGGCTTACACCGCCACAGAAGATTGATCGTCCTTGTCCTCATGCCTTATCGGCTCCACCACTACAGACTGCACCTGCACATCCATCCTTTAGACCACCCGCACCTCACTTTAGGCCGCGACAGCGACCTATGATGCCTCAGCCCAACCGACCACAACAGGCACGTGCTCATGCGCTCATAGCAGAAGAGCCGGAGACGGCACCTATGGCCTTCGAGGTCACTGCACATGTTCAAGGTACTCCTGTCTTTTTATTAGTGGATACTGGGTCCATTACTTCCATCATATCATGTGTTGCATTTAAGCATCTAGCTTTACATACTACTCCCACAAGGGGAGTGAGACTCACTACTGCTACGGGGACGTTTTTAGATCTCACACGGACGTGTGAGGGTTGCTCAGTGGACTTGGGTAGCAGGACAGTATTCGTTGACCTCATGTCGCTCCCCTATGGCACTACGACATTATCCTCGGTATGGACTGGTTCATTGAGATGAAGGCTGAGATTGATTGCGATACTCGGCTAGTGACAGCCAGTGGACCTGACGGCACGGTCTTTACTTTCCAGTACAGGTTAGTTGGACATGCCGCATTGGATGTTATGCCACTTTACTTAAGCCTGTTAATGGGCCAACGTTAGGAAACATGCCAGTAGTTCGGGACTTTTCAACTGTGTTCAAGATGATTCCTGGATTACCTCCTCGGCGTGAGAATGACTTTACAATTGATCTTGTGCCCGGGGCGACCCCCATTTCATTACCTATATACCGGATGCCTCCATGTGAGATGGAAGAACTGCGGAAACAGATTGACGAGCTGGTAGAGAAGGGCTTTATACGACCCAGTGTGTCTCCTTGGGGAGCACCTATGTTGTTTGTCAAGAAGAAGGACGGGTTGCTACAATTATGTATTGATTACTGTAGATTGAACCAGTTGACCGTGAAGAACAAATATCATTTGCCCAGGATAGACGCCTATTTGATCAGTTGAGGGGGAAAAAGTATTTTTCGAAGATCGATTTACAGTCAGGGTATCATCAGTTGCGCATTAGGGATGAAGACTTGTAGAAGTGGCTTTCAGGACCTGTTTTAGGCATTACGAGTTCATTGTGATGTCGTTCGGTCTTACGAATGCACCGGCCGTGTTCATGGACCTGATGAACCAGGTATTTTGTCCATTCCTATACCGATTCGCCATCATATTTATCGATGACATCTTGGGGTACTCTACGAGTCGGGAAGAGCACGAGAAACACTTACAGGCAGTCCTTGATACTCTGAGGAAGAACCAATTGTTCGCATAGTATAAGAAATGCGATTTATGGTAGGAGGAAGTCAAGTTCCTGGGACATGTAGTGTCCAAGGAAGGGATAGCAGTAGACCTGGCTAAGGTAGTCGTAGTGTAGGACTGGAAACAGCCTGGTTCAGTCACTGAGATGAGGAGTTTTCTGGGCCTAGCAGGTTATTACCGACGATTCGTCCGAAACTTCTCGAAGATAGCCAGACCATTGTTTCAGTTGACACGGAAGGATCTGAAGTTCGCCTGGAATGAGAGGGGGGAAGCAGCCTTTCAGGAGCTGAAGGACAGACTGACGTCTGCCCCTATGCTAGTATTGCCAGAGTAAGGGGTTAAGTACATTATATACACTGACGCATCTCGCGTTAGTTTGAGTTGTCTCCTTATGCAGAAGGACATGGTGATTGCGTATGCCTCGAGACAATTAAGGAAGCACGAGGAGAATTACACTACGCACAGCCTTGAGTTAGCAGCAGTCATATTCACATTGAAGCTCTGAAGACATTACCTCTACGAAGAGGAGTTAGAGCTTTTCTGCAAGCACAAGAGTCTTAAGTAAATATTCACTCAGCGGGACTTAAATATGAGGCAGTGCCGATGGATGAAAATATTGAAGGACTTCAAGTTCGAAGTTTCATACCATCCTTGCAAGGCCAACCTTGTGGCAGACACGTTGAGCCGCAAGAATGCGATTATATTTGCAGCTCCATTTATGATTGAAGAGTGGGAATGTTGGAGTTCGTGCGGGACTTCGAGCAGAAACTCATAGTGGAGGAACCATTCGAGTGTGTCGCACACGTTCGGGTGCGACCGCTTATTGATGACCAGATTATTGAGGCTCAGAAGGGAGACGAGTGGTTATTTGAGCTTCGTGGGCAAGCTAGTGATGATGTGGACTCCGAGTGGAGAGTTGGAACAAATGGGGGCTCACGATACCGTGGCCGCCTATGCGTATCGGATATTCAGGACTTGAGACAGGAGCTTCACGAGACAGTTCACAATTCGAAGCTTGCGATGCATCCTGGTATCACGAAGATATATCAGGATATGAAGAGATTGTATTGGTGAGACAATATGAAGGTCCATATCATAGAGTATGTTTCACGTTGTCTTACGTGTCAGCAGGTCAAGGCTGAGCATCGTCGACCTCCTGGACTCCTTCAACCCATGCCCATAGCTAAATGGAAGTGGGACTTTATCTCTATGGACTTCATCTCGGGGCTGCCGAAGACGAGAAAGGGTTATGATTCTATTTTGGTGATCATGGACCGGTTGACCAAATCGGCTCATTTTCTCCCTATCAGAGTGACGAACTCTGCAGACGACTTGGTTAAGATGTACATCAAAGAGATAGTACGTCTGCATGGAGTTCCCTTGGAGATTGTGTCGGACCTCGACATGTGATTCATGTCTATCTTCTGGACTCGTATCCATAAAGTGATGGGTGTGAAGTTGAAGTTCAGTACCGCATTCCATCCTCAGACCGACGGGCAGATAGAGCGGGTGAATCAGATTTTAGAAGATATGCTGCGGGCTTGTGTTTTGGAATTCAAGGACAGTTGGGATGACTGCCTCCTGTACGCAGAGTTCGCCTACAACAACAGTTTTAAGACAAGTATTGGCATGGCTCCTTACGAGGCTTTGTATGGGCGCCCTTACAGGGCATCGCATTGCTGGGCAGAGGTCGGCGAGCACAGTTTTCTTGGCTCAGAGTTAGTACAGGCGACCTTCGAAAGGATTGACATTATTAGGGGTCGACTCCTAACGGCCCAGAGCAGATAGAAGAGTTATGCCGATACAAGGCGGCGACCACTTGAGTTTGAGGCTGAAAATCACGTATTCCTCAGAGTTTCCCCTATGAAGGGAGTCCTTCAGTTTGGGAAGAAGGGGAAGCTTATGCCGTGGTTTGTCAGATCGTTCTAGATACTTAGTCAAGTAGGTGCGATGGCATATCGTCTCGCTTTACCTACACCACTCGCGGGTATGCATAACGTATTTCATGTATCTATGCTAAAGAAATACGTCTCTGATCCTTCACACATCATCCATTGGGAGCAGGTGCAGTTGACTGATGATGCTACATATGTACTGTGTCCGATGCATATCCTAGACAGGAAGGAGTAGGTGTTGCGCAATAAGGTGATTCCACTCATGAAGGTACTGTGGACGCATCATACAGAGGAGGAAGCTACCAGGGAGACTGAAGCCGATATCCAAAAGAACTACTCTCAGCTTCTCGAGGAGTATGAAAAGGTACAAATTTCGAGGATGAAATTTTTCATTGAGGGGGGGTAGATTGTAACGACTCGAAAAATTTCGTACAATGGTCCGAGTTTCACCTCAGGCAGAAATCACTAAGGATCAAATCCTTTAGAAATTAGACAAAGTTAACTAAGTGTTAAACTAGATTAGCCATGAAATTCATTTGAATCACTTTAAATACGATCTGCAAGACCCAAAACTTGTAGAATCATTGACGCTAGGTTACCCTAAAATCTAGGATCAAACTCATTACATGACTACTCTTGGGAGCACATTGAATCACTGTATCAGATCTGGACCGCACATCGAAAGTCTGAATGATATGAGGTTATAGAATTAGGACCGCCTTGCTGGGCTTGACAACCATTATGGAAGTCAAAACCAGATAGTATTCAGGGCTATTCACTTGAGCCCGGAGCGAGGAGTGTGAGAAAACCTGGTTTTCTTTATAAATTAACGTAATCTGAGACTTGATGTTTACAGGCCAAATATAAGCAATTAGACCGTCGGAATCTGACCCAAATACACCCTTGGATCAGGAAATATTTCCCATATAAGTCTGTGTACTTGTAACCCTGATCGAGTTTCTGTGACCGTTGAACTGAAACTGGTCTACCACGTGTGATCTGGGAACCCAATTGGAATGAAAACTTAACTCAACCTAGATCCATAGTCAGTGAGCTTAAGTCTGACCTTTGGCTCAAGGGAGGGGGGGGCTCCAGAAGTGCTCCATTGAGACGGAACAGACCCTCTTCGGACATAACCTAAGTATACCTTGACTCGGGGTCTATTTTGGAGAGTTTTAGGCCTATATAAGGACCTTAAACCCTCTCTCATTCTCACCATACGAATTTGAGAAAACCCTAGGAGAGAGAAGAGAAGAAAGAGAGAGAAAGTGTGTGAGAGGTGAGAGATCCTTCCTGATACCCTACCCTACTATCCTACATGCTTAACTACTCCGATCTAATCGCTTTTCTGGCGATTTCGGCTTTGTTTCTAGGTAAGAAACCCTAACCCTAATCCGTTATAGGGTTATGATTGTTGCAAGTGATGAAATAGCTAACCTATTTCATGTCTTAGGTTGTCGTTCTGCTAGTGATTAAGACTTGGCGTTTAACTGAGTCCGTTACTTGTTTCTACGGAGTAAGGTGCGGACTTAAGACGTATAGGTTACGGTTTTCAAAGCATTTAATGTTGGTCTGGATGTGATTTCACATGTACAATGCGATGTTCATTTTGCGTTTCAGTTACGTATGCGAATTATGCCGTATAGTATATTATATATATTTGTAGAAAATACCGTATACGTATAAATTGTGAAAGTATGTTTGTCATGATAAATTACTGTATGTACATGTTATATATAAGTGTAATACTTACTCGGCGAAAGAATTCGCCCTAATGCATGTTTGTGCTAATATACGTTATATATGTTAATATGTGTATCCTAAGTGTTTGTGAAAATGCTTGTAAGAGTAAGTGCTTAGATGATTATGCTTTTTGTAGGTGTTGAGAGAGGATTCTCAACTAACTTAGAGATGTATATGATTTCCTCCATGTTGGTTGTTTAATTTAACCGCTTACTATGAAATATATGTGTTTGTATTTACTGTTTATACTATGCTTTATAACATGCTTTATGACATGCTTGTTAATATGTTTGAATTACTTTGTTTGTTCTGCTTTAATCTACATGCTTCTTGTTAAGGATTGATTGTGATTAGGGCTATGATTATAGTCTAGACAATCGGTAACAGACTTGAGTTTGTGGTTGAGATTCATTCGCCATGTAGGATGTGTTTGACGAACTCGAGTCGTACTTCGGTTGGCGATAGTGGTTAGGCCACGCGAAGTGCTTATGCATTCATGTCGTTCGGCCGGTTGTGCGCTCGTGCTAGTCTGGCTCGTCAAGTAACCCGATCTGTCTAATATATGTTCACCGTGTTTGGACGCTACTACTTGAACCTAGGGTACCAAACTTACCAGTGTAACCCCGTTAACCTTGGTACCTCGATCCACTAAGACTTATGAGCCAGGTATGGTGGTATGGGACACCATGGTCGAGTTGTCAGCCTACGCTGGGGCCACGTGCCTCCCCGCAGTGACCAGTGAGCAACCCAGACTCGTGAGCCGAATATGGTAGTATGGGACATTGTATTCGAGCTATCGGCCACACTGATTAGTGACGAACCCTTTGTAGTGACTTCAAGTATACTCTGAATTTACGAAGAGGCGACGAGCCTTCCCATAGTAACAGAGTATAAACTAGGCTTGTATTAATAAGGTGATAGGGGAACGGTGTAACGAGTGCATGTAACAGCCTTGGTAGCCCTTTACAGCGACCTAGAACCACATCATCATATGAGATTCTCTAGGACTGACGACCTTAGAATGGATCATTGTTTGGGAATGTATAAGGAAGGTACATTAGTTTCCCAATACCGCTATATGAAAAGGACTAATAATAACTCGATAATCACGCGCATAACATAGCACTGTTTGTGCTCGGAAGATGTAGAGCACTGAGGGATGAACGCATGCCACGGACGTAAGATGGTGTCGCATGAGGGAGCATTAATGAGGGCATGCATCATGACTGCATTCCATACTTGCATTAATAAGAGTATTTATGAGTATTTGATTGTACTGCTTTATCATTACTGCTTGACAGAATTGATAATATGTTAACCTGTGTTTTATTATTCCATTGAGTTAGCTACTCACTCTCACGTTACAGGACAATGTTCTGGACACCCACCAGACCCTGTCTTAGATGCAGGTATTGACGAGATGCAGGAGGCTGAGCCTGATTACTATGATGATCAGGATGAGTTCTCCTACATGCAGTTCTCTGGAGACTACGCTTAGGCCATTCAGATGACGGGGCTACAGGGTGTACCATTCTAGTTGTACCATTTTTGTCATTTTGACTTTTGAAACAAATACATGTATATGGTGACTCGGTAAGGTGTTCATACTCTGGAGACCGATTATGACGTTTTTGGCTTTTTATACATTTATATACATCTTATAGTCTTCCGCTTGCATTTTATAACTTGATCTGGAGTATGAATTACTGTTTTGGTATAATCCCACTCATAATTATTGCACTATCACAGACAACAATCAATCATAAGCATTTATGTTGCATAAGTGATGTTTTGGAACTCGGGTGTTGAGTTGCTACTCGACCCCCAATTTTCAGGGCATTAGACCTTGCATCTGTGCAACCTTATCAACAAGTTGGATGGAAAGCAAACGTTATGGCGGGCCTCACGTGGGAACCACAATGATATATGAGATTTATTCCCACCGTCCTGGCGAATGGTGGAGCCCACAGTGATATTTGTGTTTTATTTCCACCATCTAGGTGGATGGTGGAAAATGATGTATGTGTTTTATTCATACTGCTCAATGACAGTGGGACCCACCATTATGCATGTGTTATATCCATATGTGGGTAGAAGAATGAGGCAGATCTAGGATCAAGTGGACCACCTATATGTGGGTATGGCCCATTTAATATACATATGGCCCGTGTGATGTTGCCCACTTACCATATTTAGGGCCCATGGGTTGAGGTCCATTGTGATATATAAGGGCCTGTGGGTTGAGGCCCATTGCGACATACTCAAGGCTCATATGATTAGGCCCAACATGATGTTTATGTGGCCCACCCACTAAGGCCCATTTTGATATATATGAGACCATGATTTGAGGCCTATTTGATGTACTGAAGGCCCGTGGGTCGAGGCCCAATGGGATGTACATAAGGCCTATTGTAGTGTGATTCCACCAAGGTTTATATGTTAACCTTTATAGCAGGCTATGTCTTGGGAGCAAATGTTGGTTTGACGTCCACATTGTGCGAATAATGTTGCTTGAATATCCACATTATACTCTCCTTAGGGCCCATTGTTAGCCCATACTTGTAATGTGTAGGCCGTCTAGGCCCATCTTCGTTTTGATCAGATTCCATCACCACATAACATGTTTAGTACAGACTCATGATTCATGATTATACACATCATATGTATGTCTGATATGACGAGTGACTGATCATAGCATATGCCTTCGGGCGGATTGTTTATGGGCTCCCTGATAGGTGGAGTTGCCCTACATGAGCGCGCACAAGATTGTTGCATGTTTGGTAGGGTGATTCATGCACTTGCATTTGTGTGATCATAGTTATTGTATGCCCTAGCAACATCAGGGCCATAACCTCCACAAATACATCGTGGGTGGTTAGATTGGATACCAGAAATATTTGGTTCTAGCATACGGGCACTATAGATGTCACTGGGTGAAAATCCCTAAACCTGATGGTACCAGAGGATGACTCCAATGTCGAGACCGAGTGGATACAAGAGTGCGTGAGGGCCGTATACCAGTAGGTCACGTCTCCCACTGTGTTGTGGTCGGTTGGAAAGGGGTGTGAGCTTACCCGCCTGAGTGAGGGAGCAATTTCTAGGTTGAGTTTGACCAGCTTGAGGAATAGGTCCACTATCAATGAGTCGGGCCCGATATTGGCAGGCGGATAATGAGGTCTCTTCCACTCTCCCAGTTGTGCGTTCGGATAGGGATGACAAGCTGGTGTAGATTGTACTAGACCCGGTGATTATCCAGACCGAGAACCATACTAATTGATGCTCTAGTGAGGGGCTGCATTGATATGTGGAGGTGGATTGGCGTGCTTGAATTGCATTATGCATCACATGGCCTTGACTTGGCAGATAGTATTCATATCTTGCACCACATAGCCTTGGTATGGCTGACTGCATTCATGTACTCATCAACATGTTTCCGCGTTATTCTAACATTGCATTCCGAGCACGCTCATATTGCACACACACTTACACCACCCTCCAAGCTTTCTATAGGCTTATACACGATTGATGCATGTAGGTGATGCCAGGACGTAGCCGCAGTCTCGTCGTAGTTAGAGCATGTAGTCGAGCTTCTGGAGTTTTTGTTATTAGCACTATCTTGTATTTCCCTTCATACGCCTTATACTCGAAGTTTTTGATCATAGTGGATTTTGTGATGGTGTTCTTGTGGTTATTGTTCATGGGTTATACTTGTGGTTATGCACATTTCGAATCAAATTGATTATTAAAAATCCTCCTTGTAACATCACAAGATCGGAACCTGGTATATGGGTGACGGGAGCCAAGAATGGGATACTACGGAGGCTGTCGGCACCGGATTCTGCAATCGGGAATTCTGTGAGCCCGGTCTCCGAGTTCGGGGCGTGACAGAAGTTGCTATCAAAGTATAACTTGGGAATAACCGAGAACAACATCACATGTTTGTTATGAGTTTAGGGCGATTAGGTTCCGAGTGTGAAACCTTCCATAACGTATAATTCTCAATGTTAATTAGCATCATTATTCTTCTTATAGGACACGCCGTGCAGGCGAGTGACCCATTCAACTCCCGCTCCATCACCTGAGGCTCCAGCTTTACCACATGCTCCTCCCGTTCCACTGCCAGAGATCCCTGCTCCCCTGCCTAAGGATGACGTTCCTCCACCTGATGCCGATGCAGATCTGACCGTGCCTGTGAGTGCCTAGCAGTTACAGCAGATGTTGCAGGCTGTAACCGCTGTGCTTCTAGGGCAAGGCAGATGCACAGTTGTTTCTCTAGCCCAGGCCGAGCAGGAGCGCGCGAGTGCTCTTCTTCAAGAGTTCAGATAACTTGATCCTCTGCGTTTGCAGGGCGAGCCAGATCCGACTGCAGCCGAGAGATGGCGCTCCGATGTAGAGAAGATCTTTGATACTATGTCATGTATAACTGAGCAGCAAGTCCAGTTAGCAGTATTTCTCTTATAGGGCGAGGTAGAGCATTGGTGGACCTCCATTACCCATGTCGCAGGACCTGATCATGTTTGGACATGAGAGGACTTTATCGACCGATTTAAGGAGCAGTACTTCCTCGACCATATCCATTGTCAGAGAGCACTGGAGTTCGAAACTCTGGTGCAGGGGGACATGACTGTGGCACAACACGTGGCCCATTTTATGGCGCTATCGTGGTTTGCGCCATATATGATTGATGATGAGGGGCGAAAGGTCCACTGTTTCGAGAACAACTTACGTTACAGTCTTTGAGGCCGTGTTATTGGGCATGAGCTCCTGACCTTCCTGGCGGTAGTATAGAGGGCTCAGATTTATGAGGCCGAGTGGGCTGGCGGACAAAGCGATCGAGATCAAAGGAGGGGTCAGAAGAGGCAGGCCCCCTCCAATAGTTCTCAGCATCATCGACGAGCGCAGAGATATAAGAGCCACCCATCTGCCAGAGCACCAGCTGCACTATCGGCACCCCCAGCAGCACCACCTCAGAGATAGCTTCTTGACACTTGCTATGGATGCAGTAGGATAGGACACCAGAGGTGGGAGTGTCCCCGACCTCAGCAGCAGCAGCCGAGAGCACCATAATAGCCTCTACAGTAGCCGAGAGCAACACGGCAGCCTCCATAGTAACAGCAATAACTGATTCCACCACTGAGCCCCCCTCGGAAGAACATCAACACCGGCCGAGGCAGCACGTGGCAGTGAGGCACGGTTTCAGTGCCTCACCACACCGGCAGAAGCAGTAGCATCCTCAGAGGGGACAGACACCTCCCCAGCCAACTTAGGCTAGGTTTTATGCATCTCAGCAGGACCCACAGACCTCCGGAGGAGTCGTTGAGGGTACACTTCTAGTCTCTTCATGCATCGCACTAGTATTATTTGATTCTGGTGCTTCGCACTCATTCATGTCTGAGGATTTTTAACGATCGACTGGATTACTGATAGAGTCTACTACTGAGGGATTGACCGTATCGACGCCCTTGGGGAATACCACAGTATTGAGCCGTTTCTGTTCGTCTTGCCTCGTTTTGGTCGATGATATCTTTTTGCCCGCTGACTTATTTGTGCTACCGATGAAAGACTTCGACGTTATCTTAGTCATGGATTGGCTTACCGAGTACCGCGCTGTGTTGAATTATTCCGCGAGGACAGTCACGTTCTACATATCTGGCTTACCACAATTTCAGTTCATTGCAGAGCTCCGAGGAGACCCATTGTCTAGTTTGATGTCCTACGCAGTCAAGGAGCCCGTTGTTTTATGTATCGATCAGTTGTCGGTGGTCTATGATTTCCGCGACGTGTTCCAAGAGATTCTGGGGTTGCCGCCATGCCGTCATATTGAGTTCTAGGTTAATCTCGTGCTGGGTACCGCGCCTATCTCGAAGGCCCCGTACCGTATGACACTGATGGAGTTACGTGAGCTGCAGCGTCAGTTGGACGAGTTGCGTGAGTTGGGATTCATTCGTTCGAGCAGTTTGCCTTGAGGAGCGCCGGTACTCTTCGTTAGGAAGAAGGATGACTCGTTGAGGCTCTGCATCGATTACAGCGAGCTCAACCGAGTCACGATTAAGAACAAGTACCCATTCCTGAGGATAGACGATTTATTTGATCAGCTGCAGGGTGTACAGTTCTTTTCGAAGATTGATGCGCGTTCCAGTTATCCTCATATTCGTGTCCGAGAGGAGGACATCCCGAAGATAGCTTTCATGACGTGTTACGATCATTTTGAGTTTCAGGTCATGTCCTTTGGACTGACCAATGCACCCATGGTCTTCATGTAGTTGATGAACGAGGTCTTCCGTCCATATCTCGATCAATTTATTATGGTCTTTATTGACGACATTCTGATATATTTGAGGACCCATGAGGACCATATGCAGCATTTGGAGATCAGATTGCAGACCCTCCGTACCCACTAGTTGTATGCGAAGCTGGAGAAGTGCGAGTTCTAGCAGGATGAGGTGAAGTTCCTTGGTCACGTGGTGATGAGGGAGGGTGTCATAGTGGATCCCTCGAAGGTTGAGGCAATGCGTCTATGGAACCAGCCCACGACTGCGTCCGAGATCCGCAGTTTCCTTGGTTTAGCAAGATACTATCAACGTTTCATAGAGGATTTCTCCCGTATCGTGGCCCCGATGACCAGGTTGACTCGGAAGGGCCCAGATTTTATTTGGACTGACGCATGTGAGCAAGCATTCGTGGAGGTAAAGGACCGTCTAACGTCTGCTCCTGTCCTCGCTCTTCCCTCTGGGAGTGATGGATTTGTTGTATTTACTGATACCTCATGTATTAGTTTAGGTGCTATCTTGATGCAGCATGGCGGACCTGTAGCTTTCGCGTCTCGTCAGCTTAAGGTCCATGAGCTGAACTACCCCACGCATGATTTGGAGCTGGCAGCAGTTGTCTTCGCACTGAAGGTGTGGAGGCACTATCTCTATGGGGTCAGGTTCGAGCTCTTCTTCGACCACAAGAGCATGAAGTACATATTCTCTCTGTCCGAGCTGAACTTAAGGCAAAGGCGTTGGATGGAGCTTCTGAAGGATTATGATTTTGATCTCCAGTACCACCCAGGCAACGCGAACGTGGTGGTGGATGCCATCAGCCGTCAGCCACGAGGCCTGGTGGCACACATGATGATTCAGGAGTGGAGGATGCTTGAGGATATAACAGAGTATGACTTTAATTTTGGTCAGCAGTTTTCTATCGTTCAGCTATCGAGCCTGTCGATTCAACCCTCTCTTGTCGCAAGGGTGATCGAGACTCAGCAGACAGACAAGTCATTGCAGGATTACCGAGCAGAGGCAGCATCTAAGAGTCAGGCAGATTGGCAGGTTAGTTTTGATGGTGGACTTCGCTTCAGTGATCTTATGACCGAGGCACATCGATCGCGGTTTTCTATTCACCCTGGCTCGACGAAGATGTATCGTAATATGAGGAGACAGTATTTCTGGGGTGGAGATGAAGTGCCAGATTGCCATTTTTGTGGCCGAGTGTGACACATGCCAGCGTGTCAAGGCCGATCATCAGAGACCCCCTAGTCTATTGCAGTCATTGAGCATCCCGATGTGGAAGTGGGAGGACATATCTACCGATTTTATCATGGGTTTGCCGAGGACTCAGCACGGTCATGACGCCATCTAGGTTGTAGTTGATCGTCTGACGAAGTCAGCACATTTTCTTGCGATTCGTGCGACTTGGCCTTTGGATCGGCTTGCGAGGTTATTCATCGAGGAGATTGTGAGACTGCACGGCATTCCAGTCTCGATCGTTTCTGACCGAGATCCGAGGTTCATGTCTCAGTTCTGGAGGAGCTTTCAGAGAGCGATGGGGACTGATTTACAGCTCAGCACCACGTATCATCCGCAGACCGATGGCCTGACCGAGAGGGTCAATCAGGTACTCGAGGATATGCTTCAGGACTACGCGATTGATTTCGGGGGTAGCTGGGATGAGCATCTGCGATTGGCTGAGTTCGCATACAACAACAGCTATCATGCAACCAATGGCATGGCTCCTTTTGAGGCATTGTATGACAGACCGTGCAGATCTCCGAGTTGTTAGACCGAGGTTGGAGAGCGGCATCTCCTAAGTCCCGAGCTTGTGCAGGAGACATCAGAGGCTATCGATATCATCAGGCAGAGGATGCGCACAGCTTAGAGTCGACAGATGAGTTTTACTAACCGCCGACGTCATCCTTTGGAGTTTGATGTAAGGGACCATGTGTATCTCAAGGTCTCGCCCATGAAGGGCGTGGTTCGATTTGGAGCGAAGGGCAAGCTTGCCTCAAGATTCATAGGACCTTTCGCGATCACTGAGCGCATTGGCACTATGGTTTATTGGCTTGCCTTGCCATCTTAGTTGTCTGGCGTCCACAACATTTTCCACATTTCTATGTTGAGGAAGTGTGGGTCAGACATCGTTCCTGTTATTGATTGGTAGCCGTTGAAGGTTCATGAGGATGCTTCTTACGTTGAGCAACTAGTTCGTATCATTGATCGAAAGGAGCAGGTCCTCCGGACCAAGGTCATACACTTGGTGAAAGTTCGGTGGGGTCACCATTTTGTTTATGAGGCGTCTTGGGAGTGTGAGACTGAGATTCGAGAGTGTTATCCCCATCTCTTTGATGATTGATTGTATGTTGTATCTTGTATGTTGTTTTCGATTTTATATGACGATGCCTTGTTTCCTCTTCTATTATGGGTTATGTTTCCTTGTAATGATTAAGTAAATTTTGAGGACAAAATTTTTATTTGGAGGGGAGAGTGGTAAGACCTGTACCCTACTCTATACCATTCCGTAGGCTTCCACAATCCTACCGGTCGAATTCCAGTAACCCTCGACCCGTTACCGATGTTTGCGCACGATCCTAAGCCGAGTCCTGCATGCCAAAGTCGGCCTGAAATAGAACTTGTATCATAGTGACCGCGTCATCACCGCGTTTCCAACGCCGTGAGCACTGATCCAATACCCAGGGTAGAAGATGTAGGCCCACGTTCAATTCGAAGAAACGCCGCGCATTGCGAACTTTGAGAGAATCTCTACAAAATGTCCCATCAATCAATCAATCACTCTTGTCAAGTACAAGTCAAGTCACTCCATACCCAAGTACAGTAGCCCATACCTTTCTCTTACACAAGTAAGCCCAAAGTCAACCCTCACATCACTTCACCTCTCTCTCCACCCATCCCTTCTTACAACACATCACTCCACCCATCCCCATCACACATCATCCCATCACCTCATTTTCTCTCTCATTTTCTAAAAAAAATTATCTCCCAAGAACAAAAAATGCATATGTCCAAGCTCTCTCCCTCTCCCAAAGAACAAGTGTGGCCCATTTTCCCACTCTCTCATCTCCCATCTCAACCGTCCATTCCTCATCTACCACTTTCAAAAGTGTAGGCAAAGAACTAAGGAGGCTAAGGAATAAGGAGGAGTACAAGAGGTGGGTGATCCACCGTTGAAATCTTATTTTTAGGGCCCACTTGTTGGTGGGACCCATCTTGATGTATGAGTTGTATTATGTGGGGCCCATAGTAGCGGGGCCCCACCATCACCGTTTCTTTCTCTCCCTCTTTTTTCTCTCTCTTTCTCTCTTTCTCTCCTTATCCTTTTCCTCTCCTTAAAATGTAGTGGGCCCATCAATTTGTGTTAAACCTACTCCATCCATCGGATGGTGTGGGCCACTGCATTTTAGGAGAGATCCGTAGTCTGCATAACATATATAGTGTATTATATTTACATTATATATATATTATATTAATATCATATACATTTATATATGTATACACATGTATATATAAGAATGGTGGGCCACGTCCATGTGGGACCCACCACAGTGCTTGTGTTGTATCTATACCATCCAGCGTCCCTGGACGCTGGACGGGTATAACTAATATGGAGTGCGTGGACTGACATGGGTGTGTACTTTCAAGGTAATAAAAAAGAAAAAAAATTTTGTTTTTTGGGTGGGCCACCCATGTAGACCCCACCTTGATGTTTATGCATGATCCAAGCCGTCCATCCCAACCCTTGCATCATTTTAGGCGTTGAGCCGAAAAATGAGATCGATCCAATTATCTGGCGGGCCGTGGCATTGAGAATGCTAGTATTTTCTATTAAAACTTGGGAAAATGATTACTGGGGTTCACAAGAAGCTTGGACCCACCTGAAACTTGGTTTAGACCCCTCATTTTGTGGGATACATACAATGGACGGGGTAGATCTAGTTAATGTGGATCCCACCTAGACAAAAAAAAAGAGGAGAAGAAGAAGCAGCAGTGTTGTTCTTCTTGACAGTCTGACGAAGCGGCGCTGGCGCCTGGCGTGACTGGGGACGGATGGGCTGGGCCTCACGGCCTAGCTGTGGGCCCCACCGTGATGCATTTTGAACATCAACACCGTGCATTGGGTGGGCCTCCCTGTGGCTATGGGCCACCCAAAAATCAGTTGTATACGGAACTCAGGTGGGCCATACCATCTAAAATCATGTGAGGACATGTCTAAAACATATAAAATCACCTGGTGAGGCCTACCTAAAATTTGCATGCGGCTGAAACTTGGTCTGAACCCTCAGCCAAGTGGGACACACATAATGGGTGGGTTGGATTGGTGAACCACATTGAGGTGGGCCCCAGGTCCACGTGACCTTATAAACAGGTTGAATGGAAAATACACGTTACAGTGGGCCCTCCCTGACCGTGTGACCCTATGAATAGGTTGGGTGACAAATAAACATTCCAGTGGGCCCAAGGTCCACGTGACCTCATCGATAGGTTGGGTAGAAAATAAACATTTTGTTGGGCCTCGGATCTGTGCAACCTTATCAGCAGGTTGGATGGAAAGCAAACGTTATGGTGGACCCCACGTGGGAACCACAATGATATATGTGATTTATTCCCACCGTCTAGGCGAACGGTGGAGCCCACAGTGATATTTGTGTTTTATTTCCACCATTTAGGTGGGTGGTGGAAAATGATGTATGTGTTTTATTCATACGGTTCAATGACAGTGGGACCCACCATGATGCACGTGTTACATCCAACCCTCTAACTATTTTAAGAGCTCATTTTATGGCATGAGTAGAAGAATGAGGCAGATCTAGGATCAGGTAGACCACCTATATGGGGGTGTGGCCCATTTGATATACATATGGGCCGTGTGATGTAGCTCACTTACCATATTTAGGGCCCATGGGTTGAGGCCCATTGTGATATATAAGGGCCTGTGGGTTGAGGCCCATTGTGACATACGCAAGGTTCATATGATTAGGCACAACGTGATATATTTGTGGCCCGCCCACTAAGGCCCACTTTGATATATATGAGACCATGGTTTGAGGCCCATGGGTCGAGGCCCAATGGGATGTACATAAGGCCCATTGTAGTGTGATTCCACCATGGTTTATATGTTGACCTTTATAGCAGGCTATGCATTGGGAGAAAATGTTGGTTTGACGTCCACATTATGCGAATAATGTTGGTTAAATGTCCGCATTATACTCTCCCTAGGGCCCATTGTTAGCCCATACTTGTAATGTGTAGGTCGTCTAAGCCCATCTTCGTTTTGATCAGAGTCCATCACCACATAACATGTTTAGTATAGACTCATGATTCATGATCAAATGCATCATATGTATGGCTGATATGATGAGTGACTGATCATAGCATATGCCTTCGGATGGATTGTTTATAGGCTCCCTGCTAGGCGGAGTTGCCCTACATGAGTGCGCACAAGATTGTTGCATGTTTGGTAGGGTGATTCATGTACTTGCATTTATGTGATCATGATTATTTTATGCCCTAGAGACATCAAGACCATAGCCTCCATAGACACATCGTGGGTGGCTAGATTGGATACTGAAAATGTTTGGTTCTAGCATACGGGCGCCATAGATGTCACTGGGTGAAAATCCCTAAACCTGATGGTACTAGAGGATGACTCCAATGTCGAGACTGAGTGGATACATGAGCGCGCGAGGGCCGTATACCAATAGGCCGCGTCTCCAACTGTGTCGTGGTCGGTTGGAAAGGAGTGTGACCTTACTCGCCTGAGTGAGGGGGTAATTTATAAGTTGAGTTTGACCAGCTTGAGGAATAGGTCCGCTATCGACGAGTCGGGCCCGATATTTGCAGGCGAATAATGAGGTCTTTTCCACTCTCCCATTTGTGCGTTCGGATAGAGATGGTAAGCTGGCATAGAGTGTACTAGACCCAGTGATTATCTAGACTGAGAACCATACTGATTGATGCTCTAGTGAGGGGCTGCATTGATATGTGGAGGTAGATTGGCATGCTTGACTTGCATTATGCATCGTATGGCCTTGACATGGCCGATAGTATTCATATCTTACACCGCATAGCCTTGGTACGGCTGACTACATTCATGTACTCATCAGCATATTTCCTCATTACTCTGACCTTGCATTCTGAGCACAATCATATTGCGCACACACTTACACCACACTCCAAGTTTCTATAAGCTTATGCACGATTGATGCATGCAGGTGATGCTAGGACACAGCCATAGTTTCATCGCAGTTGGAGCGTGCAGCCGAGCTTTTGGAGTTTTTATTATTATCACTATCTTGTATTTCCCTTCATACGCCTTGTACTCAAAGTTTTTGATCATAGTGGATTTTGTGATGGTTTTCTTGTGGTTATTGTTCATGGGTTATGCTTATGGTTATGCTCATTACGAATCAAATTAATCATTAGAAATCCTCCTTGTAGCATCTCAGGATCAAAACCTGGTATATGGGTGCCGGGAGCCGAGAATGGGGTACTACGGAGGTTGTCGACGCCGGATTCAATTATCGGGAATTTTGTGAGCCCGGTCTCCGAGTTCGGGGTGTGACAGTTTGGGATCATGAAAAAAACTAATTTATTAAAATTAATGGTTAGAATGGATAAATCAAATACATCATGGTGGGCCCCACGGATCCTTGTCATGACCATCCACCATCCATCTTATGAAACGATGCCTAAATTTGGGCACCGCTCAAAACAGAATCGCACCTAAAACAGGACCGTCCATCTCTCTCTCTATCTCTCTCTCGCTCGATCCCTTTCCTAATCCTTTCTCTCTCCATTCCCCAATCCTCTCTCTCCCTCCACATCTTTGCTTCATCTTTCTCATTCTCCTCCCTTCCTCTCCAATATCTCCGCCATCTCTTCTATCTCTCCATTGTAGCAGTCATGAAGCTCCTACCCGAAGAAACACACGCCATTCGAAACCCTTCTCATATTTTTGAGGCACAGGTTTGATATCCTCCTCTCTTTTATGTCTCTTTTTCTGTCTTTCATATTTGATGCATGCTGCTCTCTCTCGCTCGCTTCTATTCGGATCTGATCATCGCTCGCCATGAAATTCTTCATCTGATCTCCTTCCCTAAGCCTACAAAGAAGCCCTAATTCTCTCAACTGGTTTTCTGTTTTCAAGCGGTGAGGATGTCGACTCTTACAAGGAAGAAGTTAATACAAGATTTCAAGAGGTCGCAGCAGGACCCGCAGGTATTAGCAGTGCTCCCCCAGACAACAATATCATGCTTTGGAATGTTGTTATATTTAGACCCGATGACACTTATTGGGATGGAGGTACGTTTAAGTTGACACTTCTATTTATAGAGGATTATCCGAATAAGCAACCAACAGTTCAGTTTATTTTTAGAATGTTTCATCCAAACATACTTGCAGATGGGAGTATTTGTTTGGATATCCTACAAAACTAGTGGAGTCCAATTTATGATGTAGCTGCAATACTCACATCAATCCAGTCATTGCTCTGTGATCTGAACCTGAACTCACCTACAAATTTACAAGCTGCACGCATGTTTTGTGAGAACAAGTGTGAGTACAACCATAGAGTACGAGGGATAGTCCAGTAGAGTTGGACGGCGGACTAATCTGCCATAGGTTGGCTTAATCTTCCACTAATGTGGGACTGTTTTAAGTAAAACATTGATGCTTGGAAAACATTGTATTCCAACTTGTTTACCTTGATGATTATGTATTTGCTTGACTTTTGAGAACACAGTTGTTGGCTAGCCTTTTCTTTTCTTTTTTCCTTGATTCTTTTCGGTATGAAATGCACATGATCTCTAGCTTCATGTACATAAGACTTTTTCATGTATTAATTTCCCTTGGAATCTTCTTGTAAGTGACGGATCCATGTCCTTCAGCATGTTTAAGATTCTTGGGGGTAGTGACATTTGCCTCCTTGCTTTGCAAATATATATATATATATATATATATATATATATATATATATATGATGCATGCTAACTGTTTGATGAAATGGCCAGATGAAATGGCATGCTATCTGTTTAATGAAATGGCTAGATTTCATGCATGCTATCCGTTTGATGAAATGGCATGGTAATTGTATTTTGAAATGGCATGTGTTTAGAATTAGATCCGTGTTAAGCAATGTGTTAGAGCTAATTCACTCATGCTAAACACACCTATAACTAGGAATTCTCAATTTCATGCTAGTCAATCAAACTTCACTGGGAGAAGGTTTCTTTCAGTTTACAGTCTCCCTTTCATTCTTTATAACCACTTTGGTAAGTTCCTTGAGGGCCTGTTTGGATCCATGGAAAAGTTTTTTGGAGAAAATTCTATTTCTGTAGAAACACCATTTCCGTTGATTTTTTTTTTCTTTTCTTTTCCAACCATTCTTGGAAAAATCATTTCCATTATTCTAAATATTTCAGAAATTCGAGCATTTTGGTTACCTCTTTCATTATGATGAAACATGATTTCCCAAAGTCAAAGAAGTTGAAGGAAACTCGCCCCAAATCACCAGTAGCTACCACAAAAAAAAAAAATAAAAATCCAAAAGGACTCAAAAGAATCTTTCAACATTAAAACTGGAACACTTTAAACTTTTCAAAGCATCCACAAGCTTACTAGTAAAACTATAGAAACTGTTGCAGGGAAAATAAATTTAAAAAAATAAATAAAATCCCCCAATGCTCTGGGATGGAGAAAGGAATGGTACTGTTTCGGTCTGATGACACTCCCTATGGGACTCTAAAGAATGGTGGCCCCATTTCAGTTCGATGACATTCTGTATAGGACTCGAGGAAGAAGAGCTGATTCAGACCAACATAAGCATAAAGCAGTATCACTAATGCAATGTTTTATGTATTGTTCTGCCACTCCCTACAATGCTCATTACAGATGTAATTAGATTATTTTGTGTCAACTAAGCTGATACATTTCTAAGAGAAAAATAAATAAATAAATAAATGTGAGTGAAACAAAATAAGATTATTCCCTACCTTTTTGCTCTTTTGTTGCGATTAAAGTTTGTTTGGAAGAATCTTAGTAAGGAACTCTTCTTTGATAGGCTTATCCATGCTTAGAGGTGTCTCCCCAAGGAATGTCTCAGCACATTTTTCAACAAGGAAATTAACAAAACTAGATCCTTTCCCTTCGTTAATCTTCTCCAGAAGAGATTTTGGTGGGTAAGGGAAGGGCCCCACCCTCTGAGACGATGGTTGTTGCTTCAACCCCCACACAGAAGAAAGGAATTCATTGGGCTTGTCCATAGCCTATTGTAAGATCGACAGATCCCCTATACTTATGGGTTGACATACTCGTCAGAAACCAGAATCCTCTTTGTAAGGAGAAATGTTGGTGATTCTAGAGAAATGAAAGAGGCAATTCGCAGTATGCATGCTAATGTGGCACATGAATGGATCCGGCTAGTCATCAAGTGGGTCCCCATCTGACCATACCCTGGCTAAAAAAATATAGAAAGAAGAAAAGTCAGGTCAGTCCACTAATCAGGTGGGCAACCCATATACACTGATGAGTGACTGGCCTAGCTTTTTAACCAAGGGCATGTCTGTAAGAACCGTATCCTAGTCCGTACTGTTCCGTCAACTCCCGCGATCGTTCCCGTTGAATTTCGGCAACCTACGACCTATAATCGACGTTTATGTGTGATCCTAAGTCGTATCCCATAGATTTGAGTTGGCTTAATCCAAGACTTGTATCATTGCAGCCGCACCGTCGTCGCGGTTCCAATGCCACGTCTTGCATACCTATCTGATACCCTGGCAAGGAGATGTGGGCCGGCTTTTATTTCGAAGAAACACCACATGTTTGCAATCCCAATAGAATCTCTACAACCCATCCCATCGATCAATCAATGAAAGTACACACCCATACTTTCTTTCTCCCCAAGTTAAGCAACCACCAAGTCAACTCTCAAGTCAAGTACACCATCACCTCACATCCATCACCTCTCCCGTACAACCACCACCTCTCTCTCTATCTTTCTCAACACGTTTCCCAAGCTAGCAAAAGTGGTGGACGTCTAAGCCTTTCTAAGAGAGAAAAGTGCATGTGTGTGGCCCACTTCCTCTCCCAAAATCCTTCATCCTAACCCTCCATTTCTCATCATCTTCCAATAAAGTGAGACACAAGGAAATCGACGTTCCATCGGACTAAGAAGATCGAACGTTGGGTGCTTCTATAGTCTTACATTTCATTTTTTAGATGATGGGACAAGTGAGGCCTACTGATTGATGGTATAGATCTCATTTGGACCCTAGGTGTGAAGGATAGCCCACCTTGATTCACATGATCGTTCCATGATGGGGTCATTCTCCATGGACCCCATCATGATGTTTACTTTTCGAAGATTTAAAGAGGTCATCTAAACCTTTCATTTTTGTGGAGAAACAATGTCACGTCCCAAACTCGGAAACCGGGTTCACAAAATTCCCGATCACCGAATCTAGCACCGACAGCCTTCATAGAACCCCATTCTCGGCTCCCGGTGCCCATTCGTCAGGTTCCGATCCTGAGATGTTACGAGGAGGATTTTCAACATCAGTTTGATTCATAATAAGCATAACCAAAGGCATAACCCACAAACAACAACCAAAAACTCCATCACATTTCCACTATCATTAAAAACTTTATAAGTACAATGAGCATAAAGGAAAATACAATGATAATGGACAAAAAACTCCAAGATGATCTGCCACGCACTCTAGCCTCAACGCTGCTGTGGTCCAACATCACCTGTATGCAACGGTCGTGCATAAGGTTATAGAAAGCTTAGAGGGTGGTGAAAGTGTGTGAGCAAGGTAGTAATACAGTTATGTAATATCAGATTAATGTGGAACATGCTGGTGAATCCATGAATAACGTTAGTTGTACCAAGGCTATGTGATGCAAGGTATGAATGATGTTGGCCATACCAAGGCCATACAATGCAATGTGCAACTCAAGCATACAAATCCTCATCTAAGTCCACATATCAATACACCTTAAATCTGAAATATCATCGGGGTCTAGTATACTCCAAACCATATTGTCGCCCCATCGAGCGTAATAAGGTAAGTGGAAAAGACCTCATTATCCGCTTGCTAATATCGGGCTTGGCTCGTCGATAGTGGACCCATTCCTCAAGCTACTCAAATTCAGCCTAGCTCTGCCCCCTCCACTTGGGCGGGTAAGGCCACACCACCTTCCAACCAACCACGACACAGTGGAAAGCACGGCCTTTGGTAATCAGCACTCGCCGCTCCTGCACCCACTCGGTCTAGACGTTGGAACAACCTCTTAGTACCATAAGGGTTTAGGGACTTTCACCTAGGGATATCTATAACACCCCATGTAGAATAAGATTTTCAGTATCCAATCCTACCAATCACGATATGCCTGTGGCGGCTACGTCCCTGATGTTGTTAGGGCATACAGTAACCATATCACACAATATGAAATGCATGAATCACACTATCCAGTCATGCAACAATCCTTCAGGTATTATGTGCTTATGTAGGATAACACTGCCTATCTAGGAGCAAATAAACAATCTGCCTGAAGACATATACTATGATCAACCACTTCTCATATCAAGCACACATATGATGCGTATGATCATGAATCATGGAACTATACTAAACTTGTCATGTGGTAAGGGATTCTTGTCCGTAACAAAGATGGGCCTAGACGGCCTACACACTACAAGTATGGGCCTAACAGTGGGCCCTAGGGAGAATTATAATATGGACATTTAACCAACATTATTCTTACAATGTGGACGTTAACCTAACATTTCTCCCAAGGCACGGCTGTCGAAAACATCGTCACATACATCATGGTGGAATCTCACATAGCAATGGGCCTCATGTACCTCACATTCGGCCCACACACAGGCCTCACATACGTCTCATTGGGCCGAATCATCCGGGCCAATCATCTGGGCCGAGTTAAATGGGCCAATTCAGATGGGCCGCACCAATGGGTTTCATGTGTAACAACCAGGCCCACCTTTATATATTTTTGAGATCTAACCTATTCCTAAGTTAACATAGAAAATGAAGTGAAAACAAATATCAGCTTAATTGGGAACTACTGTGGCCCTTAGTAGTTTGAACGGTGGATGTCACAGTCCATTATTTAAATGGTGGGGTCCACTGAAACTTTAGATCTGATTTATTCATTTTCCCATGTCATAAAATGATCTCATTAATGGTTGGACGGTATGGGTGTAATAGATGCATCATGGTGGGGCCATACATGGCATCGTCCAGATGGACGATGCAGATGAAACACGTGTGGTGGGACCCACCAAATAAATAGATGGATGGACGACATGTGTAAATCTCATACATCATGTGGGACCTCCGCTTGCCGGCGTGAAAGAGGGTAGCTACATAGATGCAGCACGTGCAGCAATGCTGCCACTTCCATCCTTCTTCTTTTCTTTTTCTTTAAAACAAAACAGAGGTGGGTCCCACGTAAGGCCCACCCAAAATAGATATATATAATATATAATATATGTATATAATATAAACTACCAGAAAATAGGCCAAAGTCTACAGCTAAAATCCGTAGCTAAAAGCCTATGGCTACGGTTAAGATCCGTAGCATGACCGTAGCCATTTCTTCTAAAAGATATGGCTACGGATACAATCCGTAGCTATAGAGATAATGGATACGGATTAAATCCGTAGCCGTTTCTTCTGTAGCGCTAAAGTATTTACAGCTACGGATTATATCTGTAGCTAAAAGTTGAGAACAAACCGCAGCAATAGGCTTAAATTAGCAACAGCTACGGTTAATAGCCGTAGCTAATTAAACTATAGGTACGGATTAAATCTGCAGCAATATTGTCCGTAGGTTAAAATTATATACAATTATGGATTTTATCTGTAGCTAAAAGTAGAATGAGAACCGTAGCAAAAAAGCTGAATTTTGCAAGAGCTACGGTTTTCAACAAAGTGCTATGGTTAATAGCCGTAGCTAATGCCTATTGTTAATTTAAAATTTAAATTGTAATGGCAACTCTTACCATTGTAGTACACCCTGATAACTCATATAAGCAAGATCCAATTCATGGCTAAATCATTCATTCATTCAATCAAACACAATCATTCATTCATTCAATTAAACACAGTAATTCATTTCCATTCACAAAAGTACAATGCCTACATAATAGTTATTCATTTCTAGTGAATGATCATACATTTTGAACTATGTTTGGATAAGAGATGCTAAAAAAGATTATTTTCTGTTGATTTGAAGAGGCCAGTGAATAGTCAGATATGATGCATCATGTGTTGATGAATTTGTACCTCCACCATTTTGCAATATTGGATTAGCATGTATGGATGATGCCTGCAACCTTCTCAATTCCTAAGAAAGTTGGTGGGAGATGAGCTGGCCAGAATGGGCTTGAAGGACCTGTGAAATATTGATGTAAACTACAATATGCATAATAGTTCTCTATGACGTTGTATATAGGTAATAGAAAAAAAAATTTGGAAGCAAAACCTTTAAAAGAGTAGAACTTGTCTCTAGATAAAGATTCATAACAGAGCTAGAATGTTGGAAAGGATTGGCAGATGCATCATTTGTTGCTGCAGAAGGTATTTCTTTTAAGAACTTGAGGCAATCCTAGGAAAAAAAGAAAGAATGACATGTCCATGAGTGGACTCAAAACAGTTTCATGTTCAAGAAGCTTTAAGAGGAAAAAAAATGCATCATATATTGAGGACAAGTTCATCCATACAATGGCAATGAAATAAAGCATGTGAATCACCTTAAAAAAAGTATCCTTGTATGTGCTCAGATTTTCGTTCAGCCATTGCTCTAAATTTATGTGTTCCTTACAAGAAGCAACTGCAGCCAGTTTGATGCTGAATGTAAATGAAGTCATGTCCAATTAATGTTGATAGTCTGATTGTAAGATCTATGAGATGACATGTACATGAGTACAAAAAGCAGCAAATGCAGACAAGGAAGAGAGTTGTAATACCTGTAAACTTCTTATGCTGTAACCTTCAACTTTGACAGTGCCACCGGTGACTTCTGCGCCTGCTAGGAAATAACTCGTACTTGATGCATCGCCTTGAACATATGCATTTCCAGGGCACCTGTTTCTACGTTTTCTTCATGTTACTCCCTATATATACTGATTCTACATTTTCTTCTTGTTACTTCTTAGAGCATGTCTATCTTCGTGTACAAATAAAACAATCATGTTGATGGTATATATGTAGGAAATTCCTCATATGGTAGAATATACACAATGGTAAGGGTATATACATGTTCACCTATATACACAACCATATAACTATGTATTGAGCCCCAATACATAGCCCCAAGAGAGTACACAACATATTATCATAATAATTTTTCCTATTTTGTAGAGTTTTATCAATATTGTGGGAGATCCTCACCGCTACTAATTACGCCAAGTGCATTCGCACTTTTACCAATCCACACATGCTAGTTCTAGTAGATCAAAGGCAATGGGAGTTGTCCATAAATTTTGGGTAGCCTAGTTTTGCATAAATCAAGGTAATGGCTTGAATATAAAAAGGGATATGTGTACACAACTTACTTGCATAGGAAAACTTTCAATTGGTGAGTCGATACATCAGTTTCTTCTTTGGTGATTTGTTTGGGGCTACAAATCGTTAGGTTGGCTTTCAATTTTGGAACAGTGATTTGTTTGGGGCTGCAAATTCCTGTAACCCATATCAAATTTCAAGATCTTTGACAAACAGTGTAACTAGCGAAAAAAAAAATCTACTGTGCGACAATGTTAACATTTCCATTTATGGACTATAGTAGGAGAATCAAGTGACCTGCACTGAATTAAAAAAGAGAACTAATAACCTCCAGGCACCTCAACCACAATTTGTAGTACGGGTGTTCAGCCACGAAATGGAAAAGGATAAGGAAAAAGAAAAACCTTTTTTACATCACGGAGCTAAAAAAATGCCTTGTACTGCATATAGCAGTATAAGTGCCTGTAGATGGTTAGTTCCGATTGAGAGAAGTCCCAGATTTGTTGCTAAAAGGATGCAACAAATCTAGGGGATTCTCAGGGCACAATCTGTCCACTGGGATGCAATGGATGAATGGTCTGGATTACTAATCCATGGGCATCATTTCAATCAAATAACTCAGCACAAAACCAATAGATGATCAAATAAGAACAACTTTTTCATTCATTATACATCTAAACTGGGCCATAATTTGGACACTTCAATGACCTGTACGCCACATACACAAATTCTAAGTAATCTAGGTGCCTGCGTAAACTCCATTGCACACTACCAGTATCAAAGCTTTTAGTCTTTAGAAAAATAAAAGGGCAAAAGTAAAAAAAAAAAGGATCACCAAATACCCAGCCCTGTTTAGATGCAAAACAAGGCATGAAAAGATTGGAAGATCCCAGTCGTTCCAATCTTTGGCCTTTTCCCTGAAAATGTAGGTCGTTGTTGTTTCTTCTTCCCAATCACTTAGGATTGTCATATTACTGAGATTTTTTGGAAATTCCCAATTCCAAAATGGGCCATCAGATCAACAGTCTAAATCACTACACCACGGGCCTACCCCACGTATAAAAACAAATTCTCGGGTCTGAGGGCCATAAACACTTTTGTCTAACCTGAAAGCATTTGGCTGAAAACCGATCCAACAAACATCCTTGGTTTTCCTGCAAATATATACAAGCCATCATTAGTGACAAGTTCTCAATCAGGTAGTTACACATTCTATAGAATTTCAAGTTTATAGGCTATGACAGATTCGTTTACAAACACGCCTTATGTTTAATATAACAACCTCACCAAAATCTGTGGCCCATAAGTCATCTGCATTGAGATCCATAGATTGAGTTTGGTAGCTTGGATTTGAATCCTGTCAGATACATAAATTGAGTTTGGCAAACTACATTATGACATTAGAATTATTCAAAAGAACTTTTCTTTTCCAAATAAACACAAACCCATGTAACTTAAGTACATAATCAAGTAATGATTAGAAAAAATGGGAAACGAAACTGAAAAGCACCACAAACATATCAAAAGGAATGCTTAAAGCACCACAAAAACACACTGCTTAGAAAGTGAAAAGCTAATTACCTTCCATGGTTCTCCTCAACATAAATAAAAAGACGTATGAACTGTAAAATGGAGTGCCACATTCATCAAAAGTTATTAAGCAAGTCTAATTAGCCATGTTTAGAAAACCAATAATTAGGCACTGAACATGCCCCACAAGTGTTATATGATTTTTAAATTGTTAGGGAAATGATAGTTGGGTCACTTAGTAAGATTTCACTATTCTCACCTTTTGCACTCCATCCCATAGTCTTAATGTTGAAATAGAGTCTGTATTTGCTTCATTTGAATAGTTAAGGGTGTAAACAGGCCATCCTCTAAAAGCTGGGCTGAGCAAATTAAAATTTTGAATAGTAATGGCCTAACAAGTAACAAGCCAGCCCCAAACAGTTCAAAATCCAGTCCCAAATCCTTCATGTGGTGCTTGTGAGGATAAACAAACGAAGTGATCAATAAAGCATTAGATTGAAACCTGAAGGCAAGAAGAATGAAGCATGTATCGATCTTAAATACTGTCAATTACTTAAGAAGAAAATGTACAAGTAAAACATACCATTTAGAAGAAAAACATCATTGCAAGTGCTGCTAAAATGGATATTGTTGCACCTGATAATGATGCCTCTGTCAAATCTAGGAATTTTCATGTCAATGCTTGTACACACACACACACATAGATGAAAGATATACATACAATTAGGGTAACCACTACACAGTGAAATACATAAAGATTACATGTCAGCCAAGAAACTTACTTGGGGTGCACTGGAATGCACTACTGCAATGAATCACAATTATAATCTAATACACATTTTGGGGGATTCTGATTAAAGGATGCCAAACATGATAGATAATTCAATTATTGAATTCTTAAATCTTGAACCCTGAGACTCAAAACTCCTTTTCAATTGGTGAGCAAATATAATTAAATTAAAGAGGAGAAAATAAAACATTTGTCGGCTGCTTTTAATGACCCACCAGATGGGTTTAAACGAGTTGCAATTGTGGCAACAGCAAGTCATGAACAAGTAACTACAGGAGCTCTAGAGACAGCAACAACTTTAACAACTAGATTAATAGGCAAGGCAGCAACATTCTTTGAGTCAACTGTTTGGAGTTGCAAAGTAGTCTAGTGATCAATTAACTACCTTGGGCAATGGTGCACCTATGCATGATGCAACTAACTACATGTGGTCACAGGAACATGTAGGAGGTTAGAGGAAATGGTCGTTGTTGTGTTAGCATATATACAAATGCATGAAATTCCAAAGTCCGTATCAATTAAATTTTTATAACTTGTTAACCTTGCTCTTCTTTCTATAAAATTAAAACACTCATGAAGAAAGAAAGAAAGAAAGAAAAAAAGATATCAACCAAAGGTAATCCATGTCAGAAAATGTTGCCATTGACAATCAAAGAGAAAAATGATAAATGCATAAGGAACTTTGGCCTTCTCTTCATTGAATGTAGAATGCTGTCACATTTCTTTTTAATTAATAGCCTATCTGCTGACAACTAAT
This sequence comes from Magnolia changhungtana, assembly GCA_030180095.1. NCBI lineage: Eukaryota > Viridiplantae > Streptophyta > Magnoliopsida > Magnoliales > Magnoliaceae > Magnolia > Magnolia changhungtana. Next base: position 1,048,309 of record JASAUF010000660.1, read on the forward strand.
TGAAGGATTTGGGATTACACATATTGAAGAGTAATTGAAGGATTGGTGTGTTCTATGGGGTATCCAGATTGAGCCAATCATATTAATAGTTTAGATCACTAAACTACGTGCTCCATTATACCTGAAATTAATGGTGATCCTAACCATCTAATTACTAGATAGAAAATGGACAATCTATATCTATTATACTAGAAAGGTTCCATCATTCTCTGGACCAGCCATTATGTGAGGCTCAACTTTGATCATTAATTGTTTCCAAAAAAAAAATGCTATGTTTCAATTTAATTAAGAAATGGTAAGTAATGTAATGAAAGCACCACTTGATGTTAGCATTGGGATTTAATTAAGAAATGGTTAGAAATGGTAATCTTTTTCCTTTTATTTTTGGGACAGACTAGTCAATTTGCATTCAGAGATAGCTCTATACTCAATTTGGGGTGTTTTCAAACTCAAAACCCTTTATCCTATGCTTACCATTATTTTTCTATCTCCCTAACTACTGTTTATAACCATGAATTGAAACACATTGCCTTTTGGTGTGTGGTTGGCAAAACTAATCAGACCCAAACTTTTGGTTTTACAATCTCAAGGAGGAATGTCAAATGAATTGTACAACACAATTGCACATGTAACATATGGAATATGTGAAGGTATTTATATCAACACGACTAATATTATTTTGCTTTTATATTTCAGCTAACGTTTTGTGCATGAATCTAAGGCTCTTATAAATTCCAGATATGTATTGACTTCTCTGCAAGAATTGCAATTGGGGGTGACATGTTTCCGGGCTCAACTCTATCTGATCATGTCCTACAGTTTAACAACATTCCACTGGTAATTTCTTGTTCATGTAATTTTCTCTCTCTTGGTAGTTCTTTAGACAAGCAACAACCCATATTTCTAATTGCTTCTCCAATTTAGTGAAGAAGATTCTGTTTACATTTTCTGAACTTGTTGACAGTTAGTCTTAAAATCACACCTTGTTAGCAAAAATGTGCCTAATATATGTATGTACTTTTATGATATTTGTATGTACTTTTATACCATTTCCTCTAATATAAATCTAGTGGAAGAAAGGAGCTATTCAACAGGTGAGAAATTGCTATTTTGATGTAGGGAGCAGGTAAAAGATCTTAAGCCTCTGAAACAGGGGATGCCCAATAAAGTTGAAGAGCGCCCTCGTTCTTCTTCTTTGTATCCTTTATAACTATAAAATTTTTATTATTTTTTTTTGTACCCCTATGTATAAAAGATAATGCTGATTGTTCTAAGAAGTGGCTACAGAAATAATAATAACCATCATCATAAACATTGATAGACACAAAGTAAATGTCTGGTGTACAGATTTTACAGGAAATGAAAATCCTTAAATGTCAATCAACACTGGATCAATTAATAGAAATAAAGAGAGAGAGAGAGAGACCTGTAAATGTCAATCGACACTGGATCAATTGAATAGAGGAAGATCGAAAGCCCTAAGTGTACAAAAAAAATCTTTAAATACCTTGCCAAAAAACTTTCCCATTTTCTCCTGTTATAGATTTTACAGAACCCTAAATCCTTTTCCTCTTAGAATTTTTACAGGAAACGAAACACTAATTTGTGTATTTGAAGATTTAAAAATAAAAACTCAAAATCAAACTTAGAATATATGGTGAGAGAAATGCATACCTGGTCAGAGTAGAGAGACGGAGAAGAGGTGAAGGGCGGGGCCCGCAGGGGTGGATTTTCACTCGGGTGAAGGGGGTGCGTCGCTCAAGGGTTACAGTCAAGAGAGAGAGGGAACGAGAGACGGAGAGGGAGAGGGAGAGGGAACGACAGAGGGAGGTAGGGGTTAGGGTCAAGAGGGAGAGGGAGAGGGAGAGGGAGTGAGAGAGGGAGAGTGGAGCGAGAGAGAGAGAGTGCACAAGAAAGAAAAGGGACGTACGAACTTAGGTTTTTTTCCTCGGAGTGGAGGGAGAGAAATTTTAGAATGTTTCGTTTGAGGGGGAAGGAACGCACTGGTTGAGTTTCCACATTTTTTTGCTATGGTTTTAGACCGTAGCTAAAATCCCATTAGCCATAGCCGTTATTGCATCCTTCACAACTCCTTTGCATTTGCATGTTTGACGAGTTCTGGACGGACAGTCCAATCAGGAGCTTTGTGGGGTCCATCATGATGCATTTGATAAATCCACTTCGTCCATTAATTTTGTAAATTTCTTTTATGGAGAATGGCCTAAAAATCTAGGCAAATCGAAGGGCTAATTGAACCACCCCATCGATCAATGGTGCGTATATAATCTCCACTGTTTGCTACCATGTGGTCCACTTGAGCCTTTGATCTACTTCCATTTTTAGGATCTTGCCCTAAAATGATCTTTCAAAATGTATAGACATAGTAGATGGAGCATACAAATTTGAATGGGCCTCATAGAGTTCCTTATGGGGTTGTCACATGGTGTAGGGATGGGTGGTGGAATTAGCTTTTAGCTACAGTTTTAAGCCGTAGCAATAGAGCTACAGTTTATATCCGTAGCTAAAAACCAATAGGGTCCGTAGCCTTTGGTCATTTTTTTGGTAGCGATAAAACATATAATATATATTATATTATATGAAGTAGTAATGTCCAGGCCATCCACGGCCTAGACAGTCACTTGCGTCAAGGAGGGCCCCATATGTGGGGTGGGTCCCACTGTCCAAGTATGGTGGACACCACATGTACGTGCTGGTGTGGCCCACTCCAAATGGATGGTCGGTGTGGATGGGTCCCACAGACCCTACTGAAGAGGAAAAACAATTATCAAAATGATCCAAAACTTCTGGATGCTCAAAAGGTTTTTAATGGCAGACGTCAATCACCACTGATTCCTACCATGTGGGCAACCCGAGTTCTAGATGAGGCCAATTTTTGGAGGGCCCACCGTCCAAAAAGAGGCCCACCAGATGCACGATGTGGATGTCCAAACCGCATCATGGTGGGGCCCATGGCTGGGACTGTGGGTCCTGCCTGACCATTCGTCAGCCAGCGCAGACGCTGCCTACGCCCTCTGGCAGCAGCGACTGTTACAAAAAAATAAAATTTCTTTTAAATATTATTTTCCTGTGGTTTTTCACAAGTGGGACCCACATAAGAGAAATCTGACCCAACCGTTGGATTCCACGGCTCATGACAGGCCATATGAGCCCAATATTCAAGGTATTTAGGTGCATAGGGACGTCAAGGAAGATTTCAAGGGTAAAAGCATTGTTTTCCATGCTATGACCCGCCGAAGAATTGGACTGGCCTCATTTTTTGGCTCAACACCTAAAATGAGCCGAGGGATAGGATAGATGGCATGGATATTCTGTACACATCAAGGTGGAGCCTGTACATGTGCCCACCTAAAAGCCCAAAAAAACACACGCTGCTTTACACTATCGGTCACACCCATGCCAGTACACACACTCCATGTTAGCCACCTCCACAGGGATCGATACCAATACCTCCAGTGTTGAAATGAGGCATCTTTCACTCGGTCTGCCACCTGAGCTATGGAGCTGGGTGGGCCCACGTCAGACCACACTTCACTGGCAGCCACCTCCACTGTTAGCCACCTCAAGGTGGACCCCCCTATGGACGGTTGGGATGGGGTATAAACATCATGGTGTATCCCACAAAGATGTGGTCCACCGGTAGATGGCATGGATCAGATACACCCATCATAAGTGGGCCATGATCATGGAGAGAGAGAGAGAGAGAGAGAGAGAGAGAGAGAGACATCGATAAGGATGGAGAGGCCCCCGCCACTATGGGCCCCTCTTTGATACAAGGCCTACATCAAGGTGGGTCCTAATAGATATGGATCCTTAAATCAAACAAATGAATGAAAGACAAAATCTAAAATCACCCACAACCTTCTTCTTACTCCCTTAGCTTCCTATGCTCCTTAGCTTCGATCCCAACGAAAGAGATGGAGATTGGATGATTGAGATGAGAGATGAGGGGGGTATGAAGTGGACCACACAAAATCCCTTGGAAGGTAGAAATGGCTTGGGCCTGTGAGGCTTTCTCTTGCTTGGGAGAGTGGTTTGAGAATGAGAGAGAGAGAGAGAGTTGTAAAGAGAGAGATAAATAGATAGGTGATGGAGTGATAGATGTGGTGAGTGATGGGTGTAAAACTTTTTGACTTTTGTGGTAAATGGTGTAACAAAGGTATGGGCTTGTAAGAAACTTTTGACTTTAGGGGTTGATTAGGGAAGGGTGAGAGGTGATGTGTACTTGACATGTACTTGACATGATGGGATTGATGAATTGATGGATTGACATGACATATTGTAAAGATTCTCCCGAAATTTGTACACGCTGGGTTTTCCTCTCACTGAACGCTGGCCCACATCTCCTGGCCAGGTATCGGATTGGCACGCGAGACTCGGCATTGGAACCGCGGCGATGGTGAGGTCGCTAAAGTACAAGTCTCGGTTTGAGTCGACTCGGGTTGACAACGTATGAATTAGGGTCGCGTGCAAATGTCGGTTAAGGGTCGAAGGTTGCTGAAATTCAACCGAAAGGACCGCGAAAGTCTACGGAACGGTACACTCTAGGATACGGGGCTTACAGCTCTCCCATCCTAATAAAAATTTCATCCTCGAAATTTACACAATCACTACAACTAGTCATAAGTCATGATGGAGAAGAAACCATAAACCATCTATACTATGGCATATGCAATGGTCAATCACATCTCATAATAAACATGCAGATGATGCGTATGGGCATGTATCATGATGCTATGCTGTCACATACTCATAATCGGTATCAATAACCGACATCAACAATCGGCCTCGATAATGTAGACATTTAACAAACATTGCTCCCAAGGATTGGCCCACATAGAGCCTAACATATAGTGGACCCATGGCCTCACTCGAGTGCTTAATACACATCACGATGGGCCTCTCATATGGGCCGCATATACATCACATTGTGCCTCAAACACGAGCCGAATACACATCACAACATCCTTGACAATTGGAATTGGAATCGACCTCAGCAATCGGCCTCGACAATCAGAATCAGCCTCTATAATCGGAATTAGAATCGGCCTCAACAATCAGCCTCGACAATCGAAATCGGCCTCAACAATTGGTCTCTACAATCGAACTCGGCCTCGATCATCGGAATCAGAATCGACCTCAACAATCAGCCTTAGCAAATGGAATCGGCCTCGATAATCAGCCTTAATAATTGGAATCAGAATCAGCCTCAACAATTGGCCATGAAAATCTGAATCAGCCTCAATAATCAGAATCGGAATTGGCCTCAATAATAGGCCTCGACGACCAGAATCGGCCTCGATGATCGAAATCAGAATCGGCCTTAACGTAAGGCAGGATCCATGAATGGACAGTCGATGATGGACCAAGCAATGTCAATGGGGCCCAATTCTCTAGGGTAACCCACTAGAGAATGATGAGAATGGGCCTAGCCAGGCTTAAGGGAAGGTCACCATGTGGACATTTAACCATCACTGCCGATCAATGTGGACATTCAACCAACATTGCTCCCAAGGAGTGGCCCCCATAGGGCTGAACATACAGTGGGCCCACGGCCTCACACAAAGGCTTCATACACAACATAATGAGCTGCATACAATCTCAATGGGCCTCAAACAATCATAGTGGGCCTTACACAAGGGTTTCATACATCACTATGGACCACATCCCATGGGCTACATAATCATCACATCGGGCCTCATCAAATGGGCCGCAAATACATCATATGGGCCTTAGCACATGGACCATAAACACAAGCCTTATCATAATGGGCCTCATATGCATCAAGTGGGCCGCATCACTAATGGGCCACAAATACATCAAGGTGGGCCTCATACTTAGGCCTCAATTACATCACACGGGGGCCTTATCATTGTGGGTCCCTACGTCGAGATGGACGGTGCAGTTAAACACATATATCATGGTAAGGCCCACCGTCATATGGACAGTGTGAATAAAACACTTACATTAGGCTAGGACCCACCATCCATGGGCTGGACGGTGGATGAAACACATAAAGGTGGGTGTGGATAAACACGTACCACATGATCAGACCTAGCTACTGATCATGCGTCAATGCACAACTATATAGCTGTTATAAGTCACAACAGCCACTTAGCTTCCCACCATCGAATCCCTGGACGGTGAGGATATAACACATCTAACATGGTAGGCCCCACATCCCACCCATGCAAAACGTACAGGGTGGGTCCCACCATCCCAGACAATGGGCTGTGTGGATAAAACTCATAAATTACGGTGATGTCTCATGGAGGGACGACGTGTTTACAACACATCATTAATGAAGGGCCCCAGCTGCTAGGCTAGATGGATAGATGGCATGAAGGGAACATGCATCAGGTGGGGTCCACATGATCTAGACAGTTTGGATAAAATACACACCTCGTGATCAGATCCACATATCCTTGCTGATGTCACCATAGCAGATAGGTTAGACCCATAGAGTTGCGGACATCAGCAGCTACAAAGCTGTGAGGTACACCAGCCAATCCGCTTCCATTCATGTCCTTGGATTGGACGGCATGGATAGTCACATATCAACGTGGGCTCCACCGTCCATAACTAGACAGTGGATGGATGGGTGAGATGTATACATCGGTGGGTCCACATGTGTGGGACCCACCAGCTATAATATTTTATTATTAATAATATATATATATTAATATTATACAAACACCTAGCTCTGGACGTCCACTAACGGACGATCGAATTTCCCATGGATGCAAGGTGGGTCACACCATCCAGTGACGGTGTGGATAGATCACGTATGTTACGCTCACGTGGGTGGGCCACACCAGCCGAACCAAACTGATATTTATTATATATATAAGGCAAGAAGGTTGTCGGGCGGTGAGTAACAAGGTGGGTTGGTCTCACCATTTGGACAACTATGAGGTCCACCATTTGGACAATGTGGAATAACCTCATACACTCATCAAGTGGGCCATCAATTGTGGAAAAGAGGGAGGGAGAGAGAGAGAGAGAGAGATCGGATGGCGGAGGAACCTCGCCACTATGGGCCCCTCTATACAATGCATACATCAAGTGGGTCCCACCATATGTGGGCCCTCAAATCATCAAAATTAACAAATAAAATCACCCACCTTTGATCCTCCTCCTTCCATCGATGCGATCTAGAGCTCCAAGGGGTGGATTTTAACGGTTGAGATCGACTTTGAAGGGTTGGATTGAGTGGTAGGGTGTGGGCCATACAAAGCTCTCTCATGGAGCTTGAGAGAAAAATGGGAGAGAGATGAGGGAGAGAGAGGTGATGTGAGTGATAGAGTGATGGGTGGAGTGATGGGTGAAGTGATGGAAAGTTGACTTTTGGGGATGGGTAGTTGTACTTGGGGATGGGTGTGAGTGATGGGAGTGGTGTGATGTGTAATTGACATTTGATGTGATGGATTCTCTCGGGATTGCAACGCACGGTGTTTTCCTTGAACTGAACGCAGACCCACATCTCCTAGCTTGGGTATCACCTCAGCGCGCAAGACTCGACGACGGCGTGGTTTCTACGGTACAAGTCTTGGGTTGAGCCGACTCTGGAATACGGGATATGACTCAGGGTTACGCAAAAACCCCAATAACAGATCGTGGGTCACCGAAGTTTGACTAGGAGGACCGCAGAAGCTTACGGAACAGTACAATTATCAAGCCCTGGACTCGGTAACCATTCTCACAAGGAACCCGATTGCTGGTTCTGACCGCAACATCCTCCGTAGTACCCCATTCTCAGCTCCTAAGGCAGGTTCCAATCCTGGGATCCCACAAGGAGGATTTTCATAACAGTATAATCATTACCAATACGAGCATACCCAAGATCATAACAAATAAATCTGAAAATAATAAGACACACATCACAAAATCCACTAAGAATTTGAACTTTTACAAGTATCCATAAGGTCCAAAAGGACATACATAAGATAATAGGAGATCTTAGGCAGGCGTCGCAGTGGTAGAGTTTGGATTAGAGCTGAGCTTGAGGTGATACCATTTGTAACAGCTCACGCCCACACAGTATGATATTGTCCGCTCTGGGCACAGCCCGCACGGTTTTGTTCTCGTAGTTTTCCCCAAAAGGCCTCATACAGTATAGGGTGACAACTCTACATATAACCACTACAACTTCAAATGGCACTTCCGATGTGGGACAAAGCTCCACCTTCACTGTGTGCACAGTAGCCTGCCAGCCATCTTGGGGCCCACCCACATGTGTGCCTGTCCACATGTGACCATAGTGACGGGGCGTCACAATATCCCCCACCGAGGGCAAAGCCGTCCTTGGCTCTGATAACGATCTAGGATACGGGTCTTAGAAACAAAGTGTGCACATTACTCATACATGGTGGGCCTCATAAGGCATCCCCATAATAGGCGTATAACTCGTACATCATGGTGGGCCTCATACAATCACAATGGGCCTCATACAATCACATTAGGCCTCACATACAGCAATGGGACCTCACATACTATGGGTGGGCCTCACATACAACTAGGGGGCATGAAATACTATGGATGAGCCTCACATATAGCTGGTGGGCCTCACATATAGCTGGGAGCCTCACATACAGCTGGTGGCCCTGCATACAGCAAGTGGGCCACACAGATGGACGGTGTAGATATAATACATCCATCACGGGGCTAGCCGGGCGTCTAACCAATGGACGGCCTGGATAAAACACATATGAGGTGGGTCCCACTGGACGTGGGCCACCCAGGAAGGTGAGCCGGCCGCTGGGCCGTCCACAAACATCACAGCAGCCCAAGGAAGGTTTCAAAGGTGGCGATATCCGCTGTTGTCCAGCTCCGTCCAGATCTGGCTGCTGGACGGTGTGGATAAAACATACATCATGGTAGGTCCCACCATCCACACTGGAAGGTGGTGATAAAACATATACCAGGTGGGTCCCACCTTCCACAGATGGGCGGTGGACGAAACACATATCTTAAGTGGGTCCCACCGTCCACAAATGGGCGGTGGACGAAACACAAATCTTAAGTGGGTCCCACCGTCCACAAATGGACGGTGAGGATAAAATACATAAATCAGGGTGGGTCCACGTACACATGGCCCACTAGCAGTTGGGAGACTAGCTGATATGTGTGTTCTTTCTATCATCCAGGCCTTTTGGATGTTCATTTGACGGACGACCTGGATAAATACATCATGGTAGGCCGCTGTGAAAAGGCCATGTTATATGTCCTAGAGGGGGGGTGAATAGCTCTGTGCCAAATTTAAAATAATACCAGTGGAATTAAACAATAAGATAGCCAAGTAAAGGAAACATAACAATCCACAGTACATAATGTAAAGCAATCTCAAATTCTAATTGTTCAAAGGACAACCTTTCACCATAAAAACCAAGGGTTTATGGTAAGGACAACCTTACTAGAACAAATAGAGAATTAAAAACTCAACCTGTCAAGGAATAAAAAAAAGGAATAGCAAGAATTGAAATCTAAACTATTACAACATTCCCCCACAATGCTTGAAATGAAAATATTACAACATTCACATCCACAAACACATCCCACAAACTTTAATAATAAAAGATATAGAAAATAAATCACACATCCACAAAACACAAAGAGTTATAGTGGTTCACCTGAGTGTACACTAACTGTTAAACAACAGCCACACAGCTTGCTACTCCACTCCTAATATCCTCACACAGGGGATATTAGCGTTCACTATGAAAAAGGTTTTTCTCAGGTTCACCTAAAACCCTCATAATTGTGTCTTTCAAATGGGCTTACACAATCTAAAAACCCCACTCTGAGTTCTCTGGCTGTCCTCAGATAACCAATACTTAGAGTGAAAAAGCCTAGCTATATGTCCTAGAGGGGGGGGGGGGGGGGGTGAATAGGACTATGCCAAATAAAAACTTTAACAACGGAATTTAACTGAATAAGATGGCCTTGAAAGATAGAACTTTAAACAAATCATAGTACTGAAATGTAAAGCAATTTTCCAATAATAAAATAGAGAGGTTGATACCAATATTATTCTAAGGACAACCTTACACCACAAAAACCAAGGGTTTATGGCAGGACAACCTTACTATAAAAATTTAAATATAAAAAACTCAAACTAAAAGGAAATAAAGGAAATAGCAAGATATTAAATTCCAAACTATTACAACATTCCTCACAATGCTTGAAATGTAAAAGATTACAACATTCACATCCACATATACATTCCACAGCTTTGAATGATAAAAGATATAGAAATCTAAACAAACATTCAAACAACAAAACCTAAAGAATTATAGTGGTTTGCCTGTGTGTACACCACCTGTTAAACAACAGCAACACAGATTGCTACTCCACTCCTAATATCCTCATACAGGGGATACTAGCGTTCACTGTGAAAATAGGTTTCACATGTTCACCTAAATCCTTCATAATCGCTTCTTTTAAATGGGCTTACATAATTCAACCCGATTTTCAGAACCCGAGTACATGCCTCGAAATCCGAGAACCCAGGAGTTAGCTATCGATAATGACGATCACTCAATAAATCAAAGTGTGATATAGTGGGATGTAACATAAATATGGCCTCAAAATATGAATAATATTTCGACCCACTCGGCTGCGGGCCACTTACAAAACCTTAAGTTTCCTTAAAACCCGAATGTACTAAAATAGGATAAATGACTAAACTACTGATTCAGCTCATAGTAGGCTGCCGCTTCTTGCTAAAATTCCTCCTCATATGGCTCCTCCTTGGCCGCCACCACTTCCAGACCTGCCACGTCCTCAACATCTCCTGAACCTGCGTCCTCTGTACAGTTGAACATTGATGAATGAGTAGCCAGCTCAGTGTGATCTCCCCTCAAGATTACACACCGCCTCCCTAAACAAGGAATAACATAAAAGCAGACAAGTAATCTAAAACACAGTATGTGAAGTCTTATTAAATGCACGGATGCATGAATGTAACGTCGGCCAGGGGAAAATATCCAGATGGCATATGTCTAGGGAAAAACATCCAGAAGGACATTGGGGTCGTCACCCATGGAGGTGACAGGTCGTCAACGCAACACTTGGCATAATTGCATGGACATGAGGATCCAAGTCATCATCATAAATCGATCGGCTGGTCATTAGCGCAACACGCGGCGTAATTGTATCGGCATAATGATATAAATCGTCTTAGTATGCTATGCATGCATGATTTGCCAGCTCATTATTAGTCCAATTGCAATCAGTCATTTTTAGATAAGCTCATGGTCACTACGGGCAACGCAGGGCCCAGCGTAGGCCGATGGCTTGGGCATAGTATCCCATGACTACTATCCCTGGCCCATGAGACTACCGTCTTAGGGTGTGTGTAGTACCCACTAACATGTGGCCAATCAATTTAACATAAAGGGGCCACCACCAATGCCGACTGGGAATGAAACATTGAAATTACCAAATGTAGCGGCTAAACATGACGGCATGAGTAGTGTAAAGATGAGTAAACAACGATATTTAGAAAAGTTGAGGAGTTTGTCCCAAGTCAAATAGGTGAAACCTCACATGGATGGTAAACCCCAGGGTCAGATACCACAACCTAAACCTCCATGTTAGGCGCCTGCTTAGATCACAACCAGTCCAGTTACACCCCAAGCACGAACTCTTCTTTGATAGGAATTCCCATGGAGAGGTTTTAGCAATCTGTGTGTCATAGCAACATAAGTTACAATTTGAATGGAAATAAGGAACAATACCTATATTCCAAACAACATCCGAAATTGCATAAGATACATGACATAAAGGACTGGATCATTCACTTAGGTAGTTCAAAGATATATTTTAAACAGCAGCAAGCCCGAGAATGATCATGTTAAGAAAATGAATCAAGGGATTACAGTTTATTTCCATACACAGTTTATCAATAGCCTAGTTAGCCATACTACTAAATCTACTATTTCTAGTATAGGTAGGGACGGAAAGCTTAAGGGGAGGAAATCATCACCAGACATGTTGTAGGATGCTCTCAGAGGCATGTTCTCTTGAGGAGATGGCAAATTTCAACCACTCACGTAATTCCCTGAACAAGTTTATTCATAACAGTCAATGAGTCGCAAGGTTAGATATGTAACATCCCGAAAATCGAGGGGCAAGTAGTAACTCAACTCTCGAGTTCCAGAACATCACTTATGCATCAAAATGAATGATGATTGAATGTTGACTGTATTAGAGCAGTGAACATGAGTGAGATTAAGCTAAAACAGTATATCATACTCCAGAGAGAGTTAAATTTGCAAGCGGAACACTGTGATAGATAGATAAAATATATAAACTATGATGAGTCTCCAGAGTGTCATAACATTACCAGGTTAAATAATTACAAGTACAATCCTAAAATATACCAAATGTGTAAGGTCCTCTAGTCAATATCCTAGAAAGCCCCGTCGATCAGGACACGGCTCACAGGAAGCCGTCAGAAGACAACCAATACAAGCAGGCATCGTAGTCATTGCAAAGGTCTGGCTCCACCTTAGAAGTAGCATCGCCATCTGAAATCAGACAATGTCTGGTGGGTGTTTGAAACACCATCCCGTAACGTGGGAGTGAGTAGCTAACTCAGTGGAACAATAAAGCATAGGTTAATATGTTATCGACTCAGTCAAGCAGTACAATCAAACACTCCTAACTACTCTTACTAATGCAAGTATGAATGACATGATGTATGCCCTCACCACACCCTCCCTCGTGCGACACCATCTCACGTTCGCGGCATGCTTTCTTCCCTCAGTGCTCCACATCTTCCAGGCACATGTAATGCATGGTGAGCATGATTACTTAGTTGTTATTAGTCCATTTCAAACAGCAGGATTGGGAAACTAAGGTACCTCCCTTGTGACATTCCCAAACATGATCCATCTAGGGTCGTCAGTCCTAGTTAATATCAGACGATGGTGTGTTTTCTAGGTCACTGCAAAGGTTGCCAGGGATATTACGCACAAAGGTTATAACACTCCCCCATCACCTCTTAAACGATTCATCACTATACAGAAACAGGCCTAGTTCATACTCTATATACCGCGGCAAAACTCTAAGGCTCACCGTGATTTCAGAGTATGCTCGAGGTAACTACAAAGGGCTGTCAGGGCCTTTGCTCGCATTCGTTGCACCACTCCCCCATCACATTATCAATGTAGGCCGACAGCACGAATATAGTGTCCCATACCACCATAATCGGCTCACGAGTCTAGTTGCTCACTGGTCACTACGGGGAGGCACGTGGCCCCAGCGTAGGCCGACAGCTCAACCACGGTGTCCCATACCACCATGCCCGGCTCATGAGTCTTAGCGGATGGAGGTACCATAGTTAAAAGGGTTTTTACTGGTAAGTTTGGTACCCTACGTTCAAGCAGTAGCGACCAAATATGGTGAACATACATTAGACAAATCGGGTTACATGACGAGCCTGACTAGCTCGAGCGCACAATCAATTAGACGACATGAAGTGCATAAGCACTTCGTGTGGCCTAACCACTGTCGCCAACTGACATACGACTCGGGTTCATCAAACACATCTTACGTGGTGACATGAAACTCAACCACGATCTCCAATCTGGTACCGATTGTCTGGACTATAGACATAGTCCCAAACTCAATCAATTCTCATCCATAACATGCGGAGTAAAGCATGATAAACAAAGTAATTCAAACATACTAGTAGACATGTTATAAAGCATGTTATAAAGCATGATATAAGGCATGTTGTAAAGCACTACGTCAATAGGAATACAAACACATATATTGCAAGTAAGCGGTTTAAGTAAACAACCTCATGGAGGTAATCATACATGTCACTAGGGTAGTTGAGAATCCCATCTCAACACTCTCCTAAGGCATCAACATTCAAACACTTGCTCACACAAGCATTTTCACAAACACTTAACATACACTATTTCAAGATACACAGAGTATGTTAACAAACATGTATTAGGGCGAATCCTTTCGCCAAGTAAGTATTTTATGTACACATAATATATTTATACAACAATTAATCATGGCAAATACATATCTAAAATATATATGTATACGGTACTTTTACAATACAGTATTTCTACATACATAGAGTATATTAGTAAAACATGTATTTAGGCGAATCCTTTCGCCAAATAAGTATTTTATCCATATATCGTATATCCATACAACAAATAATCATGTCAAACACATTTCTAAAAAATATACGTATACAGTATTTTCTACGAATACCTAGAATATGTAAAATTCCATATTCTATAACTTTAATCGAAACAGAAAACGGAAAGCACTTTGTACATGTGCAATTGCATGCAGATCATGAATCTATCATTATCTGACATTGAAAGCATTGAAAACCATAACCTATACACCTAAATTCCGCACCTTTTGTCGTAGAATTGTAACGGAGTCGATAGAATTGCTAAGCTTCTATATACGGTAGTTTGGCAACCTATAGAATGAAATAGGTTAGCTATTTCATAACCTACAACTATCAAAACCCCAAATCAGATTAGGTTAGGGTTTCTTACCTAGAAATGACAGCAGAATCGCCGGAAAGATGATTAGAACGGAGTGGTGGAGCTCATGAACCGGCAGGGAAGAGTGACAGGGAGAATCTCCCACTGCTCCCATACTTTCTCTCTTTTCTCTCTTCTCTCTCAAGGGTTTCTCTCAAATTCGTATGGCTGCAATGAGAGAGGGTTTAAGGTCCTTATATAGTCTAAAAACTCACCAAAATAGACTCCGGGTCAAAGTGTACTTAGGTTATAACCAAAACGGGTCAGTTTCAGCTCAACGGAGGACTTCTGGCAGGCTTCCTTGAGCCAAAGGTCGGACTTAAGCTCACTAACGCTGGATCTACGTTTAGTTAAGTTTTCGTTTCAGTGGAATTTTCAGATCACGCGTGGCGGACCAGTTTCAGTTCAACGGTCAGCGTATCTCGATCGGAGATTCCGAGTACATGTAAATGTGTATGAAATTTCTCCTGATCCGAGGGTGTAATTTGGTCTGATTCTGACGGTCTGGTTGCTTAAAACTGATTTGCAAGCGAGAGGTGCCAGATTACTATTCAAGATATTTTATTTTGAAATAATTTCACATTTCTGACACTCTTCACTCCGAGCTCAAGCGAATAGCGCTGGGACACTATATGGATTTGATTTCTGAGATGGTTGTGTAACGCCCTGAAAATCGGGGGTCGAGTGTAACTTAACTCCCGAGTTCCAACGCATCACTTATACAACATAATTAATGATTATTAAATGTTGTCTGTGTTAGAGCAATAAACATGAGTGAGATTATACCAAAACAGAAATTCATACTCCAGATCAATTGTATAAAAGCAAGCGGAAGACTGAACTATATATATATGTATGTAAAGAAACAAAATAATCGTTTCATTCTTCAGAGTATGAATCCATCTGAGTCACCATATACATGTCTGTTTTATAAACAAAATGTCAAAAATGAAACTAAGTAACAATCCCTGTAAAACCCGTCGGTCCTGGCAGCCTAGTCGAAGCCGCCAGAGAACTGCATATACGAGAACTCCTCCTGGTCCTTGTCATAATCATGCTCCGCCTCCAGAGTCGTCGGCTCGCCTAAACCTGAGACAGAGTCTGGTTGGTGTGCGTAACACCGTCCCGTAACGTGGGAGTGAGTAGCTAACTCAGTGGAACCATAAAGCATAGGTTAACATGTTATCAATGCAGTCAAGCAGTAATGATAAGGCAGTAAATCAAACACTCCTAATTACTCTTATTAATGCAAGTATGAATGCAGGTATGATGGATGCCCTCACCGACATACTCCCTCATGCGACACCATCTCACGCTCGCGGCATGCTTTCATCCCACAGTGCTCCACATCTTCCAGGCACATGCAATGCATGATGAGCATGATTACCGAGTTATTAATTAGTCCAATTTAAACAGCAGGATTGGGAAATTAAGGTGCCTTCCTTGTATCATTCCCAAACATGATCCATTCTAGGGTCGTCAGTCCTAGTTAATATCGACGATGGTGTTTTTTAGGTCACCGCAGAGAGGTCGCCAGTGGCTATTACGCACAAAGGTTACACCACTCCCCATCACCCCTTAAACGATTCATCACTATACTGAGAAAATAGGCCTAGTTCATACTCTATATATCGCGGTGAACCCTAAGGTGCACTGCGATTTCAGAGTATGCTCGCGGCCACTACAAAGGGCTGCCAGGGGCATTGCGCACAAAGGTTGCACCGCTCCCCCATCACCTTATCAATGTAGGCCAACATCGCGAATATAGTGTCCCATACCACCATAATCGGCTCACGAGTTAAGTTGCTCACTAGTCACTACGGGGAGGCACGTAGCCCCAGCGTAGGCCGACAGCTCGACCACGGTGTCCCATACCACCATGCCCGGCTCATGAGTCTTAGCGGATCGAGGTACCATGGTTAACGAGATTTCTCCTCTGGTAAGTTTGGTACCCTAGGTTCAAACATTAGCGACCAAACATGGTGAACATACATAAGACACACGGGTTACTTTGACGTGTTCGGCTGGCTCGAGCGCACAACAAGTTGGGCGATATGAAGCGCAGAAGCACCTCGTGTGGCCAACCACTATCGCCAACCGAAGTACGACACGGGTTCACCAACACATCATGTGTGGCAAAATGAATCTCAACCACAACTCCAAGTCTGATACCGGATGTCTGGACTATGGACATAGTCCCAAGCTCAATCAATTCCCAACCATAGCATGTGAAGTAAAGCATGATAAACAAGGTAATTCAAGCACACTAGCAATCATGTTATAAAGCATATTATAAAGCATGTTATGAAGCAAGTTACAAAGCATGTTAAAAAGCATGTTATAGAGCACTATACAAATAGGGATACAAATACATATATATCATAAGTGAGTGGTTAGAGTAAATAACCACATGAAGGGTATCATACGTGACCCTAAGGTAGTTGAGAACTCCATCTCAGCACTTACCTAAGGTGTAAACACTTAAGCACTTACACCCACAAGCAATTTCACAAATACTTAGAGTGCACAATTTCAACATACATGACGTATGTTAGCGGAATGTGCACTAGGGCTGTCCCTTTACCAAACTAGCATTTTATACATATATATCATATTCACACAACAAATAATCATGACAATTACATCACCAAAATTTATACGTATGGGGTATTTTCTAGGATACACAAATTCAACATACATAGTGTATACAAGGGAACCTGTATTACGGCGATTCTCTTCACGAATCAAATATTTTATACGCACATAATATATTTATACGACAATTAATCATGACAAACACATCGCTAAAATATACATGTATACGGTACTTCTTACAATACCGTATTTCTACATACATGGTGTATATTAGTAAACATGTATTTAGGCGAACCCTTTCGCCAAATAAGTATTTTATCCATATATCGTATATCCATACGACAAATAAACATGTCAAACACATTTCCAAAAAAAATACGTATACGGTATTTTATACGAATACCTAGAGTATGTGAAATTCCATATTCTACAATTCTAATCGAAATAGAAAACGGAAAGTACTTTGTACATGTGCAATTGCATACAGATCATGAATCTATCATTATCTGACATTGAAAGCATTGAAAACCATAACCTATACACCTAAAGTCCTCACCTTGCTTCTTGGAATCTCAACGGATCGACAAGGGTTGAGGAGCTTCCGTATTCTGGAGTTTTATAGCCTAAAGAGTGAAATCGGTTAGTTATTTCATAACCTGTAGCCTATATACCTCAAAGCAGATATAGGGTTAGGGTTTATTACCTTAAAACGGAGTCGGTATCGCCGGGAAAGCGCCAAGGAAGGGGTGGTGCAGCCCGTGTGGTGATTTGAAACAGTAGGAGGAAGATTCTCCCACAACTCTTGAGCTTTCTCTCCCTTTTTTTTTCTCTCTCTCTCTCTCTAGGGTTTTATCCCAAATTCATATGGCTGTGAGAGGGGCTGTTCTAAGGCCCTTATATAGCCTAAAACCTCTCCGGAAAAGACTCCGGTTCAAGGGGTACGTCTATTATAAGCATTTCGGCGTTGTTCCAGCTCAAAAGAGGGTTTCTGGCGGGCCCCCTTGAGCCAAACGTCAGACTTAAGCTCACAACTCATGGATCTACGTGGGATTACATTTTCATCTCGGTCGGATTTTCAGATCACACGCGACGGACCATTTTCAGTTCAACGGTCAGTGGGCCACGATCAGAAATTCCATGTACATGTAAATGTTCCTGAAATTTTTCCTGATCCGAGGGTATAATTTGGTCTGATTCTGACGGTTTGGTTGCTTAATACTGATCTGCAAACGAGTGGTGCCAGATCACTATTCAAGATATTTATGTTGTAAAGAAAATAGTGGTTTTCACACTCCCTCGCTCCGGACTCAAGCGAATGGCCGTGGGACATCGTCTGGACCTGATTTCCGAGATGGTTATCGAGCCCAGTGAGGCGGTCCTAGTTCCTTAACTTCGTGTTAATTGGACTTCCGATGTGCGGTCTAGACCTAATACGAAGTTTCAATTCGTTCCCGAGAGCAGTCGAGTAATGAGTTTAATCCTAAACTTTAGGGTAACCTAGCGTCAATGATTCTACAAGTTTTGGGTCTTGCAGATCATATTTAAAACGATTCTAACGGATTTCATGGCTAATATAGTTTAGCACTTAGTTAACTTTGTTAAATTTCT
The DNA here is from genome assembly GCA_030180095.1 of Magnolia changhungtana. Lineage (NCBI taxonomy): Eukaryota > Viridiplantae > Streptophyta > Magnoliopsida > Magnoliales > Magnoliaceae > Magnolia > Magnolia changhungtana. The sequence continues at coordinate 1,067,058 of JASAUF010000660.1, forward strand.
AAAGGATTTAATCCTATGTGATTTCTGGTCGAGGTGATACTCGAGCCCTTGTATGAAAATTTACGGGTCGTTATAGGTTGTTAAGCCCAGCAAGGTGGTCCTAATCCCTTAACTTCGTGTTAATCGGACTTTTGACGTACTGTCCAGATCTGATACGGAGTTTTGAGATGCTCCCGAGAGCAGCCGGGTAATGAGATTGATCCTAGATTATAGGGTACTGTAGCATCATTGATTTAAAAAGTTTTGAGTCTTGCAGATCATATTTAAAGTGATTCAAGTGAATTCTACTGATTGTTTAGTTCAGTACTTAACCAAATTGCGCCCTAATTATGACAGGATACGGTCCTAGGAAAGTTCTATGCCTCTTTTTAGCATTTCTAGTTGGTCTATTATTTTAATTATTTTTTTAGTAGTTCATCATCAAGTATACTTCATCTCCATTAAATTTCATTAGGTTTAGTGTTGTAGAAAAATTCTAAAAATTCCAGAAGCGGCAGCTGTCCAAACTAATGACTTTCGGACAGTTGTCACCACGACCTATATTTACCTATATTAATTATTTTATTATATTTTTTACATATTTTTATATAAAATTATACTTATTAAGCTCCAATCTAATTTTTTAATCACCTAAATCGGAGTTATAACGAAGGAGATATGACTTTTCAAAGTCGGACCAAAATCGTAGGAAAAGTAGACGAAAACGGGCCACTGCCCCCCATGACCTGCCAGTCCACCTTTTGGCAAGGCCTCGCCAACCGGGCGATGCCCTCGCCGGTCACTGACCTATTTGGGGTGATTTTTCCGTCCAATATGTAAAATGGATGCATTTTACAAACTAGGATGAGTTATTCGACGTGAAATATATGTTTTTGGGGTAGGAGAAGCTGATCTATCCATGTAGCCTACTTATTTCGTGAGATTCCAAAAGGTTAATGGTTAAAAACCTATTTTATTTATTTATTTACTATTTATAGTAATTTTTAGGTTAAGTATTGATCAATATCACCTAAACTTTAAGATTTGTGTCTAATATGAAAGCACTTAGAAATTTTAGAAGGACGAGGTAGTGAAATGTGAGATTTGCGAAGAAAAATGAGGTTTTCAAGAGAATAGTTTGAAGAAGGGACTTAAGACCCTTGAATTGAGTGTTTGAGAAGTTAAAAAAGAGTTTGGATTTGTCCCATCGCCTAAATATGTCTAATTCTAGGTTGGCAAAAATTCGGGATGTTATAAGATATGTGAGGGTAGATGAAGAGTTTGAAGGCTTTAAACCAAGGTTACTTGGGCTGTAATCCGGGGTGATCAAACTCATCAAGCATAAGCCTATATTTCCATCAAACTGGGTCAGTCAAGGCCCACTTGATTACTAGATCTAAACCCTTGGGATAGGCTTACCAATTGAATGAGTGGTTTAGATGAATATATGCATCTAGGTGAGGCCCCCACGACCCATCCAAATGGACGGCGTGGAGATACAAATCATACATCTAGGTAGGGACTTACGGGGCACCGCCCAGCAAGGGATGGTGCAGAGATAGTCAGTGACCCATCTGGAACCTATATTAGCAGTTACTACCAGAACCGTCCCTGTGGACGGCTGGAGCCAGAAGCATAAATCGAATTGGGTATCCATGTGGAGCCCACCACATATCCCTGCACACGACCTTACCAGCATATTACAGCTATTTACATACCTATATATATGTATATATATATATATATAATGAATCAAATATTAAATAATAAAAAGGAGGCAAAGAATTACGTCCAGCACTGGACGTTACTGAGGGAACGTCCAGTTCTGGTCTGATTGCAACATCCCTGATGGACGGTTAGGGGAACTCCCAACATCAAGGTGAGTCCCGATGTGGGGCCCGTCATTATCTGTGTATGCCTTCTATGATATATTAATCTATATATTTATTTGCTACCCGACAGTAAATAAAAAAACATTAAAATGAAGGAGGGGATGTCCAGTTACGGACGTCATTAACATCAACCCAGCCCCGGTTGCAGTGTCACTGATGGACGGTCTGGATTTACTGTCCCCTGTTGGACGGCCAGAGCACGCCCTCAGCATTAGACGTGGCCCACTAAGATTAGAATCTCAAGTGCGGCCCACTGTTTCAAACAGGGTGGCGGTTTAGCCCACCTGTGATTTGTGTAGGGCCCACGTTGGGAACTATTCTATTGACGCTGGTTGAGGCCCACCTGCATTTTATGCAGGCCTAATACACAGCAGTCCACCCAACGTTTTACGTAGAGGCAGCATGCCTACAACGCCCCATTGAAAGCGACCCCAGCTCATGCTTTCCAATCACGGCCTGATCCTGGCCGTGGATTCTCAACCCACGTCGGCGTCCGACTGGCCTCATGGTGGTTGTCGTCTTCACCGTTAAAGAACAACCCTGACTACCTTGTTTTCTCTATTTGGAAGGCAGTCATTACTTGGCTTGCTTCCAATGCAAATGGGTCTTTGACTTCGTCACGACATTCGGCCATCATCTAGGTACGTTACTGTTGAAAATCTGACCATTGCTTAGCCGGTCTCAGCACCAGAACAGGGCCGCTATATGGCTAATTGTGACACACGTCCGTCAGCTCCCAACAGAGCCTTGTTTTGGCTTCGGTCCCAGCCATCGTTTGGCTAGACCTCAGCTCGAAATAGAGGCTTTGGTTGGGTCGGATTTCAGCCTGGAACAGGGCCATGGATTGGCTCACCTCGGGTCCAAAACGGGGACCCAACATCGCTACCTCCTCAGTCCTACTCCTACCCACTGATTGGCTGGTCACCGACCCGAACTTGAGCTAGTTTTGAAGCTATACAGAGAGCTCAAACAAGGCTTTAAATGGTCTTGCCCTCACGGCCATTGCCTGACCTAATTTAAGGACTGAAACGGAGTTGCTACTTTTGCATCGCGTCCATCCAAAAATTGGCCATTACTTGGCATGGTATGGGTCCAGATCATGCTCACCGTCGGGCAGCATTCGGCCCTTGTTTGGTTGGTCCCACCTCAAACACAGAGGTCCATGATGGGCAGACGGATGGCCCGATTCTCATCTCCAATTAGAGCTCTTCTCATGACCGAGTTTTGGTTCGAACCCAAGCCATCGTTTGACTTGAGTCTAACCCAACATAGGTCACTGTGGCGGGACCGAATCCAACCATTGCTTAGCCTGGCTTCTGTCCAAACAATGTTACCCAACTGAGACTATGAGGAAAAATGAAGAAAAGAAAGAAGGAAAGAAGGGAAGGAAAAACAAATGTCTCACCTATGACAGTTGCCACACCGATGCTAAAACAGGGGATTCTCTTTCTTTCTCCCCTCACCCTCTCTCTTATCTCCCTCTCTCAACTGCTTGTGAAGCTACAATCTCAACTGATTCGACTCGGTCCAAACCTCACACGGACTGAGTTAGAGTAGTGGAAACCGAGACCACACTGTTGGCCACTCCCTTTCTCCTCTTAAATCTCCCTCACACACTCTCAGCTCCCGACTCTCTGTTTTTCCCTTAGCCTAACTCTCTCTTGGCGTTGATCCTAAGGGCTACAGTGCCCTTTTATAGCTGAGAGAGAGAGAGAGAGCATGAACGGTGGGGATTTCTCCCTACAGCGGACGGTCGAAATTGCACCAGCCCTTGTCTTTCCCAGAGAGGAAAGCTCTTCTCTCTCTTTCCTTCCACAGGCCCAGTTTGGCTATTTTTGGCAACGGGAGAAGCGTGCTTTCCGCAGGGAAATGGACGGACGGGATCATACGATTGGACCAATCATGAACCATTCGTGAACCGTTCGTCCGATCCCATTATGGCCACACCACGCGGATGGGTTCCACCTGCAACGTGTTAAACGGTGGCAGCCCATCTCCCTCATCCATTTACTCGGGATCGAACGACTATTGGGTTTTATTAAGTCAGGCCCCATGGAGGCTTTGAACAGACTAGACGGTTCAAAAAATGATCATGGTGGCCCATTTATGGGCTCAAGAAAAGGGGTTGCTCGGCCTCTGTTTTGGCGGGGTGGAGTTCCTTTTCAAATGTCTGAGATGAGCTCAATCAAAGCTCATTTGACCAAGCAAGTAGTTTCGGTGCACATCATGTGCTAGTGCATGGGATGCATATGCATGCTAGGTGAGGTGCAATTAATTGATTATGATGCATCAGATTCACTCAATCATTCAATAAGTTGTCATAGGGGTATTGGTCCACGATTTTGGGCAAACTTTAGGTCTAGGTGGGCCATTACACATTTCTTTGGCCCAGTATTGGCCCGCGTGACGTGATCCATTGAGTGGATGGGCCTAATACAAATTTTCAATGGTTATTTTTGGTTACGGGCTATGTTGAATGCTTGATTTGTCACTAACTAACTCTCAAGGGTTGGTAACTAGTGTATTGTACTGGTATAAGTGGACATAATGACTTAATTTCAGAGTATCTAGATTGCCTCACCTGCTAGATGGTTGTAGGGTGCATCCCAGCTCCTGGAGACTTGGAAGGATGACCTTAATTCCTACCAAAACCTCCTTCCTTCATGTGTCATATTCAAGTCAGTTGATTAATCCAATTGGACTTAAGTTGATGTAGATTTAAAACAGTAACACCCGAGTACTAAAGGTACAGGGTGTTACAGTCTACTCCCCTAGAAAAAAGTCCTCAAAATTACCTGAGGCGTGCTATCGAACAGGTGAGGGTACTTTTCCCTAACTTCTGCTTCTCGCTCCCGTTTTGCTTCTTCTTATCCATGATGTGACCAAAGAATCTTAACTTGAGGTATAGTCTTTGTCCGCAAGACCTGTTCCTTGCAGTCCAATATACGGATAAGTTCCTCAATATAGGAGGCGTTGTCTGTCAGCTTGATATGCTCCTAGCTAACGATGTGCGACTCATCAGGTGTATACTTCTTCAGCATAGATACGTGGAAGATATTGTGAATACTGGCCAATGCAGTAGGTAGTGCAAAGCGGTATGCCGCGGCTCCCACATGATCCAAAATCTCAAACGGACCGATGAAACGCGGTGCTAGCTTCCCCTTCTGTCCAAATCTCATCATACCCTTCATGGGTGACACATTTAGGAACACATGATCGCCAACTGCAAACTCTAGGTTGTGACATCGATTGTCCTCATAGCTCTTCTGTCTGCTCTCGGCGGTACGCAGATGCTTTTTGACCACATCAATGACTCGAGTAGTATCCTGAACCAGCTCTGGACCCAACAAGCTTCTTTCTCCGATTTCTGTCCAACACTGTGGGGTTTGGCAAGGGCGACCATAGAGAGCCTCATAGGGGCCATGCCGATGCTGGACTGGAAACTGTTATTGTACGCGAACTATGCCGGTGCCAAGTGGTTGTCCCAGTTACCTTGGAAGTCTAGGACACACGCTCTCAACATATCTTCTAAGATCTGATTCACCTTCTAAGTCTGCCCTTCTATCCGAGGATGGAATGTCGTACTGAACTTGAATTCCGTGTCCAGTTCTTCCTACAGCCTCTTCCAGAAGGCAGAAGTGAATCTGGAGTCTCGGTCCAATATAATCTCTCCTGGAATTCCATAGGATCGTACGACTTCCCGGATATATAATCTTACTAAACTATCGGTGGAATCTGTCATGCGGATCGAGAGGAACCTAGGGGCCTTTGTCAATCGATCAACAATGACCCGGATCGAGTTGTGTTTCCTCTGTGTCCTAGGGAGACCAGATATGAAGTCCATAAAAATGTTGTCCCATTTCCATTCGGCTAAGGGTAATGGCTAAAGGAGGTCAGCAGGTTTACGATGCTCGACCTTGATCTTCTAGCACACCATGCATTTCACCACAAAGTCAGCTATGTCCCTCTTCATATTGCTCCACCAGTACTATCTTTTAACAACTTTGTACATCTTGGTACTTCCTGGCTCGATAGTTAACTTGGAATGGTGCGTTTCTATCATCACGTCCTTCCTCAATTCGACATTGTTTAGAATGCATACTCGTCCCTGATATTGAAGATCGCTGTCACCACCAACTCTCCTCGTTCTTGCACTTTTCTTTCATCTTGACCAGCCATTCATCCTGGTCCTGAGTGGAGATCATATGACGAACGAGGGTCGACTCCACAGTCAATAGAGCGACAAAAGTATCAGGTTCGTCAATAGTGAGTTAGATTGCGAAGTCTTGTACAAATTCCATCATTTCCCATTCCTTGAATATCAAGATGGCTACCAGTTCATGCTTCCATTTATGACTCAGAGCGTTGGCCATGGATTTTGACTTGCCAGGGTGGCAAGAGATATCGAAGTGAAAGTCCTTAAGTGTCTCCATCCATTGACGCATTCACAACTCACTTAAGGAGTGTCTCGCGTGAATATAGTGAGTTGGAGGGTCCACTCCACAGTCAATAGAGCGCATATTCAGATCTTTCTGCGTGAATATGTATTTCAGACTCTTGTGGTCGCAAAATAACTGAAAATCTTCTCCGTATAAGTAATGCCTCCATATCATTAAGGCAAACACCACAGCTGCCAATTCCAGTTCATGAGTTGGGTAGTTCTCCTCGTGCTTCTTCAATTGGCGAGAGGCGTAGGCGATCACTTTGTCGTTCTGCATCAGTACACAACCAAGGCCTAATTTTGAGGCATCGCTATACACCACGAACTTCTCCCGTCCTCGTGGGAGAGTGAGCACCAGTGCAGAAGTTAATCTCATCTTCAACTCCTGGAACGCAGCCTCTGCATTTTCATTCCATGTAAATCGGGCATTCTTCTTCGTTAGTTGAGTGAGCGACTGAGCGATTCGGGAGAATTCCTTGATGAAACGTCGGTAGTACCCAGCCATTCCTTGGAAACTCCAAACTTCTGTCACTATAGTGGGTTGTTCCCACTTGGATACTACTTCCACCTTAGCTGGATCAACTGCTATTCCCTCTGTTTTTACCACATGCCCCAAGAACTTCACTTCCTGCTCCCAAAACTCGCATTTGGACAAATTAGCGTACAGTTGGTTGTCTTTTAACATACTTAGGATGGTACGCAGGTGTTCTTCATACTCTTCTTGGCTTTTGGAGTAGACCAAGATATCGTCAATGAACACGATTACGAACCGGTCTAAGTAAGGCATGAATACCCAGTTCATCAGGTCCAACAAAACTGTCGAAGCATTTGTGAGACCGAAAGACATCATCGGGAACTCATAGTGCCCATAACGAGTCCTGAAGGCTATTTTCGGGATGTCTTCATCTCTAATCCTCAATTGGTGATATCTCAAACGCAGGTCTATCTTGGATAAGTACTTAGCATCCTTCAACTGATCGAATAGATCATCGATATATGGTAGAGGATATCTGTTCTTAATTGTCATGTCATTTAGTCTCCTGTAGTCTATACAGAGATGCATTGACCTGTCCTTCTTCTTGACAAAGAGGACCAGTGCTCCCTAAGGGGACATACTGGGACAGATAAAGCCTTGAGCTAACAGCTCATCTATTTGACTCCTTAATTCTTCCATCTCGCAAGGGGACATGCGAAACAGATAGAGTGATATAGGAGCAGTCCCTGGCTTGAGGTCAATGCTGAAATCTATCACCCTTCTAGGTGGTAGCCCTGTTATTTCTTGAAATACTTCGGGGAAGTCTCAGACTACCAGTTTCTGCTTGATGGTGTCTTCTACTGACTCTTCTTCCTCTAGAGCTTGCAGGCTTTCGAATTCTTGACATCTGCCCCCACCTTTCAAGGTGAAAGAGGCTAGCCCTGGAATGGATACAGTCACCGTTTTGTCGCGACAGTCCATGACCACACGTATCAACATAAGCCAGTCCATCCCGAGGATGACATCAAATTGTCTGATAGGCATGACAATTAGGTCCATAGCAACCTCACGATTTGCGAGTGTGATGGGACATGCTCTACATAATTTATTGATTTCCACAAACTTGCCGATAGGGGATACTACAACTAAGGGAACATGCATCCTAGTGGTGTTCAATATTAATCTAGATGCAATAGCAGAATCAATAAAGGATAGAGCTGCACCAGAATCGAAAAGAGTAAGTACAGGAGTAGAGTTAATGTGTGTTGTGCCATGAATAGTCAGAAGAGGGTCCTGCTTGGCCTCTGTGGCAGCAACAGCGTACTCGTGCCAGGCGAGCCCTCTACTGAACCGGGGGCCTCTGTCTGGCCTAGTGAGGCCTAGGTGTTGCCCTTGTTGCTCTTAGCTCTGTGGTGGTCAGTTCCCCCGAGGCGGAATGCCTTGATCCCTCAGCCTCTGAAAGAAATTCGGGATGCTGTGGTTGTTCTTCCCACAATAACTGCAGCCTCCACCACGGGGCAAAGGCGGTGCTTGAGTGAACAGTGGCCTGGGTCTCCCTGCAGGGACAGACAGGGTAGGAGGAGGCTATCTTAGCCAGAACGGGGCATCCCAAGTAGGTGGGCGGGAGCGGATGGTGCACTCAAAGTCTTTTTCTACCCTCATTGCTTTATCCACCAATTATAGGAAATCCCCGAAATCCCGGTTTCATAGACGGGATTATATCCCGGGCTTCAGTCCTTCCTTGAACTTCTCCAATCTGTACTCCTCATCTTCGAGGCCCTTCGGCACGTATCGTGATAGCTCATCGAACTTCGCCTCGTACTGGGCGACCATCATGTTTCCCTATTCTAACTATAGGAATTGTGCGATCTTCGCGCTCCAGCATAATGTGGAAAATACTTCTCCAGGAACTTTACCCTGAAGCCGGCCCAAGTCCATGTATTACCAGTTGGCACCCATCTCTGTACACTGCTCCACCAGTTCTCAGCCTCTCCGTTGAGCAGGTATACTGCTAAGGTGACCCTCTGAGAGTCAGTACACTCTAAAGGCCCCATCATCTTGGCGATTCATGCCAGCTAGTATTCGGCCTGTACCAGGTCGGGTGCCCCCACAAAAGTCGGTGGACGGAGTCACATGAATCGTTTGAACACAGTAGAACCCCTGGTATCTCTATCCCTGGATGTCGCCTTGCGATCCCTCTCCTAAAGGGCCTCCATCACCAATGCGTGTGTATCTTGCTACTGCCTGACAAATGTGTCTTGTTGCTGTTACATGATGGTGACCATCTGTACGAAGACTACGAAAGTCGTTGCCTCTGTTGGTGATTCTGCTTGTGCATCCACCAAAGGTGTACGTCGTTCAAAGTACTGTGAGGGCAGTCTTGACGGGATGTATTGGGGGGAAGGAGAATCCCCTACTACTTAGACCCTATATCATCGTTTGCCACACCAGGGGGGAGACTTGGTGTGTAGACAGGGCTACGTTTTCTCTGGCATTCTGTTGATGGTATAGGGTGAACGTCAACCGTGCGGGTCTGACATGACCGCGTCACAGGTGGCATGGCTTCCTGCGAGATTAGATTTTCGTGGTTTAGGAATAGAAGTGTGAAGAACGGCTTCTACCTAGTATGAAGCATTATATGGAGAGAACTTATCAGTTTACATGACGAGGGAGTTCTCCTTTTAGTTTAACACTTTTGGTTTGGATTTTCCAGGGGAGTTAAGGTTCATGTTTCTAAGTTTGTTATTTTCCAGGGAACCCTAGGTAATTTATATGCTAAGTCCTCCCTAACTAGTCAGGATCTCTTCATAGTTCAAATATTCACTATTACTAATGCCTAAGGGACCTAAGTGTTCTTGTTTCTATATTCATTCATCCTAGCTGTTCTTTTAAGGGGAGAGTTTCTAAGTTTTGCCTAAGTTAATCTCTTAAGGTTCGTATGTTGTTCCCACAGCCAGGTTGTCTCATACTCCACTTTAATACTAACTTGTAATGCCCCGGTTTTCAAAACCTGAGTACGTGCCTCGAAATCTGAGAACCCAGGAGTTAGCTATCGATAATAACAATCACTCAATAAATCAAAGTGTGCTATAGTGGGATGTAACATAAATTGGCCTCAAAATAGGAACAATATCCCGACCCACTCAGTTGGGGGCCACTTACAAAACCTTAAGTTTCCTTAAAACTTGAATGTACTGAAATAGGATAAATGACCAAACTACTGATTCAGCCTATAGTAGGTTGCTACTTCTTGCTGAAATTCCTCCTCATATCACTCCTCCTTGGCCGCCACCACTTCCAGACCTGCCACGTCCTCAACATCTCCTGAACCTGCGTCCTCTGTATGGTTGAACATTGATGAATGAGCAGCCAGCTCAGTGTGATCTCCCCTCAAGATTACACACCGCCACCCTAAACAATGAATAGCATAAAAGCACACAAGTACTCGAAAACACAGTATGTGCAGTCTTATTAAATGTATGGATGCATAAATGCAACGTCGGCCCGGGGAAAACATCCAGACGGCCTATGTCTTGGGAAAAACATCTAGATGGACATTGGGGTCGCCACCCATGGAGGTGACAGGTCGTCAACGCAACACTCGGCGTAATCGCATGGGCATGAGGATCCAAGTCATCATCATAAATCAATTGGCTGGTCATTAACGCAACACGCAGCGTAATCGTATGGGCATAATGATCCAAACTGTCGTAGTATGCTATGCATGCATGATTTGCCAGGTCATTATTAGTCCAATTGTAATCAGCCATTTTTGGATAAGCTCACGGTCACTACATGGAGAGCAAGGCCCATCGTAGGCCAATGACTGGGGTATAATATCTCACGACTACCATCCCTGGCCCATGAGAGTACCGTCTTAGGGTGTGTGTAGTACCTACTAACATGTGGCCAATCAATTTAACATAAAGGGGCCACCACCAATGCCGAATGGGAATCAAACGTTGAAATTACCAAATGTATCGGCTAAACATGATGGCATGAGTGGTGCAAAGATGAGTAAACAGCGGTATTTAGATAAGTTGTGGAGTTCATCCCAAGTCAAATAGGTGAAACCCCACATGGATGGTAAACCCCAGGGTTAAATACTACAACCTAAACCTTCATGTTAGGGGCCTGTTTAGATCACAACCAGTCTAGTTACATCTCAAGCACGGACTCTCCTCTGATAGGAATTCCCATGGAGAGGTTTTAACAAGCTGTGTGTCATAGCAACATGTTTTACAATTTGAAGGGAAATAAGGAACAACACCTATATTCCATACAACAACTGAAATCGCGTAGGGTACATGACATAAAGGACTGGATCATTCACTTAGGCAGTTCAAAGATATATTCTAAACAATAGCAAGCCTGAGAATTACCATGTTAAGTAAATGAATCAAGGGATTACAATTTATTTCCATACATAGTTTATGAACAGCCTAGTTATCCAAACTACTAAATCTGCTATTTCTAGTATAGGTAGGGATGGAAAGCTTAAGGGGAGGAAATCATCACCAGACACGTTGTAGGATGCTCCTAGAGGCAAGTTCCCTTGAGGAGACGGCGAATTTCTACCACTCACATAATTCCCTGAACAAGTTTATTCATAATAGTCAATGAGTCATAAGGTTAGATATGTGAGGGTAGGTGAGAGTTGGAAGGCTCTAAACTAAGGTTACTTGGGCTATAATCTGGGGTGATCAAACTCATCTAGCATGAGCCTATATTTCCATCAAACTGGGTCAGTCAAGGCCCACTTGATTACTATATCTAAACCCTTGGGACAGGCTTACCAATTGAATGAGTGGTTTGAATGAATCATATGCATCCAGGTGAGGCCCCCACGGCCCATCCAAATGGACGGCCTGGAGATACAAATTATACATTAAGGTAGGGCCTTATGGGGCACCATCCAGTAAGGGACGGTGCAGAGATAGTCAGTGACCCATCTGGAACCCATATCTATAGTTACTACCATAACCGTCCCTGTGGACGGCTAGAGCCAGAAGCATAAATCGAAGTGGGTATCCGCGTGGGGCCCGCCACATATCCCTGTACACGACCTTACCAGCATATTACAGTTATTTACATACCTGTATATATGTATATATGTATATATATATATATATATAAATAATGAATAAAATATTAAATAATAAAAAGGAGGTAAAGAATTACATCCAGCACTGGACGTTACTAAGGGAACGTCCAGTTCTGGCCTAATTACAATGCCCCTGATGGACGGTTAGGGGAACTCCAAGCATCAAGGTGAGTCCCGATGTGGGGCCCGCCATTATTTGTGCATGCCTTCTATGATATATTAATATTTATTTGCTACCTAACTGTAAATAAAAAAATAACATTAAAATGAAGGAGCGAATGTCCAGTTTTGAACATCGTTAAGGAACGTCAGCCCAGCCCCGGTTTTATCGTCACAGACGGATGGTCTGGATTTACTGTCCCCTAATGGACGACTAGAGCACGACCTCAGCATCAGACGTAGCCCACTGAGATTGAAATCTCAGGTACGGCCCACTTTTTCAAACAGGGTGGCGGTTCTGCCCACCCGCGATTTGTGCAGGGCCCACGTTGGGAGCGATCCTGTTGATGCTGGTTGAGGCCCACCTGCATTCTGCGTAGGCCTAATACATAGCAGCCCACCCAACGTTTTACGTGGAGGGAGCATGCCTGCAGCGCCCCGTTGAAACCGACCCCAGCTCATGCCTTCCAATCATGGCCTGATCTTGGTAGTTGATTCTCAACCCATGTTAGCGTCCAAACGACGTCATGGTGGTTGTTGTCTTTAGCGTTAAAGAAAGGCCCTAACTGACTTCTTTTCTACATTTGGAAGGCAGCCTGTGCTTGGCGTGCTTTCAATGCAAATGGAGCTTTGACTTCGTCACGACATTTGGCCATCATCTAGGTACATTACCATCAGAAATCCGACCATTGCTTGGCCAGTCTCAGCACTAGAACAGGACCGTTGTTTGGCCTAGTGTGACACACGTCTGTCAGCTCCCAACAGAGACTTGTTTTGGCTTCGGTCCCAGCCATCGTTTGGGTAGACCTGATAAGCTTGAAATGGAGGTTCTAGATGGGTTAAATTTTATCCCCGAACAGGGCAATGGATTGACTCACCTCTGGTCCAAAACAGGGACCCAACATCGCTACCTCCTCAGTCCTACTCCTAACCATTGATTGGCTGGTCATCGACCCTACCTTGAACCAGTTTTGAAGCTCTACAGAGAGCTCAAACAAGGCTTCAAATGGTCCTGCCCTCAAGGCCATTGCCTGACCTGATTTGAGGAGTGAAACGGAGCTACTACTTTAGCATCGCATTGACCCAAAACGTAGCCATTACTTGGCATGGTTTGGGTCTAGATCATGCTCACCGTCGTGCTGCATTCAACCCTTGTTTGGCTGGTTCCACCTCCAAAACGGACGTCCATGATGGGCAGACAGATGACCCGATTCTCAGCTCCAATCAGAGCTCCTGTCTCGACTGAGTTTTGGTTCGAACCTAAGCCATAATTTGACTTAAGTCCAACCCAACACAGGTCACTGTGTGTAACGCCCTGAAAATCGGGGGTCGAGTAGCAACTCAACACCCGAGTTCCAAAACATCACTTATGTAACATAAATGCTTATGATTGAATGTTTTCCGTGTTAGTGCAATAATCATGAGTGGGATTATACAAAACAGTAATTCATACTCCAGATCAAATTATAAAATGCAAGTGAAAGACTAAAAGATGTATATGAATGTACATGAAGCCAAAAACATCACAATCGGTCTCCAAAGTATGAACACCTTCCCGAGTTAGCATATACATGTATTAGTTTCAAAATTCAAAATGCCCAACAAAATGGTACAACTATAATAATAATAGTCCCATCATCTGAATGGCCTAAGCGAAACCTCCAGAAAACTGCATGTAGGAGAACTCATATTTATCATCATAGTAATCAGGCTCAGCCTCCTGTGTCTCGTGAATACCTTCATGTAAGACAGAGTTTGGTGGGTGTCTAGAACACTGTCCCGTAACGTGGGAGTGAGTAGCTAACTCAGTGGAACAATAAAGCATAGGTTAACATGTTATCAATTCAGTCGAGCAGTAATAATAAAGCAGTACAATCAAACACTCCTAACTACTCTTATTAATGCAAGTATGGAATGCAGTCATGATGTATGCCCTCGCCAATGCTCCCTCGTGCGACAACATCTTACGTCGCGGTATGCGTTCATCCCTCAGTGCTCCACATCTTCCATGCACATGCAGTGCTATGTTATGAGCATGATTACCAAGTTATTATTAGTCATTTTCATACAATAGTATTGGTAAACCAAGGTACCTTTCTTATATAATTCTCAAATAATGATCCATTATAGGGTCGTCAGTCCTAGATAATCTCATATGATGATACGGTTTTAGGTCACTGTAAAGGGCTGCGAGGGTTGTTACACATACTCGTTGCACCGTTCCCCCATCACCTTATCAATACAAGCCTAGTTTATACTCTAATTACTATGGGAAGGCTCGTCACCTCTCTGTAGATTCAGAGTATGCTCGAGGTCACTACAAAGGCTGTCAGGGCTGTTACACGCAATCGTTACATCACTCCCCCATCACCTTATCAGTGTAGGCCGACAGCTCGAATACAGTGTCCCATACCAACGTATTTGGCTCACGTGTCTGAGTTACTCACTGGTCACTACCGAGAGGCTCGTGGCCCCAGTGTAGGCCGACAGCTTGACCACTATGTCCCATACCACTATGCCAGGCTCACGAGTCTTAGCAAATCGAGGTACCAAGGTTAACGGGGTTACACTGGTAAGTTTGGTACCATAGGTTCAAGCAGTAGCGTCCAAACATGGTGAACACACATTAGACAGATCGGGTTACTTGAGGAGCTCGACTAGCACGAGCGCAAGTTGCATCGATCGACATGAAGTGCATAAGCACTCCGTGTGGCCTAACCATTAACGACGACCAACATATGACTCGGGTTTGTCAAACACGTCCTACGTGGCGAATGAATCTCAGCCACAACTTCCAAGCTTATTATCGATTGCCTGGACTATCACATAGCCCCGATCACATTCAAGTCCTATCCAGAAGCATGTACTGTAGTCTAAGCAGAACTAACAAGTAATTCAAACATGTTAACAAGCATGCTATAAAGCACAACATAAACAGGAAATACAGACACATACATTTCATAAGTAAGCGATTAAATTAAATAACCAACATGGTGGAAATCATATATAGCTCTCAGTTAGTTGAGAATCCTATCTCAACACCTACCTAAAGCACAATCATCTAAGTACTTACTCATATAAGCATTTTTACAAACACTTAGAATACACTTATTAACATACATAACGTATATTAACATACATGTGTTAGGGTGAATTCTTTCACCAAGTAAGTATTACACTTATATATAGCATGTACATATAGTAATTTATCATGGCAAACACACTTTTAAAATTTGTATGTGTACAGTATTTTCTACAAATATACAGAATACACTATACGCCATAATTTGCATACGTAACTGAATTGCAAAATGAACATTGCATTGTACATGTGAAATTGCATCCAGATCATGAATCTATCATTATCTGACATTGAAAGCATTGAAAACCATAACCTATACGTCTAAAGTCCGCACCTTACGCCGTAGAAGCAAGTAACGGACTCAGTTAAACACTAAGCCTTAATCACTGGTAGAATGGCAAGCTAAGACATGAAATAGGTTAGCTATTTCATCACTTGCAACAATTGTGACCCTAGAACGGATTAGGATTAGGGTTCCTTACCTAAGAACAAAGGTAGAATCGTCGGAAAAGCGATTAGATGGCGATAGTTAAGCACGTAGATCGGCAGGGTAGAATAGCAGGAAGATTCTCCAACTCTTCACACACTTTCTCTCTCTTTTCTCTCTTCTCTCACCTAGGGTTTTCTCAAATTCATATGATGATAATGAGAGAGGGTTTAAGGTCCTTATATTGGCCTAAAACATTCCAAATTAGGCCTAGGGCCAAGGTATACTTAGGTTATAGCCAAAGTAGGTCTGTTCTGTCTCAACGGAGCACTTCTGGAGCCCCCCCCCTCCCCCCCTTGAGCCAAAGGTCGGACTTAAACTCATTGACCTTGGATCTAGGTTGAGTTAAGTGTAGCGCCTTGAAAATCGGGGGTTGAGCATAAACTCAACTCCCTTATTCTAACGCATCACTTATGCAACATAAAGAATGATGATTGAATGTTGTACGTATTAGTGTATTAAATATGAATGGGATTAAGCCAAAACAACATATCATACTCCGAAGACAGTTAAATTATGCAAGTAGAAGACTGTCATAGATATATAAAATATATAAACTATTGTAAGTCTCCAGAGTGTGAACATGTTACCGGGTTAAATATATCAATGTATACTCCAAAGATGGGAAAAATGAATATACAAGGGTGCTCCAAAAGTGCAAACTAAAGTGTAATGACATTAAATCAGCAACCCTGTAACCCCGTCGATCAGAAGATGGTCTACATAGACCCACCTGATAGCAGTGTAAGGAGAAACCCTCATAATCATAAAAATTCGGCTCCGTTCGCAAGCATCGCCATAATCTGAAACTCAAATAGGGTCTGGTTTGGTGTTTAAACACCGTCCCGTAATGTGGGAGTGAGTAGTCAACTCAGTGGAACAATAGAGCATAGGTTAACATGTCATCAATTCAGTCAAGCAGCAATGATAAAGCAGTAAATCACACATTTTTAGTACTGCTGTTAATGCAAGAATGGATGTATGATGCATGCCCTCGCCTACGCTCCCTTAGTGACTCCATCTTACGTTCGCAATGACAACATTGTCTCAGTGCTTGACCTGCAACGCTTGATTGCATGCGTAATGCGGTGCATGCATATGATTACCAAGTTCTTATTAGTCCTTTTCATACAGCAGGATTGGAAAACTAAGGTACCTTCCTTGTATCATTCCCAAATAAAGATCCATTCTAGGGTCATCAATCCTAGATAACCTCATATGATGTATAGTTTTAGGTCGCTGCAAGGGCTGTCAGGGCTGTTACACGGAATTGTTACACTACTCCCCCATCACCTTATTAGTGCAGGTCTAGTTTATACTCCGTTTACTATGGGAAGGCTCGTCGCCTCTCCTTAGATTCAGAGTATGCTCGAGGTCACTACACCAGGTATGGTCAGGGCTGTCAGGACAGTTACACGGAATCGTGGCACCACTCCTCCATTACCCATCAAGGTAGTGTAGGCCGACAACTTGAATATAGTGTCCCATACCACCATAATCGGCTCACGAGTCTAGTTACTCAATGGTCACTAAGGGGAGGCTCGTGGCCCCAGCATAGGCCGACAGCTCGACCGCGGTGTCCCATACCACCATGCCCGGCTCATGACTCTTAGCAGATCGAGGTACCACGGTTAATGGGCTTCTACTGGTAAGGTTATTACCTTAGGTTCAAACAGAGGCATCCAAACATGGTGAACATACATAAGACAGATCGGGTTACTTGACGAGCTCGGCTAGCTTGAGTGCACAACAAGTTGAACGATATGAAGCGTATAAGCACTTCGTGTGGCCAGCCACTATCGTCAACCGAAGTACAACTCGGGTTCGTCGAACACATCTCGCATGGCGAATGAATCTCAGCCACGCATTCATTTCCGTTTTCGATTGCCTGAACTATAATCATAGCCCCAAACACAATCAATCCTTGACCAAAAGTATGTAGAGTAAAGAAAAATAAACAAAGTAATTCAAGCATGTTAACAAGCATGTCATAAAGCACAATATAAACAGGAAATACAAACACATGTATTTCACAAGTAAGCGGTTAAATTAAACAAACAACATGGAGGAAATCATATACATCTCTAAGGTAGCTGAGAATCCTATCTCAACACCTACCTAAAGCACAATCCTCTAAGTACTTACTCTTATAAGCATTTTCACAAACACTTAGGATACACTCTTTCAACATACATAGCGTATACTAGCAAAAACATGTATTAGGGTGAACCCTTTCGCCAAGTAAGTATTATACACATATATAGCATGTTCATACAATAATTAATCATGGCAAACACACTTTCAAAATTTATACGTATACGGTACTTTCTACAAATACGGGGAATATAGTATGTTCAACATAGTTAACGTATAACTGAAAAGCGAAACGGACAACACTTTGTACATGTGCAATAACATACAGATCATCAATCTATCATTATCTGACATTGAAAGCGTTGAAAACCATAATCTATACGTCTAAAGTCCGTAATCAGTGAACTTGAACCGAAACCAGTTTGAACCCAATGCCTTTGTCTACAACACAACGTCAACCTGAACCATGAAATAGGTTAGTTATTTCGCTACCTGCAATAATAGAAAGCCTAGAACAGATTAGGGTTAGGATTCTTACCTAAGAACGAAGCCGAAATCGCCGAAAAAGGGATTAGAAGGTGATGGCTAAGCACGTATAGCAGCAGGGTAGAATAGGAGGAAGACTCTCCCACTTGTCTCACACTTTCTCTCTCTTTTCTCTCTTCTCTCTCCTAGGGTTTCTCTTAAAATCGTATGGGCTAAATGAGAGAGGGTTTAAGGTCCTCATATAAGATAGAAACTCTCCAAAATAAACTCAGGAACAAGGTATACTTAGGTAATGTTCAAAGCGGGTCCGTTTCGATCCAACGAAGCACTTCTGGCGGCCCCTTTTCTGTGTACGGTCGGACTTAAGCTCACCAACCTTGAATCTAGGTAGAGTTAAGTTTTTGTTCCAGTCGGATTCTTAGATCACGCGTGGCGGACCAGTTTCAGTTCAACGGTCACCGGAACTCGATCAGGGTTACAAGAACATGGACATGTGTATGAAATTTCCCCTGATCCGAGTGTGTATTTGGGTCAGATTCTGATGGACCGATTGCTTATATCAGGCCCGCAAGTGACAAGTCTCAGATTACTTAAATGAGACTTGATTTCTTAAGAAATCTACATCTTCTCATGCTCTTCAGTCCGGGCTCAAGCGAATAGCCGTGGGACATTATCTGGATTTGACTTCCGAGATGGTTGTCAAGCCCAGCAAGGCGGTCCTAATTCTATAACTTCGTATTATTCGAACTTTCGACATGCGGTCCAGATCTGATATGGAGTTTCAATGTGCTCTCGAGAGCAACTGGGTAATGAGATTGATCCTAGCTTTTAGGGTAACCTAGCGTCAATGATTCTACAAGTTTTGGGTTTTACAGATTGGATTTAAAGTGATTAGTACGGATTTCATATGTGATATAGTGTAGCACTTAGTTAACTTTGTCTAATTTATAAAGGATTTAGTCCTGTGAGATTTCTGTCTGAGGCGGTACTTGGGCCTTTGTAGTTTGTATATACAATGATTCAAGTTATTAATACTTACTAAAGCACGCCCTAATTACAACAGAAGAATATCCTAGGGTAGGAGAGGCTGATGTTCTAAATAACCTATTCGTTTTGTGAAATTCCATAAGGGTACTGGTTAAAAGCCCATTTTATTTATATATTTACTATTTACAGTAATGTTTAGTTAAAATATTGTTCTTTATCACCTAAACTTTTAATATAGTGTCTAATGTGAAAGTACTTTGAAAATTTTAAAGAACAAGGTGGTGAAAGGTGAGCTTTGTGAAAGAAATGGGTTCAAAAGCGATTTTAGACTTTAGGATTGAGTTCTGTCAAGTTAATAAGGTGTTCGGATCGACCCATTGCCTAAGGACATCTATCTCCAGGTTGGCAAAAATCTGGGGTGTTACATTAAGTTTTTGTTCTAGTCGGGTTCCCAGATCACACGTGGCGGACTAGTTTCAGTTCAACAGTCACTGAAACTCGATCAGGGTTATAAGTACATGGACATGTGTATGAAATTTCCCCTGATTCGAGGGTGTATTTGGGTCAGATTCTAATGGTCTGATTACTTATATCTGGCCCACAAGTGACAAGTCTCAGATTACTTAAATTAAATTTAATTTCTAAAGAAATCTACATCTTCTCACACTCTTCACTCCGAGCTCAAGAGAATAGACGTGGGACACTATCTAGATTTGATCTCCGAGATGGTTGTCAAGCCCAGCAAGGCAGTCCTAAATATATAATTTCGTATTATTCAGACTTCTAACATGCTGTCCAGATCCGATACGGAGTTTCAATGTGCTCCCGAGATCAACTGGGTAATGAGATTGATCCTAGATTTTAGGGTAACATAGCGTCAATGATTCTACAAGTTTTGGGTCTTGCGGATCGTATTTAAAGTGATTCAAGTAGATTTCATGGCTAATCTAGTTTAACACGTAGTTAACTTTGTCTAATTTCTAAAGGATTTGGTCTTATGTGATTTTTGCCTGACGTGGTACTCGAGTCTTTGTACGGAATTTTCCGAGTCATTACACTGTGGCGGGACCAAATCCAACCATTGCTTGGCCTGAGTTCAGTCCAAACAATGATACCCAGCTGAGACTATGAGGAAAAAAGAAGGAAAGAAAGAAGGAAAGAACGGAAGGAAAAATAAATGTCTCACCTATGACAATTGCCGCACGATGCTAAAGCAGGGGGTTCTCTCTCTTTCTCAACTCACCCTCTCTCTTATCTCCCTCTCTCAACTGCCTGTGAAGCTACAATCTCAACTGATCCGACTCGGTCCAAACCTCACATGAACCGAGTTGGAGCAGTGGAAACCGAGACCACACTGTCGGCCACTCCCTTTCTCCTCTCTACGCTCCCTCACATACTCTCAGCTCCTGACTCTCTGTTTTTTCCTTAGCCTAACTCTCTCTTAGCATTGATCCTAAGGGAAAAGTGCCCTTTTATAGCTGAGGGAGAGAGAGCATGAATGGTGGGGATTTCTCCCTACAGCGGACGGTCGAGATCGCACTAGCCCTTGTCTTTCCCTGAGAGGAAAGCTCTTCTCTCTCTCTTTCCTTCCACGGGTTCGGTATGACCATTTTTGGCAACGGGAGTAGTGTACTTTCCACAAGGAAATGGATGGACGGGATCACACGATCGGACCGATCATGAACCATTCGTCTGATCCCATCATGGCCCCACCACGCGAATGCCTTCCACATGCAACGTGCTAAACGGTGGCGGCCCATCTCCCTCATCTGTTTACCTGGGATCAAACGACTATAGGGTTTTGTTAAGTCAGGCCTTGTGGAGACTTTGAATGGACTGGATGGTTCGGAAAATGATCGTGGTGGCCCACTTAGGGGCTCAAAAAAAGGGGTTGCTCGGCCTCTTTTTTGGCGGGGTGGAGTTCCTTTTCAAATGTCTGAGATGAGCTCAGTCAAAGCTCATTTGACCGAGCAAGTAGTTTCGGTGCACATCACATGCCAGTGCATGGGATGCATATGCATGTTGGGTGAGGTGCAGTGGATTGATTATGATGCATCAAATTTGCTCAATCATTCAATAAGTTGTCACAGGGGTATTGGTCCACGATTTTGGGTGGACCCGAGGCCTAGGTGGGCTGTTACACATTTCTTTAGCCCATTATTGGCCCGCGCGACGTGATTCATCGAGTGAATGGGCCTGATACAAATTTTTAATGGTTATTTTGTGGTACGGGCTATGTTGAATGCTTCATTTATCACTAACTAACTCTCAAGGGTTGGTGACCAGTGTATTGTACTGGTATAAGTGGACATAATGACTTAATTTCATAGTATCCAGATTGCCTCACTTGCTAGATGGTTGTAGGGCGCGTCCCAGCTCCTGGAGACTTGGATGGATGAGCTTAATTCTTACTGGAACCTCCTTCCTACATGTGTCATGTTCAAGTTAGTTGATTAATCCAATACGACTTAAGTTGATGTAGATTTAAAATGGTAACACCTGAGTACTAAAGGTACGGGGTGTTACACCTCAGATAACCACAAGATTGAGATTTTTCTAGCTTAATCGCAAACAAAAACCAAAATGAAGGAAATTTACAATATAGTAAAATACCTGGATTTATCCTTTTGTTGTAGCCCAGAAGAACCAATTGGAGTAGAAGTTCGAATATAGAAGTTCAATTATCCAATACTCACTTTGAAATGGTTATAGGTTCTAATTGATTTTAAATTAAACCAAATGGGCTAGCTGTATTTGATTTTGATTCCAAAAAGAAGGAATACAGCAATTCCTCTTTTCAATTCAGATTAGAATGCAGAAACAAAATCAAATAAATTAAGCTAACGAAAGAGAATATGAAATATGCACAACATAGCTTAAATAAGACAAACTTATCTCAGAGTGATGCCTTGATTTTACTTGAATTGAATTCTTGAAAAACACTGAAATTCGTGTTCTATTTATAGTTACAGAAATCGCGTCTATGACTGATTGAGTGGCCACCACGACTGGTTGTAGGTCGAACCACATTTTGAAATATTAAGTGCGATCGGATAAAACCGTTCCACGACTGGTCTTAGGGTATCCAAGACTAGTCGTGAGGCCTCCCCGATTGGTCGTGTCACACCCACAACTAGTCGTGATAAACCAGGAATGGTTACCCGACTAGTCGTGAACGAGTCGACACGTTCATACAACCGGTCGAGCAGACTCCAGGACTAGTCGAAGCTCAATAAAAAAATTCTGAAAATTTACAACAACTTAAGACTGATCATGGAATTTCTTAGACTGGTTGAGCCAATTCTAGGACTAGTCGAATACAGTTCAGGACTGGTCTTAGAATAGTCCAAATACACTTACAAAATAATTCAGTTCAAATTATGTATTCAAAACGACCTACCCTAAGGTCAAACTAAGGTCATGCAAACCTTAAATGTGAAGTATGGATATTGAGTCTTCATTTCTTCAGATGTTGGTTGACCTTTGAAGACTGTGAAGCTTGAGATCTCTGATGTAGCTTGAACTTGAGATCTTCTAAAGCTTGAAACTGAGATCTTGTACTTTTATTCTTGTGTTATACTTGATCTTGAGCTGTACCTGAGAGTTGAACAAGAACTTGTCTTCTAAAGTAGCTCTTAAAATATTCCAATTATTGAAGCTTGCAGAAGTAGACAAATAACTTGAACTTGAACTTTTTGAAGTAGATCACCGTTCTTAGCATGTAGCATTGATGCAATGACTTGAACATACAAATCAACATGCCACACAAGGCATAGATTGAGTTTTTGACACCATAAAATTTGACAACCAAAGGGGCAAATAACTATTGCACTTACAATCTCCCCCTTTGTCAAATTTGTGACAAAACACACTTAAAAAATATGATCAATATGAACACAACAGAAATCATGCACCAGTTATAAAAGTAAGCCAGTTACAGATTAACAAATCATGCACCAGTTGTCACATTCACAAATTCTTCATTACTTACTCCCCCTAAGTAGCACAACTAAATCCAGCATAAAAATGTTGTTACTCTACTCCCCCACAATTCATATCTATCTCCCCCATATATCCATATTTATCAAACTAAAATTATTCTCCCCCTTTTTGTCATAATAAGACAAAGGAAGAAAGGAAGAAATGGAAGTGGAAGACTAATAAGAGAGTAATGAAAGGAATAACTAGTTAAGATAAGCAAGAAAAAAAAAAGCAAATTCGAAGTTCACACAACATTGACTAGCTGAAACAAAAATCAGTCATACAAACTGAAGTAAGATGAAAGTCTACACACCAACAAAAGTAGTATAAAAGTTATTACAAACCAAAGATTAAAACACTTAATCAGATCCTGAGGAAGCAGCAGGTATGGTAGGATCAATTTGATGAAGGCCCTTGTTTAAACGCCTAAGATACTTGCGCGTATATTTAAATTACAAATCATAGGCAACATTCATGTTCTCTACCTTCTCCTCAAGAGCACAAAGACGAGCATCAAAATCAGATGGCTCATAGTCAGGATTGTTTGTAGAATCTGATTCAATTTCATCAAAAATATCATCCATATTTATGTCATCAGGAGGAATATCGCCACCTTTTTCATCATTCCCTGCTTCAGCACTACCACCACCCACATCTCTTTGGCTAGGAGCCAATTCCAACTTCATATAATTTATATTAGAATTGTTAAATGAAATATGACGAATAGGAGCTTCTTCAACAGGCAAAAAAACTAGCATATAAGACGCTAACACGGTCATAAGATATGCAAATGGAATATCGCTGTGTCCTGGATGAAGTTGAAACTGAATGATGAAATGACATATCAAGGAAGGCAGACAGACTTTAATACCAATGATGTTAGAATGCAGAACTCGAACCATATAGGAAGTCAGTTCTGTTTTGTTACTAGAACGTGGACATAAATTTGAAGTGAAGATTCAGTGGAGAACCCTGTATTTAGGTAACAAAAACTTTGCGGGGAGCGCATTACCTCTATGAGTCCATTGAATGTCCATATTACATAAATATCTGGTTAACATATGTTTTTTTTGTTTCTGATGGTTTTTCCACTAGAGTCTGAATAGGAATATCATCGTCATTAACATGTATTTCCATTAGATCCGCAATCAGATGACGGTCTACTGTAAATGGACCTTCTCTAGTATCAATATTAAATGTTAAATTATTAGATGAAAATTTAGAGATACATGCAATCATGGCCCATGTAATGGATTGGTATGCTGGCCCACCCTAATGTAGGATGTTATCCCAACCTATAGATTGGAGAAGAGGAAGGATACCAAAAGGAGCAATATGATCAATAAATACAGGCCTTTCAACAATGACATTATGCATATGCAAATCCCTAACATGAGCGGGATCATCTTCGGATGACCGAAGATGGCGCCTAGAGATAGGAGTTGATCTGGAAGATGATGGACCATGGGCAGCTTTCTTTTTCCCTCTAACATCCATTTGCAATAGATTAAACATAGAAACAAGTAAATTCAAAAGATGATGAGTGGGTTTTTGATAGATCAGATTTCTCAAGAGAAAACCCCAAATTCACAATGAAATACAAAATAAATTACTCTGAGAGTGAAAATGAAGTAATATTAACTAGAATCTACAAGAAAAACATAAATGATGCACTAACCTTGAGGAATCAGACAGTTGGATACAACTGATCTTGCTTATGCCCCTTATAGAGAAAATAGGAAATGAGGAAGATGAGATTTTCCCCCAAATTAAAAAGGTCCAGCGCGCTACACGACTGGTCGAGGACTGTTCTTAACCGGTCATACCACGACTGGTCGAGCACGTCCTCGACTGGTCGTGAAACCAATAAAAACAGCATTTTTCATAAAAATTTAAAATTTAAACCAATAAATTATTAAATATATATATACATTATGATACACAAATGTATGAATAATCAATTTAAATTGCATATCCCAAGATCAAAATTCAATTTATTAAGCCTGCTTTTATCAAGCGGTTTAGTGAAAATGTTAGCAAGTTGAGTCTCGGTCGGAATGTAATCTAAAGAGATTAATTTTTCTTCCACTAATTCACGAATGTAATGATACCTAATGTTAATGTGCTTGGTACGTGAATGTTGGATTGGATTTTTTGAAATAGCACTGGAATTATCACAATATAATATCATTGATTCTTATGAAGTTCCATCACCGCTTAACATACGTTTCATCTAAACAAGTTGAGTACATGCATTTCCAGTTGCGATTTATTTAGCCTTAGTAGTAGAGAGCGACACAAAAATTCGCTTTTTGCTAAACTAAGAAACTAAACAATTTCTGATATAAAAACAACCACCACTGGTTGACTTTCTATCATCGATATTACCAGCCTAATTAGCATCTGAATACCCAGCCAATTGAACACTGGTATCATATCGATACCAGAGACCCAGAGTAGCTAAACTTGCGACATATCTCATAATTCGCTTAACAGCAGTTAGATGAGATTCTTTAGGGTTAGACTAATATCTAGCACAAATACCAACACTTAAAGCAATATCAGGTCTACTTGCAGTTAAATAAAGTAAACTGTCAATCATGCTGTGATATAGTTTAGGACCTATATTTTTACCTGTAGAGTCTTTTGAGAATATTAATGTTGTACTCATATGAGTATCAAAATTCTTACCATTCTCAAATCTGAACATTTTAATTAAGTTTAAAGCATAATTGGTTTGAGAAATAAAAACACCATCAAGTTGTTGTTTTACTTGCAACCCTAGGAAATAATTCAATTCCCCAACTATGCTCATTTCGAACTTAGATTTCATTAAATCTGCAAACTCGACAGTCATGTTAGTACAGGTAGATCCATAAATAATATCATCAACATAGATTTGTACCATTAACATATGATTGTTATGTATCTTAACAAACATTGTTTTATCAACACTTCCCATTAGAAAATTATGACTTAGTAAAAACTTAGTCAATTTTTTGTACCATACCATGGGAGCTTGTTTCAAACTGTAGAGAGTCTTTTTAAGCTGATAGACATGATCAGTGTTCTTAGGGTCTTCAAAACCCGTTGGTTGTTCCACATACACTTCTTCGTGTAGATCACCATTTAAGAAGGCACTCTTTACATCCATTTGATAAATTTTGAATTTCTAAAGTAAGCAATGGATATGAATAGTCTGATTGATTTAAGGCGAGTAACTGGGGCAAAGGTTTCATCGTAATCAATGCCTTATATTTGAGTGTACCCATGTCTAACCAGTCTTGCCTTGTTTCAAATAATATTACCAAGTTCATCAGACTTATTTTTGAAAATCCTCTTTGTTCCGATAATATGTTTATCTTTAGGTCTAGGAACAAAATTCCAGACATCATTTCGAATAAATTGATTAAGTTCTTCCTGCATAGCAACTATCCAGTTTTTGTCAGAAAGAGCTTCTTTTACATTAGCCTGTTCAATCTAGGATGTAAAACACACGTTGTTACATATGTCTTCTAATTATTTACGAGTGTGCACACCAGTGAGAGGGTTTCTAAGAATTTGAGTGGTTGGATGATCTTTAACAGTCCTCAGTTCATAATTAGTTTGTTTTGATGAAGTATCTGGTTTGTCAATTAAAAGTACTTCATCATTATCTGAACTTGGGGTGGGTGTATTCAAGTGATCGTTAATGACCACATTAATGGACTCTTGAATCATACTGGTCCTTTTATTCAGTACATGATATGCACGATTATTCAAAGAATTTCCTAAAAAGATACCTTCATCACTTTTAGTGTCAAACCTCCCCAAATATTCATGGTCACGTAAAATATAGCACTTGGTGCCAAAAAAGTGAAAGTATTTGACAGTGGGCTTTTTATCGAACCACATTTCATAACCTGTTTTATTATTAGATTTACAAATATAAACTCGATTAATAACATAGCATACAATATTCACTGCTTCAGCCCAAAGATTTCTAGGGAGCTTCATACTATTTAACATTACATTTCCCATATCTTAAAGCACTCTATTTTTCCTCCACAAATTCATTTTGTTGTGGTGTTTTGGGCGCAAAGAATTCATGCGATATTAACTGATCGCTACAAATTTCTCAAAACTGTTATTCTTGAACTCAGATCCATAATTACTACGGATCTTACAAACTTGAGAACTTTTTTCAGTTTGGATCCGTTTGAGAATCATTTTTACTTCGTCAAGGGTTTCTGATTTATCCCTTAAGAAGGCTACCTAAGTGAATTTGGTAAAATCATCCACGATTACCAGTATGTATTTTTTGCCACCTCGACTCTCCGTCCTGCTAGGTCCTACAAGGTCCATGTGGAGAAGTTCGAGCGGTTTTGATGTGGCATTAGAGTTCACCTTTTTATGAACACTCCTAGTTTGTTTGCCAATCTGGCATTCACCACATATTTTGTCTACTTTTTGAAGTTTAGGTAAACCTCTTATTAGTTCTCCTTTGCTCAATTTGTATAGATTACGGTAGTGTACATGTCCAATGCATTTATGCGATAATTCTCTCTCATCGATATGGACCATGCAGCATGATTGATTAGATGAGCTACCATCGCTTACAATATAGCAGTTTTCAAAAGTCCTACGACTAGTTAATTTATAGAACCCTTTTTGTTTAAAATTTCACAACCTCGATTAGAAATGTTCAGGCTGTGATTGTTATCGCATATTTAAGATATGCTTAACAGGTTGTGTTTTAGCCCCTCAATATATAAAACATTCTTAAATAAAGGAAGGTTATAGAGTTGAACCGTACCTTGGCCAATAATCTTGCAGTTACTACCATCACCAAATGTGACTAACCCATCAATCATATCTTTAAGGTAGGTGAATAAAGCCTTGTCTCATGTCATATGCCTGGAGCACCCACTATCTAGGTACCACTTTGTATGGCTTGTTGCTTTGAACGCATTGTGGGCAACCAAGCAGGTAACCTTAAGAACCCATTTCATAACTGTTTTGGGTTTAGGAGTATAGTTGGTCTTCTTATGTTTGTAGTTGTTGTAAGACTAACCCACTGAGTTAGATTTTAAGAGCTCCTTAAGTAGATCGACTATTTTCTCAGCTAAAGGGTTTCGGTTTTGATTTTTGTAATTGATATGGTTGGTTACCTTTAGTTTTGAAAGATTGAAAAGTTTTAACATTTTTAGAAAACTTTTGACTTGAACTTTTCTCTTTTGAGTTAGATGATTCTCCTTTTACAAATTAGGAGAGGTATTCTTCTGTTTGGTAGGAATATTTTTATCGTAGCCCAAACCGGATCAATCGCCACATTTTCTTGATCCAGATAAATGTTTTTCTAGTTCTGGATCACCTTGGGCATATCTCCATGTATCCTTTAAACACAATAGTGAAGAGATTGCAAGTTTAAGTTTTTCATTTTCAGCTTTCAAATTTTCAATATGGGAGGTTTTGAATTCTAAATCGTATTTGCATTTTTTTAAACAATCTGAAATATGATATTTTTCTAAAATAAGAGACTCAAATCTTTCACTAAGCCTTGAAAACCTTTCTTTTTGAAGCCTTAGCTTTACCGCAATCTTACAACCTTCCTTGTATAGGGCATTGTAAGCATCTTGAAGATCTTCTTCATTATTATGATCACTATTCAGATTTTCTTCATTGGTTGAATCATCATAATCTGAAAAAGTGAACTTGGCTAGAGTCATAAGGGCTTTAACTTCATTGCCTGACTCGGTTTCAGAATCTTCTGATTCAGAAGAGGTTACAGTGGCAGAAGATTCATCCCAAGTAGCCAGCATTCCTTTCCTTTTAGGTTTGTCCTTTTTAGGACACTTGTTAGCTAGATGCCCATATTCTTAGCAGTTGTAACATTGACTACCTTTTAAAGATATCCAAGATTTAGATATAAATTTAGATCTCTTCTTATCATTTGATTTTTAAAACTCTACCTTCTTTTTACTTTTGAAAATCTTATAAAACTTTTTCGATAAGAGAGCCATATCATCTTCAGAATTTTTAAAATTAGAATTTTCCTGAGAAATACATTTGGAAGACTTAAGGGCTATAAATTTACCTTTAGGAGCTTTAAAGTTTAACTCATAGGTTTGTAAAGGCCCAACTAATTCTTATACCCTCATATTGTCTGTATCACGAAGTTCCTGGATCGCAATCACCTTTGAGTTAAACCGTTTAGGTAGTGAGCGTAGTATCTTTGCACACACTTTACTTTCTGGAATTTTACTGCCAAGACCCCACAGAGTTTACAATGTCATTAAGTCTTGTATAAAAGTCCATGAACATTTCATTTTCTTCCATATGTATTTCCTCAATTTAGTTGTGAGGATTTGGACTTTAGACTTCTTAACAATTGATGTACTCTCGTGTGTCATTTCTAAAATATTCCAAGCTTGCTTTGCAGTATCATAGGATATAATTCTTTTGAACTCATCCAGTGATAGTGCGCAAGTGATTGCATTTAGTGCTTTTGCATTGACACTACTCTCACTTTTCTGAAGTGTGAACTAAGAAAAATAAGGTGATATTCTCATTGATTTTGATTCATCGATACCAGTCACTTCAGTGGTAGGAGGGATCCATTTAGTCACTGTGGCTTGTCACACACTCTCATCCATCGATTTGTGGAAAATCCTCATCTTAGCTTTCCAATAAGCATAGTTGGAGCCATCAAATGGTGGAGGCCTAGTGACTGAAAGCCTATAAAAATTTGACATCTTAAAAATAGCTTAGATCGATTAGCTCAGGAAATAAATCCAAATAACAATTAAAATGAGCTATTATGCTTTGATACCACTTGAAAAGGCCTAGCTATATGTCTTAGAGGGGGGTGAATAGGACTGTGTAGCACCCCGTACTTTCCAGTACTCGGGTGTTACTATTATAATATAGATTAGCATATTTGTATGAAGATACAAGTAACGTACATTGTTTACCATCATTTGATAAGTCACAACCCATTACTTGGTTTCAATAGTCGAAATGCTAATATCTCATATCCCACCGTTGATTTAAACAAATTGATATCTAAACGTTAAAAACCCATGTATTTTGGCCCATTTATAGGCCCGAATGATTTAAACCTTATAGTCAAATACTTATAGGAGACTGAATGAAAGAGTAAATGACCCTAATCGGGTTATGATCCATGTGAATAATTCAGAAATATACATATAATTGTATATATAAAAATCTAAATACAAATAAATAATCTCTCCCTGAAAAACATACAAAACATCTCCAAAAGAGGGAACCATGAGAATTTAATATGAATAATCGACAATTGAAAATATAATGATAATAATAATAATAATAATAATAATAATAACAATAACAACAACAATAATAATAATAACAATAATAATAATAATAATAATAATAATAATAGGTGTTAAAATTATTCTAAAAGTAGCATTTAATGTTGTAAATTTATAGAACCGGTGTCCCAGTCATCTAAATGAATCCTTGGACCTTTTGAACCATTGACGTTCAGTCTCGAGCCGATCTGACCATTAGATTAGTGGGAATCCACCATTGTAACCCAAATTAGGTCGTACGACCCACCAAAGCCTTGGATTTGCATGACCTTCGGTCAAAAGCTAGGATTGGGCTAACCAAGTGAAATGGACGGTGTGGATTTATCACAAACACCATGATGGGCCCCACTTAGTGGCACGTGCATAGTGGTTGTGCACTCGAGGCGCACCTAGTTTATTAACACGGTCAGCATGAGCTAACCCGTGTTCTTCCAAAAAAAGGAGAGAAACCTTCTCTCTCTCGTTGCATCAGCTGACGAACAACGTCTGTTTGGGACACGTTGGAGCCCACCATATAAAATCATATGGGAGATCTGATCTGTCCATCTTGTGGGAAACATGGCCCTAACCAAAGCCATAACCTCCATCCCCGTTCACGCAA
Source organism: Magnolia changhungtana (assembly GCA_030180095.1). Classification (NCBI taxonomy): domain Eukaryota; kingdom Viridiplantae; phylum Streptophyta; class Magnoliopsida; order Magnoliales; family Magnoliaceae; genus Magnolia; species Magnolia changhungtana. Next base: position 1,098,160 of record JASAUF010000660.1, read on the forward strand.
CCTTATGTTCACATAAACACTGGTGCAAACCAGACCGAAAGCACAAAGTTTCCAAAAATGGAAACTATTGGAGCCTGCTGGCACGATCCGTGTGCCCTCTCCCATTTCAAATCCCAGCCATCTAAACGACGAGATCTTAACCGCCCATTTGCTCAAAGTTTCATAGCAAAACTAGGGACTAGTTTGGGTTCCTACCCATTGTTTTAGGAGGCTGTTTATACCAGAACAAATCTGGAACATCCAATGACGATCCGATGACCCTAAGAGAGCTTAGGGCTCGATTTAAGTCCAACAAATGGAGTTGCAGCAAGTCCCTCTTCCACGCCCTTGCCATAGCTCGTCAACCAGCCATTTCCCTTCTCCATTAGAACCCATCACCCAAATCTCTCCCGAGCTTCAAAAAAAACCCATCCACAAGCCTTCTAGGATCCATATAGATCATCTGAAGGGAGCCGATCAGAGTAAGAAGTCGTCGTTAGAATTCTGCCATTAATAGTGGCCTTCTTCTCCATCGTTGCTGGTGTTATTCAGGCCACTGTAACAGCTGTGCGCAGCATCAAGTCACCTCGGCCGACGCTAAGGTTGGCATAGGTATGTGCACCACCCCTCCCAAACTCAACGGGCCACGACTGATATGAATCTCAGTGGGCCACACCACCTTGTTGTCGTTACAGGGCCTGCATGACGCTGTCTGATGGAGAAAACACAAATGTCACTTCCCTCAGCAATTGGTGGGCCACGCGTATGGACCCACCTCTGATGTATGTGTTTCATCTATGTCATCCATCCATGCAGATGGTGGAGCCCACCTGGTATGCAAAGAAGATTGGCTGGTGTAGCCCACGCACCAGCTATATAGCTGATGTATTTGACGTTAACAAGTTGTGATCCCACCACGAGGAATGTTTTTCATCCATTCCGTTCATCTACCCCTAGATGTGGGGCCCCCTATTTGTATGTGTTTTATACACGCCGCCCATCAGCGTGTGGGGCGAACCATGGTGAATGTGTTTCAACCACGCCCGTCCATACATTTTTGCTGTGTGGGTCGCTCCACACATTGATGCGGGCCTCACCTTGGAACGGGTGGGTCACACTCTGCTTGATGAAGTGGGCCTCACCTTAAATCCGGTGGGCCTTACCATTGTCGCGGGCCTCACCACATACCCCTACGGGCCACAACTGCTGGACCAAATTGTGTTGAGACCCGGCCTAGTTCTGGACCACGGTTGGGCAACCACTGTGGAGCCGAGTTCAGGCCCAGTTTGGGCTAAAAATGGGCAGCAAAGTATTTAGCCAGTCAGGCCCAGTTCAGGCCATAATTATGTGTAGATTCCAGGCCCTATCTATGCCACTTGTTGGACAAAATCTGGTGGGGCTGGTCACCCCAATCCATGCCTAAGTAACCTCATTCATGGAACCCTTCAAACCACACGAGACCCATTTTAGTGTATTATTATTAGGACTACTAATACTATAAATGTATGGCCCTTAGCAAATTATCTATACTGATATTAGTTATCCTATATAAAAATTATTATTATTATATATCAGTGTTTAATCATTATTAATATTATCTTCGATGTTAGAGCACACTATGTATGTTCGTCAATGACTATTAGTGTAACATTAAGATGATATTGAGTGTATTATTAATAATAATGATTGTCTTGAAATCATTAACGTTATTAGCAAAACGATCAACTATAAATCAGTTAACATTTAAATCCTAAAGATTTAGCATAAACCTAATTGACCTAAATCCTAGTTCCATACTTTAGATGGCGTGTCGAGTTTGGATCTAAGTATAGAATTTCATAATTCATGATGAATCATGGTATCTGGTATCATGGCAAGAGTCACCATTGACAGTATGACTATTAACATTAAAAAAAAAGCAGGTACCATGTGATTCATATAACGCTCGTTAATACACTCACTAGTATTAGTCCTCATTATATTATCATTAGTAAATATCCTGCTATTATTACTTTTACTATCTAAGAGATTACTAGTCATTATAAAAATATTAGATAATGTTAGTACATTCATATATGAACTTATGAACCATCATTATTAATATTGATGGATTAATACCCCTATAATGAATATTATTCGATTAGTTGTATGATAATAATAATAATATTAAAAAAAAATTCAAGATTCAAATTCTATAATCTAAGTTTAAGACTAGACCCTAAGATGAAAACCATAATCTTACATTAGGACCCTAAGATAAATAATTCAAACCCTAGGTTATAATATCAACCATAAATAGTGTGTAAAACTCGATCTAACCATGTAATTTCCTAATTCATGATAGGACTCGATTATAAGGGGTCACACATCCCCTAACCATGTTGGTAGGCAACTAACTATAAGGTGATGATTCTTCCCCTTGAGCTTTCCACCTTCTCATTAGCTTAAGTTATAGTTTTTATTTAAATTCATAATTGATATCTCCCTTTATAATCACATGTGTTAACTGGTGAAAATTGAATTGTTGTATTACATGCTTTATGATTATCCTGTATAATTGTTCATGCTTATGTTCTTTTCGTGGATTGCTTATGGAACTTAAATTGGTACATTAGTAAGAAATTACCACATATGAATGTACACCCATACTTGGGATGTAACATGACCAGTTGTGATCGTAATGGACCTTCGACTTGATGATTATTAAGTGGTGGTCTAGATGGATCATTGATGTGGGCATACCATCCAGGGTTATTGTGCCCAATGGTTTTTAAGGATGGTCTTCATCGTATGGTTTTGATATCCGCCTTATGTGGCATATTTTGATACTTGCCCTGCGTGGTTTTGTTTTGATATTTTTTTTCTATGGGTTCGATGTTTTATACTTTACAACCATGTGATGGTAAGCCCCATATAATGTAATATGGTTAGCCATTAGTCGACAGGTTTCCATTAAACATCCTAAGATGGTAGCCACATCGGCCGGGGAAGGTGGTATGGGACACTGCCCGAGCCGTCGGCCTATGCTGGGCCACATGCTCCCCGTAGTGACCGTGAGCTTACTTAAATCGGCTAGTTGCAATTGGACTAATAATGGGCTGGAAAATCATGCATACATGGCATATTACGATGACTTGGATCACTTTGCCCTGCGATTACGCCAAGTGTTGCGCTTATAACCAGTCATTCAATTTATGATGATGGCTTGGATCATCATGCCCATGCGATTACGTTGACTGTTGCACTGATGACTAGTCACATTCATGCCTGTCTGGATGTTTTACCCGGGGTACAAACCTTCTGGATGTTTTACCCGAGTCGATGATTTCATGGGTGATGACCCTACTGTCCGTCTAGATGTTTTACCCGGGACAATGATTGCATTAACGCATCCATGTATCTAATAAGACTGCATTTACTCTATTTCGTTTATCTGAATGTTTATACTATATCTTACCTAATCTGGCGGTGTGTAATCTTGAGGAGAATTTACACTGAGTTGGTCACTCATCCATTAAATATACAACCGTACAGGTAGTACGGGTGACTTTAGTGATATGCAAGTTCAAATTTGATGTGGAATAGGGTACGATCGCCAGGGATGCATGGCCATATTTTCTTGGAGGAGCTTCATGATCTTGTGGCTTATATTTATATGCTTTCTGCTATTCTTCATGTATTAAATCTTGTAAATCTTCTACTTGTTAAATTCGGAGACTTTGGTTTGTATAAGTCATTATGGGCAGCTTCTTGTATATTTGAATGATAATGAAATTTTCATTTATGTCGATTTGTCCACACTACGCTCATCTTCTTACTCTGATAAAAAGAATGAAAAAAATGTACACTCGAATTTGAACATCCTTTAAGGTTAACACTCGGGTTTTTGGAATACGGGTCATATAATCGGGTCCTGAAGAGTCAGGGCGTTACAGTTGGTATCAGAGCATAGTTTGGACAAACTTGTCCTTGGGAATGATCTTATACAAACTTTAAATGTCTCAAATTTGGATGCTTGAAATTAGAAATTTGAACTTAGGTAAATTTCTCTTAGACTTATAAGAGTAATTTAGGATGTAAAAACCCAAACGTAGGTTCCTTGAAAGATTGAACTTAAAAGTGAACTTAGGTTTCCTTAGAAATTATTAGATTAGCTATTAAAACTTGTATGAAGTTCCCTTGGGATTAAGGAAGGTTGAGAACATAGATACTTCAACTTTAGACCCCTTGAAGTTCGAGGTTAGACCTTGTGTAATGACTTGGAAAATTCCGTACAAAGGCCCGAGTATCACCTCAGGAAGAAATCACTTAGGATCATATCCTTTAGAAATTTGACAAAGTTAACTAAGTGTTAAACTAGATTAGCCATGAAATTCGTTTGAATCACTTTAAATACGATCTACAAGACCCAAAACTTATAGAATCATTGACGCTAGGTTACCCTAAAAGCTAAGATCAAACTCATTACGTGATTGCTCTCGGGAGCACATTGAAACTCCATATCGGATCCGGACCGCACATCGAAAGTCCAAATTATACGAGGTTATAGAATTAAAACCGCCTTGCTAGGCTTGACAACCATCTCGGAAATCAAATCCATATAGTGTCCCACAGCTATTCACTTGAGCTCAGAGTGAGGAGTGTGAGAAAGTCTGGGCTTCTTTAGAAATTAAATTAAATTTAAGTAATCTAAGACTTGATGTTTGCGGGCCAAATATAAGCAATAAGACCGTCAGAATCTGACCCAAATACGCCCTCGGATCAGGAAACATTTCTCATACATGTCTGTGTACTTGTAACCCTGATCGAGCTTCGGTGACTGTTGAATTGAAACTGGTCTGCCACGTGTGATCTGGGAACCCGATTGGAATAAAAACTTAACTCAACCTAAATCCATAGTCAGTGAGCCTAAGTCTGACCTTTGGCTCAAGGGGGGGCTCCGAAAATGATCCATTAAGGTGGAACAGACCCGCTTTAGACATAACCTAAGTATACCTTGACCCTAGGTCTATTTTGAAGAGTTTTAGACCTATATAAGGACCTTAAACCCTCTCTCATTCTCACCATATGAATTTGAGAAAACCTAGGAGAGAGAAGAGAGAAAAGAGAGAGAAAGTGTGAGACAAGTGGGAGAAGCTTCCTGCTATTCAACTCTGGTGATATACGTGCATAACCATCACGATCTAATCGCTTTTCCGGCGATTCCAACTTCATTTCTGGTAAGAAAACCCTAACCCTAACCTGTTTTAGGGTTTCTGTTGGTATAGGTACCTAAGTACCTAACTTAACTTGTGTTATATGTCGTCGTATCGATGTTGACAAAAGCGTAGAGTTTCTGTTAAGTTCGTTACGTTTCTAAGGCATAAGGTACGGACTTTAGACGTATAGGTTAAGGTTTTCTAAGCTTTCAATGTCAGATAATGATAGATACATGATCTGAGTGCGATTTCACATGTACAATGCAATGTTCATTTTGCGTTTCAGTTACATATGCGAATTATGGCGTATAATGTATTCTATATATTTGTAGAAAATACTGTATACGTATAAATTTTGAAAGTATGTTTGCCATGATAAATTACTGTATGTACATGTTATATATAAGTGTAATACTTACTCGACGAAAGAATTCGCCCTAATACATGTTTTGGCTAATATACATTATGTATGTTAATAAGTGTATTCTAAGTGTTTGTGAAAGTGCTTGTAAGAGTAAGTACTTAGATGATAGTGCTTTAGATAGGTGTTGAGATAGGATTCTCAACTACCTAGAGATGTATATGCTTTCCTCCATGCAAGTTGTTTGATTTAATTGCTTACATATGAAATATATGTGTTTGTATCTCCTGTTTATATTGTGCTTTATAACATGCTTGTTAACATGCTTGAATTACTTTGTTTATTCTGCTTTACTCTACATGCTTCTGGTTAAAGATTGAATGTGATTGGGGCTATGATTATAGTCCATGCGATCGGTAACAAACTCGAGTTCGTGGTCGAGATTCATTCGCCATGTAGGATGTGTTTGACGAATCTAAGTTGTACTTCGGTTGGCGACAGTGGTTAGGCCACGTGAAGTGCTTATGCACTTCATGTCGTTCAGCTAGTTGTGCGCTCGTGCTAGTCGAACTCGTCGAGTAACCCAATCTGTCTAATGTATGTTCACCATGTTTGAACCTAGGGTACCAAACTTACCAGTGTAACCCCGTTAACCTTGGTACCTCGATCCGCTAAGACTCATGAACCGAACATGGTGGTATGGGACACCGTGGTCGAGCTGTCGGCCTACGCTGGGGCCATGTGCCTCCCCGTAGTAACCAGTGAGCAACCCAGACTCGTGAGCCGAATACAATGGTATGGGACACTGTATTCAAGCTGTTGGCCTACACTGATTGGTGACGAGCCCTTTGTAGTGACCTCCAACATACTCTGAAGCTGCGGAGAGGCGACGAGCCTTCCCATAGTAAACAAAGTATAAACTAGGCCTGTATTGATAAGGTGATAGGGGAGCGGTGCAACGAGTGCGTGTAACAGCCCTGCTAGCCCTTTACAGTAACCTATAACCGCATCATCGTGTGAGATTATCTATGACTGACAACCCTATAATAGATAATTGTTTGAGAGTGATATAAGGAAGGTACCTTAGTTTCCCAATACTGCAGTATGAAAAGGGCTAATAATAACTCGGTAATCACGCTCATAACATAGCACTGCAGTTGCCTGGAAGATGTGGAGCACTGAGGGATGAACGCATGCCGCGGACATAAGATGGTGTCGCATGAGGGAGCATGGGCGAGGGCATGCATCATGACTGCATTCCATACTTGCATTAATAAGAGTATTTAGGAGTATTTGATTATACTGCTTCATCGTTACTGCTTACTGAATTGGCAACATGTTAACCTGTGCTTTATTGTTCCACTGAGTTAGCTACTCACTCCCACGTTACGGGACGATGTTCTGGACACCCACCAGACCCTGTCTTAGATGCAGGTATTGATGAGATGCAGGAGGCTGAGCCTGATTACTATGATGATCAGGATGAGTTCTCCTACATGCAGTTCTCTGGAGGCTACGCTTAGGCCATACAGATGATGGGGCTATAGGGTGTACCATTATAGTTATACCATTTTTGGCATTTTGATTTTTGAAACAAATACACGTATATGGAGACTCAATAAGGTGTTCATACTCTAAAGACCGATTATGATGTTTTTGGCTTTATATACATTTATATACATCTTTCAGTCTTCCGCTTGTTTTTTATAACTTGATTTGGAGTATGAATTGTTGTTTTGGTATAATCCCACTCATGATTATTGCACTAACACAGACAACATTCAATCATAAGCATTTATGTTGCATAAATGATGTTTTGGAACTCGGGTGTTGAGTTGCTACTCGACCCCTAATTTTTAGGGCGTTATAAGTTAGTATCAAAGCATGATTTAGATTAAATCAGACCTGGGTTATGGTCACACGACGTTCGCTGACGTATTTCGACATAGGTGGGTGCGAGAAAATGTAGAAAACAGTCCTAGGTATCCCGATTTCTCCAATCGGCCAAGTTTACAGAAATCAGTCGTTTTGTTTGAGTCTGCACTCAACCGTGATTGCACGAGTGAACCCCAAAATACTTCTAAACCGTCAAACGACGGGTTTAGATTACAATTCAACCCATCCTAGCAGTTAGAAATTGGTACAAGCGGGTATGTATCAGAAACATCCCAAAACTACCCGAAACGATTTAAAACGGAGTCGGGGGCCCATCCACGCAAATTCAGAGGGACCCAGGGTGGACCCCACATCATTTTGTGTACTAGGGGTCAGGAGGACCTCGCCCAAATGGCGAGGCATTGCAAAATAGTCCAGGGAGTGGCGAGGCCCTCACCGAATTAGCGAGGCCTCGCCGGTTAACGGGCTGGTCTGGTCGGGCCGACGCACTTTAGGGTCTAGGGTAACCCCCTGGTACATGGGCGGTGGTTTAAAACCACCCCAAATACATACCTCCTTCACAAAATCTCCCTCCAAGCTCTCCCTTTTCTTCAAAAATTCGATTTTCTCTCTCAAACCTCCCCTACAATCGCCCACTCCACTATTTTCTGTTAAAACCCACACCCCTCCATCGTTTGCAGCAACACCTACCCTCTACCCTTTCCGTTTTCTCTCATTTGAGCTCCTACACCCCCTCATTTGAAGCTCAAAATTGTGTAAGCTCTCAACCCATCCCATCTCTTCATTTCCTTTCTTCAAACCTTGTCTTTTGGGCCTTTACAATCACTGTTGAGGCTCAAACTCATGGAGAACGAAAACTCCAGCCCTCATTTCCCCTTATTCTCACTTACCATGGCCTTCTTTGAGTTCATTTCGACCGTTTTCTCGATTTCCACCGTCCTCTCTCATGGGAAAGAGAAAAGGGGTCATGGATGAAGCTGGGCCTAGCCGCCCTACGCATTCAAGGAGGCCGAGAGGCACCACCACTAGCACAAGCATCACTCGGGAGTTTCAGATGAAGCGGGATCCTGATCCCCAGATTCTGCTCAAAGGGATCTGTTGGCGGAGCTGCCCCATGGAGCGTATGATGGCCGTAGGATCCTCTTTGAAGCTCAAGTGGATGGACGACTCTTTGGAGAGTACCTGTTGTTCAAATTCCTGGAGGAAGCCCGTTGGGGTGCACTATTTAATGGGGGGTATCGCGCCAATGCTAGCTCTGTCCGAGCTTTCTATGCCAACATTCATGAGCCTACGCTCGATTGCTGTTCAAGATTCCATGTGGAAGGGATCGGTTGGCAACTGTTGATTTTATATTGATATCCCGGCTTCTGAATGTGCCCCTTGGCGAGGTGCATGATAGCGAGCTGAATCTGAGGATTGTACGTGAAAGGGATCATCGCACACGTTTCCTTTGTGGTGGCCGACAGATCGAGTGGCAGCTGAACAAAAGTCTTCTAGCAACCGATATGTCTGACGACTTCCGTTTGCTCCATCATATCTCCACGTTCAATGTCTACCCCAGGTGGACCAATCGCAGTGAGTGTACACGCCTCATGGTAGATTTCTTGTATCAAGTGGGGCAGAGAGCGAACATGTACGTGCCTACATTCATGTTACGACAGATAATTAAGACTGCATGCTCCGCTAGAAGGATTGACTCGCTCCCCTTCGGTCTACTCATATGCAAGATTGCACATCAGTTTGGCTACGGTCTTGGGGCGGAGATGCCGGTGCTGCTTCATCATATCGATGAGACTACCCTCAACCAGATGAATATCAGGTCACGACGACACCAGGCTTGACTCGAGGAGAGCGATGATGAGACAGAGAGCGAGGAAGAAGAGAGTGAGGAAGAGGATGGAGTTGATATAGAAGAGGAGGAACAGGAAGAAGAGGAAGAGGAGACCCAAGGAGAGCTCCCCTCCTACGACACCAGTACAGGGCACTGATCGAGCTGCTTGGGATGCTCGTATCGCTCGACTGGAGGAGGATCATACCGAGCTACGATAGGTTGAGGCTGTCCTGCGACTGGATGTCATGGATCTTCGGGCCCTCGTGAAGCACAAGTTCAAGAAAGTAACTCGCGTGTTGAAAACTATCATGTGCGGCCTGAAGGATAAGGGTGTCCCTTCTCCATCTCTAGACTCGAATGCCTAGTCATTCATACTGTTGTCTTGTAGTTTGTTTTGGTTACCGCCTTAGGATGCTTCTGTTTTCATGTTGATGGGTGTAGTAGTTGGTAGAATGTTTTAGATGTTTGAGGCTTTAGTTGTACTAGCTCCCATGCATCTTCTGTCATGATTCATGTAACTTTGCATTCCATGTATTGTGACAATTTTGGTAAATGAAATGCATGCAGCCGCTTTAACTATGAAGTGTGTGAATGCTTAAGTGATTATGTATTGTGTTACTATGCTTCATCTTACATGCGTTGCACCCATGTTGTATAGGACATGCCACGAAAATACGTGAAGCATGGCACACCTCGCACTCACTGATACGATGGATCAGGCTCCTTCCCATAGAGATGGTCGTATGGACCCTGGTTTGGGCCCAGATCATGCGACTTTGCCTGCGTCTCAGCCTTGCACCGGTCCTACAGCTAGACTACTACCTTATACTCCACCGGTTCGCAAGTAGAACCGTGCGTCTTCCTAGACACGGTACGCACCTCAGCCCGCTCCACCTATTGATAAGTTTGAGCAGATGATGATGCTAATGCAATAGCAGCACCAGCAACTCTTGACTACCATTGCAGGTGCCTTATCTCAGGGTGAGAGTGCGATTCCACCTTTACCATCTATAGAGCCTGTAGAGCCTTCTGCTCAGGCTGAGGATGCGCCTCCGCCTGCACCTGCTGCATACCCTACGGGGCATTTGGGTACTAATGGCCTTCTCGAGCGATTCCAGCACTTGAGGCCTCCTACTTTTATAGGTTCTCACAGACCTGAGGAGGATGAATATTGGTTAGACCGCATCTCCAAGATACTACCAATGTTGCATTGCACCGAGTCAGAGCAGGTCGAGTTGGCCACATTTATATTTGAGAAGGAGGCCAGTATGTGGTCGGATGGTGTCCTACGGACAGTCACAGTTGGCTACGTATGAACCTGGGCAGCCTTCGAGTTTCACTTTCACGAAAAGTACTAGCCTCTGACCTACCGACATGAGAGGGAAAATGAGCTCTTGCGCCTCAGGCAGGGAGGCATGACAGTTACTGAGTACGAGCATCGATTTACTGAGCTGGGCAGATACGTCCTTACGATACTCGCTGATGAGCAGATGCGGATACGACATTTTTCTGAGGGCTTGTAACCTGATAGTTGGTCGAAGATGTGTTGTGTCAGCATACCCTCCTATGCCGAGTTGGTTCATATGTCTATGCGCGCAGAGCAGGACTTAGAGTGACTGACACACGCCCATGGCCCTATGGTTCCTAGGCCATGACCAGATATCTAGAGCAGGCCATTCCTAAGCGAGAGGCCCCGTGTTGGCTCTCCTCCCAGGATCGCGACGTCAGTAGTTTCGATGAGGCGTCCAGGTGTGACCTGTTCTTACTGCGGGAAAACGGGTCACCTTGCAGAGAGTTGTTTTGCCGGGATAAGAGACAATAGGTTTATACTACCGCAGTGAATTGATCGTCCTCGCCCTCAAGCTTTATCGGCTCCACCACTACGGATTGCACCTGTGCATCCATTCTTCAGACCACCTACACCTCATTTTAAGCCGCCACAGTGACCTGTGACGCCTCAGCCCAACCGACCACAACAGGCACGTGTTCATGCACTCAAAGCAGAAGAGCTAGAGACAACACCTATGGCCTTCGAGGTCACTGCATATGTTCAAGGTACTCCTGTCTTTTTATTGATGGACACTGGATCCACTACCTCCATCATTTCAGGCGCGGTAGTTAAGCGTCTAACTTTACATATTACTCCCATGAAGGGCATGAAACTCACTACTACTACTGAGACTTTTTCAGATTTCACACGGGTGTGTGAGGGTTGCTCCGTAGATTTGGGTAGTAGGACGGTATGTGTTGACCTCATTGTCGCTCCACTATGGCACTATGACATTATCCTTGGTATGGACTGGGTCACCGAGATGAAGGCAGAGATTGATTGCGATACTCGAGTCGTGATAGCCAGCGGACCTGACGACACGGTCTTTACTTTTCTAGTACAGGTTAGTTGGACATTGTGTGTTGGATGTTATGCCGTTTTACTTATGCATGTTGATGGGCCGGTGTTAGGACACAAGCCAGTAGTTCAGGATTTCGAGGATGTGTTCAGGATGATCCCTGGATTACCTCCTCAGCGTGAGATCGACTTTATTATTGATCTTGTGCCCAGTGCGACACCCATTTCATTACCTATGTACCGGATGCCTCCATGTGAGATGGACGAATTGTGGAAACAGATTGACGAGCTGGTAGAGAAGAGCTTTATACAACCCTGTGTGTCTCCTTGGGGAGCACCTGTGTTGTTTGTCAAGAAGAAGGACGGGTAGCTATGGTTATATATTGATTACCGTAGGTTGAACCAGTTGACCGTGAAGAACAAATATCCTTTGCCCAGGAAAGACGACCTGTTTGATCAGTTGAAGGAGGCAAAGTATTTTTTGAAGATCGATCTATAGTCAGGGTATCATCAGTTGCACGTCAAGGATGAAGACGTGCAGAAGCCTTTAGGATTAGTTTTGAGCACTACGACTTCCTTATGATGTCGTTCGGTCTTACGAACGCACTGGCCGTGTTCATGGACTTGATTGTAACATCCCGGATTTTTGCTAACCTGGAATTAGACGTCTTTAGGCAATGGGTCGATTCTAACACCTTATTAACTTGTCAGAACTCAATCCCAAAGTCTAAAACTGCTTTTGAACCCATTTCCTTCACAAATCCCACCCTTTACCACCTTATTCTTTCAATTTTTCTTAGTACTTACACCCTAGACACTATCTTAAAATAGCTAAGTATTACAACTAGGATCACCTTATATACAAACTACAAAGGCCTAGGTACCACCTTAGACAAAAATCTTATAGGACTAAGTACCACCTCAGATAGAAATCTTATAGGACTAAATCATTTCGAAATGAGACAAAGTAACTAAGTGCTAAACTAGATTAGTTACGAAATCTGCTTAATCTACTTTAAATACGATCTATAAGACCCAAAACTTGTATAATCATTGACGCTAGGTTACCCTAAAATCTAGGATCAATCTCATTACCCGAATGCTCTCGGGAGCATCTCGAAACTTCGTATCAGGTCTGGACCGTACGTCGGAAGTACGATTAACATGAAGTTAAGGAATTAGGACCGCCATGCTGGGCTTGACAACCATCTTGGAAATCAAATCCAGATAGTGTCCCAGCGCTATTCGCTTAAGCTCGGAGCGGGGAGTGTGATAAATGTGAAATTAATTAAAAATAAAATACAAATTTATGAAATCTGAGACTTGTCGCTTGAGGGTCAGTATTAAACAACCTGACCATCAGAATCAGACCAAATTACACCCTCGGATCAGGGATATTTCCCCAAACATATCTATGTACTCGGAATCTCCGATCGAGATCCACTGACCATTGAACTAAAACTGGTCCGCCATGTGTAATCTGAAAACCGGACAGGAACCAAACCTCAGCTGAACCTGGATCTAATGTCTGTGAGCTTAAGTTCGACCTTTGGCTCAAGGGGGGCCTCCAGAAGTGCTCAGTTGAGATGGAACAGACCCACTTTGGTTATAACCTAAGTATACCTTGACCTTAGGTCTATTTCGGTGAAGTTTTAGGCTATATAAGGACCTTAAAACCCCTCTTATTCAGCCCATACGAATTTGGGAGAAAACCTAGGAGAGAGAGAGAGAGGAAAGAGAGAGAAAGTGTGGGAGTTATGAGAGGATCTCCCTGATGCTTTACCCTGCCACTCTACAAGCTCCACCACTCCATTCTAATCGTTTTCCCGGCGATTCCGACTTCATTTCTAGGTAAGAAACCCTAACCCAAATTTGTTTTGGGGTTGTACAAGTTGTAGGTTATGAAATAGCTAACCTATTTCATTATATAGGTTACCAAACTGCCTTATACGAAAGCCTAGCAAATTTATCAAGTTTTTTCCGATTCTACGACAAAAGGTGCAGACTTTATGTGTATAGGTTATGGTTTTCAACGCTTTCAATGTCAGATAATGATAGATTCATGATCTGCATACAATTGAACATGTACAAAGTGCTGTCTGTTTTCTGTTTCGATTAAATACGAAGAATATGGAATTTTACATATTCTAGGTATTTGTAGAAAGTGTTGTATACGTATAAATTTTAGAAATACGTTTGCCTTGATTATTTGTTATATGAACATATTATATATGTGTAAAATACTTGCTTGGCGAAAGGGCTCGCCCTAATACATGTTTTGCTAATATACACTATGTATGCTGAAATAGTGTATTCTATAAAGTACCGTATGCGTACAAATTTTGGGAATGTGTTTGTCATGATTATTTGCTGTATGAACATATTGTATATGTGTATAACACTTACTTGGTGAGAGGGTTCGCCCTAATACATGTTTTGCTAATATATACCATGTATGTTAAAATAGTGTATTCTAAGTGTTTGTGAAAATGACCGAATGAATATAGAATTCGCATTCGTGCTCTCCATGACTGATTGTCATGGATACATGATTGTTGTATAGGCGACACCCCTTTGACGAAAGGATTTGCCCTCAATCGCGCCACGGCCAATATACACTATATATGCTAAAATGTGTAGCCCTAGTGTTTGTGGAAATGACTAAATGAACATGGAACTTGGATTCCTGCTTGCCATAACTATCCGTCGTGGGTGCACGCGTGATAGAATTGGGTCAACTCCCTAGTGAAAGGATTTGGCCTTATACCTATGTAATCAACATACGTCATGTATGTTGATTTATGTAGTTTAAAGTGTTTGTTGAAATGACTAAATAAATATGGATTTATGATTTATGCCTGCCAAATGTATTGAATGTAAGAACATGATTGATGTGTATGTGACAACTCCTTACTATAAGGATTTGTCCTATTCTATGTTGAAATCAACATACGCATGTATGTTAGAGTGGTGTAGTTTAAGTGTTTGCTAAAATGCCTGTGTGAGAAATTGTGTGACGAACTAAGTTTAATAGTGGTGTTGAGATAGGATTCTTAACTACCTTAGAAACGTATATGATTTCCTCTATGATGGTTGTTCAATTTAATCATTTATTATGAAATATATGTGTTTGTATTCCTTGTTTACATTGTGCTTGTAACATGCTTTTTGACATATTTGTTAACATGCTTGAATTACTTTCTTTATTATGCTTTACTCCACATGCTCTGAATGAGGATTGATTGTGATTGAGACTATGATTATAGTCCAGACAATCGGTACCAGACTTGAATTCGTGGTTGAGATTCATTTCGCAACGTAGGAGGTGTATGACGAACCCGAGTCGTACTTCGATTGAAGACAGTGGTTAGGCCATGCGAAGTGCTTATGCACTTCACGTCGTTCGGCTGGTCGTGCACTCGTGCTAGTCTGGCTCGTTAAGCAACCCAAT
Organism: Magnolia changhungtana; assembly: GCA_030180095.1. Taxonomy (NCBI): domain Eukaryota; kingdom Viridiplantae; phylum Streptophyta; class Magnoliopsida; order Magnoliales; family Magnoliaceae; genus Magnolia; species Magnolia changhungtana. The sequence goes on from JASAUF010000660.1 coordinate 1,113,223, forward strand.
CTGTCTTATGCATGTTCACCATATTTGGATGCCTCTGCTTGAACCTAGGGTACTAAACTTACCAGTGAAATCCCGTTAACCATGGTACCTCGATCCGCTAAGACTCATGAGCTGGGCATGGTAGTATGAGACACTGTGGTCGAGCTGTCGGCCAATGCTGGGGGCATGTGCCTCCCCGTAGTGACCAATGAGCAACCAGACTCGTGAGCCAATTATGGTGATATGGGACACTATATTCGTGATGTTGGCCTACATTGATAAGGTGATGGGGGAGTGGTGTAACGAATGCGTGTAACAACCCTAGTAGCCCTTTGTAGTGACCTCGAGTATACTCTGAATTTGGGGTGAGGCGACAAGTTTTGCCACAGTGAATAGAGTATGAAGTAGGCCAGTATCAATTTAGTAATGAACCGTTAAGAGGGTGATGGGGGAGTGGTGTAACGGTTCTATATAACAGCCCTAACAGCCCTTGCAACGACCTAAAAACACACCATCGTATGAGATTAACTAGGACTGACGACCCTAGAATGGATCATGTTTAGAAATGATACAAGGGAGGTACCTTAGTTTCCCAATACTACTGTTTGAAATGGACTAATAATAACTCGGTAATCATGCTCATCATCGCATTGCATGTGCCTGGAAGATGTGGAGCACTGAGGAATGCAAGCATGCCGCGAACGTAAGATGGTGTCACATGAGAGAGTATGTCGGTGAGGGCATGCATCATGACTGCATACCATACCTGCATTAACAAGAGTATTTAGAATTGTTTGAATATACTGCTTGAGTGAATTGATAACATTATAACCTATGCTTTATTGTTCCACTGAGTTGATCACTCACTCCCACGTTACGGGACGGTGTTTGCGACACCAACTAGAGTCTGTAGCTGCAGGTGATGGCAATGCTTATGAAGCGGAGCCGGACATTTGCATTGACAGCATTGACTATGATGCTTGCTCATATTAGCTATATTCTGGCGGCTTCATGTGAGTCGTGTCTTGATTGACGGGGTTACGGGGATGTTGACTAGAGGACCTTACATATTTGGTATATTTTAGACTTGTACTTGTAATTCATTAACCTGGTAACCTTATCACACTCTGGAGACTTACCATAGTTTATATATTTTATATATCTATCATAGTCTTCCGCTTGCAAATTTAACTATCTCTGGAGTATGATATGCTGTTTGGGTATAATCTCATTCATGTTACAATGCTCTCATCATAATCATCATTATCTGTGTTACATAAGTGATGCGTTGGAACTCGGGAGCTGAGCTTTGCTCGACCCTCGATTTTCAAGGCATTATAAGATGGTATCAAAGCACGATTTGGATTAAACCGGACATGGGTTATGGTCACATGACGCACTCTGACGCACTCTGACTTAGGAGGGAGCGATGGAACGTAGAAACTGACTTAGAATTTTTCATATTCACCGAACGACGAAATCGACCGAAATCGACCGCTGAGATTGGGCCCGTACACACCAATGATCACGCGAAACGATCTCGAACCACTTCTAGGCCGTTAGTTGACGGGTTTGAGTCGTTCCCTAGAAATGAATGCTATTAGGTTGTGGGTAAACTACAACACCTTACACTTCATCTCAAAGCTTAAAACCCCTTTTATCCAATTCCTTCAAAATCTCTCCTTGCACCACTTCATTCTTCAATTTTTTATAAATCCTTTTATACCAGATATAAATCCTAACGTATAAATGATGAAGAATAATACTTAAACAAAAAGTTACTATAAATAGTAAATATATGTATAAATTGGACTTTTGACCATTCAAACTTTGGAATATAACCAAATAAATGGGTTAGTTCGATAGATTAGCTCCTCCTACCCCAAAATCATATGCCACACATCACATAAAAATATTCTGGTTTGCAAATTGGCCCAAAAAATGCCTCAAATGGAGTCGGGGGCCACACTATGAAATCCAGGGGGACCCGGGACAGACCTGGGGTACCATTGGAGCCATGGGAGGGTGGTGAACACCGCCCTACTACGGCTGCACCATGGCTGGCCCGGTGGACCACAGCGAAACCGCGGTCACAGCGGTCGACCGTGGTCAGGTTGGGCTGGGCTGGTCAGGCTGGTGCTGGTCAGGGTCGACCCGACCCCTAGTTATGTGTGGTGCCTACCAAATTTTGTGGGGACCCCTGTTTTTGCTCTGTTTTTCCCCCTCTCTCTCAAAACACCCTCCAAGCGCTCCCTTTCCATCCAAAATCCGATTTTCTCACCCAAACCACTCTTCCAATCACCCTATCTGTCATTTTCGGCCACAACCCATTCACCTCCATCGTTCACAGCAATCCCTACCTCCCTACCCTACCCATTCTCTTTCATCTAGGCTCTTACATACCCCATTTGGAGCTTAAAAACGTGTAAGCTCACAACCCATCCCATCTTTCCATTTTCCCTCTTTATTCCCTTTCATTTGAGCCTATGCAGGCTCAAGATTTTGAAACCTAACAACCTCTCTCCTATCTCCCATATTTTCCAATACCATGTTTGAAATGTATGCAATTAAATGAAAACACCGAGATTCTTTTCAAAGTACATTCGGAAAATTCATCATCTTGGGATTTGAAAACCTCATCCCACACTTTCCAACACAAGACTTATTTTCCAAAGCCTATACCATTAATTTTAATCCCCACCCACCCTCCTACCAAACATGTCACTCCCAATCCCGAAGTGGGATTAGCAATGCAATCCCATTGAAGACAATAGGCCCTAGAGTTTTGGACCTAGAGCGGTGCTCCTAGATTTCGACAGGCCTGACAGTGTAGGAAATCCAACAATTTTATAATGTGAACCTTAGGACCCTCTTAGTTGGAATGAGCATATGTGAAATGCTTTAGCGTCAAGTACGGACAACTCAGTTCCAATTAGACAACTTTGACCCTAAGCGATTGTAACGCCCTGAAAATCGGGGGTCGAGCATAAACTCAACTTCCGAGTTCCAGAACATCACTTATGCAACAAAATGAATGAGGATTGAATGTTGACAGTATTCGTGCATTGAACATGAGTGAGATTAAGCCAAAACAGCATATCATACTCCAGAGACAGTTAAATTTGCAAGCGGAAGACTGTGATAGATAGATAAAATATATAACTTATGATGAGTCTCGAGTGTGATAACATTACAGGTTAAATAAATACAAGTGCGGTTCTAAAATGTACCAAATGTGAGGAAGTCTAATGCCTCCTATCCCATGTACCATAGCCCCGTCAATACAATATCGGGTCTTCATTGACTGCCAGAGAGATCTGAGATAGGAGAATCCCTCCTATCATCATAGAAGTAGTCGGCTCGCTTCACAGCATCGCCACCACCGAAACTCAACAAATCGGTTGGTGTGTACAACACCGTCCGTAACGTGGGAGTGAGTGATCAACTCGGTGGAACGATAAAGCATATGTTAACATGTTATCAAATCAATCAAGCAAGTAATGATAATGCAAGTACAAATCAAACATTTCTAATTACTCTTGTTAAGTGCAAAAAAATGATATGACATGATCTTTGTATGCCCTTGCCAAACCACCCTCAAGCGACATCATCTTACGTTCGCGAATGCTACTCCCTTAGTGCGCCACATCTACAAAGCACATGCGGTGCATGATGATCATGATTACCGAGTTATTATTAGTCCATTTCAACCGGCAGTATTGGGAAACTAAGGTACCTCCCTTGTATCATTCCCAAACATGATCCATTCTAGGGTCATCATCTAGTTAATCTCATACGATATTATGGTTTGAGAAGCGTAGTGAAGGCATCGCAAAGGGCTCGTCACCCGTCGGCTCGGATACGAGATCTCACCGTATGCGGCTCAATCTGTGGCCGTCGGCTCAAGTACATATCTCACCGTGCACGGCTCAATCACTAGCCGTCACTCGAATACGGGTCTCACCGTACTCGGCTCAACTCATACTCGATTCTTTGTGAAAGACTCGTCGCCAATCACGGAGACCTTGGAGTATACTCGAAGATACTACGGAGGACTCGTCGCCCGTCAGCACGAGCACAGGTCTCACCGTACTCGGCTCTCGCCGTAAGTATTGACAGCTCGAATATAGTGTCCCATACCACCATAATCGGCTCACGAGGTTAGTTGCGCAATGGTCACTACGGGGAGGTACATGACCCACGTAGGGGCCGACAGCTCGACCACGGTGTCCCATACCACCATGCCCGGCTCATGCGTCTTAGCGGATCGAGGTACCATGGTTAAAAGGGATTTCACTTGGTAAGTTTGGTACCCTAGGTTCAGCAGGCGACCAAACATGGTGAACATACATTAGACAAATCGGGTTACTCCGACGGAGCTCGGCTAGCTCGAGCGCACAACAAGTTGAACGACATGAAGTGCATAAGCACTTCGCGTGGCCGACCACTATCGCCAACCGAAGTACGACTCGGGTTCGTCGAACACATCTCACGTGGCAAATGAATTGCAACCACGAATTCATTCTGTACCGATTGTCTGGACTATAATCATAGCCCCAAACACAATCAATTCGCATCCATAGCATGTGGAGTAAAGCATAATAACAAAGTAATTAAAGCATGCTAGTAGGCATGTTATAAGGCATGTTATAAAGCATGATAGAAAGCATGTTGTAAAGCACTTCATCAATAGGAATACAAACACATATATTACAAGTAATCGGTTTAAGCAAATAACCTCATGGAGGTAGTCATACATGTCTCTAGAGTAGTTGAGAATCTCATCTCAACACCCTAAAACATTACAATTTACTAACCACTACTCATTCAGGCATTTCAAGAAACACTTAAACAAACATACATCAACATACATGACATATGTCGATCACATAGGCATTAGGCCAAATCCTTTCCCTAGGGAGTTGCCCCAATCATAACACGCGTACACCCACGACGGATGGTCATGGCAAGCAGGAATCCAAGTTCCATATTCATTCAATCATTTCCGCAAACACTTGGGCCACACATCTCAGCGTATATAGTGTATATTGGCCGTGGCGTGAACTAGGGAAAATCCTTTCGTCAAAAGGGTATCGCCAATACAACAATCATGATTCCATGACATTTAGTCATGGCGAAGCACGAATGAGGATTCTATACTCATTCGGTCATTTTCACAAAACTTAGAATACACTATTACGTCATACATGGCGTATGTTAGCAAAACATGTATTAGGGCTATCCTTTAGCCAAGTGAGTATTTTATCCATGTATAATATATTACTACAAACAATTAATCATGACAATTGCATCAGCAAATTTTATACGTATAGGGTATTTTCCAGGATACCCAATTTCAACATACATAGTGTTTACAAGGGAACTTGTAATCGGCGATTCTTTTCGCCAAGCTAATATTTTATTCATATATTGTATAATCATATATTAAATAAGTATGTCAAACATTATTCCAAAAGAAATACGTATACGGTATTTCTAACGTACACAATTTCAACATACGTCACATTTACAAGTGAACATGTATTTTGGCGATCCCTTTCGCCAAACTAGTATTTTATTCATATATTATATAATCATACATTAAATAAACATGTCAAACATTTATCCCAAAAAAATACGTATACGGTATTTATACGAATACTAAGAGTATGTGAAATTCCAAATTCTACCACGTTAATCGAAACAGGAAATGGAAAGCACTTTGTACATGTGCAATTGCATGCAGATCATGAATCTACCATTATCTGACATTGAAAGCGTTGAAAACCGTAACTTATACACTTAAAGTCCTCACCTTTGCCTTTGGAAACGAAACGAATCAGCAAGGGTAGCGGATCTTCCGTCTACGGGCGATTTCTAGCCTAAAGAGCGGAATCGGTTAGCTTTTACACAACCTACGACGATTCTACCTTGAATCAGACCTAGGGTTAGGGTTTCTTACCTCCAAATGGGACGGAAAACGTCGGGAAAACACCCGGAATGAAGCGGTGTAGGCCGTTGGATGGCAGGGAACGACGGCAGGGAGATTCTCCCACTTCTTCCTCACTTTCTCTCTCTTTTCTCTCTCCCAAAACCCAAATTCGTATGGCTGGAAGAGAGGGTGCTCTAAGCTCCTTATATAGCCTAAAACATTCCCAAAATAGACTCAGGTTCAAGGGTGACTGCTTATATAGGCACTTCGCCACTTTTCCAGCTCAAAAGGGAAGTTCTGGTGGCCCTCTTTGAACCAAACGTCAGACTTAAGCTCACCATCGATGGATCAACGTGGGATTACGTTTTTGACTCGATCGGATACCCAGATCGCACGTGGTGGACCACTTTCAGTTCGACGGTCAGTGGGCCACGATCAGAAATTCCAAGTACATGTAAATGTTCCTGAAATTTTTCTTAATCGAGGGTGTAATTTGTCTCGATTCTGACGGTCAGGTTGCTTAATACTGACGCGTCAACGAATGATGCCAGATCACTATTCCAGATATTTATTTTTGGATATGAATAGTGTTTTTCACACTACCTCGCTCCGATTCGAAACGAATGGCCGTGGAACATCGGATGGAGCTGATTTTTGAGATGATTGTTAAGCCCAGTGGGGCGGTCCTAGTTCCTTAGCTTCCAGGTTAATCGGACTCCGATGTACGATCTAGACTTAATACTGAAGTTTCGTTTCATTCCCAAGAGCGAGACGGGAAATGAGTTTGGTTCTAAACTTTAGGGTAACCTAGCGTCAATGATTCTGCAAGTTTTGGGTCTTGCAGATCGTATTTAAAGCGATTCAAATGGATTTCATGGCTAATCTAGTTTAACACCTAGTTCACTTTGTCAATTTCTAAAGGATTTAATCCTAAGTGATTTTTTGTCTGAGGTGGAACTTAGTCCATTGTAGTTTGTATATAAAGTGATCCAAGTTATACTACTTAGCTAGTTTAAGATAGTGTCTAGGGCGAAGGTGCTTTGAAAGATTGAAAGCACAAGGTAGTGAAAGGTGGGATTTGTGAAGAAAATGATTTAAGGGACGATTTGAGACTTTAATTGAGCGTTTAAGAAGTTAAACCTGTGTTAGGATTGACCCATTGCCTAAGGATGTCTAATCCCAAGTTGGCAAAAATCCGGGGCGTTACAATCTACCCCCCTTAAAACAAAATTTCGTCCCCGAAATTGTCTAAGGGTAATAAGGAAAGATTTCTATTATTTCATTTGCCTAAGACTTATTGATTTTGAGTTCCTACGCGTGGTAGGGTATATACCAGCTGGTTCATTTTAGTCTACCCCCCTTAAAACTTAATTCTTTATCCATTTCTCATACCCTGATGGTTTGCTACCATTTATTTCTTTACCTATTTGGAGTCTCGACGATAATTCCCACAATTTAGAGTAAGATAGTTGTTTTCATTGTTTGACCAACACGGAGAGACGATAATAGTGGGCTCGATCCCGATACATCGATCATCTACTGGGCCAGGGTAGGAAGCTCATCGTATCCCTTTCAAATCCTGGTGGATCCTGGTCGTCCGCTCGTCAGCAGAGAGTCCATCGGTAGTCACCCAGGATTGGGAATTGGGTCAAGCCGCGAAAACTTCGCAGTTGTAGATGTCAGTAACTCCGTAGTCCGATCACTCTCTAAGAGTAGGGAATGTCCATCATTGAAAGGCTCAAATTGTTTATTCTAAGGCTGCCCTTTAGGTCTTAGTCTAAGAGAGTCCTCGATATTATCTATGTCCAAGGAAAGGGTGAATCAAGTCTTACTAAATCATCTTAAAACGGTTTCTCATAGTAGAACTTACTAGGGCTTCTATAATGTTCGTATTTATCGAGCACCGCTTCGATCCTGGGCCAGTGGGATAGGGTCCACCATGTTTCCGCTGCGCCACTCTGATCAAAGAGGTGTATTAAGTGACCTAACTATAGCGGGTTCATCATGTTCTACCCCCCTTAAAATTTATTTTCACCCTCAAGGCTTAAGATTTATGTCCTGCTCCGTATGTCGGAACAAGGTGTAATTTATACCCTATCATTGACATGAAATGAGATGCGGTCTCCTACTGCATCAGTCTTGGTACCTAAGATTATAGAAAGGGGCTATCACGGATGGGTGTGAGTTTGAGGCAAGACACCTAATCCTACCAAGGGGTTTTATCGTGGCCCAGACTTATCCTATTTAATCATGTCTAGTTTAATAGGCATGCTATCTTTCTACGGTCATAAACATAATATGTATGTCGACATGGCATGCGACTTGGGTCCTAATTTCCTAACTATTTGTTGCCCAGTTGGGTAATTCCTTAGGCCTAAGAGGAAAAAAATAAAAAATCTCTATTGGCTATATATTCTTACACTTCTCAAAGACGAAGTTATAAACTTTTGGTTGCAAGTGGTTCGGCCAACACGGAAGAAAGTTACGTAGTGGGTCCGAGTCGGATACATGGACCTTCTGCCTAGCTAGGACAGAAACTCGCCATATCATTTCTTAATCCTAGTCGATCCCAATATGACCAGCGATCGAGCATAGGGTTCATTGGTCACTACCTAGGATTGAGAATGTGATTCAAACCGCGAATACCTCGCTTGTATGTAGTTTCTCTACCCCGTGTTCCCGATTGTACTAAGTCCTTGAGAAGGAAATTCTAAGGGATGTATTGATTGGACCTAACATTGAATCCAAGGGATATATTGGTTTCCTCTAATCGTGACTAGTTTCTACGTCAAACAAGCTCCCTGAGAGTTACTAAGGAAGCCTAAAGTATTAAGGGGATTCAACAACGAAACGGGGTCTCGCTCTAGGTCCAAAACGTAAGGCCTAGTTGTCAAACAACCATTCACTCCAAAAGCTTAAGCTATCAGAGTGCGGTGGGTTAATGTATATCAAGGAACTTTATCACTTCAACACAATTTGGCCAGTGGCCTTAAGTTGTATTAAATGGGACCGCATTACTAATCCTACCTTGGGATTGGGTGTGACATGGTTGGTAGGAGGGTGGGAGGGGATTAAATTTTATAGGTCTTGGAAAATGAGCCTGGTGTTGGAAAAACGTGAGATGGGATTTTCCATACCCCACGATGGGAAAATTTCTAAGTGTTATTGGAAAGGAAATCTCAGAATTTTAGTCTTAATTACGTACATTCTAAACATGGTGTCGAAAGACATATGATACACCCAATCTAGGGGCCATACCCAACATATACATTTATTATTATTTTCACAATTCTATCCACCGTAAACTTACCTAATGTAATTTGGCTGAACGGACCCTAAACGTTCTCAAATACCTAAAACATTCTACCAGCTACTACACCTATCATCAGGAAAACATACCCACCCGAAGATAGTAGCCCACGCAAACTACAAGACAACATATGGATGAGCTCGGATAGAGCCATGAAAAATGAGGATAAGGGAAATGGGGGGGGGCTGGAGTTTTGGTTCTCCATGGATGTGAGCCTCAACAGGATGTTGTAAAGGCCCCAAAGACAAATGAATGGAGAAGGAAAATGGAAAAGTAGGATGGCTTAGAGAGCTTGCACGAATGTGAGCTTCGAATGGGAGGTGTGAGAGCTTAAATGTGGAAGAAAGGGAAAGTTAGGAGGTTAGGGTTCTTTGTGATCGATGGGAATGGGTGGATCATGGCCGAATATGGTGGAACGAAAGATTGGAGAAAAGGTTTGAGGGAGAAAATAGGAAATAGAAGGGGAGGGCGTTTGGAAGGGAAGATGTGAGAGAGAGGGGCTCCAATCCCAAAAATCCTAACCATTTGCCAAAATGGCACGTGCCAGGGGGTAGAGGGGGTCTGGCCGACCAACCCCACGTTCGGAACTCCGCCGGAAAACCAACCGGAGCGCGGTCCGCCGCCGGTGCCGCGGTGGCGCCGCGGTCGGGCTTGGCCGGAACGCGCGCCGCCGCCGCGGTGGGGACGTGTTCCTCCAGTCCCCTGAGCCCCAAAAATGCTGGGTCCCACCTTGGATCCCTCCGGGATGCTCCGTTTGGCCCCTCGATCCCGATTCGCTTCATTTTAGGTAGTTTCGGGGAAACCGGACGTAACTTGCAATCCGGAATGAGTTGTCTACGTAAAATATATGAATTTGGGGTAGAACGAGCTAATGAAGCCAACCAACCTAGCTATGCAGGGTTGCGCAGTTTTCTAATTGCGAGAAAACCCCGATTGATGGTTATTTCCCCGCTTCAATTTCGTTTTGCCAAAAATAGTAGTTTTAGTTTGATTTCTCTTCATCCGTTGGGCTTTAGGAGTTGTGCCCAATGAGAAAAGAGTTTAGAATAATTAGGAGAACAGTTTGGTGAAGTCGTTTAGGACACTTACTATTTTTTGACCGAAAACTTTACCCACTAGTAGATATCACAACCCATAGTAAGTCGCGAATTCTAGAAGTTTTAGTTGTAGTTTGTTCCTGATTTCTTTCCCATTACCTGGTATCCTTATTTAAAGGGTGGTGAACTCGTTTTTAATCATTCACTAATCAGTTTTGAATTTATTAGAATTTATTTCTATTTCCTGCTTTCTCCTCTTGTAGATTCGAGAAGTCTCCGTGAGGGGTCCAGAGAAGCTTCGAGGATTCGGAGTAGTTATCCTCATCACGCCTATCGCACATTTTTTGCGATTCTCAATGATTGGGATGAGGTGGATTATGATCTAGACCCTTCACTAGACAACCTAGAAATGTTTTAAGGTCGACCCGTGCGACCATGGTTAAATACATACTCGATTTCGGCGTTCGTTTTCAATGAACTTCGCCAATTGACGAAATCGGGATACCTATGACTGTTTCTACATTCCGTCACTCCCTCCTAAGTCAGAGTGCGTTAGAGTGCGTAGTGTGACCATAACCCAGGTCCGGTTTAATCCAAATCATGCTCTGATACCATCTTGTAACGCCCTGAAAATCGGGGGTCGAGCATAAACTCAACTTCCGAGTTCCAGAACATCACTTATGCAACAAAATGAATGAGGATTGAATGTTGACAGTATTCGTGCATTGAACATGAGTGAGATTAAGCCAAAACAGCATATCATACTCCAGAGACAGTTAAATTTGCAAGCGGAAGACTGTGATAGATAGATAAAATATATAACTTATGATGAGTCTCCAGAGTGTGATAACATTACCAGGTTAAATAAATACAAGTGCAGTTCTAAAATGTACCAAATGTGAGGAAGTCTAATGCCTCCTATCCCATGTACCATAGCCCCGTCAATACAATATCAGGTCTTCATTGACCTGCCAGAGAGATACAGATAGGAGAATCCCTCCTATCATCATAGAAGTAGTCAATTTCTCGCTTCACAAGCATCGCCACCACCTGAAACTCAACAAATCTGGTTGGTGTGTACAACACCGTCCCGTAACGTGGGAGTGAGTGATCAACTTAGTGGAACAGTAAAGCATATGTTAACATGTTATCAAATCAATCAAGCAGTAATGATAATGCAGTACAAATCAAACATTTCTAATTACTCTTGTTAAGTGCAAAAATGATATGACATGATGCTGTATGCCCTTGCCAAACCACCCTCAAGCGACATCATCCTACGTTCGCGAATGCTACTCCCTTAGTGCGCCACATCTACAAAGCACATGCGGTGCATGATGATCATGATTACCGAGTTATTATTAGTCCATTTCAACTTGACAGTATTGGGAAACTAAGGTACCTCCCTTGTATCATTCCCAAACATGATCCATTCTAGGGTCATCACCCTAGTTAATCTCATACGATATTATGGTTTGAGAAGCGTAGTGAAGGCATCGCAAAGGGCTCGTCACCCGTCACCTCGGATACTGATCTCACCGTATGCGGCTCAATTCTTGGCCGTCACTCAAGTACATATCTCACCGTACTGGCTCAATCACTAGCCGTCGGCTCGAACACGGGTCTCACCGTACTCGGCTCAACTCATACTCCATTCTTTGTGAAAGACTCGTCGCCAATCATGAGACCTTGGAGTATACTCGAAGATACTACGGAGGACTCATCGCCGTCACAAGACGAGCATGGTCTCACCGTACTCGGCTCTCGCCGTAAGTATCGACAGCTCGAATATAGTGTCCCATACCACCATAATCGGCTCACGAGGTTAGTTGCGCAATGGTCACTACGGGGAGGTACATGACCCCAGCGTAGGCCGACAGCTCGACCACGGTGTCCCATACCACCATGCCCGGCTCATGCGTCTTAGCGGATCGAGGTACCATGGTTAAAAGGGATTTCTACCGGTAAGTTTGGTACCCTAGGTTCAAGCAGAGGCGACCAAACATGGTGAACATACATTAGACAAATCGGGTTACTCACGACGAGCTCGGCTAGCTCGAGCGCACAACAAGTTGAACGACATGAAGTGCATAAGCACTTCGCGTGGCCGACCACTATCGCCAACCGAAGTACGACTCGGGTTCGTCGAACACATCTCACGTGGCAAATGAATTGCAACCACGAATTCAATTCTGGTACCGATTGTCTGGACTATAATCATAGCCCCAAACACAATCAATTCGCATCCATAGCATGTGGAGTAAAGCATAATAACAAAGTAATTAAAGCATGCTAGTAGGCATGTTATAAGGCATGTTATAAAGCATGATAGAAAGCATGTTGTAAAGCACTTCATCAATAGGAATACAAACACATATATTACAAGTAATCGGTTTAAGCAAATAACCTCATGGAGGTAGTCATACATGTCTCTAGAGTAGTTGAGAATCCCATCTCAACACCCTAAAACATTACAATTTACTAACCACTACTCATTCGGGCATTTCAAGAAACACTTAAACAAACATACATCAACATACATGACATATGTCGATCACATAGGCATTAGGCCAAATCCTTTCCCTAGGAGTTGCCCCAATCATAACACGCGTACACCCACCTGACGGATGGTCATGGCAGCGGAATCCAAGTTCCATATTCATTCAATCATTTCCGCAAACACTTGGGCCACACATCTCGGCGTATATAGTGTATATTGGCCGTGGCGTGAACTAGGGAAAATCCTTTCGTCAAAAGGGTATCGCCAATACAACAATCATGATTCCATGACATTTAGTCATGGCGAGCACGAATGAGGATTCTATACTCATTCAGTCATTTTCACAAAACTTAGAATACACTATTACGTCATACATGGCGTATGTTAGCAAAACATGTATTAGGGCTATCCTTTAGCCAAGTGAGTATTTTATCCATGTATAATATATTACTACAGCAATTAATCATGACAATTGCATCAAAATTTTATACGTATAGGGTATTTTCCAGGATACCCAATTTCAACATACATAGTGTTTACAAGGGAACTTGTAATACGGCGATTCTTTTCGCCAAGCTAATATTTTATTCATATATTGTATAATCATATATTAAATAAGTATGTCAAACATTATTCCAAAAGAAATACGTATACGGTATTTCTAACGTACACAATTTCAACATACGTCACATTTACAAGTGAACATGTATTTTGGCGATCCCTTTCGCCAAACTAGTATTTTATTCATATATTATATAATCATACATTAAATAAACATGTCAAACATTTATCCCAAAAAAATACGTATACGGTATTTATACGAATACTAAGAGTATGTGAAATTCCAAATTCTACCACGTTAATCGAAACAGGAAACGGAAAGCACTTTGTACATGTGCAATTGCATGCAGATCATGAATCTACCATTATCTGACATTGAAAGCGTTGAAAACCGTAACTTATACACTTAAAGTCCTCACCTTTGCCTTTGGAAACGAAACGAATCAGCAAGGGTAGCGGATCTTCCGTCTACGGGCGATTTCTAGCCTAAAGAGCGGAATCGGTTAGCTTTTACACAACCTACGACGATTCTACCTTGAATCAGACCTAGGGTTAGGGTTTCTTACCTCCAAATGGGACGGAAAACGCCGGGAAAACACCTGGAATGAAGCGGTGTAGGCCGTTGGATGGCAGGGAACGACGGCAGGGAGATTCTCCCACTTCTTCCTCACTTTCTCTCTCTTTTCTCTCTCCCAAAACCCAAATTCGTATGGCTGGAAGAGAGGGTGCTCTAAGCTCCTTATATAGCCTAAAACATTCCCAAAATAGACTCAGGTTCAAGGGTGACCGCTTATATAGGCACTTCGCCACTTTTCCACATTTCAAAAGGGAAGTTCTGGTGGCCCTCTTTGAACCAAACGTCGACTTAAGCTCACCATCGATGGATCAACGTGGGATTACGTTTTTGACTCGATCGGATACCCAGATCGCACGTGGTGGACCACTTTCGTTCGACGGTCCATGGGCCACGATCGAAATTCCAAGTACATGTAAATGTTCCGAAATTTTTCTTAATCCGAGGGTGTAATTTGGTCCGATTCTCGGATCGGGTTGCTTAATCTTGACGACGCGTCAACGAATGATGCCAGATCACTATTCCGATATTTATTTTTGGATATGAATAGTGTTTTTCACACTACCTCGCTCCGATTCGAAACGAATGGCCATGGAACATCGGATGGAGCGATTTTTGAGATGATTGTTAAGCCCGGTGGGGCGGTCCTAGTTCCTTAGCTTCGGGTTAATCGGACTCCGATGTACGATCTAGACTTAATACGGTTTCGTTTCATTCCGAGAGCAGACGGGAAATGAGTTTGGTTCTAAACTTTAGGGTAACCTAGCGTCAATGATTCTGCAAGTTTTGGGTCTTGCAGATCGTATTTAAAGCGATTCAAATGGATTTCATGGCTAATCTAGTTTAACACCTAGTTCACTTTGTCAATTTCTAAAGGATTTAATCCTAAGTGATTTTTTGTCTGAGGTGGAACTTAGTCCATTGTAGTTTGTATATAAAGTGATCCAAGTTATACTACTTAACTAGTTTAAGATAGTGTCTAGGGCGAAGGTGCTTTGAAAGATTGAAAGCACAAGGTAGTGAAAGGTGGGATTTGTGAAGAAAATGATTTAAGGGACGATTTGAGACTTTAATTGAGTGTTTAAGAAGTTAAACCTGTGTTAGGATTGACCCATTGCCTAAGGATGTCTAATCCCAAGTTGGCAAAAATCCGGGGCGTTACAGCGATAAAACAACTTCTTGTATTGGAAATGGTACGAAATCATTTACCGTATGAGTATAGACTTTGGATTTCAACTATTAGATTACCACTACTCATAAATTAAGACTAGGTTATTGGTTCTACTAAGGAATGTAAAAGACTGATTATGTTAAGATAATTGAAAGATAGTTGAAAGATAAACTTAGTTAATAGGCTGGCTTAGGTTGGAGTGAGACCTCACTCCTTCGTCGGACCCCTTAATACTCATAGACTCCTTTAATAACTCTTAGGAAGGTTGTTTGACGTAGAAACTGTTCACGCTCATAGAAAACTTATATATCCATTGGATCTAATGTTAGGTCAAATCAATACAACCCTTAAAATTGCTTCCCCAAAGACTTATTATAATCGGGAACACGGAGTAGAGGAACTATATATATAAGCGAGGTATTCGCGGTTTGAGTTGAATTCTCAATCCTAGTAGTTACCAATGAACCCTATGCTCTAGTCAAGCAGAAGGTCGGGATCAACTAGGATTAAGAAATGATATGACAATTTTCTGTCCTAGCTAGGCAGAAGGTCCATATATCCGACTCAGACCCACTACACAACTTTCCTTCCGTGTTGGCCCGACCACTTACAGCCAAAAGCTTATAACTTTGTCTTTAAGAAGTGTTAGGCAAGTATAGTCAATAGAGACTTTTCTTTTAGGCCCGAGAAATTTCTCAAATGGGCAACAAATAGTTAGGAATTAGGTCCCCAGTCATAGACCATTCAGGCATCCATGTTGTGCATATTAACTTAGAAAGATAGCCTGTCCATTAACTTCTTATGTCCCAATCCCCTTATATGCTAATAATGTATAGATTATCTTACAGTATCAAACTAGACATGATTAAAGAAAGTAAGTTGGGACCATAACAAAAAGGGTCCTCCTTGGGTAGAATTAAACATCTTGCCACCAACTCACACCCGTCCTTGAAATCAACCTCAACACCCATTATTTTTAGCTCCTTTCTATAACCATAGGTGCATATGCCATAACACACACCATCGATGAAAGGGAGACAAATGTATTGGGAAATCGTATCCCATTTCATGTCAAGGATAGGTCTCAAATTTCAACTCGTTCTGATATACAGATCGATGTACAAATTCTTGAACCCTAAGAATAGAAATAATTTTAAGGGGGGTAGAAAGATTATGAATGCGGTCGACGTTAGGTAGGTATACTCGTCTGCCCACTCATAGGTAGGTATGCTCGTCTACCCACTCATAGGCATAACGGAAGCGTGGTGGACCCTACCCCACTGGCCCAGGATCTAAACTGTGCTCGTTGAATACGAACATTATAGAAGCCCTAGCAAGTCCTACTATGAGAAATCGTTTTAGGATGATCTAGTAAGATTTGATTCACTATTTCCTTGAACATAGATAATAACAAGGACTCTCTTAGACTAAGACCTAAAGGGCAACCTTAGAAATAGACAATTTGAGCCGTTAAATGATGGACATTCCCTACGTTTTTAGAGTGATCGGACTACGGAGTTACTGAAATATACAACTGCGAAGCATTCGCGGCTTGACCCAATTCTCAATCCTGGGCGACTACCAATGGACTCACTGCTTGACCGAGCAGAAGATCAGGATCTACTAGGACTGGGGAGGGATACGATGAGCTTTCTACCCTGGTCAGGTAGATGATTGATGTATCGGTATCAAGCCCACTATAACTATCTCTCCGTGTTGGTCCAACAATGAAAACAGCTATCTTACTCTCAACAGATGGGAATCGAAGTCAAGACTCCAAATAGGGAAAGAAATCCATTGTAGCAAACCATTGTGATCTAAGCAATGGATAAAGAAATAAGTTTTAAGGGGGGTAGACTAAAATGAAGCAGGCTAGTATATACCCTACCACGCGTAGAAACTTGAAATCAATAAGTCTTAGGCAAATGAAATAATAAAATCTTTCCTTATTGCTCGTAGGCAATTTCGGGGATGAAATTTTATTTTAAGGGGGGTAGATTGTAACAGTCCAGATTTCTCCAAATATATCTATGTACTCGAAATCTCCGATCGAGATTCACTGACCGTTGAACTGAAACTGGTCCACCACGTGCGATCTCGAAACCCGACTGGAACGAAACCTCAGCTGAACCTAGATCCAATGTCCTTGAGCTTAAGTCCGACCTTTGGCTCAAGGGGGACGGCCAGAAGTGCTCCCTTAAGACAGAACAGACCCACTTTGATTATAACCTAAGTATATATTGACCTTAGGTCTATTTCGGTGAAGTTTTAGGCTATATAAGGACCTTAAAACCCCTCTCATTCAGCCCATACGAATTTGGGAGAAAACTTAGGAGAGAGAGAGAGAAAAGAGAGAGAAAGTGTGGGAGATGTGGGAGGGTCTCCCTGATGCTTTACCCTGCTACTTTACAAGCTCCACCACTCCGTTCTAATCGCTTTCCCAGTGATTCCGACTTCATTTCTAGGTAAGAAACCCTAACCCTAATCTGTTTTGGGGTTGTAAAGGTTATAGGTTGTGAAATAACTAGCCTATTTCATTCTATAGGTTACCAAACTGCCGTATACGAAATCCTAGCAAATCTATCGAGTTTTCTCCGATTCTAAGACAAAAGGTGCGGACTTTAGGTGTATAGGTTATGGTTTTCAACACTTTCAATGTCAGATAATGATAGATTCATGATCTACATGCAATTACACATGTACAAAGTGCTGTCTGTTTTCTGTTTCGATTAAATATGAAGAATATGGAATTTTACATATTCTAGGTATTTGTAGAAAGTACTGTATATGTATAAATTTTAGAAATCCGTTTGCCGTGATTATTTGCTGTATGAACATATTATATATGTGTAAAATACTTGCTTGGCGAAAGGGCTCGCCCTAATACATGTTTTACTAATATACATTATGTATGTTGAAATAGTGTATTCTAGAAAGTACCGTATACGTATAAATTTTGGGAATGTGTTTGCCATGATTATTTTCTGTATGAATATATTGTATATATGTATAACACTTACTTGGTGAGAGGGTTCACCCTAATACATGTTTTGCTAATATACATTATGTATGTTAAAATAGTGTATTCTATGTGTTTGTGAAAGTGACCGAATGAATATAGAATTCGCATTCGTGCTCGCCATGACTGATTGTCATGGATACATGATTGCTGTATAGGCGACACCCCTTTGACGAAATGATTTTCCCTAAATCACGCCATGGCCAATATACACTATATATGCTAAAACGTGTAACCCAAGTGTTTGTGGAAATGACTTAATGAACATGGAACTTGGATTCCTGCTTGCCATGACTATCCGTTGTGGGTGCAAGCGTGTTATAATTGGGGCAACTCCCTAGTGAAAGGATCTGGCCTTATACCTATGTGATCAACATACGTCATGTATGTTGATATATGTAGTTTAAAGTGTTTATTGAAATGACTAAATAAATATAGATTTATGATTTATGCCTGCCAAATGTATTGAATCTAAGAACATGATTGATGTGTCTACGACAACTCCTTGCTATAAGGATTTGTCCTATTCTATGTGGAAATCAACATACGTCATATATGTTGGAGTGGTGTAGTTTAACTGTTTGCTAAAATGCCTGTGTGAGAAATTGCGTGACGAACTAAGTTTAATAGTGGTGTTAAGATAGGATTCTCAACTACCTTAGAAACGTATATGATTTCCTCCATGATGGTTGTTTAATTTAGTCATTTATTATGAAATATGTGTTTGTATTCCTTATTTACATTGTGCTTGTAACATGCTTTATGACATGTTTGTTAACATGCTTGAATTACTTTGTTTATTATGCTTTACTCCACATGCTCTGAATGAGGATTGATTGTGATTGAGACTATGATTATAGTCCAGACAATCAGTACCAGACTTGAATTCGTGGTTAAGATTCATTTCGCCGCGTAGGAGGTGTCTGATGAACCTGAGTCGTACTTCGGTTGGCGACAGTGGTTAGGCCACGCGAAGTGCTTATGCACTTCATGTCGTTCGGTTGGTCGTGCGCTTATGCTACTCTGGCTCGTCAAGTAACCCGATCTGTCTTATGTATGTTCACCATGTTTGGACACCTCTGATTGAACCTAGGGTTCCAAACTTACCAGTGAAATCCCGTTAACCATGGTACCTCGATCCGCTAAGACTCATGAGCCGGGCATGGTGGTATGGGACACCGTGGTCGAGCTGTCGGCCTACGCTGGGGCCATGTGCCTCCCCGTAGTGACCAGTGAGCAACCAGACTCATGAGCCGATTATGGTGGTATGGGACACTATATTCGTGCTGTCGGCCTACATTGATAAGGTGATGGGGGAGTGGTGCAACGAATGCATGTAACAGCCCTGACAGCCCTTTGTAGTGACCTCGAGCATACTCTGAATTTGTGGTGAGGCGACGAGTTTTGCCGCAGTGAATAGAGTATGAACTAGGCCTGTATCAATTTAGTGATGAACCGTTAAAAGGGTGATGGGGGAGTGGTGTAACGGTTCCTTGTAACAGCCCTGACAGCCCTTGCAGCGACCTAGAAACACACCATCGTATGAGATTAACTAGGACTAATGACCCTAGAATGGATCGTGTTTGGGAATGATACAAGGGAGGCACCTTAGTTTCCCAATACTGCTGTTTGAAATGGACTAATAATAACTCGATAATCATGCTCATCATCGCATTGCATGTGCCTGGAAGATGTGGAGCACTGAGAAATGCAAGCATGTCGTGAACGTAAGATTGTGTCGCATTAGGGAGTATGTCGGTGAGGGCATGCATCTTGACTGCATTCCATACTTGCATTAACAAGAGTATTTAGAATTGTTTGATTATACTACTTTATCATTACTGCTTGACTGAATTGAAAACATTTTAACCTATGCTTTATTGTTCCACTGAGTTGATCACTCACTCCCACGTTACGGGACGGTGTTCGTAACATCGACCAGACTCTGTACCTGCAGGTGATGGCGATGCTTATAAAGTGAAGCCAGGCATTTGCATTGACTGCATTAACTATGATGCTTGCTCGTATTGGCTGTATTCTAGCAGATTCATGTGAGTCGTGTCTTGATTGACGGGGTTACAAGGATGTTGACTAGATGACCTTACACATTTGGTATATTTTAGACTTGTACTTGTAATTCATTAACCCAGTAACCTTATCACACTCTGGAGACTTACCATAGTTTATATATTTTATATATATATATATATCATAGTCTTCCGCTTGTAAATTTAACTATCTCTAGAGTATGATATGCTGTTTTGGTATAATCCCATTCATGTTTCAATGCTCTCATCATAATCATCTTTATTTGTGTTACATAAGTGATGCGTTAGAACTCGGGAGCTGAGCTTTGCTCGACCCCCGATTTTCAGGGCGTTACATTGATGAACCGGGTATTTCAGCTATTTCTATACCGATTTGTCATCGTATTTATTGATGACATCCTGATATACTCCACGAGTCGGGAAGAGAACGAGGAACACTTGCAGGCAGTCCTAGATACTCTGAGGAAGAACCAGTTGTTCGCGCAGTATAAGAAGTGCAACTTCTGGCA
Organism: Magnolia changhungtana; assembly: GCA_030180095.1. NCBI lineage: Eukaryota > Viridiplantae > Streptophyta > Magnoliopsida > Magnoliales > Magnoliaceae > Magnolia > Magnolia changhungtana. Next base: position 1,133,863 of record JASAUF010000660.1, read on the forward strand.
GGAGGAAGTCAAGTTCCTGGGATATGTAGTGTCCATGGAAGGGATGGCAGTGGACCTGGCTAAGGTAGCCACCTTTCAGTACTGGAAGCAGCCTGGGTCGGTTACTGAGGTGAGGAGTTTTCTGGGCCTGGTATGTTATTATCGACGATTCATCCGGGACTTTTCGAAGATAGCCAGGCCATTGTCTCAGTTGAGATGGAAGGATCTGAAGTTCACCTGGAATGAGAGGGCGGAAGCAGCTTTTCAAGAGCTAAAGGACAAACTGACGTTCGCCCCTGTGCTAGTATTGCCAGAGCAAGGGGTTAAGTACACTATATACACTGACGCGTCTCGCGTTGGTTTGGGTTGTGTCCTTATGCAGAAGGACAGGGTGATTGCGTATGCCTCGAGACAATTAAGGAAGCACAAGGAGAGTTACCCTACATACGACCTTGAGTTAGCAGTGGTCATATTCGCATTGAAGCTCTGGAGACATTACCTTTACAGAGACAAGTTTGAGTTTTTCTATGACCATAAGAACCTTAAGTATATATTCACTCAGCGGGACTTGAATATGAGGCAGCGCCGATGGATGGAGACCTTGAAGGACTTCAAGTTCGAGGTTTCCTACCATCCTGGCAAGGCCAACCTTGTGGTAGACGCGTTAGTCACAATAAGGCTATAGCATTTGAGGTTTCGCTGATGATGGTAGAGTGGGATATGTTGGAGTTCGTGTGGGACTTCGAACAGAAACTCACAGTGGAGGAACCATTCAAGTGTGTCGCACATGTTCGGGTGTGGCCACTTATGGATTACTAGATTATCGAGGCCCAGAAGGGCGACGAACGGTTGTCTGAGCTTCGAGAGCAAGCTAGCAATGACGTGGGCTCCGAGTGGAGAGTTGGCACAGATGGGGGCCTACGATAGCGTGGCTGCCTATACGTCCCAGATATTTAGGACTTGAGAAAGGAGTTTCTCGAGACAACTCACGGTTCGAAGCTTGCGATGCATCCTGGTAGCACGAAGATGTATCAGGATATAAAGCAGTTGTATTGGTGGGACAATATGAAGGTCCATATAGTAGAGTATGTTTCCCGTTGTCTCACGTGTCAGCAGGTCAAGGCCGAACATCGTCGACCTCCTGGACTCCTTCAGCCCATGCCTATAGCTGAATGGAAGTGGGACTTCATCTCTATGGACTTCATCTCGGGGCTACCGAATATGAGGAAGGTTATGACTCTATTTGGGTGATCATGGATCGATTGACTAAATCGGCTCATTTTCTCCCTATAAGAGTGACGAACTCTACAGACGACTTAGCTAGGTTGTACATCAAAGAAATAGTGCGTCTACATGGAGTTCCCTTGGAGATTGTGTCGAACCAAGACACACAATTCACGTCTATCTTCTTGACTCGTATCCAGGAAGCGATGGGTGTGAAGTTGAAGTTCAGTAACGTGTTTCACTCTCAGACCGACGGGCAGACAGCAAGTGAGTTAGATTTTAGAAGATATGCTGTGGGCTTGTGTTTTGGACTTCGAGGATAATTGGGATGACTGCCTCCCGTACGCAGAGTTCGCCTACAACAACAGTTTTCAGGCAAGTATTAGCATGACTCCTTACGATGCCTTGTATGGGCGCCCTTGCAGAGCTCCGTATTGCTGGGCTGAGGTCGGTGAGTGCAGTTTGATTGGGCCAAAGTTAGTACAGGCGACCTCGGAGAAGATCGACATTATCAAGCGTCGACTCCTGACGGCCTAGAGCAGACAGAAGAGTTATGTCGATATGAGGCGGTGACTACTTGAGTTTGAGGTTGGAGATCATGTATTCCTCAGAGTTTCCCCTATGAAGGGAGTCCTTTGGTTTGGGAAAAAGGGAAAACTTACGCCGCGGTTTATTAGTCCTTTTCAGATACTTAATCGAATGGGTGTGGTGGCATATCGTTTCGCTTTGCCCACACCACTCACGGGTGTACACAACGTATTTCATGTATATATGCTGAAGAAATACATCCCCGATCCTTCCCACATCATCCATTTGGAGTAGGTGCAGTTGAGTGAAGATGCTACATATGTACTGTGTCCAACGCGTATCCTAGACAGGAAGGAGCAGGTGTTGCGCAATAAGGTGATTCCACTCGTGAAGGTACTGTGGACGCATCATACAGAGGAGGAAGCCACCTGGGAGACAGAAGCTGAGATCCGAAAGAACTACCCTTAGCTTCTCAAGGAGTACGAAAAAGTACTAATTTCGAGGACAAAATTTTTCATTAAGGGGGGTAGATTGTGACGACTCGAAAAATTCCATACAAGGGCCCAAGTATCACCTCAGGCAGAAATCACTTACGATCAAATCCTTTAGAAATTTGACAATGTTAACTAAGTGTTAAACTAGATTAGCCATGAAATCCGCTTGAATCACTTTAAATACAATCAACAAGACCGAAAACTTGTAGAATCATTAACGCTAGGTTACCCTAAAAGTTAGGATCAAACTCATTACCCGATTGCTCTCGGGAGCACATTGAAACTCCATATTGGATCCGGACCGCACATCGAAAGTCCAAATGATACGAGGTTATAGAATTAGGACCGCCTTGTTGGACTTGACAACCATCTCGAAAATTAAATTCAGATAGTGTCCCATGACTATTTGCTTGAGCCCGGAGCGAGAAGTGTGAGAAAGCCTGAGTTTCTTTAGAAATTAAATTAAATTTAAGTAATCTGAGAGTTGATGTTTTCAGGCCAAATATAAGCAATCAGACCGTTAGAATCTGACCTAAATACACCCTCGGATCGGGAAACATTTCCTATACATGTCTGTGTACTTGTAACCCTAATCGAGTTTCGGTGACCATTGAATTGAAACTGATCCACCACGTGTGATCTGGGAAGCCAATTAGAATAAAAACTTAACTCGACCTAGATCCATAGTTAGTGAGCTTAAGTCCAACCTTTGGCTTAAGGGGGGCTCCAAAAATGCTCCGTTAAGGCGGAACAGACCCGCTTTGGACAAAACCTAAGTATACCTTGACCCTGGGTCTATTTTGGAGAGATTTAGGCCTATATAAGGACCTTAAACCCTCTCTCATTCTCACCATACGGATTTGAGAAAATCTAGGAGAGAGAAGAGAGAAAAGAGAAAAGAGAGAGAAAGTGTGAGACAAGTGGGAGAATCTTCCTGCTATTATACTCTGGTGCTATACGTGCTTAACCGTCACGATCTAATCGCTTTTCTGGCAATTCCGACTTCATTTCTGGTAAGAAAACCCTAACCCTAACCTGTTTTAGGGTTTCTGTTGGTATAAGTAGCTAAGTAGCTAACTTACCTTGTGTTATATGTTGTCGTATCGACGTTGACAAAAGCGTAGAGTTTCTATTAAGTTCGTTACGTTTCTACAGCGTAAGGTGCACACTTTAGACATATAGGTTAAGGTTTTCAAAGCTTTCAATGTCAGATAATGATAGATTCATAATCTGGGTGTGATTTCACATGTACAATGCGATGTTCATTTTGCATTTCAGTTACGTATGCAAATTATGGCGTATAGTATATTCTGTATATTTGTTGAAAATACCGTATACGTATAAATTTTGAAAGTATGTTTATCATGATAAATTACTATATGTACATGTTATATATAAGTGTAATACTTACTTGGTGAAAGAATTCGCCCTAATACATGTTTTGGCTAATATACGTTATGTATGTTAATAAGTGTATTCTAAGTGTTTGTGAAAGTGCTTGTAAGAGTAAGTACTTAGATGATAGTGCTTTAGATAGGTGTTGAGATAGGATTCTCAACTACCTAGAGATGTATATGCTTTCCTATATGCAAGTTGTTTGATTTAATTGCTTACGTATGAAATATATGTGTTTGTATCTCCTGTTTATATTGTGCTTTATAACAAGCTTGTTAACATGCTTCGATTACTTTGTTTATTCTGCTTTACTCTACATGCTTCTTGTTAAGGATTGAATGTGATTGGGGCTATGATTATAGTCCAGGAGATCAACAACAGACTTGAGTTTGTGGTTGATATTCATTCACCACGTAGGATGTGTTTGACGAATTCGTGTCGTACTTCGGTTGGCGACAATAGTTAGACCACGTGGAGTGCTTATGCACTTCATATCATTCAGCTAGTTGTGCGCTCGTGCTAGTCAAGCTTGTTAAGTAACCCGATCTGTTTAATATATGTTCACCATGTTTGGACGCTACTGCTTGAACCTAGGGTACTAAACTTACCAGTGTAATTCCGTTAACCTTGGTACCTCGATCCGCTAAGACTCATGAGCCAGACATGGTGGTATGGGACACCATGGTCAAGCTGTCGGCCTACGCTGGGGCCACGTGCCTCCCCGCAGTGACCAGTGAGCAACCCAGACTCGTGACCCGAATACGATGGTATGGGACACTATATTCGAGCTGTCGGCCTACACTAATTGGTGACGAGCCCTTTGTAGTGACCTCGAGCATACTCTGAAGCTGCAGAGAGGCGACGAGCCTTCCCATAGTAAACAAAGTATAAACTAGGCCTGTATTGATAAGGTGATGGGGGAGCGGTGTAACGAGTGCATGTAAAAGCCCTGACAGCCCTTTATGGCGACCTAGAACCGCATCATCGTATGAGATTATCTAGAACTGATGACCCGAGAATGGATCATTATTTGGGAATGTTATAAGAAAGGTACCTTAGTTTCCCAATACTGTTGTATGAAAAGGACTAATAATAACTCAGTAATCACGCTCATAACATAGTACTGCATGTGCCTGAAAGATGTGGAGCACTGAGGGATGAACGCATGCCGCGGACATAAGATGGTGTCGCATAAGGGAGCATTGGCGAGGGCATACATCATGACTGCATTCCATACTTGCATTAATAAGAGTATTTAGGAGTATTTGATTGTACTGCTTTATCATTACTGCTTGACTGAATTTATAACATGTTAACATGTGCTTTATTGTTCTACTGAGTTTGCTACTCACTCCCACGTTAAGGGACGGTGTTCTGGACACCAACCAGACCCTGTCTTAAATGCAGGTATTGACGAGACGCAGGAGGCTGAGCCTGATTACTATGATGATTAGGATGAGTTCTCCTACATGCAGTTCTCTGAAGGCAATGCTTAAGCAATTCAGATGACGGGGTTACAGGGTGTACCATTATAGTTGTACCATTTTTGGCATTTTGATTTTTAAAACAAATACATGTATATGGTGACTCAGTAAGGTGTTCATACTCTTGAGACCGATTATGATATTTTTGGCTTTATATACATCTTTCAGTCTTCCACTTATGTTTTATAACTTGATATGGAGTACGAATTACTGTTTTGGTATAATCCCACTCATGATTATTGTACTAACATAGACAACATTCAATCATAAGCATTTAAGTTACATAAGTGATGTTTTGGAACTCAGGTGTTGAGTTGCTACTCGACCTCCGATTTTCAGGGTGTTACACCTTGGGATGTTAACTTATGTATAAATCCCTTGTAGCTAGGATGAATGGAGAACGTAGGTACTTCAACTTTAGGTTCCCTTGAAACTTTTAAGATAAACTTTTGGACCTTATAATTGGGAAAATTTTGAGAACATGGATATCTAAAACCTTAGCCCTTTGATATTTTTTAGATGAGTCATTTAGACTCAAGGATAAGGACTTTGGTTCCCCTGAGAATTGTTAAAACGACCATTTGAACTTAGAAACCAGAACTTTGTTTCCTTGTAAATTGCAACATGGTTGTTTGAATTCAGAAATTAACTATGTAAATACCCGCTATGATGTACGTGAGGCTCCCCTAAGAATTTTTAGTTGGACCATGGACCTTAGACTTATGTAGAATTTCCTTTGGGATGATTAGGATGACAATTGGGAACTGGGAGCATTCCCCTAAGATCTAGGAAAGTTGAAAATAAAGGTACCCATATTTTGGGTTCCTTAAAAAAAAAAAAAATCAAACTCAAGCTTCACATAGAAATCCTAATCTTGGAAACTCTAAGTAGTGCTTAGACAATTGAAGTACATAGTAAAAGTATAATGTGTCACATAGACTTATAAGATTTCATGGTACTCAAATTTCCATAATGGTCAGGATCATGAGGTGATGGAACCATACTTAAGCGATGTTGCGTTGTTTGACTCAAATCCTAAGTCCTAGCAAATCTCAACAATCTCAATGCCTGATCAGGTAGAAGATCGAGATTTAACAGGATTATGAATTGATACCAAAATCCTCTGGTATACGTAGGTGAAGGATCGAGGTATCGGGCTCAAAACCACTACAGACATCTCCTCGTGTTAGCTCGAATGCAGAAAAAGAAAATAGGAAACTACATCGTACTTGAGACAATGGGAAAACTATCATTTAAAGTAAATAAAATTTTAAAAAGAAAGATATTATACCACTAGTTGCCACATAAGTGAACTGATGACCTTAGTAATTACTAAAAAAATAAAATTGAATAACTAAATAAATTTGATGTTGATAAGCATCAAAACAACTCCTTAGATTTAGCTAATGTTGGGATGATTCTAACCTTCAAAGGGGCTTAGACACTTTACTTGATTTGACGAGAACTTAAGGGTTGTGGGGAAATTAAATAAAGCTCGTCGGGATTTCATACGTAGACATAGGGTACGTCTCTAGGTTAGTTGAATTACTCATAGTATTAATAATAGGTACATATATTAGTAAATATCGAAGTAGAACTTCATTTATTTTTCTTTAAAGGGGGGTAGATTGTAATGACCTTATCCTAGTAGTAAGTCATGAGTATTTACATATACAAATAAACTTAGCTTGGAGCACTGGCAAATGCACATGGACACCGTAACATAGATTTTTGTACACATTCATAGGGGAAGTGCTGAATTTCGGGGGCGAAATTATCTTTAAAGGGGGTAGATTGTAACACTCCGTACTTTCCAGTACTCGGGTGTTACTATTATAATCTAGATTAGCATATTTGTATGAAGATACAAGTAACGTACATTGTTCACCCTCATTTGATAAGTCACAATCCATTACTTGGTTTCAATATCGGGAATGCTAATATCTCGTATCCCACCGTTGATTTAAACAAATTGATAACTAAACGTTAAATACCCATGTATTTTGGCCCACTTACAAGCCCGAATGATTTAATCCTTATAGTCAAATACTTATAGGAGACCGAATGAAAGAGTAAATAACCCTAACTGGGCTATGACCCACGTGAATAATTCAAAAATATACATATATTTGTATATATAAAAATCTAAATACAGATAAATAATCTCTCCCTGGAAAACATACTGAACATCTCCAAAAGAGGGAACCATGAGAATTTAATATGAATAATCGACAATTGAAAGTATAATAATAATAATAATAATAATAGTAATAATAATAATAATAATAATAATAATAATAATAATAATAGGTGTTAAAATTATTCTAAAAGTAGCATTTAGTGTCGTAAATTTATGGAACCCGTGTCCCAATCATCTAAATGAATCCTTGGACCTTTTAAACCATTGACGTTTAGTCTCGAGCCGATTCGAACATTAGATTAGTAGGATTCCACCAATGTGACCCAAATCAGTTCGTACGACCCACCAAAGCCTTGGATCTACATGACCTTTGGTCAAAGGCTAAGATTAGGCCCACCAAGTGAAATGGATGGTGTGGATTTATCACAAACACCATGATGGGCCCCACTTAGTGGCACACATGTGCACAATGGTTGTGCACTTGAGGTGCACCCAGTTTGTCAACACATTCAACATGAGCTGACCCGTGTTCTTCCAAAAAATGGAGAGAAACCTTCTCTCTCTCATTGCATCAACCGACGAACAACGTCCATTTGGGATGCGTTGGGGCCCACCATATCAGATCAGGTGGGACATCTGATCAGTCCATCTTATGGGAAACATGGTCCTAACTAAAGTCATAATCTCCATCCCCGTTCACGCAACCTTATGTTCACACAAGCACTGGCACGAACCAAGCCGAAAGCACAAAGTTTCAAAAATGGAAACTGTTGCCTCCTGCTGGCACGATCCGCATGCCCTCTCCCATTTCCAATCCCAGCCATCTAAACGACGAGATCGCAGCCGCCCATTTGCTTAAAGTTTCCTAGCAAAACCAAGGACTGGTTTGGGTTCCAACCCATTATTTTGGGAGGATGTTTATACCAGAACAAATCTGGAACGCCCAGTGACGATCCGATAGCCATGAGAGAGCTTAGGGCTCAATTTAAGTCCAACAAATGGAGTGGTAGTAGGTCCCTCTTCCACACCCTTGCCTCAGCTCGTCAACCAGCAATTTCCCTTCTCCATTAGAACCCATCACCCAAATCTCTCCCAAGCTTTGAAAAAAACCCATCCATAAGCCTTCTAGGATCTGTATCATCTGAAGGGAGCCGACGCCGTTTGAAGTCTGCCATTAACAGTGGCCTTCTTGTCCATCGTTGCTGGTGTTATTTGGGCCACTATAACAGCCGTGCGCAACATCCAGTCACCTCAGCCGATGCTAAGGTTGGCACAGGTATGCGCACCACCCCTCCCAAACTCAACGGGCCACGGCTGAGATGAATCTCAGTGGACAGCGCCACCTTGCTGTCGTTACAGGACCTGCAAGACGCTGTCTGATGGAGAAAACACAAATGTCCGCTTACCTTAGCAATTAGTGGGACACGCGTATGGACCCACCTCTGATGTATGTATTTCATCTATGTCATCCGTCCATGCAGATGGTGGAGCCCACCTGGTATGCAAAGCAGATTGGTGTAGCCCACGCACCATCTATATAGTTCCTGTATTTGATGTTAGCAAGTTGTGGTCTCACCACGAGGAATGTTTTTCATCCATACCATTCATCTGCCCCTGTAGGTGGGGCCCCCTATTTGTATGTGTTTTATACACGCCGCCCATCAGCATGTGGGGTGCACCATGATGAATGTGTTTCAACCATGCCCATCCATACATTTCTGCTATGTGGGCCACTCCACACATTGATGCAGGCCTCACCTTAGAACGGGTGGGCCACACTCTTCTTGATGAAGTGGGCCTCACCTTAAATCCGGTGGGCCTTACCATTGTTGCGGGCCTCACAGCATACCCCTATGGGCCGCAACTGCAGGACCAAACTGTGTTGAGACCAGGCCCAGTTCTAGACCATAGTTGGGCTACCACTGTGGGGTCGAGTTTAAGCCCAGTTTGGGCTACAAATGGGTAGCAATGTATTGAGCCAGTCAGGCCCAGTTCGGGCCATAATTATGGGTAGAATCCAGGCTCTATCTAAGCCACTTGGACAAATTTTGGTGGGCTTGGTCACCCCAATGCAGGCCCAAATAACCTCATTCATGAAACCCTTCAAAATGCACTAGACCCATTTTAGTGTATTATTAGTAAGACTATTAATACTATAAATGTATGGCCCTTAGCAAATTATCTATATTGATATTTGTTATCATGTATAAAAATTATTATTATTATATATAAGTGTTTTATCATTATTAATATTATCTTCGATGTTAGAGCACACTATCTATGTTCGTCAATGACTATTAGTGTCACGTTTAGATGATATTGAGTATATTATTAATACTAATGATTGTCTTGAAATCATTAGCATTATTAGCAGAACGATCAATTGTAATCAATTAACATTTAATTCCTCAAGATTTAACCTAGACCTAATTGACCTAAACCCTTGGTCAATACTATAGATGGCGTGTCGGGTTTCGATCTAAGAATAGAATTTCATAATTCATAGTGAATCATAGTATTTGGTTTGATGGCAAAAGTCACCATTGACAGTATGACTATTAACATAAAATAAAATAAAATTACAATGGGATTCATATAACGCTAATTAATAAACTCACTAGTATTAGTCCTCATTATATTATCATTAGTAAATATCCTACTATTATTACTTTTACTATCTAAGAGATTACTAGTCATTATAAAAATATTAGATAATGTTAGTGCATTCAGATACGAACTTATGAACCATCATTATTAATATTGATGGATTAATACCGTTATAATAAATATTATTCGATTAGTTGTACGATAATAATAATAATATTAATAAAAAAAAATTCAGGATTCAAATTCTAGAATCTAAGTTTAACACTAAACCCTAAGATGAAAACATTAATCTTACATTAGGACCCTGATATAAATAATTCAAACCCTTAGTTATAATCTCAAACGTAAATAGTGTGTAGAACTCGATCTAACCATATAATTTCCTAATTCATGATAAGACTTGATTATAAGGGACCACACATCCCCTAGCCATGCTGGTAGGTAATCCAACTATAAGGTGATGATTCTTCCCTTGAGCTTTCCACCTTCTCATTAGATTAAGTTATAGTTTTTATTTAAATTCATAATTGATATCTTCCTTTATAATCACATGTGTTAGCTGGTGGAAATTGAATTGTTGTATTACATGCTTTATGATTATCCTGTATAATTGTTCATGCTTGTGTTCTTTTTGTGGATTGCTTATGGAACTTAAATTGGTACATTAGTAGAAAATTCCCATATATGAATGTACACCTATACTTGGGATTTAACATGACTATTAGTGATTGTAATGGACCTTCGACTTGGTGGTTATTGAGTGGTGGTCTAGATGGATCATTAATGTGGGTCTACCATCCAGGGTTGTTATGCCCAATAGTTTTTTAGGATGGTCTTCATCATATAGTTTTGATATTCGCCCTATGTGACATATTTTGATACTCGTCCTACGTGGTTTTATTTTGATATTTTTCCTCTATGGGTTCGATGTTTTATATTTTACAACCATGTGATGGTAATCCCCATATACTGTAATATGATTGGTCACTAGTCGATGGGTTTCCATTAAACATCCTAAGATGGTAGCCTCATTGGCTGGGGAGGGTGGTATGGGACACTATGCCCGAGCTGTCGGCCTGCGCTGGGCCACGTGCTCCCCGTAGTGACTATGAGCTTACTTAAATCGGCTGGCTACAATTGGACTAATAATGGGTGACAAATCATGCATACATGGCATATTATAATGACTTAGATCACTTTGCCCTATGATTACGCCGCGTGTTGAGCTTATGACCAGTCATTCAATTTGTGATAATGGATTAGATCATCATGCCCATGCAATTATGCCAAGTGTTGTGCTAACGACTAGTCACATTCATGCCTGTCTGGATATTTTACCCGAGGTACAGATCATCTGGATGCTTTACCCGGGTCGATAATTTCATGGGTGACGACCTTACTGTCCATCTGGATGTTTTACCTGGGACAATGATTGCATTCACGCATCCATGTATCTAATAAGACTGCATTTACTCTGTTTTAGTTGCCTAGATGTTTATACTATATCTTACCTAATGCAGTGGTGTGTAATCTTGAGGGGAATTCACACTGAGTTGGCCACTCATCCATCAAATATACAACCGTACAGGTAGTACAGGTGGCTTTAGTGATATGCATGTTCAGATTTGATGAGGAGCAAGGTACGATCACCAGGGATGCATGACCGTATTTTCCTGGAGGAGCTGCATGATCTTGTGGCTTATATTTATATGCTTTATGCGATTCTTCATGTTTTAAATCTTGTAAATCTTATACTTCTTAAATTTTTTGACTCTGGTTTGTATAAGTCATTATGGGCAGCTTCTTGTATATTTGAATGATAATGAAATTTTCCTTTGTGTCGATTTGTCCACGCTACGCTCATCTGCTTACTCTAATAAAAAAAAATGTACACTCGAATTTGACCATCCTTTAAGGTTAACACTCAGAATTTTGGGACACAGGTCATATAATCGGGTCCTGAAGAGTCAAGGCATTACAGTTGGTATCAAAGCCTAGTTTAGACAAACTTGGCCTTGGGAAATGATCTTATACAAACTTTAAATGTCTCAAGTTTTGATGTTTGAAATTATAAATTTGAACTTAGGTAAATTTCTCTTAGACTTAGAAGAGTGATTGAGGATGTAGAAACCCAAATGTAGGTTCCCTGAAAGATTGAACTTAGAAGTGAACTTAGGTTTCCTTAGAAATTGTTAGATTAACTATTAAAACTTGTATGAAGTTTCCTTGGGATTAGGGAAGGTTGAGAACATAGATACTTCAACTTTAGACCCCTCGAAGTTCAAGGTTAGAACTTGGGATGTTAACTTATGTAGAAATCCCTTGTAGCTAGGAGGAATGGAGAACATAAGTACTTCAACTTTAGGTTCCCTTGAAACTTTTAAGATAGACTTTTGGACCTTAGAATTATGAAAATTTTGGGAACGTGGATATCCAAAACCTTAGCCCTTTGATATTTTTAAGATGAGTCATTTGGACTTCAGGATAAGGACTTTAGTTCCCATGAGAATTGTCAAAATGACCATTTGAACTTAGAAACCAGAACTTTGTTTCCTTGTAAATTGCAACATGGTTGTTTGAATTGAGAAATTAACTATGTAAATACCCACTATGATGTATTTAGGACCCCCCCAAGAATTTTATGTTGGACCACGGACCTTAAACTTATGTAGAATTTCCTTAGGGATGATTAGTCGAATAGAGTTCAGGACTGGTCCTAGAACAGTCCAAATACACTTATAAAATAATTCAGTTCAAATGATGTATTCAAAATGACCCACCCTAAGGTCAAACTAAGGTCATGCAAACCTTAAATGTGAGGTATGGACATTGAGTCTTCATTTCTTCATATGTTGGTTGACCTTTAAATAATGTGAAGCTTGAGATCTCTGATGTAGCTTGAACTTGAGATCTTTTAAAGCTTGAACTTAAGATCTTGTACTTTTATTCTTGAGTTATACTTGATCTTGAGTTGTACTTGAGACTTGAACAAGAACTTGTCTTCTGATGTAGCTCTTGAAATATTTTGATCATTGAAGCTTGCAGAAGTAGATAAATAACTTGAACTTGAACTTCTTCAAGTAGATCACCGATCTTCGCTTGTAGCATTGATGAAGTGACTTGAGCATACAAATCAATAAGCTACACAAGACATAGATTGTGTTTTTGGCACCACAAAATTTGACAACCAAAGGGGCAAATAACTGTAGCACTTACATAGATATTTTTTTGGCTTAATCTAATAGAAACCAAAAACATATAAGATTTATACAAATGTGAAATACCTGGATTTCTCCTTTTATAGCAGCCCAAAAAAACCAAGTTGAAGTAGAAGTTCAACATCCAATACTCACTTTAAAATGGTTCTAGGTTCTAATTGATTTTAAATTAAACCAGTTGGGCAAGCTCTATTTAATTTTGATTCCAAGAAGTGAAATATCACAATTCCTCTTTCATGTTAGATTGGAATGCACAAACAAAGTCAATTATGAAAAGCAAAGAAAAGAGAATATTAAATAAGCACAATGTAGCTTAAAAAGAACACAAACTTATCTCTTAGAGTGATGCCTTGATTTTACTTGAATTAGATGTAAAACTCTGAAATTTGTGCTCTATTTATAGTTGCAGAAATCGCATCTTCTACTAGTCCTGTGGACACCACGACTGGTCGAAGATTGAACAGATTTTTGAATTTTCAGCGCGATCGGATAAAACCGTTCCACGACTGGTCGTAGGCTGTCCACGATCGGTTATGAGCCCTCCAGACTGGTCGTGACCTTCCCACTACTGGTCGTGAGGAACCAGAATTCGTTGTTGTAGTTTGAGTTGTAGCTGCTGGACTGGTCATGAACAAGTCATGCATTGTTCACACGACCGGTCGAGTAGACTCTAGGACTGGTCGTAGCTCAACCAAAAAATTCTGAAAATTTGCAACAACTTAGGACTGGTCCTGAAATTTCTTAGACTGGTCGAGTCAGTGCTAAGACTAGTCAAACAAAGTCTAGGACTAGTCTTAGAACAGTCCAAATACATGTAAAGTGATTCAATTTGAATTTTGTATACAAAATGACCTACCCTAAGGTTGATCTAAGGTCAATCATACCTTCATGATGAAGTATGAACATTGAACCTTCTCTTCTTCAGATGATTTTGAAATTCAAGAAGCTTAAAACCTCGACACTTAATGAAGCTTGAAATCTTCAGAAGCTTAAATTCATAGTTCTTGAATTGTACTTCACCTTGAGTCTTGAACAAGATTTCGTCTTTGATGTAGCTTTAAAACTCTGATGCTTTAGAGAAGAGAACAATGTACTTGATCATGTATTTCTTTGAGTAGATCAATGTTCTTGTCTTGAAGCATTGTGATGTAATGCCTTGAACATATGTATATCAACGTGCTACACAAGACACAGAGTGTGGTTTTGGCACAACAAAATTTGACAATCAAAGGAGCAAGAGACCATAGCACTCACAATCTCCCCCTTTATCAAATTTGTGACAAAACACACTCAATAATAATATAACCAATATACACATAAAGAATCATGCCCCAGTTATAAAAGAAAACCAGTTACAGCCTGGTTAATGAATCATGCACTAGTTATCATCAAGTAACTCATATATTACTCCCCCTGAGTAGCACATATATATCTAAAAAAAATTAATATCCATAATCCATATGCATTTGATATCCATAAGTAATCAATCCAAACTTTCTCCCCCTTTTTGTCACAAGATGACAAAGGAAGCAAATAAGAAATGGAATAGGAAGACTAACAAGAGAGTAATGAAGGAGTTAACCAGGCAAGATATGAAAGAGTTATAAGCAAATTCAAAGTTCACATATCATTAACCAACTGCAACGAAAGTCAATCACACAACCTAAATCATACCAACAAAAGTAGTGTAAAAGTTATTACAGACCAAAGGATAAAACACTTAATCAGATCCGGAAGAAGGAGCAGGTATGGTAGGATCCATTTGATGAAGGCCCCTGTTTAAGAGCCTACGATACTTACACATATATTTAAATTGTAAATCATGGGCAACATTCATGTTCTCTACCTTTTCCTCAAGTGTACGTAAACGCACATCAAAATCTGATGGCTCATAGTCAAGATCATTTGCAGAGTCTGATTCAATTTCATCAAAAATGTCATCCATATTTATATCATCTGGAGAAAGATCACCACCTTCTTCTTCATTCACTTCTTCAGCACCATCACCACCCACATCCACTTGGCCAGGAGCCAGTTCCAATTTCATCATGTTTATATTAGAATTGTTAAAAATAAGATGATGAATAGGAGCCTCTCCAACAGGCATAAAAACTAGCATGTGAGTAGCTAACACAGTCATCAGATATGCAAATGGAATGTCACTGTGACCAGGATGGAGATGGAATTGAATGATAGAGTAACAAATCAAAGAAGGAAAACAAATATTTGTGCCTAAGATAATGGAATGCAAAATTCAAACCATAAAGGAAGTTAGTTCTGTTTTGTTAACAGAATGTGGATACAGATTTGAAATAAATATGCGATGAAGAACCCTATATCTGGGTAATAAGTACTTGGAAGCAAGCGCATTCCCTTTATGAGTCCATTGGGTATCTATGTTGCATAATGATCTAGTGAGCATTCATTTTTCTGATTTTGATGGTTTTTCACCTAGAATGTGAATAGGAATACCATCGTCATTAACTGGTATGTCCATCAAAGCAGAAATCAAGTAACGACCTATTTCAAATGAACCTTCTCTAGTTGCTATTTTAAACGTTAAATTCTCAGACGAGAATTCAGAAATACATGCAAACATAGCCTGTGCAATAGATTGGTATGATGGCCCACCCCAATGTAGAATGTTAGCACATCCTACAACTCAAAGAAGTGGAAGGAGATCAAAAGGAGCAATGTGTTCAAGATTAACAGGTCGTTCAGCGATAACATTGCGCAATCGTAAATCCTGCACATGGGAGGGATTATCTTCGGGTGACAGAAGGTGATGCATTGTTACAGTTGATCAAGATGAGGAAGCATCACGGGAATGTTTCTTTTTACCTCTAGCATCCATTTACAACTAAGAAATGAAGGAATCAAGTGAGTGTAAAAGATGTAGAGTGAGTTTCTTCAAAATCAGATTTTGGAGAAGAAAACTCCAAAAACTTCAAGGAAACTTGAAATCAAGTACTCCATGGAAGAAAATCAAGAGTTTAGAGCTTGAATCTACAAGAATAACTGAAATAATGTACTAACCTTGATGAATCAAACAGTTGGGTTCGACTAGTCATGCTACGGCCCGTTGGAGAAGAAAGAGGAAATGAGGAAGAAAACGATTTCCCCAAATTGTCCAGCGTGCTACACAACTAGTCGTGGGATGTACTTGTCTGGATGAGTACATCCTTGACTGGTCGTGTAAAGACAAAGACATGCATTTTTCACATAATTTTGAAATTTAAAATTATAAATTAACAAGTATATATACTATAATACAGAAATGCATGAATAATCAATTTAAATTGCACATACCAAGATCAAATTTCAATTTATTAAACCTGCTTTTGTCGAGCAGTTTAGTGAAAATGTCAGCAAGTTGAGTCTCAATTAGAATGTAATCCAAAGAGAATGTATTTTCTTCAACTAATTCACGAATGTAATGATATCTAAAGTCTATGTGCTTGGTTCGTGAATGTTAGATTGTGTTTTTAGATATATTTATTGCATTGGAATTATCACAATATAAAACCATTGAATCTTGTGCAATTCCATAATTTCTTAACATTCTATTCATCCATACAAGCCGAGTGCATGCATTTCCCGCTGCAATGTATTCAACCTCAGTAGTTGAAAGCGATATGGAACTTTGTTTCTTACTTTGCCAAGAAACTAAATAGTTCCCAATATAGAAACAACCACCATTGGTTGATTTCCTATCTTTGATATTACCAACCCAATCAGCATCTGTGTACCCAGCCAACAGAACGCTAGTATCATATGGATACAAGAGACCCAAATTAGTTGAACTTGCGACATATCAAATAATCCGCTTAACAGCAATTAGATGAGACACTTTTGGGTCAGATTGATATCTAGTACAAATTTCAATGTTAAAAGCAATATCAGGTCTACTTGTAGTTAAATAAAGTAAACTGCCAATCATTCTACAATATAATTTGGGATTTATACTTTTACCTATAGAGTCCTTTGAGAGTCTTAGGGTAGTACTCATAGGAGTATTAAAATTTTTTCCATTCTCAAATCCAAACTTTTTCACTAAGTTCAGAGCATATTTGGTTTGAGATATAAAGATACCATCAGGTTGCTGTTTAACTTACAACCCTAAGAAATAATTTAATTCCCCAACTATGCTCATTTTAAACTTTGATTTCATAAGATCTACAAACTCAACAGTCATGTTACTATAGGTAAATCCATAAATAATATCATCAACATAGATGTCCACTATTAAGATATGATCGTTATGCTTCTTAACAAAAAGAGTCTTATCAAAACTTCCCATTAGGAAATTATAACTTAGTAAAAACTTAGTGTAACGCCCTGAAAATCAGGGGTTGAGTAGCAACTCAACACTCGAGTTCCAAAACATCACTTATGCAATATAAATGCTTATGATTGAATGTTGTCTGTGTTAATGCATTAATCATGAGTGGGATTATACCAAAACAGTAATTCATACTCCAAATCAAGTAATAAAACACAAGCAGAAGACTGAAAGATGTATATAGATGTATATAAAGCCAGAAATGTCACAATCGGTCTCCAGAGTATGAACACCTTATTGAGTCATCATATACATGTATTTGTTTCAAAATCAAAATGCGAAAAATGGTACAACTAGAATGGTACACCCTTTAGCACCATCATCTGAATGGTCTAAGCGTAGCCTCCATAAAACTGCATGTTGGAGAACTCATCCTGATCACCATAGTAATCAGGCTTAGCCTCCTACGTCTCATCAATACTTGCATCTAAGACAGGGTCTGGTGGGTGTCCAGAACACCATCCCGTAACGTGGGAGTGAGTAGCTTACTCAGTGGAACAATAAAGTACAGGTTAACATGCTATCAATTCAGTCAAGCAGTAATGATAAAGTGATACAATCAAATACTCCTAAATACTCTTATTAATGCAAGTATGGAATGCAGTCATGATGTATGCCCTCGCCAATGCTCCCTCATGCGACACCATCTTACGTCCGCGACATGCATTCATCCCTCAGTACTCCACATCTTCCAAGCACATGCAGTGCTATGTTATGAGCATGATTACCGAGTTATTATTAGTCCTTTTCATACAACAGTATTAGAAAACTAAGGTACCTTCCTTATATCATTCCCAAACAATGATTCATTATAGGGTCGTCAATACTAGATAATCTCATACGATGTTATAGTTCTAGGTCGCTGTAAAGGGCTGACAGGGCTGTTACACACACTCGTTGCACCGCTCCCCTATCACCTTATCAATACAGGCCTAGTTTATACTTTGTTTACTATGAGAAGGCTCGTCGCCTCTCCGCAGCTTCAGAGTATGCTCGAGGTCACTACAACGGGCTCGTCATCAATCAATGTAGGCCAATAGCTTGAATACAATGTCCCATACCACCGTATTTGGTTCACGAGTCTGGGTTACTCACTGGTCACTATGGGGAGGCACGTGGCTCCAGCGTAGGCCGACATCTCAACCACGATGTCTCGTACTACTATGCCCGGCTCATGAGTCTTAGCGGATCGAGGTACCAAGGTTAACAGGGTTACACTGGTAAGTTTGGTACCCTAGGTTCAAGCAGTAGTGTCCAAATATGGTGAACATACATTAGACTGATCGGGTTACTTGATGAGCTCGACTAGCACGAGCACACATTTCATCGAATGACATGAAGTGCATAAGTACTCCGTGTGGCCTAACCACTGCCGACGACCAACATACGACTTAGGTTCGTCAAACACATCCTACGTGGCAAATGAATCTCAACCACGAACTCAAGTCTGTTACCGATTGTCTGGACTATAATCATAGCCCCAATCACAATCAATCCTTAACTAGAAGCATGTAGAGTAAAGCAGAATAAACAAAGTAATTCAAGCATGTTAACAGGGATGTCATAAAGAATATTAGAAAGCACAATATAAACAGGAAATACAAACACATATATTTCATAGTAAGCGGTTAAATTAAACAACCAACATGGAGGGAATCATATACATCTCTAAGTTAGTTGAGAATCCTATCTCAACACCTACCTAAAGCACAATCATCTAAGCACTTACTCTTACAAGCATTTTCACAAACACTTAGAATACACTTATTAACATACATAATGTATATTAGCAAAAACATGTATTATGGCGAATCCTTTCACCGAGTAAGTATCACACTTATATCTAGCATGTACATACAGTGATTTATCATGGTAAACATACTTTCAAACTTTATACGTATACGGTATTTTCTACAAATATACAGAATACACTATACGCCATAATTCACATACGTAACTGAAACGCAAAACGAACATTGCATTGTACATTTGAAATCGCATCCAGATCATGAATCTATTGTTATCTGACTTTGAAAGCTTTGAAAACCTTAACCTATATGTCTAAAGTCCGTACCTTATGCCGTAGAAACGTAATGAACTTAACAGAAATTATACGCTTTCGTCAACGTCAATACGACGACCTATAACACAAGGTAAGTCAGCTACTTAGCTTCTTGTACCAATAAAAACCCTAAAACAGGTTAGGGTTAGGGTTTCCTTACCTAAAAATGAAGTCGGAATCGCCGGAAAAGCGATTAGATCATGATGGATATGCATGTATAGCACCAGGGTAGAATAGCAGGAAGATCCTCCCACTTGTCTCACACTTTCTCCCTCTTTCTTATCTTCTCTCTCCTAGGTTTTTCTCAAATTTGCATGGTTAGAATGAGAGAGGGTTTAAGGTCCTTATATAAGCCTAAAACTCTCCAAAATAGACCCAGGGTCAACGTATACTTAGGTTATGTCCAAAGCGGGTCTGTTCCGCCTCAACGGAGCACTTCTAGAGCCCCCCCTTGAGCTAAAGGTCGGACTTAAGCTCACTGACTATGGATCCAGGTCGAGTTAAGTTTTCAGTCCAATCGAGTTTTTAGATCGCACGTGGCGGACCAGTTTCAGTTCAGCAGTCACAGAAACTCGATCAGGGATACAAGTACACAGACATATATGGGAAATGTTTCCTGATCCGAGGGTATATTTGAGTCAGATTTTGATGGTCTGATTACTTATATTTGGCTCGCAAACATCAAGTCTCATAATACTTAAATTTAATTAAATTTCTAAAGAAAACCAGGTCTTCTCACACTCCTCGCTCCGGGCTCAAGCGAATAGCCCCGGAATACTATTTGATTTTGACTTCCGAGATGGTTGTCAAGCCCAGCAAGGTGGTCCTAATTCTATAACCTCGTATCTTCAGACTTTCGACGTGCGGACCAGATCTGATACAGAGTTTCTATGTGCTCCCGAGAGCAGTCGGGTAATGAGTTTGATGCTAGATTTTAGGGTAACCTGGCATCAAAGATTCTATAAGTTTTGGGTCTTGCAGAACGTATATAAAGTGATTCAAGCGGATTTCATGGCTAATCTAATTTAGCACTTAGTTAACTTTGTCTAATTTCGTAACGCCCCAGATTTTTGTCAACCTGAAGTTAGACGTCCGATGGCAATGGGTCTATCCTAACACCTTATTAACTTGTCAGAACTGAATCCCACAGTCTAAAATCGCTTCTTAACCCATTTCCTTCAAAATCTCACCTTTCACTACCTTGTTGTTTAAATGTCTCTAAGTACTTTCACATTAGAGACTATCTTAAAGTTTAGGTGATGAAGAACAATACTTAAACTAAATATTACTGAAAATAGTAAATACATAAATAAAACGGGCTTTTAACCATTAAACTCATGGAATCATCGACGAATAGGTTATTTAGAAACATCAGCCTCTCCTGCCCTAGGATTTTCTTCTGTTGACAAAGGCTTAAGTACCACCTCAGACAGAAATCTTATAGGACTAAATCCTTTAAAAATTGGGCGAGAAATAGCTAGTGTTAAACTAGAGTACCTGTGAAATTAGCACCAATCGCTTTAAATACGATCTGCAAGACCCAAAACTTGTAGAATCATTGACGCTAGGTTACCCTAAAATATAGGATTAATCTCATTACCCGGTTGCTCTCGGGAACATCATGAAACTCCGTATCAGATATGGACCACACGTCGAAAGTCCGATTAACGCGAAGTTAAACGGTTAGGACCGCCTTGCTGGGCTTGACAACCATCTCGGAAGTCAAATCCAGATAATGTCCCACGGCTATTCACTTGAGTCCGGAGTGAAGAGTGTGAGAAAATGTAGATTTCTTAAGAAATTAAGTCTCATTTAAGTAATCTGAGACTTGTCACTTGCGGGCTAGATATAAGCCATCAGACCGTCAGAATCTGACCCAAACACACCCTCGGATCAGGGAAAATTTCATACACATGTCCATGTACTTGTAACCCTGATCGAGTTCCGGTGACCGTTGAACTGAAACTGGTCCGCCATGCGTGATCTGAGAATCCGACTGGAACGAAAACTTAACTCCACCTAGATCTAAGGTTGGTGAGCTTAAGTCCGACTGCACACAAAAAAGGGGCCGCTAGAAGTGCTCTGTTGGATTGAAACGGACCCGCTTTGGAAATAACCTAAGTATACCTTGTTCCTGAATCTATTTTGGTGAGTTTCCAGCCTATATAAGGACCTTAAACCCTCTCTCATTCATCCCATACAAATTTGAGAGAAACCCTAGGAGAGAGAAGAGAGAAAAGAGAGAGAAAGTGTGAGAGTAGTGGGAGAGTCTTCGTGATACTCTACCCTGCTATCATACATGCTTAACCGCCACATCCGTATCACTCCTACGACGATTTTGATTTCGTTTTCGGGTAAGAAATCCTAACCCTAACCTGTTTTGGAGATTCAACTAGAATAGAAGATGGAATAGCTAACCTAAAGCATGTTTTAGGTTGCCACATCATCGTAAACAAAAGCTTGGCAAATCTATCGAGCCCATTTCGCGTCTACCGGCATAAGGTGCGGACTTTAGATATATAGGTTATAGTTTTCAATGATTTCAATGTCAGATAATGATAGATTCATGATCTACATGCAATTGCACATGTACAAAGTGTTGTCCGTTTCATTTTTCGGTTAGATGTTAACTATGTTGAATATACTATATTCCTCGTATTTGTAGAAAATACCATATACGTACAAATTTTGAAAGTATGTTAGCCATGATTAATTACTGTATGAACAGGCTATATATATGTATAATACTCACTCGGCGAAAGGATTTGCCCTAATACATGTTTTGCTAGTATACGTTATGTATGTTAAAAGAGTGTATTCTAAGTGTTTGTGAAAATGACCGAATGAGTATAGAATTCGCATTCGTGCTCGCCATGACTAATCGTCATGGATATATGATTGTTGTATAGGCGATACCCCTTTAACGAATGGATTTGCCCTAAATCACGCCACGGCCAATATACGCTATATATGTTGAATTGTGTTGCCCAAGTGTTTGTGAAAATGTTCAAATGAATATGGAACTTGGATTCATGCTTGTCATGAATATCCATCATGGGTGCACGCATGTTATAAATGTGGCAGCTCCCTAGTGAAAGGATTTGGCCTAATACCTATGTGATTAACATACATCATGTATGTTGATGTATGTAGTCTAAAGTGTTTGTTGAAATGTCTGAATGAGTAGTAGTTAGTAAATTGTAATGTATAAGGGTGTTGAGATAGGATTCTCAACTACCTTAGCGATGTGTATGATTTCTTTCATGTAAGTGTTTAGTTTAATCACTTACTGGTTTATGAAACGTATGTGTTTGGATTTCCTGTTTGCATTGTGTTTTACAACATGCTTGTTCATATGTTGAATTACTTGTTTATTTAATTCTGTTCTGACTACTTCACGTGTTTAAGTTGTATTCCATAAAATCTGTGAAGGGTGATGGGGGAGTGGTGTAACGATTCCGTGCAACAGCCCTAGCAGCCCTAAGCGGACAATATTGGATATTTAATTGTATGATTTGAACTGTTGATCCATTACTGCTTTAACTGTTCCGTAATTGAATGTCATTAGGGCTATTGTATAGTCCAGGCAATCGGTAACAGACCTTGAGTTCGTGGCTGAGATTCATTCGCCACGTGAGATGTGTTCGACGAACCCGAGTCGTACTTCGGTTGGCGATAGTGGTTGGCTACGCGAAGTGCATATGCACTTCATATCATTCAACTTGTCATGTGCTCGAGCTAGCCAAACTTGTCAAGTAACCTGATTTGTCTAATGTATGTTCACCATGTTTGAATGCTACTGTTTGAACCTGAGGTACTAACCTTACCAGTGAAATCCCGTTAACCGTGGTACCTCGATCTGCTAAGACTTATGAGCCAGGCATGGTGGTATGGGACACCATGGTCGAGCTGTCGGCCTACATGTAACAGCCTGGATTTTTGTCAACCTGGAATTAGACGTCCTTAGGTAATGGGCCGCTCTAACACCTTATTAACTTGTCAGAACTGAATCCCACATTCTAAAATCGCTTCCGAACCCATTTCCTTCACAAATCCAACCCTTCACCATCTTGTTCTTTCAATTTTCCTAAGTACTTTCACCCTAGACACTATCTTAAACTAGTTAAGTATTATATCTTGGATCACCTTACATACAAACTACAAAGGCCTGAGTACCACCTTGACCAGAAATCACTTAGGATTAAATCCTTTAGAAATGAGACAAAGTAACTAAGTGTTAAACTAGATTAGCTACGAAATCTGTTTGAATCACTTTAAATACGATTTGCAAGACCCAAAACTTGTAGAATCATTGACGCTATATTACCTTAAAACCTAGGATCAAACTCATTACTCAACTACTCTCGGGAGCACTTTGAAACTCCATATCAGGTCTGGACCGCACATCGGGAGTCCGATTAACACGAAGTTAAGGACTTAGGACCGCCTCGCTGGGCTTGACAACCATCTCAGAAATCAAATCCAAACAGTGTCCCACGGCTGTTCGCTTGAGTCCAGAGCGAGAGTGTGAAAACACTTGTTTTCTTTATAAAATAAATATCTTGAATAGTAATCTGAGACTTGTCTCTTGCGGGTCAGTATTAAACAACCTGACTATCCGAATCAGGCCAAATTATACCCTCAGATTAGGAAAAATTTCATAAACATTTACATATACTTGGAATTTCGGATCTAGATCCGCTGACCGTTGAACTAAAACGGGTCCGCTACGTGTGATCTGGAAATTCGACTGGAATGAAAACTTAACTCCACGTAGATCTAAGGTTGGTGAGCTTAAGTCCGACCTTTGGCTCAAGGAGGGGCTCCGGAAATGCTCCGTTGAGCTGAAACATATGCCCTTTGGACAAAACCCAAGTGTACCTTGTTCCCAAGTCTACTTCGGTGAGTTTTTAGGCTATATAAGGACCTTAAACCCTAGGAAAATAGAGAGAAAGTGAGAGAGATGTGGAAGAATCCCCCTGTCGTGCTTCCCTGCCGCTCCACGAGCTCCACCGCTCCGTTCTAGTCGCTTTCCCGGCAATTCCAGCTCCGTTTCTAGGTAAGAAACCCAAACCCTAATCTGTTTTGGGGCTGTATAGGTTGTAGGTTATGAAATAGCTAACCTATTTCATTCTATAGGTTGCCAAACTGCCGAATACTGAAGCTTAGCAAACCTATCGACTTCGTTACAATTCTACGACACAAGGTGTGGACTTTAGGTGTATAGGTTATGGTTTTCAACACTTTCAATGTCAGATAATGATAGATTCATGATCTACATACAATTGCACATGTACAAAGTGCTTTCTGTTTCCTATTTCGATTAAAGATGTAGATTATGGAATTTTATATATTCTAGGTATTCGTAGAAAATACTGTATACGTATATTTTTTGGAAATGTGTTTAACATGATTATTTGTTGTATGGATATACGATATATGGATAAAATACTTATTTGGCGAAAGGATTCGCCTAAATACGTGTTTTACTAATTTACACTATGTATGTAGAAATACTGTATTGTAAAAAGTACCGTATACATGTATATTTTAGAGATGTGTTTACCATGATTAATTTTGTATAAATATATTATGTGTGCGTAAAATACTTGTTTTGCGAAAGGATTCGCCCTAATACATGTTTGCTAACATACACCAAGTATGTTGAAATAGTGTATGTTATGTGTTTGTGGAAATGCTTGTGTGAGTAAGTGTTGGGATGTTGATGCCTTAGGAGGATGTTGAGATGGGATTCTCAACTACCTTAGAGACATGTATGATTACCTCCATGAGGTTGGTTACTTAAACCGCTTACTTTTGTAATATGTGTTTGTATTCCTATTTATGTAGTGCCTTATAACATGCTTTACAACATGCTTTATAACATGCTTTATGACAAGCTCACTAATATGCTTGAATTACTTTGTTTACCATGCTCTACTCCACATGCTACTAATATGGTTTGATTGAGTTTGGGACTATGTCCATAGTCCAGACAGTCGGTACTAGACTTGAGATCGTGGTTGAGTTTCATGTCGCTACGTAAGATGTGTTTGATGAACCCGAGTCGTACGTCAGTTGGCGACAGTGGTTAGGCCACGCGAAGTGCTTATACACTTCATGTTGTCTAATTGATTGTGCGCTCGAGCTAGTCAGGCTCGTCATATAATCCGATATGTCTAATGTATGTTCACCATGTTTGGTCGCTACTACTTGAACCTAGGGTACCAAACTTACTAGTGGAATCCCTTTTAACCATAGTACCTCGATCCGCCAAGACTCATGAGCCGAGCATGGTGGTATGGGACACCGTGGTCGGACTGTCTGCCAACGCTAGGGCCACGTGCCTCCCCATAGTGACCAGTGAGCAACCAGACTCGTGAGCCGATTATGGTGGTATGGGACACTATATTTGTGCTGTCGGCTTACATTGATAAGGTGATGGGGGAGTGGTGCAACGAATGCGAGTAATAGCCCTGGCAGCCCTTTGTAGTGACCTCGAGCATATTCTGAAATTGCGGTGAGCCTTAGAGTTTTGCCGCGGTATATAGAGTATGAACTAGGCCTGTTTCTGTATAGTGATGAATCGTTTAAGAGTTGATGGGGGAGTGGTGTAACCTTTGTGCATAACAGCCCTGGCAGCCTTTGCAGTGACCTAGAAAACACACCATTGTCTAAGATTAACTAGGACTGACGACCCTAGAATGGATCATGTTTAGGAATGATACAAGGGAGGTACCTTAGTTTCCCAATCCTGCTATTTGAAATGGACTAATAACAACTCGGTAATTATGCTCATCATGCCTTGCATGTGCCTGGAAGATGTGGAGCACTGAGGGATGAAAGCATGCCGCGAACGTGAGATGGTGTCGCACGAGGGAGGGTGTGGTGAGGGCATACATCATGACAGCATTCATACTTGCATTAATAAGAGTAGTTAGGAGTGTTTGATTTTACAGCTTGACTGAATTGATAACATGTTAACCTATGCTTTACTGTTCCACTGAGTTGATCACTCACTCCCACGTTATGGGACGGTGTTGTACACACCAACAAGATTTGTTGAGTTTCAGGTGATGGCGATGCTTATGAAGCAGAGCCGGACTTCTACTATGATGTTGAGGAGGAGTTCTCCTACATGTAACTCTCTGACAGGTCTATGAAGACCTGGTATTGTATTGACAGGGCTATGGTACTTGGGATAGAAAACATTACACTTCCTCATATTTGGTATATTCTAGAACTGTACTTGTAATTAATTAACCTGGTAATTTTATCACACTTTGGAGACTCACCACTATTTTTATATTATATATATCTATCACAGTCTTCCGCTTATAATTTAATTGTCTCTAGAGTATGATATGTTGTTTTGGCTTAATCTCACTCATGTTCAATGCACGAATACCGTCAACATTCAATCATCATTCATTTTGTTGCATAAGTGATGTTCTGGAACTCGAGAGTTGAGTTTATGCTCGACCCCCGATTTTCGGGATGTTACACTACACTGGGCCATGAGCCTCCCCGTAGTGACCATTGAGCAACCAGACCCGTGAGCCGATTATGGTGGTATGGGACACTATATTCGATCTGTCGGCCTACACTTCTTTGATGGGTGATGGGGGAGTGGTGCAACGATTCCGTGTAATAACCCTGGCAGCCCTGACCGTACTTGGTGTAGTGACCTCAAGCATACTCTAAATCTGTGGTGAGGCGACGAGCCTTCCCGTAGTAACATAGTATAAACTTGGCCTGTATTGATAAGGTAATGGGGGAGTGGTGTAACGATTCCATGTAATAACCCTGGCAGCCCTTGCAGTGACCTAGAAACACACCATCGTATGAGATTGTCTAGGACTGACGACCGTAGAATGGTTCATTGTTTGGGAATGATATAAGGAAGGTACCTTAGTTTCCCAATACCGCTGTTTGAAATGGACTAATAACAACTCGTTAATCATGTTGATCATTGCGTTGCATGTGCATGGAAGATGTGGAGCACTGAGGGTGACAGCATGCCGCGGACGTAAGATGGTGTCGCACGATGGAGTATGTTGGCAAGGGCATGCGTCATAATCGCATCTCATCCTTGCATTAATTATAGTACTTAGGAATGTTAATTGTACTGCTTTATCATTATGCTTAACTGAATTGATAACATGTTAACCTATGCTTTATTGTTCCACTAAGTTGATCACTCACTCCCATGTTACGGGACAGTGTTCCGGACACCCTCCTGACTTTGTCTGATTGCAGATGGCGATGCTACTCTTGAGGTGGAGCCGAACTTTGTGACATTGAGGATGCTCTCTCGTATACGCTGTTTTCTGGCGACTTCATGTGAGCCGTGTCTTAATCGACGGGGTTACAAGGATGTCGACTAGATGACCTTACACAATTTGGTATATTTTGAAATTATACTTATAATTCATTAACCTGGTAACATTATCACACTCTGGAGACTTACAATAGTTTATATATTGTATATATCTATCACAGTCTTCCACTTGCAATTTAATTATCTATGGAGTATGATATGCTGTTTTGGTATAATCCCATTCATGTTTCAATGCTCTCATCATAATCATCATTATCTATGTTGCATAAGTGATGCGTTGGAACTCGGGAGCTGAGCTTTGCTCGACCCCCGAATTTTAGGGCATTACAAGATGGTATCAGAGCATGATTTGGATTAAACTAGACCTGGGTTATGGTAACACGATGCACACTGACGCACTCTGACTTAGGAGGGAGCGACGGAATGTAGAAACAGACTTTAGTTATCCAATTTCACCAAATAACACAATTGGTTAAGATCAACCGTAGAGATTGGACCCGTAGGCCTTAATGATTGCATGAAATGATCCCGGATCACTTCTAGACCGTCAATCAATGTGATTAGGTGAAGAATTGACTCAATCCAACCTCAAACGACCCGAAACACGTAAATATACATGAGTTGGGGCCCGAAATGACTCAAAACGAAGTCGTGGGCCAAAGGATGCAATCCGGGGGGACCCACGGTGGACCCGGGGTACCATTGGCACCCTGGGAGGGGGGTGGCCACCGCCCTACCGCGGTGGCACCGCGCCTAGTCCAGAGGACCGCAGCGGCGCCGCGCTCACCACGGTCGACCGCGGTCCCCTTTGCCCGAGCTGGTCGGGCTGGTGCGGGTCGGTGTTGGCCCGACCCCTGGACACGTGTGGGGCCAGTGAAATTGCGTGGGGGCCCCTATTTCACATCCTTTTTGCCCCCTCTCTCTCAAACACTCCTCCAAGCTCTTCCTTTCGTTCAATATTTTCTGTTTTCTCTCTTAAACAATCCCTCCAATTATCCATTCCGTCGTTTACTGTCACAACCTATACCCCTCCATAGTTCACAACAATAGCTATCCCCCTACCCTCTCCATTCTCTCTCATTCGAGCTCTCATACCCTCCATTTGAGGCTCAAATTCATGTAAACCCACTAACCCATCTGATATCGTCATTTTCCCTCTTTATTCCCTTTCATTTGAGCCTACGTAGGCTCAAGATTCCGAAACCCAACAATCCCACTCCCATCTTCTTCATTTCCTTTCATCTGAGTACGAAACCCACATGTTTGTTTGGGACATTTAGGGCCTGTTCGGCCAACTGCATTAGGTGAGATTAAGGTGGCTAGAATTGTAAACGTAACAATAAATGCATGTGTAAGGTATTGTCCTTGGATTGGGTGTATCTCATGTTTTCCAATACCATGTTTGGAATGTATGCAGTTAAAAGTAAATTCCAGGATTTTCCTTACAAATTACACTTAGAAATTCATCATCATGGGATTTAGAAATCCCATCTCACACTTTCTAACACCAGGCTCATTGTCCAAAGCTTATTAAATTAATTTTAATCCCATCCCACCCACCTACCAAACATGCCACTCCCAATCCCGAGGTGGGATTAGCAATGCAATCCCATTTAAAATAGGCCCTTGGAGTTGGACCTAGAGTGGTGTTCCTAGATTCGAACGACCTAACAGTATGGGAAATCCAATAAATTGATAATGTGAACCCTAAGACCTTCTTAGCTAGTATGAGCATGTGTGTAGTACTCGAGTGTAGTTAAATTTAAGTTCGGGCAACTCAATTCCAATAAGACAACGTTTGACCCTAAGAGATAAAAAAATTTCCTATATTAGAATGGAATGAAATCATCTACTGTAGAGGCATAGACTTTGGATCACAACTAGTGGATTACCGCTGCTCATACGTTGTGACTAGGCTACTGGTTAGACTAAGGAAGGTAAGGGATCCATTATGCTAAGATAATTGAAAGATAAATTTTGTTAGTTAGCTTGATTAGGTTGGAGCGAGACCCCGTTCCTTTGTTAAATCCCCTCGGTACTCATAGACTTCTTTAATAACTCTTAGGAAGGTTGTTTTGATTAGAAACTAATCACGCGGAGGGAAACTTATATATCCCTTGGATTTAATGTTAGGTCAAATCAATACACCCCTTAGAATCGCCTTCTCAAGGACTTAGTACAATCGGGAACACGGAGTACAGAAACTATATATAAGCGAGGTATTCGCGGTTTGAATCGAATTCTCAATCCTGGTTGTGACCAATGAACTCTATGCTCTGATCAAGCAGAAGGTCGGGATCAACTAGGATTAAGAACTGATACGACAAGTTTTCGGTCCTCGCGAGGCAGAAGATTTATGTATCCGGCTCAGACCCACTATACAACTTTCCTTCCGCGTTAGCCCTACCACTTACACCCAAAGTTTATTATTTCATCTTTGAGAAGTGTTAGGAGCATATAGCCAATAGAGATTTTCTTTTTTAGGCCCTAGGAATTTCCCAAATGGGCAACAGACTGTTAGGAATTCGGTCCCAAATCATAGGCCATGTTGGCATATATATTGTGCATACGAACTTATAAAGATAACCTACCTGTTAAGCTAGACATGATTAAATAGGCTAAGTCTGGACTGTGACAAAACTCCTTGGGTAGAATTAGGCATCTTGCCTCAAACTACACCTGTCCCTGGGAATCAAACTCAACACCCATTATTTTTAGCTCCTTTCTATAACCATAAGTACCAATGTTGTAGTACATGTCAGCGATGGCCGTTTCCCATTTCGTGTCGAGGATAGGTCTCAAATTACGCCTTGTTCCGACATACGGAACAAGATATAAATCCTTGAGCCTTGAGGGTGAGAATAATTTTAAGGGGGTTAGAACATTAAGACCCAAATCTAGTTAAGTCAGTTTATACATCCTTTGATCAGAGTGGCGCAATGAAAGCATGGTTGGCCCTTACCCCCACCGGCCTAGGATTGAAGGAAATTGATTCAAGTTAGACGAAAGGTTAGGTCACTAGATGGTCACTAAATAGGGGTTGAACCTTCCTTAGACCGTTAACGTTGAAATTACTGGAATAAAAGCAATTAGCGTTCAAGTATTAAATCAATTCGTACTAATAGACTTAACAATAGTTACGAGTTAAGCCACAATAAGTAAAGTTAGTGTATTCAGAAATGTTAATGGAAACCTTAGCCAATTCTATACTATTGGAAAGATATGGATTCACCGTTTCCTTGGACATAGATAATATTGAGGACTCTCCTAGACCAAGACCCCACGGGCAACTTTATAGATAGGAAATTTGAGCCTTTCAATGATGGACATTCCCTACGTTTTTAGAGTGATCGGACTACGGAGTTATTGACATGTACAATTGTGAAGTATTCGCGGCTTGACCCAATTCTCAATCCTGGCTGACTACCAATGGACTCACTGCTTGGCCAAGCAGAAGACCAGGATCTACCAGGACTAGGAAGGGATACGATGAGCTTTCTACCCTGGCCAGGTAGATGATCGATGTATCGGGATCAAGCACACTATAACCGTCTCTCCATGTTAGTCAAACATTGAAAATAGCTATCTTACTCTAAATAGGTGGGAATTGTCGTTAAGACGTCAAATAGATAGCGGAATAAATTATATCAACCTATTAGGGGATAAGCAAGGGATAAAAGAAATAAATTTTTAAGGGGGGTGTGGCTAAGATGTACTAGACTAACATGCATAATATACACCCTACCGTGCATATAAACTTGAAATCAATAAGTCTTAGGCAAATGAAATAATAAAAATCTTTACTTCTTACCCTTAGTCAATTTCGGGGACGAAATTATTTTTAAGGGGGGTAGATTCTAACACCCCAGATTTTTACCAACCTAGAGTTAGACGTCCTTAGGCAATAGGTCTATCCTAACGCCTTATTAACTTGTCAGAACTGAATCCCACTGTCTAAAATCACTTCTTAACCCATTTCCTTCAAAATCTCACCTTTCACTACCTTATTCTTTAAATGTCTCTAAGTACTTTCATATTAGACACTATCTTAATGTTTAGGTGATGAAGAACAATACTTAAACTAAACATTACTGAAAATAGTAAATACATAAATAAAACTGGCTTTTAACCATTAAACTTATGGAATCATCGATGAATAGGTTATTTAGAAACATCAGCCTCTCCTGCCCTAGGATCTTCTTCTATTGACAAAGGCCCAAGTACCACCTCAGACAGAAATCTTATAGGACTAAATCCTTTAGAAATTGGGCGAGAATTAGCTAGTGTTAAACTAGAGTACCTGTGATTAGCACCAATCGCTTTAAATACGATCAGCAAGACTCAAAACTTGTAGAATCATTGACGCTAGGTTACCCTAAAATCTAGGATTAATCTCATTACCCGGTTGCTCTTGGGAGCATCACGAAACTCCGTATCAGATCTGGACCACACGTCGAAAGTCTGATTAACGCGAACTTAAACGGTTAGGACCGCCTTACTGGGCTTGACAACCATCTCGGAAGTCAAATCCAGATAATGTCCCACGGCTATTTGCTTGAGCCCGGAGTGAAGAGTGTGAGAAAATGTAGATTTCTTAAGAAATCAAGTTTCATTTAAGTAATCTGAGACTTGTCAATTGTGGGCCTGATATAAACCATCAGACCGACAGAATCTGATCCAAATACACCCTCGGATCAGGGGAAAATTTATACACATGTCCATGTAC
Source organism: Magnolia changhungtana (assembly GCA_030180095.1). NCBI lineage: Eukaryota > Viridiplantae > Streptophyta > Magnoliopsida > Magnoliales > Magnoliaceae > Magnolia > Magnolia changhungtana. The sequence continues at coordinate 1,166,403 of JASAUF010000660.1, forward strand.
TTGTAACCCTGATCGAGTTCCGGTGACCGTTAAACTGAAACTGGTCCGCCACGCGTGATCTGAGAATCCGAGTGGAACGAAAACTTAACTCTACCTAGATCCAAGGTTGGTGAGCTTAAGTCCGATCGCACACAAAAAGGGAGCCACCAGAAGTGTTTCGTTGGATTGAAACGGACCCGCTTTGGACATAACCTAAGTATACCTTGTTCCTGAGTCTATTTTGGAGAGTTTCTAGCCTATATAAGGACCTTAAACCCTCTCTCATTCAGCCCATACGAATTCGAGAGAAACCTTAGGAGAGAGAAGAGAGAAAAGAGAGAAAGTGTGAGAGTAGTGGGAGAGTCTTCCTGTTACTCTACCCTGCTATCAAACGTGATTAACCGCCGCATCCGTATCGCTCCTACGATGATTCTGATTCCATTTTCGGGTAAGAAATCCTAACCCTAACCTGTTTTGGAGAATCAACTAGAATAGAAGATGGAATAGCTAACCTAAAGCATGTTATAGGTTGGCACATCACCGTAGACAGAAGCTTAGCAAATCTATCGAGTTCATTTCACGTCTACCGGCACGAGGTGCGGACTTTAGATGTATAAGTTATGGTTTTCAATGATTTCAATGTCAGATAATTATAGATTCATGATCTGCATGCAATTGCACTTGTACAAAGTGTTGTCCGTTTCATTTTTCGGTTAGACGTTAACTATGTTGAATATACTATATTCCTTGTATTTGTAGAAAATACCGTATACGTACAAATTTTAAAAGTATGTTAGCCATGGTTAATTACTGTATGAACATGCTATATATATGTATAATACTCACTTGGCGAAAGGTTCGCCTTAATACATATTTTTGCTAGTATACATTATGTATGTTAAAAGAGTGTATTCTAAGTGTTTGTGAAAATGACCGAATGAGTATAGAATTCGCATTCATGCTCGCTATGACAAATCGTCATGGATATATGATTGTTGTATAGGCAATACCCCTTTGATGAATGGATTTGCCCTAAATCACGCCACGACCAATATACGCGATTTATGTTGAATTGTGTAGCCCAAGTGTTTGTGAAAATGTTCAAATGAATATGGAACTTGGATTCATGCTTGTCATGAATATCCGTCGTGGGTGCATTCATGTTATAAATGGGGTAGCTCCCTAGTGAAAGGATTTGGCCTAATACCTATCTGATCAACATACGTCATGTATGTTGATGTATGTAGTCTAAAGTGTTTGCTGAAATGTCTGAATGAGTAGTAGTTAGTAAATTGTAATGTATAAGGGTGTTGAGATAGGATTCTCAACTACCTCAGTGATGTGTATGATTTCCTTCATATAAGTGTTTAGTTTAATCACTTACTGGTTTATGAAACGTATGTGTTTGGATTTCCTGTTTAAATTATGTTTTATAATATGCTTGTTCATATGTTGAATTACTTGTTTATTTAATTCTGTTCTGACTACTTCACGTGTTTAAGTTGTATTCCATAAAATCTGTGAAGGGTGATGGGGAACTGGTGTAACGATTCCGTGCAATAGCCCTTGCAGCCCTAAGCGGACAATATTGGATATTTGATTGTATGATTTGAACTCTTGATCCATTACTGCTTTAACTGTTCTGTAATTGAATGTCATTGGGGCTATTGTATAGTCTAGGTAATCGCTAACAGTCCTTGAGTTCGTGGCTGAGATTCATTCGCCACGTAAGATGTGTTAGACGAACCCGAATCGTACTTCGGTTGGCGATAGTGGTTGCCATGCAAAGTGCTTATGCACTTTATGTCATTTAACTTTTCGTGAGCTCGAGCTAGCCAAACTCGTCAAGTAACCCGATTTGTCTATTGTATGTTTACCATGTTTAGACGCTACTGTTTGAACTTGAGGTATTAACCTTACCAGTGGAATCCCGTTAACCATGGTACCTCGATCTACTAAGACTAATGAGTCGGGCATGGTGGTATGGGATACCATGGTCGAGCTGTCGACCTATGCTGGGGCCAAGAGCCTCCCCGTAGTGACCATTGAGCAACTAGACGCGTGAGCCAATTATGGTAGTATGGGACACTATATTCGAGCTGTCGGCCTACACTGCTTTGATGGGTGATGGGGGAGTGGTGCAACGATTCCATGTAATAGCCCTGGCAGCCCTAACCGTACCTGGTTAGTGAGCTCGAGTATACTCTAAATCAGCAGTGAGGCGGCAAGTCTTCCCGTAATAACAAAGTATAAACTAGGCCTGTATTGATAAGGTGATGAGGGAGTGGTGTAACGATTCCATGTAACAGCCCTGGCAACCCTTGCAGCGACCTAGAAACACACCATCGTATGAGATTGTCTATGACTGACGACCCTATAATGGATCATTATTTGGGAATGATATAAGGAAGGTACCTTAGTTTCCCAATACTGCTGTTTGAAATGGACTAATAACAACTCGGTAATCTTGTTGATCATCGCATTACATGTGCCTGGAAGATGTGGAGCACTGAGGGTGACAGCATGCCGCGGATATAAGATGGTGCCGCACAAGGGAGTTTGTTGGCGAGGGCATGCATCATAATCACATCTCATCCTTGCATTAATTACAGTACTTAGGAATGTTGATTGTACTACTTTATCATTACTGCTTGACTGAATTGATAACATGTTAAGATATGCTTTACTGTTCCACTGAGTTGATCACTCACTCCCACGTTACGGGACGGTGTTCCGAATACCCACCAGACTTTGTTTGATTGCAGATGGTGACGCTACTCCTGAGGCAGAGCTGGACTTTGTGACAACGAGGATGCTTTCTCGTATATGCTATTTTTGGCGGCTTCATGTGAGCCGTGTCTTCATCGGCGGGGTTACAGGGATGTCGACTAGATGACCTTACACAATTTGGTATATTTTGAAATTATACTTTTAATTCGTTAACCTGGTAACATTATCACACTCTGGAGACTTACCATAGTTTATATATTGTATATATCTATCACAGTCTTCTGCTTGCAATTTAATTGTCCTTGGAGTATGATACGCTATTTTTGTTAATCTCATTCATGTTTCAATGCTCTCATCATAATCATCATTATCTATGTTGCATAAGTGATGTGTTGGAACTCAGGAGCTGAGCTTTGCTTGACCCCTGATTTTCAGGGTGTAACAAATTTCTAAAGGATTTGATCCTAAGTGATTTCTGCCTGAGGTGATACTCGGGCCATTATACAAAATTTTCTGAGTCGTTACACTTAGTCAATTTTTCGTACCATGCCCTGGGGGCTTATTTTAAACCATAGAGAGCCTTTTTAAGGCGATAGACATGATCAACATTCTTAGGGTCTTAAAAACCCATTGGTTGTTCAACATACACTTCTTCATGTAGATCACCATTTAAGAAGGCACTCTTTACATCCATTTGATAATTTTTGAATTTTTTAAAGCAAGCAATGAATATAAATAGTCTGACTGATTCAAGACAAGCTACTGAGGTAAAGGTTTCATCATAATCGATTCCTTCAATTTGAGTGCACCTTTGTATAACCAGTCCAGCCTTATTTTGAAATATATTACCAAGTTCATCAAACTTATTTTTGAAAATCCACTCAGTTTCGATAATATATTTATCTTTAGGTCTAGGAACAAGATACTAAACATCATTTCTCATAAATTGGTTAAGTTGTTCTTGCATTGCAACTATCCAGTTTTCGTCAGTAAGAGCTTCTTTTACGTTAGTTGGTTATATCTGGAAAAAGCACACGTAATTACATTTATCTTCTAGTTGTTTATGAGTGCGCACACTAGTGAGAGGGTTTCCAAGAATCTGAGTGGTTTGATGATCTTTAATAGTCCTTAGTCCAGGGTTAGTTTGATTTGATGAAGTTTCTGGTTTGTCAATTAAAAGAACTTCATCATTATATGAACTTGAGGCAGGTGTATTCAAGTGATCATCAATGACCACATGGATGGACTCTTGAATAACACGGGTCCTCTTATTCAGTACTCGATATGCTCGACTATTTAAATAATATCCTAAAAAGATCCCTACATTACTTTTAGTGTTAAACTTGCCCAGATTTTCAAGGTCACGTAAAATATAACACTTGCTGCCAAAAACTCGAAAGTATTTAACCGTATGCTTCTTATCAAACCAATTTTCATAAGCTGTTTTATTATTAGACTTACTTGTATAGACTTGGTTGATTATGTAGCAAGCAGTATTTAAGTCTTCAGCCCAAAGATTTTTAGGGAGCTTCATACTATTTAACATTACATTTGCCATTTCTTGAAGCAGTATATTTTTCTTTCAACAATACCATTTTGTTGTGGTGTTTTGGGCATAGAGATTCATGCGATATTCCCTTATCACTACAGAATTTCTCAAAACTGTTATTCTCAAATTCTGATCCATGATCACTACGGATCTTACTGACTTGAGAACCTTTCTCCATTTAGATTCGTTTGAGAACTTTTTTTTATTTCATCAAGGGTTTCTGATTTATCCTTTAAGAAAGCTACCTAAGTGAACTGGTAAAATCATCAACGATTACTAGTATATATTTTTTGCCACCTCGACTCTCCCTCCTGGTTGGACCTATAGGATCCATGTGGAGAAGTTTGAGAGGTTTGGATATGGCATAAGAGTCCACCTTTTTTGTGAGTACTCCTAGTTTACTTACCAATCTGGCATTCGCCACCTATTTTGTCTTCTTTTTGTAATTTAGGTAGACCTCTTATCAGTTCTCTTTTGATCAATCTGTACAGATTGTGGTGGTGTACATGTCCAAGGCATTTATGCCATAACTCAGACCCATTGGTATGGACCATGTAACACGTTTGACTAGATGAGCTAGAATCACTAACAATATAGCAGTTTTCAGAAGTGCTACAACTAGTTAATATTACAGAACCCTTTTTGCTTAAAATTTCACAACCTCGATTGGTAAATTTTACGTTATGATTGTTATCGCATATTTGAGATAGGCTTAACAGGTTATGTTTTAACCCTTCAACGTATAAAACATTCTTAAATAAAGGGAGGTTAAAGAGTTGAATCATACCTTGGCCAATAATCCTGCAGTTACTACCATTACCAAATGTGACTGAACCATCAGCCATGCCTTTAAGATCGGTGAATAGACCTTTATCACCAGTCATATGCCTTGAGAATCCACTGTCTAAGTACCACTTCGAATGACTTGTAGCTCTGAAAGCCATATGGGCAACTAGGCTAATGACCTTAGGAACCCATTTTAGAACAGTTTTGGGTCTAGGAGTATAGTTGGTCTTCTTGTATTTGTAGTTATTGTAGGAATGACCCACTGAGTAAGATTTTAAGAGCTCCTTAAGCAACTCAATTATTTTTTCAGTGAAAGGGTTTCAGTTCTGAATTTGATAGTTGATATGATAACTTTTAGATTTGAAAGATTGAAAAGCTTTGGTATTTTTAGAAAACTTTTGACTAGAACTTTTCTCTGTTGAGTTTGAAGACTCTCCTCTGGATCACCTTGGGCATACCTCCATGTATCCTTTAAACTCAAAAGTGAAGAGACTTCAAATTTCAGTTTTTCATTTTCATATTTAAGATTTCCAATAACGGAGGTTTTGAAATTTAAATCCCATTTTGATTTTTCAAAACAATCTGAAATGTGAGATTTTTCTAAAACAAGAGAATCAAAATTTTCTTTAAGCTTTGAAAACTTTTCTTTCTGAAGTTTATGTTTAACAACAATTTTACAATTCTCCTTATAAAGGGCAATATAAGCATCTTGAAGATCTTCTTCATTTTCATGATCACTATCCCGATTTTCTTCACTAGTTAAATCATTGTCATCTGAAAAGTGAACTTGGCTAGAGTCATGAGGGTTTTGACTTCATTGCCCAACTTGGTTTCAGAATCTTTTGATTCTAAAGAGGCTTCAGAGTCAGAGGATTTATCCCAAGTAGCCAACATACTCTTCTTTTTTGGGTTTGTCCTTCTTAGGACACTTGTTTGGTAAGTGCCCATATTCTTGGCAGTTGTAACATTGACTATCTTTTAATGATTTTCAAGTTTTAGATTTAGATATTCTCTTATCATTTGATTTTTGAAAATCAACCCTCTTTTTACTTTTGAAATTTTCATAAAACTTTTTAGCTAAAAGGGCCATATCATCTTCTAAATTTTCTAAATCAAAATTTTATTGAGAAATGCATTTAGAAGATTTGAGAGCGATGGATTTACCTTTAGGAGCTTCAAAGTTTAACTCATAGGTTTGTGGAGACCCAACTAATTCTTCTACCCTCATATTATACGTATCACGAAGTTCCTGGATCGTAGTTACCTTAGAGTTGAACTGTTCAAGAAGTGAGCATAGTATTTTTGCACATACTTTACTTTCAGGGATTTTATCACCAAAACCCCATAGAGAGTTCACAATGTCATTTAATCTAGTGTAGAAGTCCATAAACATTTCATTTTCTTCCATATGTATTTCCTTAAATTTGGTTGTGAGGATTTGGACTTTAGATTTCTTGACAATTGATGTTATCTCATGTGTCATTTCTAAAATATCCCCAGCTTGCTTCGTAGAATCACAGGATATAATTCTTTTGAATTCATCCAGTGATAGTGCGCAAGTGATTGCATTTAGTGCTTTTGTATTTGCACTACTTTCACTTTCTAAAGTGTGGTCCAGGAAAAATAAGGTGCTACTCTCATTGAATTTGATCCATCGATACCAGTTACTTCAGAGGTAGGAGGGGTCCATTCAGTCATTGTGGCTTGCCACATGTTCTCATCCATGTATTTTAAGAAAATCCTCATTCTGGCCTTCCAATATGCATAATTGATGCCATCGAATGGTGGAGGCCTAGTGACTGAAAGGCTATTAAAATTTGACATCTTGTAAATAGCTTAGATCGATTAACTCAGGAAATAAATCCAAAAATATAATAGATAATATGAGCTATTAGGCTTTGATGCCACTTGAAAAGGCCAAGCTATATGTCCTAGAGGGGGGGTGAATAGGACTATGCCAAATTTAAATTAATACCAACGGAATTAAATAATTAGATAGCCAAGTAAAGGAAAGATAACAATCCACAATACAGAATGTAAAGCAATCAAAATTCTAATTGTTTTAAGGACAACCTTTCACTATAAAAACCAAGGGTTTATGACAAGGACAACCTTACTATAACAAATAGAGAATTAAAAACTCAACTATAAAGGAATAAAAAAGGAATAGCAAGAATTGAAATCTAAACTATTACAACATTTCCCACAATGCTTGAAATGAAAATATTACAACATTCACATCAATAAATACATCCCACAAACTTTAATGATAAAAGATATAGAAAATAAATCACACATCCACAAAACACAAAGAGTTATAGTGGTTCGCCTGTGTGTACACCAACTGTTAAACAACAGCCACACAACTTACTACTCCACTCCTAATATCCTCACACAAAGGATATTAGTGTTCACTATGAAAATGGGTTTTTCTCATGTTCACCTAAAACTCTCACAATTGTGCCTTTCAAAGGGCTTACACAATCTAAAAACCCCACTCTGAGTTTTCTGGCTCTCCTAAGATAACCAACACTTAGAGATTTTTCTGGCTTAATCTCAAATATACCAAAAACATAGAAGATTTACACAAATGTAAAATACCTGGATTTCTCCTTTCGTAGCAGTCTAAAAGAACCAAGTCGGAGTAGAAGTTCGAATATAGAAGTTTCATGTCCAATACTCAGTTTGAAATGGTTCTAGGTTCTAATTGATTTTAAATTAAACCAGTTGGGCTAGCTCTATTTGATTTTGATTATAAGAAGTGGAATATCACAATTCCTCTTTCAAGTTAGATTGGAATGCAGAGACAGAGTCAAGTATGAAAAGCTAACAAAAGAGAATATTAAATAAGCACACTGTAGCTTAAAAGGAACACAAACTTATCTCTCATAGTGATGCCTTGATTTTACTTGAATTGGATGTAAAACTCTGAAATTCATACTCTATTTATAATTGTAGAAATCGCACCTACGACTGGTGTAAGACCCGTACCCTAGTTCGTACTGTTCCGATGAATCCTATGATCCTTTCCATCGAAGTCTAGCAATCCGCGACTGATAATCAACGTAGCGCATGATCGTAAGTCGTATCCTTTAGATTCGAGTCGTCTAATCCAAGACCTGTATCATTGCGACCGCACCGTCGCCGCGGTTCCGATGCCACAACTCACGCACAAATCCGATACCCTTACCAGAAGATGTGAGCCGGCATTTATTTCGAAGAAACACCGTACTTTCTCAATCCCAAGAGAATCTCTATACAATGTCAAATCAATCCCATCAATCAATCGATCACATCAATCAATCAATCACTTCAATGTCAAGTACAAAGCAACCCATGCTTCCTTTCTCCACAAGTAAAGCAACCACCAAAGTCAAACCATCACTCACCTCACATCCATTACTCTCTCTCCCTTATAACCCTCTCTCTCTTTCTCATTTCTCACTACAATTCCAAGCAACCAAGAGCACCCACATACAAGCCTTCCATGAGAGAAAAAAATTGCATGTGTAAGGCCCACCTTTCCCATTCCAAAACCCATCATCCTAGCCATCCACTTCTCATCTCCACCATCAAAGTGAAGCACAAGGAGGGTGGCATTCCATCAGACCAAAGAGATCAACCGGTGGGTGTTCCTATAGGCTAGTTTTTTTTTCATATTTTTATGATGGGCCAAGTAAGGCATACCGATCAATGGTGTGGATCTTACTTTTGACCCTAGGTGTGGCTAATGGCCCACCTTGATCCTCATGATCATTCCATGATGGGGCCATTCTCCATGGACCCCATCATGATGTTTATATTTCCTTGCATAAAGAGGTCATATAGACTGTTCACTTTGGGTGGAGAGGGATCTCCACCGTTGATCTTTTATTTGGAGGGCCCATATGCAATGGGACCCATTGATGTATGATTGGATGCTTGAAATGGAGGGCCCATAGTGTCGTGATCCCTCCATCACGCGTGTCCCACTCTCTTTTTATTTTATTATTTTGTGTATGATATTATGGCCGTATGGCCCACTTGGATGGAACCCACAATGGAGCATGTATTGGATCCAAACCATCTAAAGGTGGGGCCCACTTTACATATGTATTGTAACCACACCACCTCACCATGTGGTGGCCCACCTACGAAGGGCCCACCTTAAAGGCATTGCACGCCCAAAAAAAAAATAGAAAAATAAAAAAAGGGAAGAGAGTCCAGGGACTCTCTGGACGTGAAAAGCTAAATACAAATATTAGCCTTTTTCAAGGCATTGGAAGTGGGCCACTTGTATAGGATCCACCTTGATGAACAGATTCAATCCACACCGTCCATACCTTTCCTCGTACTATTTTAGGCGTTGAGCCAAAAAGTGAAACTGATCCAACTTTCTGGTGGGCCAAACCCTTGAAATCAGTGATTTTCACCGTTTAAATGCACCTAAATTCTTCTACACGCCGAAAAATATCCGATATTGGACTTGTTGGGACCATCTCAGGCCATGGAAATCAGTAGACAAGGTGGATTTGGCTGAAAAGGGCCCCACACAAGAAAAACCTTAGAAATAAAGGGATTTCAAAAAAAAAAACATAACAACAGCATTGCTGCTGCTGCTGTCAGAGAGAGAGAGGACGCTGCGCGTTAGCGTGAAACGGGCAGGGATCCACGGGTCCCCTGCCGTGGGCCCCACCATGATGTATGTTGTCATCCATGCCGTTCATTAGGTGGGCCACTGCTTGAAGTGGGCCCCCTCCAAAAATCAAGCCAATCCAACGCTCAGGCGACCCACATCATAGGAAACAGTGTGAATTGATCATTCTACCATTGAAATCCTTTTTAGGTCCACAGAAGTTTCGGATTAAGCTGAAATTTGTTTCTCCCCTCCGTCCAGGCCTGTCTAACCTTATGAACGGGTTAGATGGAAAGTAACCGTTATGGTGGGCCCCACATGGGACCCACAGTGATGTATGTGTTGCATGCCCACCGTCCAGACGGACGGTGGGGCCTACTTGATATATGTGTTCGTCTGCACCATCCACCCTGGACGGTGGGACCCCCCTGTTGTGAGTGGGTGTCCGTGAGTGTGTGTGTGTGTGAGTGCATGTGTGTGTGTGTGTGCACGTGTGTGTGCATGCGTGTGTGAGTGTGCACGTGTGTGTGCATGTGTGTGAGTGTGTGTATGTGTGTGTGTGTATATATATAATATTATATTATATATAGTATTGTATTTATATACTATATATAAGTTATATATATATATTATATACTAGATGGTGGGCCTCTATGGGCCCCACCATGATGCATGTGTTGCTCCAATCCACCCAACCATTTTGAAAGATAATTTTAGAGCTTGAGTCCAAAATGAGATAGATCAAGGATTAGGTGGGCCACCTTATAAAAAGTAGTGGATTTGATTGTCGACCATTAAAATCCTTGGGCCACCCATTTTGGACCAGTATGATATTTGCTTTTTCCTTTCAGGTCATTGTGACCTTATGATCAGATTGGATGGGAAATAAATACTATCGTGGGCCTTGGGATTTCAATGGTGGAAGTCATTATTACCACTTATATAAGGCCCATGATATGGGGCCCATTCGATGTATTTGTGGTCGTTACTGAGGCCCACCTTGATGTGTATTTGTGGTCGTTATTGAGGCCCACCTTGATGTGTATTTGTGACCGTTATTGAGGCCCATCGTTATGTGTATGAGGCCCGTTGTTGAGGCCACCTTGACATATATGAGAACCACGTTATAAGGCCCATTGTGATGTATTCAAAGGCCCATGGGATATGGCCCATTGCAATGTACATAAGGCCCATTTGATGCGGCCCACTTGATTTATAAAAGACCAATATGATGCGGCCCATTTGATGTATCTAAGGCCCATGGGTCGAGGCCAAACAGGATGTCCTTAAGGTCCATTGCAATGAGTCATTCCTCCATAGTGTGTGTAATAATGTTTGATGACAGGTCATGCCTTGGGAGCAATGTTGGTTTGACGTCCACATTGTGAGAAAATGTTGGTTAAATGGCTGCATTATAACTCTCCCTAAGACCCATTAGTAGGCTCATACTTGTTGATAGTTCACGACTTTATAACATGCTTAGTATAGCTCCATGATTCATACCCATACGCATCATTTGTATGCTTGATATGAGGAATATTTGATCATAGCATAAGCCGTTGGGCTGAGACATTTACGGGACTCCTTATGAGACGGAGTGCCCACATGATCGCGTGGTATGCGTGAGATTGCTGCATGATTGTACGGTGTGACTCATGCATCTTGCATATGTGTGACTTGATCACTGCAAGCCCCAGCGACATCAGGGCTGTGGCTCGACAGGCACATCGTGGATAGCCGTATCGGATACCGTAAATACTTTGTTCTAGCACTGTGGGCACTTAGGATGTCCTTAGGTGAAAGTCCCAGAACCTTTTTAGTACCAGGGGATGCTCCAACGTCTAGACCGAGTGGAAACACGAGCGCCCGAGTGCCAAATACCAGTAGGTCGCGTCTCCCACTGTGTCGTGGTCGGTTGGAAGGAGGTGTGACCTTATCCACCTGAGTGAGGGGGCTATAACCTAGGCTGAGTTTGATCAGCTCACAAATGTGTCCGCTATCGACGAGCCGGGTAGGTATTGGCAAACTACTGGTCAGGCTGATAGTGTGGTCTCTTCTACTTGCTTGACTGTAGAGCTAGGGAGGAGGCAGTCAGTGTGAGGTGTATTAGACCCTGGTGATATCTAGAGAGGAACTGTACTGATATGTGTACTTGATGAGTATTGACACACTTGTTTTGCATCTCGCATATGACATTTGGCTACATAGGTTTCGCATCGCATGGTCTTGGTATGGCCGATAGCATTCATGCCTTGCATTACATGGCTTTGGTATAGTTGATAGCATTCACGGACTTACTGCATATTTTCGCATTACTCCGATATTGTACACTTGGCATTCGCCTTACATACACTTTCACCACCCTCTAAGCTTTTATAAGCTTATGCACGATAGATGCGTGCAGGTGGCGTTAGGTTGCAGCAGCATTGAGCTCGGAGCGTGCAGCAATCTTCGGGAGCTTTTGGAGTTTTCTTTGATATCTTCATATTGTATTTCCCTTTCTGCATTGTACTCAAAGTTTTTGATATAGTGGATATGTGGTGTTGTTGTTTGTGACTTGGTTATGCTTGTGGTTATGCTTCATTATATTTAAAAAAAAAATCATACTGAAAATCCTCCTTGTAGGATCCCAGGATCGAAATTTGGCGTACGGGCGCTGGGAGCTGAGAATAGTGTACTACGGAGGCTGTCGATGCCGGATTCGGTGATCAAAAATTTTGTGAGCCTGGTTTCTGAGTTTGGGGCGTGACAACTGGTCCTGTTGACACCACGACTAGTTGAAGATTGAGCAAATTTTTGAATTTTGACCATGATCGGATAAAACCGTTCCACGACTGGTCATTGGCTGTTTACAACCGGTCGTGAGCCCTCCATAACTGGTTGTGACCTTCCCACGACTGGTCGTAGGGAACCAGAATTGGTTGCTGTAGTTTGAGTCATAGTTCCTGGACTGGTCATGAACGAGTCGTGCACTATTCACACGACAGATCGAGCAGACTCCAGGACTGGTCGTAGCTCAACCAAAAAATTCGAAAAATTTGCAACAACTTAGGACTACTACTGGAATTTCATGGACTGGTCGAGCCAGTGCTAGAAGTAGTCAAACAGAATCCAGGACTAGTCTTAGAACGGTTCAAATACATGTAAAGTGATTCAATTTATATTATGTATACAAAATGAGCTACCCTAAGGCTAAACTAAGGTCAATCATACCTTCATCATGAAGTATGAACATTGAACCTTCTCTTCTTCAGATGATTTTGAAATTCAAGAAGCTTAAAACCTCCACACTCGATGAAGCTTGAAATCTTCAGAAGCTTAAATTCATAGTTCTTGAATTGTACTTCACCTTGAGTCTTGAACCAGATTTTGTCTTCGATGTAGCTTTAAAGCTGTGATGCTTTAGAGAAGAGAACAATGTACTTGATCTTATATTTATTGAAGTAGATCATTGTTCTTGTCTTAAAGCATTATGATGCAGTGCCTTGAACATATGTATATCAACATGTTACACAAGACAGATTATGGTTTTGACACAACAGAGTTTGATAATCAAAGGAGCAAGAGACCATAACACCTACACGCTGCCCTGTACGGACAGCGTGGATGCCACATGTATGCATCATGGTGGGGTCCACCGAAGGGTTGGCCACCCCACTCTAATCGAGCTGTTATTTGTGTTTTCCCCTCATCCAGGCCGACCCGTAAATAGGTAGTAAGATGCGGCTGGACGGTGGCTACAATGCGGGCCCCGATTTGGGTAACAAAGTGGGGTCCATTTGTGGATAGCGGGTTGGTCCGCTAAATGGGCAGCGTGGATAAAATGCATACATCATCAAGGTAGGCCATCAATAGGGAAAGAGGGAGATAGAGGGAGAGAGGAGCGTGGTGATGGAGGGAGCTCCACCACTATGAGTTCCCTTCTATGATACAAAACATAGATCAAGATGGGTCCCAAGATTGTGTGTGCCCTCTTATTGACAAATCACCATGGGGATGTCATCCCCACCATAAATTAAGGGTCTAGATGACCCCTTACATCTTGGATATCAAATAAACATCATGGTGGGGTCCATGGAGAATGGCCCCATCATGGATTAAACATAATAATTATGGTGGGCCATTAGCCACACCTTAGGTCCAAAATAGGATCCATACCATCAATCAGTAGGCCCTACATGGCACATCATCAAAATCAAGATATAAACCTCAGATCACCCACTATGGATCTTCTTCTTGGTTCCTTGGGATGCTTAGCTCCTAGACTTCTTCTTTGACAGAGGATGATGAAGATTGAAGGGTTGGAATGAGAGATTGAAGGGTTGGAATGCTTAGCTCCTAGACTTCTTCTTTGACAGAGGATGATGAAGATTGAAGGGTAGGATGTAAGACCCGTGTCTTAATTCATATCATTCTATAGGCTTCCGTGATCTTCCCGGTCCAATTCCGACAACCTTCGACCTTTATCTGATGTTTGCGCGCGATCATAAGCCGAGTCCTGTCAACCCAAGTCGACTTAACTCAAGACTTATACCCTAGCGACCGCACTGTCGCCGCGGTTTCGATGCTACGTCTTGCGAACCGAGGCGATACCCATGTTAGGAGATATGGGCCCACGTTCAGTTCGAGAAAAATGCCGCGTGTTGCAAAAACCTAAGAGAATCTCTACGACTTGTCACCTAAACAATCAATCAATCCCATCATGTCAAGTACATGTTAAGTACACCATCACCTCACACCCATACCCAAGCAATCTTAAAAGTCAAAAAGTTCTTACACACCCCAGACCTTTCTTACACCATCTACCCCTAAAAGTCAAAAAGTTCTTATACCCATCACTCACCACATCCATCACTCTATCACCCATCTCTCTCTCTCTCTCTCTCTCTCTCTCTCTCTCTCTCTCTCTCTTCACAACCCTCTCACTCTCTCATTTCTCAAACTCACTTTCCCAAGCAAGAGAAAAATCACACTCCAAGCCCTTTCACCCTCCAAGAGAACTTTATGTGTGGCCCACTTCCTACCCTCTCATCTCTCATCTCAACCATCGAAACTCCATCATCTTCCATTTGAATCAAAGTTAAGGAGCAAAGGAAGCCAAGGGAACAAGAAGAAGATGGTGGATGACCTTGGATCTTCATTTCTTTAATTTGTGTGATGTAAGGGCCCACATATGTTGGGACCCACCTTGATGTATGCTAGTATTCAGAGGTGCCATAGTGGCGGGTCCCCTCCGTCATTGCCGATCTCTTTCCCTCTTTCTCTCTTTCTCTCTTTTCCCTATCTCTTTCTATGATTATGGCCCACGATGAAGTATATATTTTATCCATGCCATTCACCTTCGTGGGACCCACCCGATGGATGAGTTGGATCTACACCGTCGAACCTGTTATCGGGCATGGACGGAAGGAAAAACACCATTATTAGATTGATCCAATTAGGTGGGCCACATTCATGTGGGACCCACCATGATCCCTGTGTTGTATCCACAGTGACTAGTGTCCTGGGATGCTGAACGTGTGCTTACAGTGAAGTGTGGACTGATAGTGGATGGGGTTAACAATGAAGTGTGGATTGACAGTGGGTGGGGTTAATAGTGAAGTGTGAACTTATAGTGGGGTCCATGGGACCCATCCACATCATCCATCCATCTAGATGGACCACACCATCGTGCGTGTGGTGTATCAAAGTGGGACTCACCCCACGTGTGGACCCACCATGTGAATATGCATGAAATCTGCACTGTCCAGAACATCCAAGGGTTCGGACGGTGCCTCTTTATAATATATTATATTATATTATATTATATTATATTATATTATATATATACTATATATATGTAAGGTGGGCCACTTGTGTGGGACCCACCACTGATGTATGTTTATACCCACGCCGTCCAGTGATCTGGACGGGTGGCGTCCACGTGATGTATGGGTCTTAATCCACAACATCTAAAATGGTGGGCCCTCCCAAATGAATGTGTTATATCCAAACCGTCTACCCATTTTGCTGGGACGGGTAGGGGCTTTGTGCAGCCACCATGATGCATATGTTGTATCCCCACCATCCATCTATCTATGGATGAGGGGCCCACCTTGGTGACATGCTGGGTGCAACATGGCCCCACCATAATGCACATGTCGTATCCCCACCACCCATCCATCTAACGTGATGGGCCATGTATGTGGACCCCACTGGTATATGTGAACCATCCATCCTTTTGTCCATCTCACCTCAAGGTTTGAGATAAAAAAATGAGATAGATCTAATATCAAGAGGACCACACTGCAGAAAACACTATTGAGTAAACATCCACCATTGAAACCCTTCTTGGGGTCACAACAATTCTGAATCAATTTGAAATTTGTTTTTCATCTTAATTCCGGTCAGTGTGACTTTATGAACGGATTGTATGGGAAATAAATGTTATGGTGGGCCTTGGGAATTTCAATGGTGGAAAAATCATTATTACTACTATATTTGGAGTGCGGCCCAGATAATATTCGATATGATTTATTATTTTATGTGCTCTAAGATATTCCTTAGCTTATAGATGAATGATGCATGTGGCCCATTTGTGCTCTAAATGGGCCCATTTGATTTGATCGGCCCATCAATTCAACCCATTTTGAATTGGCCCATTTGATTCAGCCCACTTGGTCGGCCCATTTGAATCAGCCCATTCGAATTGGCCCATTTGATCGGCCCCTTGCGATGTATGTAAGGTCCATGAGCGAGGCCCAATGTGATGTATGTGTGGCCATTACATTGTGTATGAATTCCTTATGTAGGCCACTCCTTGGGAGCAATGTTAGTTAGATGTCCACATTGATGGGCAATGATGGTTAGATGTCCTCATTGTGACCTTCCCTTAGGCCCTATTAGGCCCATTCTCTGCGTGGGTTAACCCAAATAAGTGAGCCCCATTCGTCGTATGTGACTGATCGATTCTGATTATCAATTTTCGATTATTGATTCCAATTATTGATTTTGATTATGAGTATGTGACAACGTAGCATCATGATACATATTCATACACATCATCTGCATGCTCGTGATGAGGTGAGTGATTGATCATAGTGCATGCCACTGGACAGATAGTTATGGACTCCCTGGTAAGGGGAGTTTCCCACATGAGAGCACGGTATGCGCAAGATTGCTGCATAACTGGATAGTGTGATTCATGCATTCACATTGTGTGACATGGTTACTGTACGCCATAGCGACATTAGGGTCGTAGCCTCCACATGTGTATCGTGGTTGGCTGGATTCGATACCAGAAATCTTGTTCTATATGGGGTGTTATAGATATCCATGGGTGAAAGTCCCTAAACCCTTATGGTACTAGGAAGTTGCTCCAACGTCTAGACCGAGTGGGTGCATGAGCACCGAGTGCCGATTACCAGAATACCACGCTTTCCACTGTGACATGTTCTGTTGGAAGGCGGTGTGGCCTTACCTGCCCGAGAGGAGGGGGCAAGGCTAGGCTGAGTTTGACCAGCTCGAGGAATGGGTCTGCTATCGACGAGCCCGACTCAATTTTGGCAGACGAATAATGAGGTTTCTTCCACTTACCTTATTACGGGCGATGGGGCGACAATCTGGTTTGAAGTGTAC
This sequence comes from Magnolia changhungtana, assembly GCA_030180095.1. Lineage (NCBI taxonomy): Eukaryota > Viridiplantae > Streptophyta > Magnoliopsida > Magnoliales > Magnoliaceae > Magnolia > Magnolia changhungtana. Next base: position 1,183,679 of record JASAUF010000660.1, read on the forward strand.
TAAACCTCGGTTTTATTCCAGAGTTTAGTTATATTGATATGTGGACTTAGATGAAGATTGGTGTGCTTGGTTTGCATCTCGCATCGTATGGCCTTGGTATGACCAACATTATCATGCTTTGCATCACATGGCCTTGGTATTCTTCGATTCATCAGCACATTCTGCATTACTCTGATACTACATAATTGTATTACTACCTTGCGCAAACACTTTCACTACCCTCTAAGCTTTGCATAAGCTTATGTACGACTGTTGCATGCAAGTAACGTTGGACCGCAGCAACGGTGAGGTAGGAGAGCATAGTAGATCATCTTGGAGCTTTTTATCAATTATCATTATATTTCCATTTATGCTCACTGTACTTATAAAGTTTTTTATCATAGTGGAAATGTGATGGAGTTTTTGGTTATTGTTTGTGGATTATTTCTTTGGTTATGCTTATTATGAATTAAACTGATGTCGAAAATCCTCCTCGTAGCATCCCAAGATTGGAACCTGGAAAATGAGCACTAGGAGCCAAGAATAGGGTTCTACGGAGGCTGTCCGTAGAGGATTCAGTGATCAAAATTTTCGTGAGCCCGGTTTTCGAGTTTGGGACATGACATAGGAAGTGGGTCACACACTTGACTATTTTCTCTCCTTGGAGATTGGACGTTCTCTCTCTGTAGGTTGTTTGGGGAATGGGTAGAGAACAAGAGATAGAGGGTGGTTGTTGTGTAAAGGAGATGGGATGGAGTGATGGGTGGAGTGATGGTTATGAATGATGGGTGTGAGTGACATGAGAGTTAACTTTGGGGTAAGAGGGGATGGGTTGCTTGTCTTGGGGAGAAAGAAAGCATGGGTAGTGATGGGTTGTGTACTTGGCTAGTTGATGTGAAAGGTGGGTATAGATTCTCTGGAATATCTAAGAATTCACATTGCATGGCATTTTGTCGAGATAAATGCTGGCCCACAACTCCTAGCGTGGGCACGAAACACGGGGTTGGAACTGTGGCGACCGTGCGGCCGGTAGGGTACAAGTTTCAAGTCAATTCGACTCAAATCTTTGAGATGCGACTTAAGGTCACACGCGAATGCTATCTACAGGTTATGGGTCACCCGGATTCGACGGGGAGGATGGCAGGAGTCTAAGGAATGGTACAGACTAGGATATTGGCCTTACAAACTCAATATAACATATAGCCCTCTACAAATAGGCGGGTATGGTCAAACCCCTTTCTAACCGGCCCTGACACAGTGGGAGATGCGACTTACTGGTATCCAATCATCATGCTATCATAAATCCACTTGATCTACTAGACGTTGGAGCATCTTACTGGTATCACAGGGTTTAGGGACTTTCACCCAGGGACGCTTATGATGCCTATAACCAAGTAATTTATGGTGTCCATCATCCGCCATCCACAACAACCCTACGGGACCACCTCTCGGGTGTCGCTATGAAGAAGTAGTAGGTATCACACATAGTGTAGAATGTATGAATCACACTATCCAAGGTGTGTATCAAACCTGTGCGTATTGCACGAATCAAGCGGGGCAACCCTGTCTCATATAGAGTCCCCTAAGTGTCTCAAGCTGAATGACATATATTATGAACAGTCGTCATCTACAACAGGCATAAAAATGATGCATATTGGCATATAATTAGGCATGATATCCATTACACAAAGCATGTTATCAGTGTGTCCTATAAGGTATGAGTAAAATACATACACCAATGCCTTAATTGGCACATCATATAAAAAGAGTTGGAATCAAATGACAAGCCTCACTAGAAATGTAAAGTTCCATGTGGCATGACCCACTTGAGACTAGAATAGACTCCTCATATAGCCTCTAAGGCATGGGTAAAATACATACACCAAGGCGAGGTCCATTGGGAGTGACGTGGATGGACACTCACATGTACAACGCATGTCTCACTAGGCTACCAATCCATTTGGGCACATGGCCCACTAATGATGTCCTAAAATAATCAGATTATCAATGACATTACTATACTACTTTAGTCAGATGATTTGCACCGTAAATCGACTATTATAGATCATTGGTTAGTCACTAGGATGTGATCCTTTGCTCATGGCCCATTTGAGTCTTTGGATTTTATCAGTTCATGTAAGGGATATGCTTAAATAGCTTTAATATAACAATAGTTTCAACATTCACACACCTACTAATTTAGAGATTTGAATACAAAATGCTAAACATAACCAAAGATCCAAGGGATCCCAAATCCAGGGATTCCTAACTACAAGAGGATTCTACCCCCACATTTCATTGTGGTGCAACCCACCTAAAATCTGGATCAACCTAAGTTTTGGATTTTGTAAGATTGATGAATGGAGTGGATATGATACATACATCATGTAGGGTCCCATGAGTGACCCCACTTCCACACCTCTAAGTGGGCGTCCGTCCGCCCAGGGTGTTGGAAGATGCCCTTATGTGTGTGTATACACACACACACACACACACACACACACACATCTATCTTTGTTTGTTTTGATCACATCATCAAAGCGGGCTCCACTTTGATAATCTACTCAGTTCACTGCGTAGAACAACTCGAGAAGGGGCCAATAGGCTCTGGCCAGGACTGGTTTGGATGAACAGGGACCCATGGTGGACCTTGGAAGGTTTTAACATATAAGAATTATTCCCCTTCATCCTGTCCACTCAAATCTCAAATTTGCCTCATATTTTAGCCTATGGCCTAAAATAATCTGGAGAAGTTGGTGGACGGCTCATATTAAATATATAGATCAAGATAGGTCTTGAAATTGTGGTAATGTAACGTCTCAGAAAAATCTGTACAAGGACTCGAGTACCACCTCAGGCAGAACAACATAAGGACTGTATTCTGTCGTAATTTATGCGAGAATTAGTTAAGTACAAAACTAAATAATTCGTGGATTAAGCTTGGCCCACCATTTTCACAAATGGAAAGGCCTAAAACCGTTAATACCACTAACTCAACATCACTTAAAGACCTAGGAGAAATCCCTAGAGCTTATTGCTCCCAGGAGTACATTGAAACCCCATATCGGACCTAGACCGCACGGAGAGAGTCCAATGACCGCGAAACTATAGGACTATGTTCATCCTATTGGGCTTAACAACCATCGTGGGAATCAAGCCTAGATGTCGTCCAGAAACATACAACTTGAGCCCTGAGTAACGTTCGTGAGAAACACGAATATCTTTAGAAAATGACATGAAACTTAAGTGAATTGGGCCATTTTCTCTTACACAAAATTTGAGAATTTCGGACAGTCAATTTTTTACCAAACTTCACACATGGGGAAAGAAAATTTCCCTGCACACATCCATATAATTGTGGCCTCGATTGAGTAAGTGTGACCATTGATCTAACACGGGTCCTCCACGGCTGATCAAATTATCCGATCGCATCAAAATCACGTCCTGGCATAGATCCATTGTCAGGGAATATACCCTATGATGTAGGTGAGTAGTAGACCTCCTAATAAGCCCTATTTGTCAAAAACAGTCGCCTAAAGGGTATAAATTGTGTATAGTGGCCCTGGGGTCATTTACATCACTTTTGGTCTTATAAATAGCCCTTATATCACCTCACCTCTCTCATATACAAATTTCTTCAAAACCCTAAGGAAGAGGAGAGAAAAGAAAAGAAAAGAAGAAAGAGAGGAGAGATCTTGGGAGATCGTTGCAGGACTCCTCTCCCACGATTCCACGCACCAAATCTCCTTCTCGTTACACTACACAACCTGTTCCGGCTATAATTTTGGGTAAGAAAACCTACCCCTAATGTCGTTGTAGAGATCAGATTGATTGTTCATCGAACTAGCTAAGCTATTTTGTAATTTAGGTGCCCGACGTTTTATTTTCGGCAACGTAAAGTTTAAACTGAGTTTGAATCGTGTATTCCGATGAAAGGTGGGACTATAAATGCTTAGGTTATGTTTATCAATGTCAGCTAATGATTATGTCAGACTTGATTGCTACCATATTGCCTTACATACGCCGATTTCGGTATAATATACATGTATAAACTGTGTTAAGCAAAAGATGTATTCCATGTGTTTGTTGAAATGTTTGAATGAGCATTGAATACGATATGTGCCTGCCATGATTACTGATCTAGGATTAATCGTTGTCATATGCATGTTGATCTCTCTATATAAGGAATTGCTAAAATTTATGTTGTAACTAACCTAGTCTATGTATTTGGTGAAGTGTAGTCTAAGCATTTGATGAATTGTATGTATTACGAGTATTAAGATGAGATTCTTCATTGTTGTATGCATATGTATAGTTTCTTTCATGTAATCATATGTCTCTACGTAATTGATGGATAAAATGCAAGTGTTTGGGAGCATGATTGATGTATTCGATGAAATGCTCAAATGAGAAGTTTGCTTGGAATGTCCATGGAATGCTGAAATGATTGTCACATGTGTTTATTTACTACATCTGAGTAAGATTGGGGCTACAACGTAGCCCAGGCAATCGGTAACAGTCCCTGTTCGAGTGGTCGAATTAGTCTCGCCACATTGGGTAAACTTGACGAATCCGGGTCGTATGACAATCGTCGACAGTGGTTAGGCCACGAGGGGTGCTTATGCGCTCCATGTCGATTAAGTCAGCGTGTGCCCATACCAATCAAAGTTACATAATAAACCGATTGACCTATTATGTATTTACCGTATATGGACACTACTGCTTGAATCTAAGGTACCCTAGCTTTCCAAACCTACTATATGAATAAGCTTAATTAAGTACTCGACTAACACAACCATGCATCGCATTGCATTAGTAAGGATATGCTTTTAAGGTGATGAAGTTGCATTGTTTTGAGGGAGTGCTGTCATACTCGAACTTGGTTGTCAGAGTCGCTTGTGAGGGAGCTTTGATGTGAGAGCATACATCATTGTTTGCACTTCATTCCTACATTAACAAGAGTAGCTAGGAAGTGATTGTTATGTTACTTTATCATTATTGCTTAATTGACTTGAAAACATGTTAACTTTTGCATTATAGTACCACTAAGTTGATCATTCACTCCCACTCTATGATGGTGTTTTAAAACACCAACCAGACTCTGGTTTAGATGCAGGTGCTGATGAAGTCTATACGATAGAGTAGGCCTTTATGGATGAAGAGGATGAGTTCCCCTACTTTCAGCTCCCGGGCGAGTTTATGTAGACCTCATACCGATGCGCAGGGACTACAGGAATATTTGGCTTAGTTGGACACATCTACTTTTCCGCATTTTGTTATTTTAAGACAGTACATGTATATATTCAGCCCGGTGACTGTAACGTCTCAGAAAAATCCGTACAAAGACCCGAGTACCACCTCCGGTAGAGATTACTAAGGACCGTATTCTATAGAAATTTAGGTGAAAGTTTATTAAGTATTACACTAAATTAATCGGTGGATTTAACTTGAACAACTATTTATACAAATGGTAAGACCTAAAACCACCAATACCACTAACTTAACACTGCTCTAAAACCTAGGAAAAATCCCAAAAGCCTGTTACTCTTGGGAGCACATTGAAACTCCATATCAGACCTAGACCGCACGTCAAAAGTCTGATGACCACGAAACGATAGCGATATGTCCATCTTATTGGGCTTGATAAGCATCGCAGGAATTGAGCCCAAATAGTATCCACAAACGCACAACTTGAGCCCTGAGTAAAGTGTGTGAGAAACACGAATATCTTTAGAAAATGAACCAGAACCTAAGTAAATCGGGCCATTTGCTGACATGTGAAATTGAGGATTTCAGACCATCAGTTTTTGACTAAACTGCTCCTAGGGGAAAAGGAAATTTCGCTGCTCATATCTGTATACTTATGGCCACGATTGTGTAAGTATGACCATCGATTTGACGTGGGTCTTTCACGGCTGATCGGCCTATCCAATGCGCTGAAATCGTATCCTGGCCTAGATCCATTATCAGGGAACTTACAATGTGACGTAGGTGAGTAATGGACCTCCCGATGGGCCCTATTCGTAAAAAACAGTCGCCCTTTGGATGTAAATCAAGTATACAATAGCCATGGGGCCATTTGCATCAGTTATGGGCCTATATAAAGCCCTTAAACCACCCTCTCTCTTCCTCATACGAATTTCCTAAAAACCCCAAGGAAGAGAGAGAGAGAGAGAGAGAGAGAGAGAGAGAGAGAAGGAGAGAAAAGAGGAAGGAAGGAAGAAGGATTCTTAGAGATCCTTGTCGGGATTTTTTCCCACCACTCCACACACTGATTCCCCTCTCTACTACGTTACTCAACCTATTTTCAACTAGGATTTGGGTAAGAAATCCAAACCCTAACGCCGTAGTTAAGATATAGAATAGTTGTTTGTTATAACACCCTGAACTTTTCGATGCTCGGGCATCAAAAGTCCTCGAGTGTTACCATAAGATTCAACGTGATATATACATGTGTACGATACCAATCCAACTATTCTAGCCTTACATCCTTTCCCTGACACTAACTTAACCATTGGGGATGATCTTCGTTCATAAATCAAGCCATCTGACCATTGAATTTAAAGACAAGCCCACCTATCACGTGATTTGACGTAAGTACTTTCCCTTAGATGACATGATGAATAACTCCCTATCCATAATGATTTAGATATACGTTCTTTTGTAAGAACTGCTTAGATACGTGTTTATAACCATGTGGAGCCATTAGAGTTCCCGAAACTCATAGATCTGTAATAATTATGAAATTGTCACTAACCTAGACCCCTGAACACTAGATCACATGGTTCCCACTGTCCGTTTCATGTGAAATTTTATATCATGCTTAATTATCACAAATCAACCATACACGTCGAATTTCAGCCCTTAAATCATAGTAAACTACCTACTTGACCTCTACATCCGTCCGTACACTTATCAGATCAAGATTCTTATCCGTTCATCTTGTTCATCACCTATGAATATGCTTAACACACCATTAGAAATACGATTTGAGAAACCTACACATGTGAATAAGACACTCTGATCTAACGATACAAATGCTTTACCCCTAATCCTCCAGAAACCTGCTTCACGTTTATCCATTTATGAAACTGACCGTATATACACCCACATACATAGTAAGAGTGCTAGTCATCAAGTTCCCTTATTTTTAGCTAGTCATCTGACTCTCTGTCATATTCGGATCTACCAAACGGACCATAAGAACATCATGAAAAACTGATCATCATGAAGATCTTAGGTTCTAGGTTCAAACCACTCGGTAACCTATCAATCAGAAGTGTACAAATGTTATTTTGAATTACGGATTGTGTTAGCCACTAAAAGAGCATCTTGGTCATCCTTGATGGATCAGGGCCTAAATTTAACCTGTTAAGAGGGTGTGAAAATTAATGATCACCTGTCAAATTTCACCTCGTTTGGACGATAAAGTTGGGAGTAACGAACGGTAGAAGTTTAGATAAAATAAAGAGTAAATTTGTAAATAAGATATTCTATTTGCATGGCACTGTGCGGAAGAGAATTTCAATTGAGTTTTTAATAGTGAATGTTCTCGAGTACTCGGTTGGAGTTTGTGACCCACTTGATTTATGGACTTACTTCATTTTCAACCTCGTGTCCTAAAATAGCGCAATGAATTGGACAAACGGAGTTGATCCCCAAAAGAAACATTCATGTGGCCCCACCAAATCCCACAGCCAATCACGTGACTTTGTTGTACTGGTTTAGTTACGTTTAACCATTAGGAAACATCCACTTATCACACGCGTGTGGTCCACATATAGCTCATATCTACTTAAAACTTGGGCCCGTGGGTCCACATAGCGACCTGAAGTATGTGAACAGAGCAAATTGCACCATACATCTGTGTGGACCCCACTTTATGTGGAGCGTGTGCACTATCATCGAACCAGTCACTCTAGTCAAACTAAGTTTGACCCAAAGCTTCCCAAAGGAGAGAAATCTCTCTCTTTCGTGCATTTTTCCGCCACTGACGGACATCGTCCATTCATTTGAATTGTGGCCCACCATTTGTGGTCACACTATTGATCCGAACCGTTCATCTAGTTCAGAGCATTGGTCTGACCAAAACTTAGTTAGTCTTACACTTTACTTCATGCGTACATGCACACCATTACAGGCACAAGGCGATTTGCATGCGGCTACTCTTCCTTAAATGAAATTTCCATTTTTGTGAGATGAGCTGCCAACCCAAGTGGGAATCTCTCCCTCCATCTTGACCCTCCACCTCAACTAATCCCAACCCTCCATTCATTTTCCTTTTAGGGCTTTCACAGCTATAGAATAACGGGAAGAATCTTTCCGTTTGGAGTGTTGGCTCAATCCCATCCGTCAGTTTGTTTCTAGAAATAGAAACCCTAACTTCCAATCAATCCTAGCCATCCATTCTCGTTCATTTCCCTTGCAAGGAAGCTCTAGAAACTGGGATTCGAGCACCTCTTCTCCATTTCTTACGATGCCAAGAGAAAACGTCTGAAATCTTTATGCTTCAAAACCACCACCCAAATGGATCTGGAGCTTTGAAATACGTCTTCTACAAGCTTCTGGATCAAATATGAGTCGTCCAGAAGAATTGGAATCGAGAAAGATGCATCCGATTGAAGAATGTCATGAAAGCTTCATCATCTTCCTCGCCGAAATGTAGTAAACATGCGATCTCTGTTGGCCTTCGATCACCGATCCATTTCATCTGTAAGATAGGCAACACGAACTACCTTTGTAACGCCCTAAAAATCAGGGGTCGAGCATAAACTCAACTCCCGAGTTCCAGAACATCACTTATGCAACAAAATGAATGATGATTGAATGTTGACTGTATTCGTGCATTGAACATGAGTGAGATTAAGCCCGACAAACATATCATACTCCGAGAGACAAGTTAAATTTGCAAGCGGAAGACTATGATAGATAGATAAAATATATAAACTATGATGAGTCTCCGAGTGTGATAACATTACCAGTTAAATAATTACAACGACAAACTCTAAAATATACCTAATGTGATGACGTGTAATGTCTCCTATCCCAAATACCATAGCCCCGTCAAGTACAACACCTGTGTCTTCATAGACATCAGAGATACTGAGATAGGAGAACTCCTCCTCATCACCATAGAAGTAGTCCGCTCTCGCTTCACAAGCATCGCCATCACCGAAACTCAACAAACTGTTTGGTGTGTACAACACCGTCCCGTAACGTGGGAGTGAGTAGCTAACTCAAAGTGGAACAATAAGGCATAAGTTAACATGTTATCGATGCGATCAAGCAAGAATGATAAAGCAAGAAATCAAGCACTCCTAGTTACCGATTAATGCAAGTATGAATGCGGGTATGATGGATGCCCTCTCCGACATACTCCCTCAAGCGACACCATCTCACGTTCGCGCATGCTTACATCCCATAGTGCTCCACATCTTCCAGTGCACATGCGATGCATGATGAGCATGATTACCGAGTTTTTAATTAGTTCGTTTCAAACAAAGCAGGATTGGGAAACTAAGGTACCTCCTTGTATCATTCCCAAACATGATCCAATCTAGGGTCGTCACCCTAGTTAATATCGACAATGGTGTGTTTTCTAGGTCATCGCAGAGGTCGCTGTGGCAAGTTACGCACAAAGGTTGCACCACTCCCCCATCACCCCTTAAACGATTCATCACTATACAACTATACGTAAACAGCCTAGTTCATACTCTATATATCGCGACGAACCCTAAGGCACGCCGCAACTTCGTAATATGCTCGCGGTCACTACAAAGGGCCGCTGTGTACATTACGCACAAAGGTTGCACCACTCCCCATCACCTTATCAATGTAGGCCGACGGCACGAACATAGTGTCCCATACCACCATAATCGGCTCACGAGTTAAGGTGCTCACCTGGTCACTACGGGAGGCACGTAGCCCAGCCAGAGGCCGACACTCGACCACGGTGTCCCATACCACCATGCCCGGCTCATGAGTCTTAGCGGATCGAGGTACCATGGTTAAAAGGGTTTCCACTGGTAAGTTTGGTACCCTAGGTTCAAGCATTAGTGACCAAACATGGTGAACATACATAAGACAGATCGGGTTGCCTGACGAGCTCAGCTAGCCCGAGCGCACAACAAGTTAAACGACATGAAGTGCATAAGCACTTCGCGTGGCCAACCACTATCGCCAACCGAAGTACGACTCGAGTTCGTCGAACACATCTGCCGTGGCAAATGAATCACAGCCACGAATTCAATTCTGGTACCGATTGCCTGGACTATAAACATAGCCCCAAACACAATCAATTTCAAATAGTAAAGCAGTAATGGATCAAGGTTCAAATCATATAATCAGAGTTTGATAATATCCGTTTAGGGCTGCCAGGGCTGTTACGCACAAAGGTTGCACCACTCCCCCATCACCCAAGACGGATCGTACAACGTAAACATGAATTTAACATATGCATTACATAAATAAAATCGTAGAAGCAGTTGAGCATGTTATAAAGCACAACACAAGGATTAGTTTGTACATATTCAATTTCTAATCACACAGCTATTCAAGAAAATCATACACATATTTAAAGGAGTTGAGAATCATATCTCAACACCCTTAAACATTACAATCTACTAACTACTACTCATTCAGACATTTCAACAAACACTTTAAAATACAGGAATCAACATACATGACATATGTTGATCACAGAAGTATAAGGCCAAATCCTTTCACTAGGGAGTTACCCCAATCATAACACGCATACACCCATGACGGATAGTCATGGCAAGTAGGAATCCAAGTTCCATATTCCTTCAGTCATTTCCACAAACACTTGGGCCACACATTTTAGCATATATAGTGTGTATTGGCCGTGGCGTGATTTAGGGTAAATCCTTTCGTCAAAGGGGTATTGCCAATACAACAATCAATTATCCATGACAATTAGTCATGGCGAGCACGAATGAGAATTCTATGCTCATTCAGTCATTTTCACAACACTTAGAATACACTATTACAACATACATGGTGTATGTTAGCAAAACATGTATTAGGGCTATCCTTTAGCCAAGTGAGTATTTTATCCACGTATAATATATTACTACAGCAAATAATCATGATAACTATATCTCCAAAATTTATACGTATACAGTATTTTCTAGAATACGCATTTTCAACATACATAGTGTATACAAACAAACATGTATTACGGTGATTCTTTTTGCCAAATAAGTAATTTATCCATATGTCATATAATCATACGACACATAATCATGGCAAACACATTTCCAAAATTTGTACAGAAGCGGTGTTTCTAGTATACGCAATTTCAACATACATAGTGTTTTCAAGTGAACATAGATCTCGGCAATTTCTTTCGCCAAGCTAGTATTTTATTCATATATTGTATAATCATATATTAAATAAATATGTCAAACATTATTCCAAATGAAATACGTATACGGTATTTCTAAAATACGTAATTTCAACATACGGCGCATTTACAAGTGAACATATATTTTGGCGATTCCTTTCGCCAAGCTAGTAATTTATTCATGTATTATATAATCATACATTAAATAAACATGTCAAACATTTATCCGAAAAAAATACGTATACGGTATTTCTACGTATAACAAGAATTTGTGAAATTCCATATTTCACAACGTTAATCGAAACAGGAAACGGAAAGCACTTTGTACATGTGCAATTGCAAGCAGATCATGAATCTACCATTATCTGACATTGAAAGTGTTGAAAACCGTAACTTATACACTTAAAGTCCTCACCTTTGCCTTTGGAAACGAAACGAATCAGCAAGGGTAGTGGAACTTCCGTATACGGGAGATTTCTAGCCTAAAGAGCGGAATCGGTTAGTCGTTACATAGCCCTACGACGATTCTACCACAAATCAGACCTAGGGTTAGGGTTTTCTACCTTAAAACGGAGTTGATATCGGCGGAAAGCGCCGAAAAGAGGCGGTGCAGCCCGTGGGTGATTTGCATGAAGTAGGAGGAAGATCCTCCCACTTCTCCCTCACTTTCTCTCTTTTCTCTCTCCCAAAACTCAAATTCGTATGGTTTGTGAGGAGGGTGCTCTAAGGCCCTTATATAGCCTAAAACATTCCGAAATTAGACTCAGTTCAAGGGGTACCGCTAATATAGGATTTTTCACTTTTCCACTCAAAAGGGAGGTTCTGGTGGCCCTCCTGAACCTAACGTCGACTTAAGCTCACCACCTATGGATCTATGTGGGATTACGTTTCGACTCGATCGGATTCCCAGATCGCACGTGGCGGACCACTTTCGTTCGACGGTCGGTGGGCCACGATCGAAATTCCAAGTACATGTAAATGTTCCCGAAATTTTTCTTAATCCGAGGGTGTAATTTGGTCCGATTCGACGGTCAAAGTTGCTTAATACCGACGTGCGTCAACGAATGATGCCGATCACTATTCCAGATATTTATTTTGGATGGGAATAGTGTTTTTCACACACCCTCGCTCCGACCGAAACGAATGGCCATGGAACATCGGATGGAGCTGATTTTTGAGATGATTGTTAAGCCCGGTGGGGCAGGGCCCTAGTTCCTTAGCTTCGGGTTAATCGGACTCCCGATGTGCGATCTAGACCTAATACGAAGTTTCGTTTCATTCTCGAGAGCAGACGGAAATGAGTTTGGTTCTAAACTTTAGGGTAACCTAGCGCCAATGATTCTCGCAACTTTTGGGTCTTGCAGATCGTATTTAAAGCGATCCTAACGGATTTCATGGCTAATCGAGTTTAGTACTTAGTTAACTTTGTTAAATTTCTAAAGAATTTAATCCTAAGTGATTTTCGTCGAGGTGGAACTTAGTCCATTGTAGTTTGTATATAAAGTGATCCAAGTTATACTACTTAGCTAGTTTAAGATAGTGTCTAGGCGAAGGTGCTTTGAAAAATTGAAAGCACAAGGTAGTGAAGGGTGGGATTTGTGAAGAAAATGGTTTAAGGAGCGATTTGAGGCTTTAATTGAGCGTTTAAGAAGTTAAACTGTGTTAGGATTGATCCATTGCCTAAGGACGTCTAATCCCAGGTTGGCAAAAATCCGGGCGTTACAATCTACCCCCCTTAAAACAAAATTTCGTCCCCGAAATTGCCTAAGGGTGATAAGGAAAGATTTCTATTATTTCATTTGCCTAAGACTTATTGATTTCGAGTTCCTACGCGTGGTAGGGCATATACTAGTCTGGTTCCTCTTAGTCTACCCCCCTTAAAACATGTTTCTTTATTCATTTCTCATACCCGGATGGTTTGCTACCATTTATTTCTTTACCTATTTGGAGTCTCGACGACAATTCCCACAATTTAGAGTAAGATAGCTGTTTTCAATGTTTGACCAACACGGAGAGACGGTAATAGTGGGCTCGATCCCGATACATCGATCATCTACCGGGCCAGGGTAGGAAGCTCATCGTATCCCTTCCGAATCCTGGTGGATCCTGGTCGTCCGCTCGTCAGCAGAGAGTCCATCGGTAGTCACCCAGGATTGGGAATTGGGTCAAGCCGCGAAAACTTCGCAGTTGTAGATGTCAGTAACTCCGTAGTCCGATCACTCTCTAAGAGTAGGGAATGTCCATCATTGAAAGGCTCAAATTGTTTATCTAAGGTTGCCCTTTAGGTCTTAGTCTAAGAGAGTCCTCGATATTATCTATGTCCAAGGAAAGGGTGAATCAAATCTTACTAGATCATCCTAAAATGGTTTCATAGTAAAACTTGTTAGGGCTTCTATAATGTGCATATGTTAACGAGCACCGTTTTGATCCTGGGCCAGTGGGGTAGGGTCTACCACGTTTCTGCTGCGCCACCCAGGTCAAAGAGGTGTATTAGGTGACCTAACTAGAGCGGGTTCATCATGTTCTACCCCCCTTAAAATTTATTTTCGCCCTCAAGACTCAAGATTTATGTCCTGCTCCGTATATCGGAACAAGGTGTAGTTTAGGATCTATCCTTGACATGAAATGGGATGCGATCTCCCACTACATTGGTCTTCTTTTCATCAATGTTGTGTATTATGGCATTGATACCTATGGTCATAGAAAGGAGCTAAAGATGAAGGGTATTGTGGTTGATTCGGGATCAGGTGTGAGTTTGTGGCGAGATGCCTAATTCTACCAAAGGGTTTTTGTCGCGGTCCAGACTTATCCTATTTAATCATGTCTAGCTTAATATGCATGCTATCTTTCTACGTTCATAAGCACAATATGTATGCCGACATGGCATGTGATTTAGGACCTGATTCTTAACTGTCTGTTGCTCACTTGGGAAATTCCTTAGGCCTAAAAGGAAATATTTCTATTGGTTATATATTCTCACACTTCTCAAAGACAAAGTTATAAACTTTTGGTTGTAAGTGGTCAAGCCAACACGGAAGAAAGTTGCGTAGTGGGTCTGAGCCGGATACATAGACCTTCTGCCTCGCGAAGACATAAAATCATCGTATCAGTCCTTTATCCTAGCTGATCCCGACCTTTCGCTTGATCGAGCATGTGGTTCATTGGTCACTACCAGGATTGAGGATTCGATTCAAACCGCGAATACCTCGCTTTTATATAGTTTCTCTACTCCGTGTTCCCGGTTGTACTAAGTCCTTGAGAAGGAAATTCTAAGGGATGTATTGATTGGACCTAACATTGAATCCAAGGGATATATAGGTTTCCTCTAATCGTGAATAGTTTCTACGTCAAACAAGCTCCCTGAGAGTTACTAAGGAAGCCTAAAGTATTAAGGGGATCCAACAACGGAACGGGGTCTCGCTCCAACCTATTCAAGCCAATTAACTACGTCTATCACTCAATTATCTTAACATTGTTAGTCGTTTACATTTCTTAGTCTAATCAGCAGCCTAGGCTCAACTTATGAGCAGCGATAATCCACTAGTTGTAATCTAAAGTCTATGCTTATACACCGATGATTTTATACCCTTCCGAATAAAGAAATTATTTTATCGCCTAGGGTCAAAGTTGTCGATTAGAATTGAGTTGTCTGATCTTGACGCACGAGCATTTCACACATGCTCACACCAGCTAAGAAGATCCTGGGGTTTGTATTATTAATTTGTTGGATTTCCTATATGGTCAGGTCTGTCGAAAACTAGGAGTATCGCTCTAGGTCCAAAACTGTAAGGCCTAGTTGTCAAACAACCATTTACTCCAAAAGCTTAGGCTATCAGAGTGCGGTGGGTTAATGTATATCAAGGGACTTTATCACTTCAACACAATTTGGCCAGTGGCCTTAAGTTGTATTAAATGGGACCGCATTACTAATTCTACCTTGGGTTTGGGTGTGACATGGTTGGTAGGAGGGTGGGAGGGGATTAAATTTTATAGGCCTTGGGAAATGAGCATGGTGTTGGAAAAAAAACGTGAGATGGGATTTCCAAATCCCAAGATAATGAATTTCTAAGTGAAATTTGGAAGGACAACTCAGAGTTACGTTTAATTGCATACATTCCAAACCTAGTATCGGAAACCATGGGATACACTCAATCTAGGGACCATACCTTACATATACATTTATTATTACTTTTACAATTCTATCCACCGTAAACTTACCTAATGTAATTTGGCCGAACGGACCCTAAACGTTCACAAATACCTAAAACATTCTACCAGCTACTACACCTATCATCAGGAAAACATAACCACCCTAAGATAGTAGCCCACGCAAACTACAAGACAACATATGGATGAGCTCGGATAGAGCCATGGAAAATGAGGATAACGGAAATGGGGGGCTAGAGTTTTTGGTTCTCCATGGACTTGAGCCTCAACAGATGTTGTAGAAGCCTCAATGACAACGTTTGAAGGTGAAAAATGAAAAGGTAGGATGGGTTTGGGAGCTCAGATGTTTCTGAGCTTCGAATGGGGGTGTAGGAGCTCAATCGAGAGAAAATGGAACGGGTAGAGGGTGGTTGTTGCTGAAAATGATGAAGTGATGTATGGTTGGCCAGGAAACAACGAAATGGACGTTTGGAGTGGAGGTTTGAGAGAGAAAACAGCAATCGAAAAGAGAAAAGGGGCTGTCTTCTTTGATACTCCACGGACAACAGTCCCAAGAGGTGTTGAAGAGGCACAAAGGATAAGGAATGAAGAAGGAACAAGGGAGGAATGGGATGGGTTAGAAGGCTACACGATTTGAGCTCCAAGTGAGGGGGTGGGAGCTCAAATGTGAAAGAGAGGGGAAGGATAGGAGGTTAGGGCTACTGTGATCGATGGGAGTGCATGAATCATGGCCGAATATGGTGGAATGAAAGATTGGAGGAAAGATTTGAGGGAGAAAATCGGAAATAGAAGGGGAGGGCGTTTGAAAGGA